>OX421980.1:80614177-81816677 GCA_949128135.1 Parasteatoda lunata
AAAAAGGTTACGCCAGCAGTTGTTTTAACAAGGTTACTACGGGCCCTATAAATTTATATATTAGTGGTAGTAAATTCACTATTGATGGAATTCAGATTTTTAAAACTAATTCTATATCGTTCAGAGTTCTGAATACTAAGGTTTCCCTTAAAAAGTTTCAGCTGTAATATACCTAGTCACCCCTACCATCAAGTCAAGAACTTTGTCTCGGAAGGAGTATGTTTAGTGCTTAAATGAGTTTTTAAAAAAGCATCAAACTCTTCGTTTATTTGGGTTGATCATTTTATAAGTCTCCATTTCTTTTTCTTTTTTTCTTCTTTTTTTTTTTTTTTGCTGTGTTCATTTTCTTAAACACGCATTTCGAGCAGTGACAAATTTCGTATACCCGCCATTTTATCATTGTCTATTTTGTTAAGCGCCCATTTTCAGCTGTGTCCATATCTATAGACACGCATTTTGAGTTGTGTCCATTTCTGTTAACACGCATTTTGAGCTGTGTCTATTTTCGTAAATACTCATTTTGAACTGAGTCCAAAATGAAAAGTTCACTGATGGATTGCTAATCAGTTGGCAATTCCGCTTTTGATACTTTTCATCAGACCAATATGAACTTCTTGTGTATGGACAAGAGTATATTTCAAGTATATGATAAAGAGAAATATATGTAACTTATTATCTAAAATATGCATTTAAATTTAAGAGAATGTAACTTTGGTTAAGAAATAAAAACATCACTACATTTACAAAGGTAAATTAAATATAAAAAAAATTAAATATACCATAATAATGTTTAAAATTTATAAAAACATTATATATAGTATAAGCATTCAATATCATATAAAAGCATTGAACATTGTATATACAGCTTTAAACATGGTTTAAAAACAATAAGCTTAGTATGAAAACAGTAAATGATGAATAAATAAAACGCTCGAAAGCCCTTTTAGCTGAAATTTTGTTTTCCAGCAGTATATTTCCTTTTAAAAGTTAGTTATGTCCATTTTTTCATATTTCAAATTGGGTTTTTTTTTTCTGCAAGAAAAACGATTTTGCAATTTATTATTTGATACGAAAGTAGTATTTACGAGCAACTGTTCATTTTTTCTAAATACTTGCAATTTGACTAAAATCGAAGCATTTGAATGGATAAAAACCAAATTACAATCATATTGTACAATGCGCAATAAAAACGGACCACCCTGAATAACTTTTAATCTAATGAACGGAATTTCACACTCTAGGACTCAATCTTACTGCTTCGAGGGTGTCACCTTAAATATGCTAATTAATTATTGCAGACGATATATTAAGTTACGACTAGTTATTTTAAGTTAGTCAGACACTAAAACGCGTTTTCTCTGAATAAACATTCCTTTTTTTCAACAGTTTCCGATTTCTAAACCTCAAAATATCCTCATACCAAAATGATCCCCATAGTTTGGTCAGGAGAGCGATCCAAAGTTTGAACCCCTTACTGTTAATTTTAGTATTTGCGTATTTCTCATCTCGAATTGTAAAATTGTAAAATTTTTACACACTATTATAAAATTCGTTTATCCAAAGAAAATACCATGCAAATAATACATTTTAGTAAATATTTACTATTTTTTATTTGTTTAAAAAATATTCAAAGAAATTTTGAATTGTAAGGTATACAATTTGTGCATTATTTTAACGTATGTAACTTTACATGGCGAAATACAAAATTTTAGTAAAATTGGTTGAATAGTTCCTGAGAAATAAAATTTTAAAGAGAGTCGTACATTTAAAATTTGACTTCGCAAGAACTATGCAACCGATGCCACTCAAATTTTGTATTTTACCATAAATATTTACTAAAATTTATTTAAGTACATGTATTTTAATGCATAAAGCACTTCGTACATTTTATTAAATTAGTCTTTTTATGAAAAAACTTTGAAAATCAATACTTGTTTTTACACGGTTGCCTGGGGAACTACAAATTTATAATAAAGGTAGTAAATTTACGTTGTAGGAGTTCAGAGTTTTCAAACTTTCTTTACCGTTTAGAATTCTAACTATGAAGACATCGCCTAAAAAGCTCCATTTGTAGCATATCTTGTTTAAAAAATTCCCTTAAAAAAATTTTTATTTTGCCAAGTGAAACTACATATTTTAAACGACGAAAAAAATTGTACACCTTACAATTAAAAATTTTTTCGACTATTATTCAATAAAAATTATAAATAATAGATATTTACTAAAATTTATTTTTTATCATAGAATTTCCTTGAATAAATAAATTTCATAATTGTGTGCAAAAATTTTTCAAATTCTTTAGAAAGATCTCAAGATATGGTAAACTTTGCAAACAGTAAAATTAACATGAAGGGGTCCAAACTTTGGATCGCTCTCCTGAGCAAAGTATGGAAACCATATTTCCCAGATTGCAGCTACCTCTTATATTTTGAGAGTTAGAAATCCGTTCAAAAAAAGGATTGTTTCATTAAAGAAAGTATGTTTTTGTGTCTGATTTCGTAACTTAAAATATCGTTGGCATTTACTAATTAATATATTTGAGATCACCCCCTCAAACCATTTAAATTGAGTACGAAAACGTGAAGATCAGATCATTACATCAAATTTTTTTCAGGATGATCCATTCTTTTTCTGCCGCACTGCACAACAATATTATGCATTGTTTGAAAATCAAAAAGTTGTCCCCTACAACACAGGGAAAAGAATAATATGGATAAACATTGTTTTTTAATTTATCATGAATTACTGAGAGTTTTTTTTTTTTTTTTTTTTTTTTGTATTTAATTTCATTCTCAATCAAAAATATCAATTAATAAACATTTTTACATACTTTTTAAAAAAATATATAACTTTTTAGAGTAAATCCAAAAATTATATCAAAATTAAAATGATTGCATTTATCGTTTGAATTAACAAAACAGAATATTAATAGCAGAAAATTAATGTCATCATCATGATGACTATTATGAAAAAAAATTATGCTCTTAATATTAATTTTTTCTCCATTTATTGATGATTTAATTATCTTTTATTTTTAAAATTTTTAATTATCTTTTATTTTAAGATTATACAATTTTATTAAATAATATTTACCCCGAGGAATTAATCCTGCTTTGAAATTATGATAATAATATTAATTTTGCTTTTTAGGATTTGGGTATTAAAAATGAAGAAAATATCTTATGTAAATTTATACGATAAAAGAAGCTATTTTAATTTTAATGGAAATAAACTAATTGCTTGGATTTCTAATGTTTTGAGACATCTATTTAAATACAGTTCTTAATCAAATGAATAGAATTAAAATAATATGTAGTAATGTTTATTTATTCAAAAATACTTTACATTATTAATTTGGCTTCTTCTCTTTTCGTTAATCTTTATTAATTCCATGTTTTCTCTATATTTTTAACAAACTATATTATATCTATATTTTTTACTAATTACCTATCTCTTTATATTTGTTACGAACTTTTTTTCCTATAATGGATTTTATCTCTTACGCATTCAAATTCTTATTATTAATAAAGTGTTTATACCATAGAACGCGCAGTGCCGAAATATATTTTGTTTCATATTTTTTTACTTAAAAAATTTTTATTAATTATTTTATTCGATATAAGCTAAAAGCACATTTTAAATTTTTTTCTTTTTAGTAATTTTATAAACTGTTAGTTCGGTATATTTTTTAAGGCATTTTTATTTTTTTACTCCATAAAAGTTTGCTTTCTTTTTTTCTTCTTTCATCTTAAACTCGCTTTCGATTGAGCTTTTTTTATTTTTTAGCCACATAGACTAATTATAAAGAATGATTTTTTATCTTAGGATAATCATTCTAGGATAATTAGGATAATGTGTTCTCATAAGAACCTTTCCCATTAAAAATTTTTGTTTCATTTTATTTTCTATTCCTATATATATATATATATACTCATAGTATTCTATGATAAAACTATTGCTAAAACAGCTTCCAAGAGCACCTGCATCTATTATCTATTATTCAAACAGAGTTAGTTCATAACTTTAACTATAAATAAATGATTACTTCAAGAATTATTTAACTCGTGCTGTATAATATTATTCGTTAATGTACAAATATTAATGTGTAAAGAAGGGTTAATTGATAAAATAGCAAACAATTCTAAGAAATATTTATTTAAATTTAGAAAACATTTTGCCAATCTAAAATGAGTGTGTTTATTCTAAGAGTAAAATTAAGTATCGTAATTTATGAGCTTTTATTTTTTTTTCTTTTATCACAGTTAAACACCTTCTTATTAAAAGTGTAAAATATCAATATTTACTTTAAAAAAAGGCATGTTTATTCTCAGAAAGTGCATAAGCTGAAATAACGCCTACACGATTCATCTAGCATATCCAAGGCTTAGAAATTTGAACCATAAATATTGCATTTTTGTACTTAAATGTTTGAACTGTAATAAAGTTACTTTTTTGCTATTTTTCACTCTACAGTCAGCTATTTTTTTTTTTTTAAATTAATTGCATCTAAACTCCAGAATAATATATTTTCACACTGAAGAATCAGATATTGCATAAACAGTTTTAAAAAATAATGATAGCACCTAAACACTAGATAATTATAAATTTAATACAAACTTTACAAATATTAATACAAATATATTTATTACAAACTTTACAAACTCTACAAACAATTATTGAATGAACATTTTAAAAAAATTAATAATGACACCTAAACATTAGACTATTATTCATCACTAGATAATTCCAAAATCAGCTAAACTCTTTAATTCAATGCAGTCTTCCGCGATGAGCTTATTTCTGTAACTAGTTTCTCATCTTTTATTTAGGCTTGATAGACTCTCTGAAGAAACTCAAAATGAGCTCGAACTATCTACTTAATGGCTAATACATAGGCAAGAAAGGGGAATATTCATCGATATGCAAACTACCCGTTGATCACCGTTCATTTTAATATAAGGCCCATCATTCTACTGAATTGGAAATGGGTTTCTAGGTGCCATTCTTGACGCCTCACAACGAATTGAGAACCACCTTTGACATGAGATGAATAACTTTCACAATAATTAATCAATGTCTAGATGGAATATAATGAATCTAAATGCTTAAATATTCAACAAATATAGTGAAGAATGCATTCCAAAGTGCACGTTTAAATAACACTGAAAATTTTGCTAAAAGTATTTTTATTGTGAAACTCGATTTATGAATTGCCCTTAATTTTGTTTTTTTCTCCAAAAAAAAATTTCGAATATTACCGATATACAAATATGTTATACTGCCTTGGTAGATGTGGGTTAGATATTAAAATCTAGAGTTTTTAAAAAAGCAAATATTTTCTTTATAAGTAAAATCTTTAAGGAGTTTAGCAGCACTATAATATACACAAGCACTTGTGATCACAACATATTGGGAAACATATATGATACAGTAAATACATGGTATGTGTTATAACGGTATCATATGCTTTTAGAAAAATATACGATTCTTTAAATCAGGGTGATTTTGCCGAGATTTTCAAATAATTTATTTGAAGTGAAAACTACCTTTATACATATATATACATATATACATATATGCATACAATATATATATATATATATATATATATATATATATGATCAGGATAACATGCACGCTATCAGAAACATATCGCAAATCGATTTTCAGATCATTTATTTACTTTGACTTAAGTTGAATATTTTTCACAATAATTAATCAATGTCTAGAAGATATAACATTTCTTCTGAATACCTAAATATTTAATAAATTTAGTGGAGAATATATTATAAAGAGCATGTTTAAATATTACCGAAAAGATTACTAAAAGTATTTATAGAGAGAAATTTTTTTTATGAATTCACTTTAATTTTGCTTTTATCTCCCAAAAATTATTTAGATCATTATCAAGCTCTAAATATATTTCCTGAATAAGGTAAAAAATATTGAAATTATGATTGGGAAACCCAAAGTGTTACGCGAAGGAATGTCTCTAAAGTTGTATTTTGACGGATAATTTCTTTTTTGATATTTAAATATATATATATATATATATATATATATTTGCGGTGAATCCATTAAAATTTGATTTGTTATGTATCAGCAGAAGTTGTGTTAAAGAAGTAAGGTAGATTTTTAAACGAAGTTTTCGAATTAATTAAATAAATTTATCAAGCTGTATTGTCATAGATTTTATCATAGATTTTATAATAATCTGATCTATTTTATATCAGAGTATTTTCTAGATTCAACAGCTTTGTTACTCTTATATGAGAAGATAATTGAATTAATTATAAAATTAGTAACAAAATTAACAGTTGAAAGAATGTAAATATTTGAATGAAATTAAATATTAAAGTTAAGTATTATTTTAAGTAAGGATTGTCACATAGAACTAAACTATTAAAATTAAATAATTATTGAATTTAAAAATATACATTTTAAAATAGATAGTATTTCTGATATCTAAAATAATTTTTTCTACCATTTCTGTTCCAGCAATTAAATGCAGGAAAAATTCAGAAAGTTTTTTATTTTTTGACGCCTTTTATATTAGGAAAAAATATAATATATTAGCATTTAAAAAAGATAAATAATATATTTTGCCATTCTATCACGGAATAGATTTCGAACTGTTATTTAACTGACCAGAATGGAATTCGTAATCATTTCGCAAACAAATATTACTTGATTACAAATATTGCTTTCTTGATAACTACCGGAATTAAATTCCGATAGCTATCAAGAGTTCGTAATATTTGTTTAACCGTTAATATTTTATAACCGTCATTTAACAGCTGATCCAATAATTTGGGCCTTGCAATTTTGAACCAGATTCAGAAAACAAGGGAACTCCTAGATCAAGTATTCGGAGAAATTCGCCTTCGCGGAGGACTTTTTGATGGAACTAACCCTCATTTGCCTTTCATGGAGAAGAAAACCCCCGAAAACCTCCCGTGGTTAGCCTAACGGCAAGGGGACTCTAACCCATGATCCGTCTACCACTGACGATATTTTAAGTCAGCACTGGGGTAGGAGCGAGCCGGGTGTAGAATTCGAATCGTCCGATTCACCTCATAGGAAGGCGAACGCTCTATCCCCTGAGCCACCACGATTCGTAATACGCCATACTGACTTTCACGGAATTATAACGTCACAAAAGCATCATTCCTAGGGGAATTAGATTCCGTGAAACTGGAAATGGAGTAGGAGGCGGAGTACTTTTTTCTTTATAGTTCCAAATGGAGAAAATAGAACATGTTCGCGTGTGTAGGGAAACATTTATAGTTTTTCTAAAGTAAGAACCCCCTACCCATTCGCCTGGATTGGTGGCGGTGACTATGGTAACGAGGTATAACTATTTCAAGTAGGGGTGTGGGATCACTGTTTAGGACGGTTTTTGGCTCGGATCGTCCAGACCATCTCAGACTTTGTGGCGAGGGGAGTATTTACCATAGACAAATTTAGCTATATTTTAGCTTTGACGTCTAGGGAGCTAGACACTGTGCAACAGCAAAAATTGTTTTTTTTTTTTTAAATGACGATGAGTTAATTGCAACTTGTATCACCTTCTTTCAAAGGGAAGTTAGTCATTATAAAGGAAAAAGTCTTGGGAAGAGTAACTAATCTCTTATTTAAATTATTGATGATTCGTATTATCAAATTAAGTGTAAATCAAATGATAAAAGAAATTAAATATGTCAAAATAAATTTAGCTTTTAAACTTGCAGCAAGTTTAATACAGTATACTATCTATTTCTCAAAGTTGAAAGAAAGCTAAAAAAAAATTTCAAGATCGCGAGCTTTTGAGATAAAAAGTTCAGAACTAAATATTGTCTAAAAAGTAGAAAAATATATTCTAAAATATTACTTTAAAAATTAAGAGTCATGAAACGTGAGAATAAAAACTGATAAATATGTATGAAATGATAGTCGACTATAAGTCTAAATACCATAATAATAATTTTATTTTCAAAAGTAAGACAAAAATAATTCTGCATTAATATATTGGTTTACAATAATTTTACATTATGAATTTTCCAAAAAAAATTCGACATAACAAGGTTTTGAGAAGAAACTCTTTGACATAGGAATTCAAATTAATATTAAGTAAATATGTAATGCCAAGGACTAAAATATTTTTTTGACATAACAAGGTTTTCGAGATATCGAGAGTATACTGTATTATCAATGGTAGTGACAATCAACTGATAAAAGAAATTAAATATATCAAAATAAATTTAGCTTTTAAACTTGCAGCAAGCACAATTTTATTCATATTCGTTTTAATCTTAAATGATATATAAATTTTTATTTACTAAGAAGATACATGTTTTGAAATTCTTTGATCTTACTCAAAGAATTTCGTACGCAGCTCATTTATATTTCAACTAAACGTAAGTGATAAATTAATTTTCACGAAAAATTCTCGCCGAAATTAACCAATCAATTGTTTCTTTCATCACTAGCAAAAGTAACCATCGCATTTAAATCAAACACTACAAGCTTTGGATTGAACGAAGAACTTTGAGTAAAAAAAAAAAATATTTCATGAAATATTACTTTCATGAAATATTACATTATTTTCGTTTAAAGGCTGTTTCTTCAGTATTTTCAAATTAATCAAATTTCTGACAAAGAAGGATAATTTAATCCAAATTTACTGTTAACGTGAAAATTTTTCTTTAAAATTAAAGTAGCATTAGTGCTGAAAAAATTTATGAAATTCATTTTGTAATTTCATTTTTGACGGATATGTTTTTAATGTTGAAATTGCTGGAAAAAAAATCGTGTTAAGATTATCTAAAACATTCGTAATTGGGAAAATTCATATTAATGATGATTCCCTTGTTAACAACATTAGTCCCTCACCACCTCTCCGTAACACGTGGAATTGAATTTCACTGTGGTCTTTCTTGCTCTATTTTTCATATTTTTCTCTCTCGGCTACTGTGGCTTTTCTAGTTTTGTAGCTCACCTTTAGTTTTCCATTTTTCGATGGCAACTTTTCGTTTTATATATCGAATCATTTGTTTGTTCAAATCACAGACGTGATTCTCCTCATTCACGACTGGCAAGTCTTGAAAATGGGTGTCTGCTTTTGAACGCTTGAAACATATTGACTATTGTTTCCATTTTGCATATTTTTGAAGTGAAGGAATTTTTTAATAAAGTAATATCTTACCGCTTCAGTTTCTTCGGATTATTTATTTAATTTAAGTCTAATATATGCTAGCATTAAATAAGCAAACCCATCTCTATGACTGCTGATTCCCTTGTTAACTTCATTAGTTCCTCAGTACCTTCCCATAACACGTGGAAATAAATTTTAACCAGATTTTCTTGTTCTCTTTATCATTTCCTTGACTCTCGGCTATTGTGATTTTTCTAGTTTTGTTTCTCAGCTTAATTTTTCCTTTTTTTGTGTACAACTTTATGTTTTGTATTTCAAATAGCTTTTGTTTCTTCTCATTCATGTCTAGCAAATATCTTGAAAATTTCCGCTTGTTTTTGAGCACTTGAAAAATTTTTACTGTTGTTTCTATTTTATATATTTTTGAAACGAATGAAGCTTTTAATCAAGAAATATCTTTGCGCTTCAGTTTCTTTGGATTATTTATTTATTTTAAGACTGAAATATGTTAGCATTATATAAGCGAACCGGTTTGCGAAGCCATTTCAAAGGAACTACAAAGGCAATTCTGGGGTCTCTAATCATAACTTCTATATTGAGATATTTTTTCTAGACGAAAAGTTATTTACACAGTAAATAAGCAACCGAAAAATTTGGCAAATAGGTTATAAAACCCGTTTAAACTGACAGGAGCACTTTGGTTGATACTGCAGGACATATTTGACAACCTTTGAGGCAATAAAGCTCACTTTTTTATTGGTCGTTTTACTTTCATTTTACATATTTCGCATTTATTTATTTTATTTTACTTTATTTACTATTATGTATTGGTCATTTCACCTTCAGTTGTGTTTAAATAAAAAATATTAATAATTTGAAATCAAGTATTTCAATAACAATAATGTTTGTTATCATTCAATATTAATAATCTTACATGTGATTAAAAATTATTTTCATTATCGGAATGCTTGCTTTTGTTTTGAACATTTTTTATTGACATAAAAATCCCATTTTTGTTTTAGTGACAATAGAACCCGTCATTTTGGTGCTGACTTGAAATTTTAAAATTGTACCAAGCTCGTACCTTCAAATAAAATTTTAACGATAGGAATTTTATATGATTAAAATTATATACACTAATAAACAATAAATAAATAACTTTTCAGTGAAATATAACTTAATATTTAAATTTGTTGAAAATTAATGTATAGAATAAATACATTCTAAAGCTTTGCTTGTGTTAAGCACTACTACATACCAATGTATAAGAAACAATAGTTTTTGTTCGCTATAAATTCTAATTTATATTTATCTGTGTTCTGAATATACAATAAAAAAAACTTAAAATACGCATAAAAAGATTGCATTTACGTCATAATCTTTCCTGTTGAAAAAGCTATATAAAATGCTAATTTTGGAAAACCAAAACTTTTTTTTTAATTCGAAAGAGTATTGGCTCGTATTGTTAAAAATCACATTGTTATTAACATCAGAAAAACTATTTCACACTTAAACGAAAATCATCATTAAAATTTTTAATTACCACGTTGTTTTTCAGATGCATTTAAAGCAACGCATTTTAAATTATGCAACTTGGGAAAGTAAATAAAAATATGGTAGGAACAATAATTAAAAATTTTCACTTGAATTGTAAAGTATAAAGATTGAATATAACTTTCCCGTTTCTCAACTTCAATTCATGTATCGTTCGTTGAAACATGCTGGTCATCTGCCATTAACTCGAACTCTTACAATTGTGGCAGGTTGAACCACGGATATGGTGAAATCATTCAAAGCTTACTTCGTCATTTTTGATTGAACGAAAATCTTCGGGAAATCGGTATGCAACTCACTACCAGTCTTTACTTTCACAAGTTTTTCGGATTAAACGTACGTCTATTTTTTAACAGTGTAGAAGCCCAGTCAAATTAATCTTATGGTACGAAGTAATTCCTAGAAAATATCATCGAATGGCATAATCAAACAATAAATTTGAATAAAGAAATTTTTCAGAATCAGTATTAAAAATGATCAAATATTTCCGCTTTGACTTCAAAATGCATTTAGCTCATGTTCAAATCCCTGCTACCGACAAAATATCACTCTTAATAAAAAAATAATTGGTATAAAACTTATAGAGCATCAAATTTTGATATCAGGAAGAACTTATTTCCTTATTTTGCTGAATTCTGCCCATACATACAAGCAAAAAACAAATCGTTATGGAGTTTTTTCGTAATTTATCAAGGGAATCAAATTTCTACGTTATTCGCAAAAAATTCACATTTATACGTTATTTCTACGTTATTAAAAAACAGTAGAGCTGAGGTAGTATGAATGTGGAAGAATTTCAATATTTGAACTCTTGTTTGACACAAATACTTTGAAAACAGGGCTTGTACTAACAGTATTAATTTGAACTTTTTTAAAAGAGATTCTGTATATTTATAGTCAAAGTTAATAATGCTTTGAATGAGATCAAAGGTTAAAAGGAGCAGCAAAGTTGATGTATTATATGCAGTTACCTATTCTTTATATGTATGATAATATATAAGGTGACTCATAAGTATTGAGTTTTACGCTCACTGACTTCTGATATTACAAAAGTAACTGTTTCTTTCACTCGAATAAAACGAGCAAAATGTTTCTCTTAATTTTTACTTGCTATTTGTTTGTAAGAACTATTGATTTTAAGAGATTTTCGGCCCGAAAATTTTTTATTTTAAAAACAAAATCTTATAGTTGAACTTGAATTTTTAGAGAGAAAAAAAGAGAGACACACAGAAAGAGAGAGACACAAAAAGAGAGAGACTGAGAAAGAGAGAGACAGGCAGAGAGAGAGAATTGTTATTAACGTTATGAACACGAATCGACGCATAGTATAAAACTGGCATATTGTACATGAACTTTTCTATGGATATAAACTCAGCGTATGGTTTAATTCCACAATCGAGTTTTGAGAAAATATAAGCAACTTCAAATTTCAATTTGAAATGAATATTATGTTAAAGTGAAAAACAGTTTTGCCCTAATAAAAAAATATTTCTATGTTAACAATCAAAATAGGGTATTCATATTTAATTAAATAGTTAAAATGCTTATTGGTAGACCCATAAACTTTTTGGAAACCATAGTTTAATCGAGATGAGAAATTGAGTCCTTTGTTTTAAAAATTACTCCCAATTATTAAAAATTTTTAAAGTTGCATAAAAGTACAAATCGCATTATAAATTAATAAATTTCTTATATTGTTTTTCTGTTTCAAACACTACTCTTTTTCCTGGTTTTATTGGCGTGTGTTTAGGGAAAACAAAATTTCACTTTAAGATAAACCCTGGTTCTTGTGTAATTGCTCTGCTTTTCTTTGAGACTTTATGAAGTCATTCAATGAGTGCATAGAAATTTCTTAAATATGCTGCTTGTGTTCTCGCATTTTTTTATTAAAAAATAGTGCCTAAATTTTGAAACCTGAGTCTTCTTCTCCAAACATTAGACGAAGTAAAACAAATGGTTTAAGATTTTTAAAGTTTCAATAAAAATGCTTTTTTTCATCACTAAAGATTAGCATAGGCTTTAGGCTACACCCATAAAAAACCGTACTGCCGCTGGCAGAATGAATAAAATTAAAATAAGACGCTGTTTCTTGAAAATATAATTTGATTTTCCAGTATTTTCGTATCTTACATTTTTTATTAGTGACGCATTTTTTATATTACATGCATTTGAAAGTGAGAGCTACGCATTTTTCTTAAGATACAGAAAAAAAAAGTTTTTTTTTCCGACAGAAATTAAGAGAAAGAAAAGGAAATTTTACATTTTTCATCCAAACGTAAGAACAAGATACTTTTATAACATTGAACGTAAAAGTTTGAAAGGCACTTTTGAGTCACTTTTTTTACGGTCATATATAAAAATTATAGATGACTGCTTATTTCTTAGAATAAATAAATTTCTCTACATCTTTAAACTTCTGATCTCATTCAAAGCACTGTTAACGAAGGCATTAAATATGCAGAATCCATTCGTATAAGTATAAATTAATCCTGTAAATTATACAAACACTGTTTACATCAGTTCACGATTCGAATATTGAGATTCTACTCTTCCATCCCCTCAGCTCTCTTTTATAATACATGGAAAACCAAATTGAACAGTAAAATAACATAGCAATTTTATTCGGCAGATGAATTACGTAAATCAGCGTTACGACCAGTTGTGTTTATTGCTTGCATATTTGGGTATAATTGCCTTGTTGAACCATATTGAACAGTCAAATAACATAGCAATTTTATTCGCCAGACAAGTTGCGGAAAACAACATTATGACCAGTTGTATTATATTTATTGCTTGTATATTTGGGCAGAATTGCATAGTTGAACCATATTGAACAGTTTCATTGCATAGCAATTTTATTCGGCAGATAAATTTCAGAAAAATAGTTTTGCAACTAGTTTTATTTCTTTCGTTTATGGTTAGAATTGCCTAGTTGAACCATATTGAACAATCAAATGAAATAGCATTTTTATTAAATTGTCGAAAAGTAGCGTTACGACTAGTTTTGTATATTGCTTGTATTTATGGGTAGATTCCCCTAGTTGAACCATATTTTCATACTTCTTAAACTTGATTTCATAATATAATATTTAACATAAATCGAAACACGGTTCTAAATACCACCTTATTAATATTACCAAAATTACGTTATTATGGTTCAAGGTACCAATATTCATGTTTAACGTTGAAATGATTTTACTGAAGGCGCAGAAGCACACTGTTGAGTGAATCATATAAAACATTTTTTTTACAAATTCGATATTTAATTCTATTGAACAAAATAATTTTCTAAGAATTATTAATAATATTTCTGGAACAATTTAACTGGAATAATCTAAATTTTAACATTTTAATCATGTTCATTTATTTCAGCTTAAATGAAATAAGCGATATTATTTTAATATAAAAAGAAATTGCACATTACGAGATACAAAAATGCGTTGCAAAAGATTTCATTTCTTCAAATAAAAAAATTTTAATAAATTATTTCTAAAAAACATTAATCTCAGCGAAAATTCATAAAAGAAATAAAAAGTAAACCTACTGAACTGTAAAACATTATCCTATACAAAGATTTAACTTTCTGTTTCTTATCCCAGCAAACGCCTCAGGGAAAAATCATTTTCATCTGTTTATTTTCTTCTTTTGTATTAAGTCTAATAAAAACTTAAAAAAAAGTTTTGAACTTTCTATTTTTTTATGTTTTCAAATACAACGGACAAAATAAATAACAGAATAATTGATTTTACAGAAAACTGAAACAATTTTTTAAAATTATTTACCTGGTGAATTATTTGAATTAAAAATTAACAAAAGTGGTTGCATTATTTAGATAAAAATATAACTCATATTTTATAAAATTAGATGCTTGTTTAAAGCAAATAGCCTTTTTTGAAATAAAATTTACGAATAGAACTTTCATATAAAGTTAACGAATGTTTAAAAATAAAATGCTCCCTTGGAGAAATCTTTTAATTATTAGGAAATATTCCACAAATGTTTATAAGTAAGACGATTTTTAAGAAGATTTTTTTTAAATTATCGAAACAATAACTAAGCTTAAAAGTGATTTGAAATTAATTACGCTGTGAATAAATTTAATTTAAAGCTTTTGTTAAAACTTAATATTTATTACAGATTATTAAAAATTAAGACATCATCGCCTCACAAAGAGGATACTTTTGTATGAGAAATTTTAAAATAAAAGAAACTGTACTGTAAAAAAAAGTTAATGCATTATCTTTTTTTTTAATCAATTAACGTTTTACGTTTATTTATGAAAATAGACTCTACTTGTTAGTATCAATTATAACAATAAAGAAAAAATAAAATAAAAGTTGTTTGATATTATTTAATTGTTTCATTTTTAGACAATGATTGCAGGAACACATGAAAAAAACAAATTATAATAATAATTATTTTATTCATTGCGTATAAAGCTGATAGCAAAATTTATCAGTCAATCTGCAACACAATTTTTATAGATCCAAATTAACATGCAATCCCAACGTAGTCACACAAAGAATATTATTTTAACAATGAGGTTTAATCTAACATGTATAAAGCAAAATCTACATATGTAAGGATAAAAAAAAATATTTATGAAAAGTTAACGCTATGAAAAATTTATGCTACTTGGATTAGAATTTTAATAAACTTTTTACACAGAAAAAAAATGAAATAAATCCCGATAGAGCCGGAAACCACTAAAAATAATTTCCGAAATTAATATTTATTTTCTAATTTTTATTATTTTTTCTCCCACATTTTTTGATTTCCATCTCATTAAAAAAATTATTTTGAAATTTTCAGAAATCATTTTTCTTTTACTAAATACCCGCAGAATACCTTTTTAATTTTTAATTATAAAAACTTTTTTGTCGGTTCAAAAAAATCCTTTTCACATGCAAAAAGGAAACTTTCAGAAGCTGATTCACGTTTTGTGTCAGATTTCAAGAAGGAAAATTCGTTCCTTATCTTTCATCAAGAAGAAAGAAAATATCTTTTTTTTTCTATGCTTTCAATTTTTCTTTCTTACTTCCTCTCAGCAATTTTTTAATCGTTTATCGCTCTTAATCCGCAAATCTGGAATGACAAAATAATCTGCAGTTGTTGTGATAATCTGTGGCTGTGCCAAAAGATTTCAACTACCAGACGTATACCAATAGTTTATCTGCTCCTATTGCAAATAATTTAATGTACTAGGTTCAGTCAATAAATAATGAAACAAGGGATATTAAACCAAAACTATAATAACACTTTGCCGACCGAATAGAGAGATTTTTCCGTTATGTTAACTATTAGTACATAACCGATGTGGGAGAATTCTGCGCTAGGCAATAGTTAAGTTGTTGCTTTTGAAATTGAACGGTGGCTTACTTACGCGCTGGCGCAATTCGTTCCGTCAGCACAGTGTTAATGGGGAAAATGCAAATGAGCCTGAAGTGTTGGTCCTAGGATTACCAAAAGAATTTGAGTGCTTTTACTGAGCTACAGAACTTATTATGCTAACAAAGAGGAAATTTGCCAACCGGACTGTGAAGGGGTCTGGGAATTGAACTGGCTTTGGATCAGAAAGGTACTAGGTTCGAATACCGGACAAGGTATGTAATTTAGAGTAATAAATATTATGTACCTAAAACCTGATATTTCTAATTTACTTACCACTAAACGTGGCAAAAGAATGAAAATTACTTTTATAATATGCAGAGCGTTCCATAAAGACTGCCCTTAATATTTATTTGTAGAATCTTTATCAAAAAGGAAAACAAAAAGGCATACAGATTTGGGATCCGCAAATTTACATTTAATTATGTAAAAAGCAAAAAAGCTTTAGAATTCTAACAAATCACAATTTAGGAGGGCATAAGTAATAAACAACAAAACAGGTTTAATTGCACTAGGAAACAAAGAGGAGTTCAATATGGTTATTAGACACGCTTTCAAGTTTAATCCTCCAATTAAACCTGCTTTGATATTTATTACATCTACCATTCTCAACTATAATTGGCCCGATTTTGATAGTATTTTTGTTTCTTCTTTGTTTAAATTATAAATTTGTGACCTCAAAAATGTATACTGGTTTGTTTTCATATTTGATAACTATTTAAAACGCATATTAAGGGTGGTTTTTATGGAACACACTGTATACATTTTACAATAGACAATATAACTTATGTTATGTTGTCTTCTGAACACTACAACACTGTTAGAAAATTTGCAAAATAAATTAAAAATTTAAAGAATAATTAAAAAATTTTAAATATTTTAGTTAAATTTCATACAATTTTAGAATTTCCATTGCCAATTAAGCTTTAAAAACAATTTGAAGAAAGAAATTTAAAGGACAAATCAAGCTTCATTTATAATTAATTAATATTTCTGCAAATAATAATTTCTTAATATTTGTTAAGTGCAAGAAGTAATTTTATAAAGCATTTGCTTTATTTTGCAACGTAATAAAACCTTAATATATTAAAGTCTAACTTTTATGCAATTATGTCATAACTAATTAATTGATGTAATAAATTATCTTTAGAATTAAATTTCAATTTAAGTAGTTTAATTAGTTTGAGTATAATTAATGAAGGAAAAAAATCCCAACTTTTGTAAAAAATAGCACGAAACAAAATAACTATGCAATTGATAGAGATATCATGAAAATTTTAATTTGTCTCATATAATTAGGCTGATACTGAGATTATTAACATTAATATACTGTCTAAATAAATACAATATTTTCATTTTTTTCTTCTAATTTCAATAACATTTGCTTAATAATACTACTTTTAAAAGCCGTCAATTAATTTTAAAACGGAACAAAAATGTCTGTACAAAATAGAATTTATTCAAATGGTCAAATAACTGACAACTATTAATAAAACACATTCCAAAAATAACGAGTTCGTCTTTTGCTTTATGTTGCTAAATGATTTGAAATAACCAAACTTTTGTAATAATTTTGTTGCTACTGTGTATGGGGAAATCAATGCGTAGAACAATTAAAAATGTTGGCTTTGAAGTATCATTTTAAAATTATGTTACTTACAGTTTACTTAAATTTAAAAAAAATTTTAAACATTCTTTAACACAACGTCATTTTGTTAACACAGTGAAGTGAAACTTAAATGAAGTTTCTCCACTTAAGACATTTTGCACTTTAGTTAACTTGAACACTTTATAATGGAACTGAGAAATATACTTCCGACCAAATTCATTAATGTTTCTTGTCGTTGGGAAGGAATTCCCCCCCCCCATAATCTTTGCAGTTATTTGCTGATAGCTTCAGAAGATACAAAAAAAAAAAATTACCAACGTAGGACTCATGAATGTGGATAACAGTAAAGATAAGCGCTAGGTCATGAAAAGAGGCAAACACTCGGGATCTGTATTCACTATCGATTATAGAGTCGCCTATTTAATCATTTCACATCAAGTTTAATAATTAACTCGGAATCTAGAAATTCAGTTTTATTAAGCACAGAAGTTCAAGTTTATGACCAACTCCTTACAGGTGGTAAAATCTTGAAAACACCAACCATCTTCCCAACAGAAAAAAGTTTTAAAAATTAAATTAGTTTTAAGTTTTAAGAAAGATGAATTTCCTTCTTTGAAAAAAATCAAGCACAATCCTGGAAATATTTGAACATAACATTACCAGAATAAAGGCCCCTATAAGCGGGTTAGAAGCCTCAATGAGCAAAAAAAAAAATTTTTATTATTTATTTTTTAATCTAGAGTAAAAAACAACAATTGTATTGCAACTTTTTTGATGTTTTTTTATATTTTTTATAAGCAAATAGCTGCAAAACGTACATAATATTATAAAAAAAAATTATAATCATTACAAATTCTTTATATTTCTTTAGGAACATCGGAATCCTGCCTAGCAAAAGACTTCCTAAATTACGTAATAATACAGGAACACCCAACTCAAAATTACCGTAGCATAGTCATAATGATTTAAACTCCTTAAAATTGTCTCCTATAAAAACACAACGTCCTATGTAGTATCATTATAATGTTCTATATTCGTGACAATGCTAACATTTTACCCTTTAAAATATTATTTTTTTAATCATATTTTTATTATTTTATATTAATTTAGGTCAAAATAAGTGAAAGATATTAACATTTAGCACTTTAATAATTTAAGGTCGCAAAATACAGCATGAAACACTGGTGTCTTTTTCTGCGTTAAAATTAAACTTTTCCAAACATGGCTCACTTCCAAATAATATTTTTTCGAATTCACACCCATTTGCAATTATTTAGATTTGAGATAAACAGTTATACATAAGTGATTTTTCTTTAATTTACAAAATTAGTTATCGATAAATGTTTGAATATGAATGAAAAAAATTTCACATTATTTTTTTTTGCATTTTATATTTTAGCGCAAATATAATTCCGATTTACAGATTTTAAATAACTTTTATTAGACTGTTTTTATAATTAAAACATACCAAAATATATTTTTACCTGTAATTAGAGCGTCAGAAAAAAAAAAATATTAAAGAGACACCGGTGTCGCTTCTGCGTCAAAGGGTCAAGCATTACTCAGATTACAAAAGCCTGTCTACATAATTTTCAAATGAGCTTTCCAAGCTTTTTATCACTAAATTTTGTTAATTTTTCATACTCAGTTACTCAAATACCTGACAAACATTTAAAATGGATAAAGCGAAAATAGATACCATCGCTCATTTATCGCCTTCTACGTGATACATACGGAAAATGTTTAAATTTGTAAAAATATGTAATATTTATGAGTGATATACCGATATGTGATGAAATTGTAAGAGTTCAAATGTACAGTATCTTTAATAGATAAAAAAGAAATGTGGACTGGCCAAATTAAAGAAACAGAAATGTGAAGAAGAGTTCCGAAACTAACGCATGCTAATAAGTAAATCAAGCTTGTTTTTCTATTCACCAGTGTGTGTTCTTAAAGTTCTTTCGTATGAACTGATATGTTTTCCTAATTTAATTATTTTTAATTATTACATTCTTATCAATAGAATCTGTATTGAGCCATGACGACTCAGGGGATAGAGCACTCGCCTCCCAATGAGGTAACAATGAGGTCGAATCCCAGCGATAGCTGGTCGATACGAATTCCACATCCAGCTCGCACCGACCACAATGCGGACGTGAAATATCCTTAGTGGTAGACGGATCATGGATTAAAGTCCCCTTGCCATCAGTTTACCCTTGGGGGTTTTCGTGCTTTTCCTCTCCATGTAACGCAAATGTGGGTTGGTTCCATCAAAAAAAGTCCTCTGCAAAGGCAAATTCTTCCCATTACTTCATCCAGGAGATCTCTTGTATTCTGAATCCGGTTCAAAATTACAAAGCCACAGATTTGAGCATTGGAAGACGTAAACTCTAAAAGGGTGGAACATTACATATCTTAGTGTTAGCAATACTTAAAGCTTAGGTTTGCTTCGAGTACAGAAATTTTTTTTTTTTTTTAGAAATCGTTATCAGTAAAATCATTATGTAAAATAACGAAGTAATCTTAAAGGGATACTAGATACTAAGAATGAGAAAAATCCATTATCTGGTTTTTGAGATATTAAAAGAAATTCAAATTTTACTAAGTACTATGCAATCGGTTCATCTCTAAACGAGTTATAAGATTATGAATTTGTAATGCTCCATACATCAATATGTAGCTCTCGTTAACAAAGTTGCTTTTTCTCGTAATGGAATTCTTTTACGTACTCTCAAATTCAAAATGTTCCTTTCAGCATCCTTTTTTGTTTCATTGTTATAAGAAAGTTTTAAGATGCTCTTCAATGTCTCTTGTTTAATTTTAAGTGCATTTGATTAACTCAGTAACTTAATTTAATTTTTTAATAATTAAGCAAACATAATTGAAGGGTGTATTAAAAGAAATTTTTTGGTTGTAAAATAAAAATTCAATGCCCTGGTACGTTTTATTTTTATTATTACCATAACCACTTAAATTTTAATACCCACAAACTTCGCATTTGTGAAAAAAAATTTAATTAAAAAAAACTAAAATTCGTTCTCAAGGAACTTGTTAATTATCGAAAATCAAGAACAATACTTATAGATATAACTTTAAAAATAATTATTGTCTTTTCTAAGACAATGTACACAGACTTCTATTAATGCTACCTATATTCTGCTAAAAATTAAAAATGATCGAATAGTAAATTGCGCTTTTTTTTTTGTTTTGAACGATCAGTATACTCTTAGGACATCCTTACAACTTAAAAATACTAATGTTTTTTTTTATAGCACAGTATTTATTTTCTTTTACAATTACGTTTATTTAATCTTAAGATTAGATTTTCAATACGTGATCCGAAATAATTCTCAATCTGTTTCAGTTTACATTTTAATCGAGCTCGCTAAGTAATTAGTTAAAATGTAGTCCTGATCATAAAACTTTATTTGCAAATCACTATTCCTTATTTTGATCTGCTTAATATATCATGGCTTAATGTTTCACGATAAATGAAACCGCTTATCAGTAAACAGATTTAGCTTTAGAAATCTTAAGATTTTGCTTCCACATAATCATTCAAAGTTCTGAAATCCCGTTTGTGGACACTTTTGTCTCAGATTTGTCTGGACAAAGATAATCAAGGTTATTAATACAAATGTCCCGATGTAGAAGGAATCGTATTATTTCGATGGCTTACAAACTGATAATCAGACATAAGGATAAATATTTCAATTTCGCACATATTATGATCACTGATCACTCAATATCGTTATTTATCTTAGATGTAATTGCGTTTCATAAAATACTTGATTTCACATGACAATCAATAGTACGTTCGGTTAAATCGATGGCACTGGATTAAGTCCTTATTATTCTAATGGTATGTGATGTTTCGTGAACATATATTAAACATTTGTGGTACGTATATATATATTCTAATAAGACTAATTCACCCTCTATGGCTATTTTGCCCTACCCTTGGAAGAATTCCTTAATTGAAACAAATTTCTAGAAGCATGGAAAGGAACGTGCCTTACAAGAAAAATATAGAATAAAAATAATTTACAAGTTCTCGTGGTTTAAAAAAAGAAAGCTATATTTTTGACCAAATTACTCTACTTGACCCTACATTGCTTGTTGGTGTTGGTTGAAATTTACTATTTATATATATATATATATATATATATATATATATATATATATATATATATATATATATATATATATATATATATATGGGTGATTCTCACGAAATATGACAATTCACTGTCCCTTGCTCCAAGATCTAATACTATAATACTAAAAAAATTAATAATTTTTTTAAAAAAATTAATAAATAGCATTGCTGTTAGCATTTTAAAATAACTTTACACTAGCATTGACTGTTTTGTATAGATAAAAAATTTAATTGAACTTCAAAATGTCATTTTCCTGGCATGTCCCAAACAATGTTTCCAATAATAACTAGCTTCAAAACTTCCTATAAATTTTTCAATATCTAATTTTTTTTATCTCAACCGGTGTAAGTATTTCTAGAATATATGCAGAGGGTATTATTTACAAAAACTTCGTTTAATTAATTTTTTCTGTCAATAATTTGTTTGTCCCAAGAAAATCTGTCATTTTCCTGGCTACTTTTATTTAGTGGTTTATAGCCAAAATAGATAGAGCCAGCAATCAATATATTATGTTAGTAGATTGATTAGATACCCTCCTGTATGAACATGTCTTGTTGCATGAATAAAAAACCAATTTTTTAGTTTAAAATCTTTTTTAAAAATTTTTTACAAGGTGAGTAGGTTTTTATGTTGTCATTTTCCTGGTTTCTTTAAACCATTAATAACATAAACTACATAGATTTATCTGAGTTACTTTAAGAAATCCTGTTGTTTTCTACAGAATATAAACGTCTTAGGCCAAAATATTTAATTAAAGTTATATGCTATAAAATAGCGAATTTGTCATTATCCTGGCTGTCATATATATATATATATATATATATATATATATATATATATATATATATATATATATATATATATATATATATATATATATATATATATATATATATATATATATATATAAAATATCCTCAGTGGTAGACGGATCATGGGTTATATTCCCATTGCAGTCAGGCTAACCTTGAGAGGTTTTCCTCTCCATGTAACGCAAATGCGGATTAGTTCAAAAAGTCCTCCATGTAGGCGAAATTTCTCCCGATACCTCATCCAGGAGTTCCCTTGTTGTCTGAATTAAGTTCAAAATTACAAGGCTACGAAGAATAAAATTGGGTCGGCTTTTCAATATCTGTAGTGGAGCCGTGATAGCTCAGGAGATAAAGCGTTCGCTTTCAAATAAAGTTTGTGTACCCAATAATATTTAAATAATTTACGTTTTATTTCATATAGTTCAATAATTCTCACATTGTGATTATATATATATATATATATATATATATATATACTAGAGGGCTCTGCCCTTTGCTCGCTACCGCTCGCCAACCCCTACATTTGAAGACATATATTGATATATCGTAGACTATATTTGAAGGTGCCGCTTGATTCTCGCCAAGTTGTGATCGCGGTTGATTGCCAAGCTGAGCGATGTTGAAACCCAATCGTGATTCTGATTGGTTTAGTTTTTAGCGTTAGTTTTAAATAGTATATGTAATTTCAGAGGTCCGTTAGTTCTACGCTGGATACCGGCTGGTAAGGTTACTTTTGCTTCTGATCAATAAGATCGAAGGTATGTGGGCAGTCATAAAAAGGGACTTTAGAAAGAATTGTCACCGCCAGTCCGGTACCACAGATGCCTTTTTTGATTCGTATTTCGCCAAATTTATGTGGCGATGGAGGTACACATGACAAATGTCTATTCTATTCATGATAAATTTAGACAGTATCTAATTTTCATTAGAGAATTCTGTGCGCCTAAATCTGAGGATATTCAAGCTTAATGAAGAAGTGAGTTGCTAATTTCCTTTTCTTTCTGTGCTTACTCCATAAATTTTTGTTTCGATTAAATATGCATTTTATTGGGTTTATTAATTTTACTTAAATTGGGTACGTTGCAGTTTTATATAGTTTTGGTCAATGTTTTCTTGAAATTTTCCTTTGTTTTATTGAAATTACATTATGTTTTGGCAGACATTCCTGTAACCACGGTGTTCCGCGCAAACAGGAATGGCTCCAAACGTAAGTCGCTAATTTCGCCAAGGGGCACCCTCAAGTATATTTATACCAATTTTTTTTGTCATACTGAATACTAATAAAAACACAAATATAAAGTAAAATAATTATGTTATCAATGATCAATTAACATTTTTGTCAGAATCGTTATAAAAAAATAAGGTGAAAACAATAAAATTAAAAACTATTTACAAGAGATCTCTGAATATTCCCAAAACCTAGCTATGTACATTTTTCATTGATTTTTCTTTTTGCATCATTTTGTGTACGAATGATTTGCAGTTTTATGCATTATTTAAGAAATATCTCAAACAAATATGAACTGATAATTAATATTTATGGCTTAACAATTTTTTGAAAGTAAGTAAAAAGTAAGTAAAATAGTAATAATAAGCAAGTAAAATCGTAATTGTTAGTAAGTAATAAGTAAGTAAAATATATTCACGTCTAAGATATTCATGGCGATCCATTTTATGTAACAAAGATATGAGTATTTTAAAGTAAACTCTGATCAATATATTTCACACATTTGCAACAAATAAAAATCGCAACAAGCTTCAGCTGGTAAGTTTAGTTGTAACATTTCTGCAGACAGCATTATTAAAAGTTATTACCCTTTCACACACATGCGTTCTCAATTTTGATTGGTTGTTTTGTGCGTTTCTAACCAGAAGTCTTCTGTGATTGGTTATGTGTTATCATTCCACTCTCTTCTTATATTACATAAAGATATCAACCAAGGGTTGCACAACTTTAAAAGGGGAACAGAATCGAAGTTCAAGCACTAGTCTAAGTTCGAAATATCATATTTAACAGGGTCAATCATAACAAGGCTCTACGAAAAAATGCTTAACAACCATAAGAGAGAAGTTTTCAAAGTAAAAGTTTGTGTTGCTAAAAATTCAAAGAGATAAAAATATTTTTTGGTGCAATAGATAAATCTTCATTTTAACGACATTAATTTGATTTTTTTTTATACTTTTTCTATACGATATCTATGACAAAACATTATTTAGTTGCGCTTAAAACTATGGACAAAACAGCTCTAAATTTTAATTTTGCCATGGAGGAAATATCGATAAATTAATGAATGAATCATATTAGCTTATATTCTAACTTATATTTAATTTATACTAATTATTATATTTTAACTTATGTATACTAGCATTTTAAAACAAGTTTGAAAACATTCTAAGGAGATTTCCATTTTTAGAAATCACTTATCAAATGAAAACTATGTAAAACATTTAACTACGTTCATACCTTTAAACGGTCATTCCTTACAATCAATTTCTAATAGAGTATCACTAAGGAATAATAAGTTAAAAGGTTTTTACGAATAGAACCACACTATTGAGTTCAAAGTTTACTTGTTGTAAATAGAATATGCATCTCAAGGTTACACGAATTTTCAACTCCACACACTTTCTCTTCTTCATTACCATGGTTTCGACTAAACTTGCGTTTTCTCCATCGGCAATGCGTTCCAGTAAGAAGTTGGAATACATTGGCGAGGGGAGAAAGCAAGATTAACAGAGATCATGGTAGCGGAGGGGTGGAGTAATTGCATATGTTTGAGACACACCTACTCACAAGACCTATTACATACCGAGACATACCTATTTACAAAGATTTTAAGGAAAGTTCGATGTTACTTATCATTACGTAAACTTATTTAAACTTATCCTAGCTTAAGTATATTCACATTTTTATTTATTTATTTATTAATTATAAACAGGAAGAAAAAATAAATAAATGATGAAATCTGAATGATCTTTATATCTAACAAAATAATTATTCAAATTTCTAAATTAAAAATTTAAGCGTCTTATATTAAACTTAAAAGTACAGTAATAATATCTTTGTTAACTGTATTACTGTATTCAGGATTTACACTACTCTAGCGTCAATCTTGTGATAGACATAACTAAGAGAACGACGGATTTAACGGCATTTAGAATACATTACAGGCTTAATTCTAATTTTCAATGGGAGAATAAATAATACCAAAGAATTGAAGAATAACTAAAAAGATTTTACTTTTTACAAGAAAAAACTACCAATATTTTGCATCATTTATAACGCACTTCAGATTTTATGGATAGTTTTATGAAGACTAGTTTTTAATTACAGTACTGTAAAATTATATTGCCTAATTAAAACTCTTTTAGCTCAACATATTAGTTCAAAAAATTTTAACCATATTTTGAAAATGCGCATTTTTCAAATATTATAAATATAAAAAATTCATATCAAAATGACATTATTTAAAAGTGAAAAATATTTATTTAAATATTACAATCAATCACTTTGGATGGATTCATTATTACCTACCTGAGGTGTTTACTACAAAAATATAAATACGTGTTCAGTTATTTTCATAAAAATTCGCTTTTTTTCGCAGGTTAACGCATCTTAGATACAA
This sequence comes from Parasteatoda lunata, assembly GCA_949128135.1. Classification (NCBI taxonomy): domain Eukaryota; kingdom Metazoa; phylum Arthropoda; class Arachnida; order Araneae; family Theridiidae; genus Parasteatoda; species Parasteatoda lunata. Next base: position 80,640,460 of record OX421980.1, read on the forward strand.
ATTTTCCCAACTGTAAATAATATTTTTTCGAATTTCCAATCAATTCAAAATTGTCTTGAATCAGTTTCCGCGATAGAATTCCAATTGGAAGATTAAGTCTTCCACGGAAGCGAAATAATTACCTTGACAACAGTTGATGCATAAAATTTGAAATAGAATTCTCTACTAATGAGAAATATGTCAAATAGATTTTCTTCAATGTCATTGTCAAGCGTATCCTCTATCTTGAATCGACAATTGCCATATGCATAATAAGACCCAAATTTCTGCCGCTAATGCTAGAAGATTACTGCCTTTTGGTAACTTGTATTCTCCCTTTGCATAATTAGAAGCGAACCAGAAGAGTATTCCAAATACCCCTAAATCCGTTGTGAGCTTTAACTAAGTCCATCACAAGATTGACGCTACAATAGTGTAAATCCTCAATTTTAACAAAGATTGTTATCAGTAACACAGCAAGATGATAATTCCAAAGATTGCAAACTTGTTATCTGTGTCTTCTTCGATTTTGTTACTCTAGGTACCACTTTATTTATTTGATATGTCCGATACTTTCATTTTATGTTTACATTTTATGTTAAAACCAAGCGAAACAGAAATTTAAGTCTATGTTATGTGCCAGTTGAGTTAATATGTCTTAAGATAATACTTGTTTTGAATTTGCATTCGGGTTTGCTTATTATTCTTTACTCCTTAAAACTCATCTTATCAATGCTATGTGAATTTTATCATTATTTTTATTGAAATAGGAATTTATATTATTTAAGAATAATCAACGATAATTCAAGAAAAATTTCGTTAGAGAATAACCTGGTCGTTTCTCTTAAAGATTTGTGATTCGTATTATTTTTAAAACAATGTAAAATTTAAAAATAAGTAATTTATTACGTTGCATACATATACATCCAACACAATTAATACTTTACTCTTGCAGAAAAAGAAAACAGTATAGTTCAGTTCTAAGTATCAGTTTACATACGTCTATCCATACACCAGCTTTCTTTTATCTTTTTAATCCTTTTTTATCCTATAGTTCTCACCCACAGGGGCGTTTGTTTGTTTTCATTAATTGCATACTTTGAAAATATTTCTCATGTGTATTTTCATACAATGTGTGTTTCTTGAGATATTTAACAGTACTTTTGGGACAGATTGATAGATTTTTTTTAAAAAATGCCATTTTTAAATAAATTAAAAAACAAACTGACAAATTGGGGGAAAGAAAATATCTATTGTTTAGGTTAGGTTAATGAAATGCAATATTTTTATTGACATGCCATTTTTAAATAAATTAAAAAACAAACTGACAAATTGGGGGAAAGAAAATATCTATTGTTTAGGTTAGGTTAATGAAATGCAATATTTTAATTGACATTTTTTTTTCAAAAAACCTATCTTAATTTGTCCCAAAAGTACTGTCAAATATCTCGAGAACACACGTCGTATAAAAATACACGTGAGAAATATTTTCAAAGGATGTAATCAATTAAAACATACAAATGCTCCTTTCGGGTGAGGGTCTGCATTTTTTTAATTTGAAACTTTTTTTTTTTTTTTTTTTTTGATGAGGATTCCCCAAAAAATAAAATACCTCAATTTGCCTTACCGGTTTTTAGACTTTAGTTCACGGATGGCACTTTAATTGCGAAAAAAATAGAAATTAAAATTGTTTAAAATGCAAATATCTGGTATAAATGTATGCCAGATTATAAAAATATATTAACAGACTTGTTTCTTAATGTGAAAAATCTAAATGAAACCAATTTGATCCTCTTTCTTTCCCCTAAAATTTGGCTAACTTGGGTGCGATTGCTTTGAGTAACTAGAGTGAGTTTAGGTTGGAGGTTGAATTGGTTGCCATTGGTTAGGTTTTCAAAATATTAAACAAGTCTATTTTTATTTTTTATTTCGATATAATTACTATTTCTCTAGATATCTAAATTTTAATTTTTATTTCATTTTCATTTTGCGATTCCAATGTCATCTCTGTAAACCAAAATGACAGAGTACCAGTCAATCACGTTATTTTTTTTCTGGGGAAGTCATATCTGCGATTAAAAACTATTGGTTACTATTTTAAATTTTGAAGTTGACTCGATCATAGTTTGTTAGTACTGGGTGCATCTTTCAAAATTATTTCCAACTTATATTTCAGCTTTTCTCGAGATATTTTTCAGTTTCAATACTTTTTGTACACCCTGTATAGTATATAACCCTGTAAACTTAGTATAGGAAGCATCGTAGAAAAATCTATTAAGAGATTTCGAGCCTATAATGTTAATAAATATGGCATTTTATATCATTTCACACAAGTCATCTTTTTCAGAAAGAATTCATAAGCAGTGTTATACAAAGGATATATTGAATTATTGATTAAACTTATACAGGACCTTTTTCTGTCAGTATTTTATTCTTATGATATTTTCTTTTTTAAAAAAAAGAAAGCTTTATTAAATGATAAGCACATTCTGCAAAAATGACCAATTTAAAAAAAAAAATAGTTTTATTTTTAAAAAACAACATGCGCTTACCAGTAATCATTTCTTCCAATTTTAAACTCTTTAAAGATCCTCTTTTTAAGAACTGTACCTGCAAAAATAAGCCCTCTTTAGTTGTAACTCATGCTTTAAACAAGTTTCTGTGTTTTTCTAATGCACTTCTCTCAAATCATTACAGTAGATGATAAATATTGAAGAAAATTCTTCAAACGTTAAAGTAAACGAGATATTCAGATTTCTACTGATACTCCAATTATTCATTGGCTGTTTATCTGAGAAATGAATAGGCTACCTAGGGACTATTTAGTTAATGATTTATGTTTGAAGATAAATGTTTTCTCTCGTTGTAATAGTACGAAGTTGTTGGATGTTTGGCTAACAAAAAAGCAAAATACCTTCTGACCGTTAAGTACCATCAAACTCAGAAGCTTTATCTAAAGACAATTTAGGTCCAGAAAATTGTTCATTCATTTTCTCACAAATCAAGCGATTTGAGTTCATTTTCTCATTCATTAACGCTTCCGATTAAAAATATTCTCATTGCAATATACATTCTTATTAAAGGGGAGCACTACTGCAGTTGTTTATAAATAAGTTTTTTATAATTAGATTAATTTTTCGCCTACCAAATATTTTACTTGCATTATTTCGCATTTAACTGTATTTAATAAGATAGGATCTAAATACACTGAGAAAAAATAGTATGGTCAAAACCAACAGAATATGGCAAAACTTACCTTGTTTTTGGCTCTATGGGTACACCAAAAAGGGAAGTAAGTTTTACCGAAGAATTTTGGTAATGACATATTTGGTACACTGTGAAAAATTACGAGCCATGTTGCACCAAAAATTGGCAACTACATAAAATTGAGCTCAATTTTTCCATATTTTTGTATTTTCACTAGCTCCAAATATCAGTAGAAGGTTGCACCAAAAGCAGGTGTTTTGAAGAAGCGAAACACCTATTTTCATTCATTTTTTTCTTTCATAAAAGCAGAGGTAGTATTATGAAGTATTTCTAAAGCACTCAAATGCAGGCCAAGGTTGCTATATACCTTAACAAAACTATTTACCATAAGTATGTTATTTTATGACAAACCACTAACCATTATATACCACCCACCAAATTTAAAAAGGTAACATAGAGGAAATGAACTTTAATTAGCCAATTTACTAACAAACAGCTATTAATAGCCACCTTTAATTAGCAAATAAGTCATTTATCTACCTGAATAAGTTGATACTTGAAATAACATGTATTAGACGTCCTGATACACCGAGATAGAGTCGTGAAAAAAAAACATGGCGTTGTAAGCAAATATCGTTCAGTTTAGAGTCACCGTAAAAGTTGTGTGTCTTTTACTAAATTTTGGTGGAGTCAGTTTCACCATAGAAGTATTATTTCTCTATTATACTTCACAATTTATGGTGTAACTAAAATAAAATAATCCTTCACTTAACTCTTGGATATTGAGAAACTTGGCACTAAATACTGGTTAAAGATTTACCAAACTTTTTTACAGAACTAACAATAAAATATTGCATTAAAAAATGTGGTAATCTTATCATAGTACCTTTGAGCAAGGCATAAAACCATTTATTCGGTTAAATTTACTTTTCAGTTTTATTTTTTTGCTAAAGCTGTGGTAATAAGAATTATAAATTTGAAAACCAGGATTTCCGTTAAAACCATTACCTTATGAACATAAAAAATGTCAAATAAATATTTTAAATACTGTATAATTTGTTTTATTACCAGAATTGTGTTGTTGTTGTTTTTTACCAGAAATGTCTTCCCCATACAGTGCGATAATTTCGCCACAATGTTGATCTCAACTCTGAAAGTAATCAGACAACTCATAAACTACGAATTTATTTTCTTAAATTTATTTCAAACAAATTAGCGTAACTTGATTTTTATTAAAGCTTAGATAAGGGACAAAATTAAACGGCTGCGATCTTTAAAGATCTTAATGTGTTAAGATAACGTCTGGACTTAGCAAAAGTAGGTTATCCATTAGACGAATGTTTAGTTATCAAGGGTTAAAATAGTTAAAAGAAGTTTATTTAAACTCGTCTCCGTAAGGTTGAGAACATTAAAGATTTATGTGTATTCCACAAATCACACCGAGGAGACTATTTTAAATAAAGAAAAACCAATGCGAAACCGTCTTCTAGGTTACGTAGACAAGAGACTTCAATTTCTACTATTCATTTGCTGTTTATCTATCTAAGAAATGAATGTGCTATCTTGGTTAAAAAGCTATCAGGGAACTATTTAATTAATGATTTATGTTCAAAGACAGCGGATTTTTTACTATTGCAGAGGTATGAAGCAGTTGGAATGTTTAGCGAACGAAAAAATAATGTCAAATACTTTGCGATCATTAGTGCCATCCGAATTGGAAGCCTTCTCAAGACAATTTAGAGCCAGAAAAGAGTTTATTCATTTTCTTACACATTAAGCCATATTCAGTTTCTTTTCTTTGCTCGCTGCCATTTACAATTAAAAATATTTTCCTTGTACTAAATTCTCATTAAGGAGGAAAGCACATCCTTATTGTGTCGCTAAAAATATTTGTGTTTCTGAGTTGATTTGTTACTCTAATGGTAAATAAAAACGAATATATTTTGTTTTCAATATTTTACTCAACCACTGTAATTTTTTTTCTAGTTTTTTTTTTCACCTATAGGTTTCTATATTTCGTTGGCAGCTACTTTACGTTTTTTATTTAAAATCATTTTTGTTTCTTCTCATTTACGTTTGTTAAGTCTTGAAAATAGGAGCCTGTTTTTGAGAATCGACTTTGTATATTTTTATATTACGCGAATCAAGCAGTATTTTAGTCTAACTTTGTATTAATAGTGGTACATTTTTTGCATCCTGTGAATTCCTGTATATTTCGGTACTATTCAATTTTGTTGGGCCGAAAAAAAACCTGTTGCCTTAGTGCTAATATGAGAATATTATGTTCCTATGACTACAATTAGTTAAGCATTCCTTACGTCAATAATAGCATAGCAAGATACCTAGACTTAGGGGTTAGAGCTCCCAATAAAATAACCCAACGAATTTTTCGTTGTTGGTTTCTGTGTACCACCCATGACCACACTGCCACAATCATGCCATTAATCACGAAATTGAGGAGCCATAATCTGCACGATCATCCCTGATTCGAATCAATTTATTCTGATCAGTAATACAAATCAAGTGATTCTTATCAGTGATTCAAATCAAGCAATTCAGATCAGAGATTATATTCAAGTAATTAGACTCACTGATTCGAATAAAGTGATTTAAACCATGCGATTCGGACCAGTAATTCTAATCAAATGATTCAATTCACTATTTGAATTCGTCATTCCTCCTCCTCAAGTAAAATGTCTGATATAAATACTGCATTTAGACTTTACGAATCTCCAAAAACAGCAAAAATTATCGTCGGATACCACGTGACAAAGAAGCGAGCCAAGTATCAGCTGTTCACCAACGAACAATATGCTTATATGCATTACAGCAGTTAACACTATAAGTATATGGAAATATATGTATAATGACCTGAATTTAAAATTGATTTATAGGTTTAACAGAATATAGCTTTGTGGAATATTTGGGTTAGAATATATTGTAATTACCCTACAATAATGGAAGACACTTACTGAATTTTTTTTTTTTTTAATTCTCAAAAAGATTATTTTGTAATTTCAGAGTAGTTTAGTTCATGAGATTTTTCATACTTATCAATAAAGGAATAACACTTAAAGCTTTCAGAGGCATGAGGAACCGACAGTAAATTATGAAAGAAAAGAAGTTTTTTTGAAGAATAAATCATGCAATAAACTTGTGACTTGCATTGATTACTTTGGTTTTTATTTGCAATAACTTTTTAAAATTATGTAAACCTAACTTATATATTTATGGAAATATGGACATTTCCATTAAAAAAAAAACTTCTTTTTTTGTCTTATGTTTGTTTGCTATAACTTTAAAAATATTCAAAAAAAATTTATTTTTTGTAGCAATTTAAAATTAAATGCAAAAGCTTTGTTTGAAAATTGATTTAAACAAATCTCTAAAAACTGCGCAAGATAATAGTATTTAAAGTATTTCTTTTATACTGCACATGCGAGGAAAAATTTTAATTTTTTTCATAATTTTGTAGTGAATCATGTTTGGCAACTAATGGAAAATCTTATTTGAATATCTTAAAAATTTTAAACAATTCAATTCAGTTTTTCTAAATAGTTTTTGAACTTTTTTAAAAAAGCTCGAAACCATAAAGGATTTTCCACAAATTTCATTTTGTTCTTGCTGTCTGGTTATAAGACAGCGTCATTTGGAATACTAATTAATAAAACTTGAGGAAAACCCTTGAGTTTGTTTTTAAAAAAAATGGAAAAACTACATAGAAAATGGCTTGAAACTTTTAAAATTTTTAAAACATTCAAATAAGACTTTTTCATTAGTTGCCAAATACGATTCACTAAAAAATTATGAGAAAAATATTTAAGAAATTTTCCATGCATGCTCAGTGAAAAAGAAATATTTTGAATATACATGTCTTGCGTAGTTTTAGCGAACTTCTTTCAAATTTCAAAACAAAATTTTTGTATTTAATTTTAGATTGCTCCAAAAAGTTTGTTTAATTTTATTGAATATTTTTAAAATTATAGCAAAATAAGTAAAACAAAAAAAATATAAAAATAAAAATATCTCTATAAATATTTAAGCTTGGTTTACAAAATTTTACGCAGCTAATGCAAATAAAACCAAAGTAATCGATACAAGTTTTAAGCTTCTTGTTTGATTTTCTGGCATAGAATGTTCAAAAAATACTTGTGTTCCTTCTTAATTTATTGTCAGTCTCTCAAACCTCTGAAGGTCTTACACTTTATTACTAAGTTTGAAAAATGGCATAAACTAAACAACTCTAAAGTTACAAAACAATCCTCTGAGGATTGCTTGAGAAAATTAAAGAAAAATTGTCAAAAACTGAAAGTGTCTCTTCCATTATTGTAGGGTGGGTATAGGTAAAACAAAAAGTTGTCAAATCTTATGTTTATCAGTTAATTAAAGTTTTGCTGAATGTTTGGTTGTTGTTGTGTTGTAGTTCATTTACGTCGCACTAGAGCTGCACAATGGGCTATTGGCGACGGTCTGGGAAGCATCCCTGAGGATGATCCGAAGACATGCCATCACAATTTTGATCCACTGCAGAGGGGAAGGCACCCCCGCTTCGGTAGCCCGACAACCTGCACGCGAAGTCGAGCACTTTACGGTAGAACAGTTTAACGAGGACCAATACCGCACACCCTCGGTCCCTACGCAGACTGATCCAAGTGGTCACCCACCCGCACACTGACCGCAGCCAGTGATGCTTGACTTCGGTGATCTGCTGGGAACCATGTCTTAACGATCAGCCCACTGCGGGACGCTGAATGTTTGGATTATAATATATTGTAATGCATTTCAAAGATAACATCTTTATTTATTTGCAGATGAAACTTTTTTTTGCAACATGGAGAAAATAAAAAATAAAAATCCGGGAGGACTTTAATTTGAACTAGTACTCCAAAAAAATTAAATTTCGTTGCTGAATTTTTTATTATCATATGAAATTGATATGGTGGTTGTAATCGGGTTTTGATTTTACTGTAAATGATTTGTAACTGTACGCGTTGTACAAGCTTCTTTCAATAAAATTCTGCTATTAGATAAATATGCTTTATGTTATTGTAAAATCTGTCATTATGCAAAACTTTGTTTTAGATTGAAAAGCTGAAAAAGTGTGTTATTTCTTATATTTGGCTATTGTAGACAGTAATTGAATATACTTTTAAGGATGTTTTATTGCGAATGAAAAATTAGAGGTGTAGGGGAAAAAATGAACTATTGTTTTTAAAATTTCTCTAAAATATTTAAAAACAATGTTTTTGTTCGATTAATTACTTAGAATTAAAAGTGCAATATAGAAAAAAATAGAAACTTGCTGTTGCTGCCTTTTTTTTCTCCTTACTAAACGTTCTTTTACAATTTTTTTCGTTAAGTCTTCATTAAAACGAACAATTAATATCGGCAATTATATGCATCACATAATGAGTATTACTATTAAAATAGAATTGTTTGAGTATTAATAATGAAGAAAAAGTAAAGGTGATTGTCAATATTATTTCAAAAGCTCCAAAATATTTGAATAAAGCAATTAAATGTTTTGAAAATTCTGTTTGCATCTTCAAAAGAAACAAAATTATTTGAGTAAACAGAATAATAATTACCAAATTGTAATCGCATCACACCTTACTCCTTTTAATATTTCAGCATATAGAAATTCCACGAGCTGCCAGGTAGGCTATGTACATAAAAATTGAAACCTACTTATTATACATGTTTTTTTAGTTAATTTAAGGGAAAATGCTTTTATTAATATGCTTAATTTATTGAAAATCAATAAATACATGGAATTCAACGTTTAAAAATGTTTCTCAACGTTAAATTAAAGTATTATGTGCAAAAGAAAATAGGGTGTTTACATTTGAAAACATGGTTCAACGTCAAACTAAATGAGTTAAATTTTTAATCAATATAAGAAATTTGTTACGAAATTATAGCACTGTTGTGGTGCTTCCTAAAACACTATTTATTAAACATTAAACTAGTTTTCTTTTAGACTAATATTTCTTTAAAACTTCCTTACATTATAATTTGAAACTTGTTTCAACCTTTCACTGGGAAATTGGTCTGAACAAAAACATACATTTTGGTTCAATCTTTCATTTAAAATTTCGTTAATAGTCGAACCTTGAACTTGGTTCGACACCTTATTGAAAAATTGGTATAAAAAAAAAACTTGGATTTAGTTCAACGCTTAACTACAAAAGTTGTACCGCTTACAGCACCACGATATTTTTAGAACTTAGCACCAAGTTTTCTATTATATTGGTTGCAGCTACACTGAAACTTTTAGTTTGGTAGCTGTTTACTTGTGAATGTAAAGGGCTTATCTTCTGTGGCAGCCGTAATGGAAAGTCGTGTGTATATCAACTGTTTAGTGTTGTCATTTTTTTTCTATTTGTGTTATGCTACTTATAGTTTATGTAAATAAAATTAAAATATTGTAGGAGTAATCAGGATGATAATTTAATAGACATTATACACCAAAGATTAATAAATTTCTACGTTTATTATTCAATATTAATAAAGCTCTTTATTTAACACTACCCTCAGAATCATTATCTTAGAAATCAATTAGTATTCTTACAAATCTAGTCTGGTTTTTATTAAGCATTTCAACGAGAAAGTTTCGTTACCACTCTTTCCAGTCGAAGAAAAGATGTAAAGAACAAGTGTTCTTTACAACTATGCACTTTTTACAGAGAGAAATGCAACTATCAAATCACAAACAAGGCTTGATATTATAAATAAAACTTTGGATATATTTAAAATTAATGAAGCTCTTTATTTAACTCTACCCTCAGAATCATTCTTTTAGAAATTCAATTTTGAAAGCTTAGTATTATTACAAATCTAGTCCGGTTTTTATTACGCATTTCAACATAAAAATTTCGTCACCACTCATTCTAGTCGAAGAAAAGATGTAAAGCACAAATGTTCTTTATAACTATGCACTTTTTACTGAGACAATTGCAACTATTAAATCACAAGTAAAGCTTGACTTTATAAATAAAACATTGAATATATAATTAATGAACTAAAGGAATCTATCTTAAGTTTCAGTTTATAAAAATATTTTTTTATTAAAATCTAATGTAATTTAATAAATTTAATTAATCAAAGAAGCTAAATTGGCGATATTTAATAATTTCAACATAATTTAGAATATCAAGTGGCGTTGAAAGTTTGCTTTCTAAAATTATTTAGAGAACAGACATGTTAAGTAAAATTATAATACTTTTTATGTAAATAGAAAATAGTGTATTCTAATTTCCATAAACCTTTGTTTTTTTGTTAGGATGAAGAAAAGTTAATTTAATAACACGCTTTGCTTACGTTGATAAAATCTTAAACTATTATTTGAATATTTTTACTTAAATACTTAGCAAAGTTCTTGAAACCACGAAAACAAATCTTTTCGTATTGTTTTTTGAATTTTAAGTAGATGTTATGAAGTAAAACTTTATTTTAAAGAAAACTATCCAATGCAAGTGGTTTTTCTTGGATTCAAAAGATTTAAAGGCCTTCTTTTCTCATTAAAAGAGTACAGATAGTCGACATTTTCTTTCACATATTTCTATTTGCAGCTGTTATTTCAAACCTAGATTAATACTTTCAGAAAAGTTAAAAAAAATAAAATAAAGACAAAATAGGATCTTACCTGACATTCGGAATATTTAATGAAAAGAAAAGATAAAGAGAATCAAAAGGCTTTGGCAAAAAGAGATTGTACAAGGATCAATAAATAAGAAGATAAAGAGAAAAAAACAAGAGGATTTAAGTAAAAAAGTAGTGTAAATAGAAAGAAAATCCGTCAAAATGGTCCGAAGTTAACTTAATAAAGAAAGATGTTTGTCGAATACTGAATTCTCAGAATGAAAAAAAATAACAAAAATCTATTCCCTGATGTGAATAAATTGTTTTCTCAATAATTTTTGATAAATTATTTAAAAAAATCAATCAGCAAGAATTTCTAAAACTAAATTCAATATTTCAATCCTCAAATCACACATAACAAAACATATCAGCTGTTATTTTTGAAAGTGGAATAAGTCCAATTTTAGAATAAATTGAGTTTTGGAAGTAGTAGTAAGATATAGATATCCTTCTTTCCAATTTTAAGAAGATTTAGATATCCTCTTTTGTATTTATAATCATTCGTTATGTGAAGCTTGATTTGTGGTTAAAATAACCAAATGAATTTTAGCTAAAAATGTTACATAAAAAAAAATGAATTTTTTGAAAGTAGAATAAGTACACTTTTGGTAAAAAAAGAATTAATAGTAATTTTAATAAGATATTTCCGCTCTTTATGTTTATAAACGAAATTCAGTGTAGCATGATTTGTGGTTAAAATAATCAAATGAATTTTAGCTAAACATATTCTATAAAAAGAAGAATTTTTTTGAAAGTGGAATAAGTTTACTTTTGGTAAAAAATGAATTAATAGTAATTTTAGTAAAATATATATATTTCCTCTCTTTATGTTTATGTATGTTATGTATGCTATGTTTATGTACTTCAGTGTAGTATGATTTGTTGTTAAAATAATCAAATGAATTTTAACTAAAAATGTATAGAAAAAAACTTTTTTTTAAAGGGGAATGAATCCAGTTCTAAATAACAAACGTTTAAACAATTTTCTATTTTCTTTCAGAGAATAAATGCCATCAGAGAATAAATGCCAAAATAAGACGCACATTACGAGTCTGCCATCAACCACACCAATTCCTACTTGGAAATAAATTATCTGCTTTTGTTTAGTATTCTTTCAAAAAGATCTACTGTTTCGTTTGTGTTTCCTATACCAATCAATTGAATAGCATGTGTATTACTTTTCTAATATACTTGTTATCAACTCAATCAAAAAAGAAGTAATTAAAAAATCTCAACGCGATTGTTCTCAATGAGCAATATTTCCATGTTTAGACCTATAACAAAATACTGCAATAGGATGAATTTACTACCTTACATACAACCTATCTACCGTGGACAACATGTGTGATTACTCCTATATTTAAATGTCTACATTTAATAAAATTTTTTGTTGTTGTTCCAACAAAAGACCGATTTGAGCAAACCTAATGGGTATCAAAAAATAAGTTCCTCTCTCTTATACAAGTAATACTTGTAAAATATTATCGAAAGTCGAATAAGTCCATCTAAAAAAAATTTTTTTTCTTTACGACTTTAATAATAATTAATGCATTTTAAAGTTTAATCATAATATAGTACTAAAACATATTACCAAAATGGATTAACATTTGCCAATTTTTTAAAATTTATTCAAATGCTTAAATATCTCGATGTGTGGACTTATTCCACTTTCAAAAATAAGGGCTTATACCTTACAGAACAAATAAAATGATGGGAATTGAGATGAAAATAATATCAGTGACTTTAAAGTTCGTTATCACACCCCAAATATATAATTCAATTGTTTTCTTTTTCAGAGAAAATAATAAATTTAATAAGAAAAATCTTATTAAATATGAAATTTTTATCGTTTTTACCAAAGCTTCATTTGAACTGATAAACAAGATTAAATCCAATTATTATTTTTTTTTTCTCCCCTGTGTTTTGGAAAACAATGAATATGTTATGTAAGAGGTTTCAAACTTTTTCCGTCATGAACCACCTATAAAATTTGAAATACAACTCAAAGCATTGCCTTCACTATATTTAGTTAGTTTAATGACAAAATTCCACAATCAAAGCAATATCGTTTCACTTGCAGGAACTTCGCAGTTTAAAAATTTTGATTTTTGATCAAATTTTTCCTTACAGAGGAACATAAAGAAAGGATTAAATTAAATTCAAGACTCCTATTACTGATCAACAATTTGTTATTTCATTATGTTTACCTTGGTGTTTCCTTGGTGTTTATGTTTATCCTGGTTACAGCTTGAATCCACAGTTTCGAACTCGCTAAACCAGGCCTCTGAAATTTTTTCAACTAAGTTCCACCATTGAAAATAAAATAAAAATTCAATTGGAAGCATTGAATTCACTCTATTCAGTAAATTGAATAACAAAATAGCTTAATCCTTCGCCATTTTGGATTATGGGTCCTTAGATTTTACTGCTTAAGAAAGTAAATTTTTGTCTAATTTCTCTTAAAGATAGCAAGCACATAAAAAAGGTGAAATTAAATTTAAAACAAATATTGTAGATCCACTATTTGTTACTTTAATATTTAGGCCCTGGTGTCGGGGCCGCCCTGGTCGAGCGGTATCGGCCGCCAAACGCTATGCGAAGCGTGGAGGTGGCGGGATCGAATTCCGCCATAACCCAGGATGTATTTTTCATGAAGTCCTTCTCTGAATTGTTCTATCTGTCCTTCTACTTAACAAAGGCTTATGAGCCTAAATTGAGCAAACAAGCCTGCAAATGTATGTAATTTCAATAAAGCAATAAACAATAAAGCCCTGCTATCTCTTGCAGCTTGCATCTGTAGTTAAGACCTCACTAAATCTGTGTCTTACAATTAGCATCAGTGATTAAGAACTCGCTAAAGCCGGGCTCTCAAAACATTTTCAGTCAGAAAGCAGCACCTTTAAAATTTGAAGTTCAAAGCAAAGTATTTAATTCACTAGACTCTTTAATAGATTGAATGGCAAAATAGGATAGTCGAAGCAAGATCGTTTCGCAAATTGAATTTGCACGACATTGGGTTTCACCGTTCATTTTTACCTAATTCCCCATTAAAGACAGTCAATTGTGCAGCTCTAGTGCGGCATAATTACCTACCATTGACAATAGTAAAAACATTAAGATTAAAATGAATTCTGGGGAAATATTTCATATCCACAATTTGCGCTGTGGTGGCTCAAGGGATAGAGCCTTCCTATGAAGTGAACAGAGTTCGAATCAGAACAATGGCTGGTCAAAACGAATTTCGCTCCCGACTCGTACCAATTATAGTGCTGACGAAAAATATCCTCAGTGGTAGACGGGTAATGGGTAGCAGTCCCCATGCCATTAGGCTAACCATGGGAGTTTTTCGTGGTTTTTCTCTACCTGAAGCGCAAATGATGGTTAGTTCTATCAAAAAGTCCTCCACGAAAGCAAATATCTCTCAATATTTGATTAAGGAATTAACTTGTTGTCGGAATTGGGTTCAAAATTGCAAGACTATGGAGTTGAACATTGGTAGTCGTAAACTTAAAATTAAGTCTGCTGTTCAACGATGGTTATAAAATAAAAATAAATTATAATTTGTCACTTTATTATGCTATAATATTTAGTACTAATAACAGAAATTTAATGAGAAGAACGAGATTGTTGGATAATTTGTTGCCTTTGAGCGTTAATTTATTTCGTCTCCCGAATGTTTATAAACTATTGATAATCGATTATTTTGCTATCAAAAAATCATAATAGTTAAAATTATCTTTTTTCCTTATTTTTGCAAAAAAAATATTTTTCTTTTTAAACTTCAAAAAAAAAATTTATTATTATTATGTTTAAAAATACCCGCTCTGCCTTTCCGCGAAGTACAGTTTGAAATCCTGCACTATAGTCTAAGCCTGTAGTCTATAGGCTAAATAAGCTCAAGACAAAGTTTAATTTCATTAAAAATCCAAACTTTTAAAAAAAGAATTAAAATTATTTAAAAACTTCAAAATTTTTTTGGGGGCTCATTAATTTAAACATGTTAACAAGTTACAAAACATGTTAAAGTATTTTTTTTTAACTGAATGCGCTATCAAAACATTATTTTCGTCCAAGAATTGGTTTATTTGAAAATTATAATTTTTTTTTAAATTTTTTTTTTTAGTTCATTACCATTAAAATCTGATCATATTAAAAATATCTTAAAAGTTTTTCGGGTAAAGAGGAATCTCCTTAATACTGTTAGGAACTATATTTTTTCATTTGGCATAATTTATTTTCTGTTGGCGTATTTATGCATTCGTAAAATCTGTTTTAATTTGAAATTTACGTTAAGTTTGGTCATAATCAAAAATTATAATTTGTTAAACAGATTAAGATCATATTTATAAATATGAATAAGACTACCTTTATGTACCCAGTACGAAGTAGCAACTGTCGGGCTTCTATCTATGAAACAGAGGGTGAAATAATCTGATATTAAATTAATATCTACCTTTTGATTATCTGGCTGCAATGATACAGTACGAATTTAAACTTTTAAGAATGTTTTATAAACTTTGATAAAAGTAAAAACAAACTAACAAAAACAGATTAAAAAGCCTTGTTTTACTTACAAATTAATGCTTCTTTCAACAATGCAAACGAGCAATTTCATTCATTGCTTATTGAAAGTACATACATTTGCAGGCTTGAGTGCTCAATTTAGGCTTATAAACCTTTGTCAAATAGAAGGACAGATAGCACAATACAGAAGGACAGCATGAGGATACATCCAGGGTTACAGTGGGATTCAAACCCGCTACCTTCACGCTTTGCACACCTCTTGGCAGATGATACCGCTTTTTCATGGTGGCACCCAAATTTTTTTTAATTTTTTATTGTTACGCATACATATGCAGGTTTTTGAGCTCATTGAGTCCCACAGTGACCACCATCCTAAGACGCGGTTCCCAGTAGAACACCGAAGTTAAGTATCACTGGTTACGGTCAGTGTGCGGGTGGGTTACCAGTTTGATTGGGTTAAGCAAGGACCGAGAATTTGCGGTATGGGTTCTCTTTATACTGTTCTGCCGAAAAGTGCTTGATTTCCCGCGCAGATCGCTGGGCCACCAAAGCGGGAAAGCCATCCCTTAGCAGAGGAGGAAAATTGTGATGGCATGTCTTCGGATCATCCTCACGGAATGTTTCACAGGCCGTCGCCAATAGCTCATTTTGCAGCTCTAGTGAGACGTAAAAAAACAACTTCAACTTATGCTCTCTGAAAAAGGGTCTTATAAGACCTTGTTAAGTTTTAAAAAAATATCAAAGGTTAGAGGAGAACGTCACAAAGAAATATCGAGAGTTACGGCTGAATTCGAACCCGTTACCTTTAATGCTACAAAGTATTTAGTGGAACGGTGAGACCTGGACATATCTTTCTGCTGTTCTCTAATTTTAACTGTCTGTTCTGCTATTTGAGTAAGGATTATAAGTCATTTTTTGTGCAGAGTACAAAGTCCCGCAGTACACAGTCCCGCATATGTTGGTGATTCAATAAATAAATAAAGAATGGAGCTACCAATTTATAGAACACAATCGACCGAATAGTTCTCACGACATTAAATTTTAAACACATGACTTTTTTTTAAATTATAACTCAGAAACTATTTGATTGCTTGCGCATAAATTTTTTATTTTGCGCAAGTTACATTACATTTAAAAACATAAAATTACATAAAATTACATTTTTTAAAACGGTTTAAAAATTTTTGTACCTTACACTCCAAAATGTTTTCAAATATTTCAACTATTTGCTAAAAAATATTATTGAAAAATAATAAATAGTTATAAAAATTATTTTTGCATTTAATTATGTTTAGGTAAATGAATTTTGAAATTTTGTGCAAAAATTTTTAAATTCTCTTAAAAAGTTCTCGAAATTAGGCGAAAACCGCAAAAAGTAAAATTACGGGATCCAAATTTTGGAGTGTTTTCCTGCCTAAACTTTTGGGACCATATTTTCCGAACTTCTGCCACTCCATATATATTGGGGATTAGAAATCCACGTCCACTTTTTTGTCTTATTTCATTATTTAAAATATCGTCTGCGCAAACATCCACTTTTTTGTCTTATTTCATTATTTAAAATATCGTCTGTGCAAATTAATTAGCATTTTTAAGGTAAGATTCTTGATTATTAAGTTCTAGTTTTAGTATTGAGTTCTGGTACGTGAAAATCCAATCATTAGATCAAAATTTTAAGAGAATGCTCTTTTTTTTTTTTTTTTTTTTTTTTTTTTTTGAAATATACAACAGACCATCTTAAATAACTTTTTATCTAATGATCGGATCTTCCCGTCCCAGGATTCAATCTAAATAGTTCAAGGGACGACCTCAAATATGCTAAATAATTAGTGCAAACGATAGTTTAAATTATGAAATTAGACCCATAAAAGTAATCTCTCTGAATAAACATTCTTTTTTTTTCCCGAAGGATTCGGATTTCTGACCCCCGAAGTATAGGGATTAGCCGCTATTTGAGAAATGCGGTCCTATTGTTTGGTCAGAAGAGCGGTCCAAAGTTTGGACCCCTCAATGTTATTTTACTTTTTGTGTATCACACCATATCTCAACAATTTTTGCACCAATTTTAAAATACGTTTATTCAAAAGATAATTCCATGCAAAATATAACTTTCAGTAAATATTGATTATTTTTTATTATTTTATTTAATTACTGTCGAAAAAATTTTGAATTGTATAGTATACAATTTTAACATCATTTTAAAGATAAAATTTTAAATGGTAAAATACAAAATTTAAAAAATATGACTTTTTCAAAATTCGATTTCTCAGGAACTATTCAATCAATTTCACTCAAATTTCGTATTTTGCCATTTAAAATATCAAAATTGCAATATTTAAAATAATATAAAAAATTGTATACTATACGAATCAAAATTTTTTCGACTGTTATTAAATAAAATAATAAAAAATAGTAAATATTTATTAAAAGTTATATTTTACATGAAATTACTTTCTTATAAACGAGTTTTATAATTGTGGGCAAAAATATTTCAATTTGCTTTGACCGTTTTTGAGAAATACACAAAAGGTAAAATGAACATTAAGGGGTCCAAACTTTGGACCGCTTTCCTGACCAAACAATTCGGACCAACTTCACAGATAGCGGTTATCACCTATATCTTAGAGGTCAGAAATCTGAATCCTTTGAAAAAAAGACATGTTTATTCAGAGAAAGTAAGTTTTTGTGTCTGATTTCTTAACCTAAAATATTGTCTGCACTACTTTTGTAACATATTTTAGGTCACCCCCTTGAACAATTGAGATTGAGTCCTAGAACGTAAAGATCCGATTATTAGATCAAAAGTTATTCAGGGTGGTCCGTTGTTTTTGGCGCACTGTACACGCGTCTAATATAAAATTTATAACTAAAAATTAAATTAACTGAAAATTAAATTAATTTATTCTTAGAGCTCCACTTAATTTTTTCGTCGTATAATAGAATTTATTTAAAATTGTATAGATTAAAAATGAACTGGAACTGTTATTAAACGACGTATAAAAGAAAAAGACGTATATTTGAGACGCGTACAAATGGTGCTTTACTGTTCAAAACGGCATCAAAGATGTTCATTAGATAATAAAAAATTTTAGAAACAAATAAAGAAATAAAAACTTTAGGGGCAAAAATACTTTAAAGGGTAATGATTTCAGTCAAAATGATCTTTCCTTTTGGGTTTTTCGTGTTCTTTTTTATATTTTTTATTATTACCTATTCTTCATTAGTTTTTTTCTTTTTTTTTTTTTCCTTTCTTTTTTTTTTTCCTTTCTTTTTTTTTTCTTTTATGTTTAGCTTTCTTTGTCACTCTCTCTGATCGTAGAAATAAATAAAAAATAATTCTGAACTCCTAACCCTTTGACGCAAAATTTGTATAAAACTATTTTTCATACTTTTTTTCATTATTTTGTATTACTCATTGTATTGCTCATTTCCAAACAGTATTTTTTTTTTTAAATTTGCACTTATTTGTAGTTATTTAGATCTAATAAAAACAGTTGTTCATCATCAAAATTATTTTAATTTACAAAATTAACTATTGATAATTTTTTGAATACGGAGGAAAAAATTTCAAACTACTTTTTTGGATTTTTTATTGCAGTATAAATATAATTCAGAATATCTAACAGATTTTTTTAGTAACTATTAGACTGTTTTTTATAATTAAAATATACCAAAATATATTTTTGCTTCTAATTAGATCGTCAGAAAAAAAATATATTTCAATGGGACACTGGTGTCTCATTCGCATCAAAGGATTAAGCATTACCAAGACTACAATAGCCTGTTTACATAATTTTAACGTGAGAGCTTCTTTGACAAGGGCTCTAGAACTTAATATTAAGGGTAGTGATTATAGGAACACAACTTATCTATGCTTATTTTTTATGTGATCCACTATTTCACTTATAAAAATAAGCTTTATTAGTGGAAATAACAATGGAGTTCCAATTTAATGTCATTGAACTGATGAAGAGTTACAAATGATTTATTGTATAATTAAAGCTTTGAACTTAAATCTTAAAAATTAAAGTATTGAGAAAGCAACGAAAACGACAAAAAATTCAAAATTGAGATCTTTATATATTTGGTTTTTTTGTATAAGCTACTTATTGCAAAAAAAAAATTTTTAAAAATTGTTTTATCAGTTTTTTGAAACTATATTTTAACGTTCAAAGTATTAGCAATGGAAAAAAAATATTTGTCAGTCACTTTCTGGAAGCCTATCCTGAAGCACCTGCGTTGTTTTTACAATTGCATGGCAGTATAAGATTAAAATATCAAGAAAATAAGAAAAAAAAACTACTCTTTATAAAAAATTACAATTTTTTAAAACTTTTCTACGTTAACTAACAAAAACCGGGTGATTGTGCTCGAAACACTTATTTTAAAGTTTGAAAATCTAATTATTACACAAAAAAGATATTCTCGTATTTCATTTCCTCTTCATATTTTAGCAACATTTTAAACTAATTCATTTGCTTATTTAATTGTTATTTCAATACCACTATAAACAATGAGAAGAAATAAACTGCCTTATTGGCAGCTCCCTATGTGATCGAATTCCATTGGTATTTATTAAAACGGAAAAAAACTATTCTAACCAAATAAATGATAGTCAATGTCGTCTTAAACTGAAAAATTTAAAGGTACATGAAACCTTTTACAAAGCATACAATCTTGTATGTTTTTAGAAAGCTTTTATTCTATTCAACCGTGTTTTGATTCTTCCTTCTTCGCGTTTAAATAAAAATCTTCCTTTCATTCAGAAGAATAAATACCTCGACAGCAGAAATTCAATAAAATTTAAAATGGTATTAGAGAAAACAGTGCTCGTAAGATAACACATATGACTTGGTTGTGGAGAAAAAAATACTCATTTGCATACATTTTATTACACACCATTAAAGAACTCCTTCAAATTTCGAGTGAGAACAAAGGAAATATTTTTGTAATCGCAAAATTATTTGAAAGAAATGATACTTTAATCAAAAATAGACCAAATAAAAATGCTTGTCAGTTAGTTGTAATTGTTCTTGCGAATATTTTATTAATTTTGATCTCTCTTTATTTACAAAAAATTCAAACCTTTTAAACTGATACTTATTTGCATAATGTTCATTACACACCATTTAAGAACTCGTACAAATACAGAGTAATAAAAAGGAAATAATTTTACAAACGTTAAATTAAGTAAAAGCAATGATCCGATGATCAAAGATAGACCAAATAAAACTATTTTTCATTTTATTTTAATTGTTCTAACAAGTATTTTATTAATTTTGATTTCTCTTTATTTTCAAGAATTTTAAAATTTTTGAACTGAAACTGATTGATTTGCATACACTTTATTACATGCCATTTACAAACTCGTTCAAATGCAGAGTAAGAACTAAGAAAATATTTTTGTAATATTTAAATTATTTGAAAGGAATGCTCAATTGATCAAACATAGACCAAATAAAAATGTTTTTTCAGATAATTTTAACTGTTTTTACACATTTTTCATTAATTCTGATTTCTCTTTATTTTCCAAAAATTATAAAATTTGAAAGCTGGTACTGATAATCATATCTATACAGCGCATTGCACATAATTTAAAAACTCGTTCAAATGCAGAGTAAGGACTACGAAACACATTTAGCCTGCACATTTTTCTTGAAACCAAGTTTCACACAACAAACATTACACCATACCTTCAACTGAATGAGCCTAACACACAAAGCAAACCATTAGTCAGGATTAATTTAAGAGAGCCTGTGCAGAAGTATATCTTTGGTTTTATATAACAAACATAATTATAAAAAAAATTCATTGTATTGAAAAATATACAGATGGAAATACAATCTGACATGTTTCAAGGGCTAAAAATAGACGACTATTCACAAGAGTTACCAGACATGAATGAGGGGGCAGATTCGTACCAGGGCTGTATTCATACTAGCTAAGTTTAGGTATTTGTTTACTTACAAATACACATATTTTTGTAGTTTTAAAGGTTTGTAAATGTTATTCATTTTTGTGTTGTCACAAATTACACTAGTACTGACAATGTTAATGATTCCTTTGATAAAATTACCAAATTTTATTACATCTGCTACCAAACAGTGAGATTAGAAAAAAAATATTTTATTTGTAATTTTACTAAAAGTCATAGCTAAGCGCAATGGTAAAAATTACCGCATTTTTTCCGAGAGAGCCAAAATACATAGTAAATTTACCACATCCTGACAGTTTCAACCATACTTTTCTTTTCAGTGTGCAATGCCAATGCAGCAGTACAATTGAAAAAACAACGTATTTGCTTCAAGATAGATTTTGAGAAAAATAGCTGAACAATTATTTCACTTTCCCTCATGCTGTCAACTTTAATATAAAATTTCAAATAACTGATAAAAATCGTTTCAGGAAATAAATTTGCAATTTGGAACTAATCGTAAAAAAACAACAAAGAAATAAAAATCTCAATTTTGAATTTTTTGTCGCTTACGTTGATTTTATTATTGCACGGCAGAATAGTGTCAATTACCAAAATTAATTAAGCGTCATTGCAGTGAACAATTTCGTGTCAATTTTTTACGTTTTCCCTAAACAACTATCATTTCTTCATTAATTTTGTTTTTCTGTACATAACTTATCAATTATCTCAATTACCATTGATTTTAAATTATTTGGTTTTGTAGAAACTAGTTTCAAAAGCGTAACTATAAACAAAATTGACACATGGTTTCAGATAACTTTTAGAAGTAATTGAATATTAAAGACGATGGGGAATAAACTCTTTTAGTTGACTAAATAGAGCTGTAAACTAGCAAACATCACTAACGTTATCTTTTAAATATTTGGATAAAAAATAGAATCATCTCCAGTTCAGTTTAACGTTACGGGGTAATTTCAAAATGGCGCGGACAGAAGCCTCTTAAACGTAAAATATAAACTGCATTACGTTTTCAAAAAAGGTAACTGATCAGCGTTCAACATTCGTCATTTTCTTGATTAGTCTTTGAGGCAGATATATTTTATAACACACCTGTTTTATAACTTGATGTTCTTGATTGATGTAAACTAAATTAGTTTAAAATAATTTAAGAAAAATTTGAAAAAAACTGAAAATGTTTTAATAATGCTGTAAATTGGAGTTGATTTTAAAGATTATTATGAAACAGTCAAAAGCTATTAAAATAGTATAAATAAAATATTGCAAACAATTAAAAGATTAGCTGTAATAAATATTATTATTTTGTTCTTTTTTTGCATTCTCACTATCATTTCAATTTTTTAAAGTCGTTCTCTTTTAAAATTAATTTTTTTTCCTTTAATTTAATTGATTTTATTCCTTTTTTTTAAGTCAAAAATTTCTTACTACATTTAGTTCAAAATGAAAAAGACCTTTTTAGGTATATTAAAAAATTTAAAGTTTTTATATTGTTTAATTATTCTTCTAAAATTTTGCGGGGAGAAAAGTCTAAAAGGGGAAAGTTTTACATGAAATACGTCTTTAAAATCCTTCAATTTTTAAAATTATTTTTGTTAATTTATTTTATTAATTTATTTTATTATTTTTTTTATTCTGATTCGATTGAATGCAACAATTATACTTAAACAAAATTTATGTTATTTTCTAGTTCATAAAGGAACAGATAAATGATGTATAATCCAAAGTTTAATATCACATGAGCCAAAATCAGTTCTATTGTATCAAATGAAAACGACATTACATACTCTGGACAAGCTAGCAAAGCAGTAATGTTTTAAACTGTTACTGAATTTTCCTCTTTTTTTCTCTCTTTTCTAGTTGCTATATTTTTAAAACTTAAGTCATCAATATAAATCGTTGGTGATATCGTCACAAGCCATTAAGACAAGGGGTGCGATTGTTCTTCTTTTTCAGTGGCGCCATCTATAGCTAAGAATTCAACTTCTACCACACTCATACGTCACACCCATTTATAGGGTGGACCCATTCATACATCCATTCATTCATCCACAGATCGTAATTTTGACCTGAACCAGAGAACGATTAATCTTCAATTCAGTACCTCCAGAGGTATAATTTGTTATGAGAACGTGGAGAATTTTGTGATCTACACGAGGAATCTTCGGCTGGCTGGATTGGAACTCCCGTTCTCACGAATTTGAGATCAGCGCCCTTCCAACCAGGTCATCCTGGTTCCCATCTAAATCGTAAAGTACATAAAAAATAATTCTGAAAAAAAACTACTTTAATCTTAAAAAAAAGATTTCCAGCCAAACTAATCATACGGTGTTCAAAACTACTAATACTTTAAGTTCAACCTCTTTATAGTGGGAGAAACACAATTTAGAACAATGTTAATTTTTTTTAAACGAAAAAAATTTTTACTTTATAGCAAAGAAATAAATTAACGGAAACTACATTAAGGATAATACTGGTGTAACTTGGAAAAGGTGCTTATAAATTTATCATTTAGTGTAATTGATAGTTTTTCATTCTATTTTAAAAAAACTAATTTGTAAAATTGCAAGCAGTAATATGGTGATTTAATTGCACAAACGTTCCCTGAAATAATATAGAATGGTTTGTATGAATTAAACACAATCAAAACTTTATTCTCAAGATTTTAACGTGTTCTCAGCTATAGAGTATTATACTACTAAATTATAAGCCTTTAATAGGAGGCCCACAATGTGGTCCTATTGGTTACTATGTATTTCATCTCCTCATCTCCTATATCTCCGCTTAATATTGACCCATAATTTTTATATTGGACCTGGTATTATATTACCGTCCCCACTAAAAAGAATCTTAAGAATTTCTTAAAAAAAATTCTTAAGAATATCTTAAGTTATTTGGCCCACTCTTTCTTAAGATTATTTTCTGAAGAAAATCTTCAAAATGCAAACTTAAGATTTTCTTAAGATTTAGGTTTACGTGGGCCAAATAACTTAAGATATTCTTAAGAATAGAATCTGAAGAAAATCTTCAGAATAGAATCTGAAGAAAATCTTCTAAACAGAATCTGAAGAAATTCTTCAAAGTATAATCTGAAGATATCTTTAAAATATAGGTTTATGTGAACTAAATAACTTAAGATATTTAACATATGTTTTATTTTTAATTATCTAAAGAATAAATCATAATCATATTTTAGATATTAAATTGTTTTAAAAAAAGTTTTTTTCAAAATATGAGCAAAATTGTTTAAGAAATTCTAAACAGATTTTACTGACATTTTTCTGAACTGTAACTTATAAGTCATATAAATTTAAAAATAATAGTCAAATTTATTATATTCTTTAAAAGCTATTTTTATTTAATGAGCTTTCGTTTAATCAAGATCTATAGCCCAAAATAAATTTTTAAATCAACAATTGGTTTAATATTATTCCAGATAACAAAGAATAAAAAACTTTGACTGATTCATTTAAATAAGTGTTAGTACAAAGGCATGTTATTCAAAATAACTCATGTGCTCTTCATTGTACTTTAGCATCTTTCATTTAAACATTAAAAAAGAATTTACTTATCTTCTTTGGTACTAATAAAAATATTGTTCTATATTACATTTTGCAAAAGTAAGATTTATTTGAATCAGTCTGTGGATGATCTATAAAGCGGATGATCAGTTTATAGAAAATTTAAATTTTACTATCCGGATAAAATATAGTTCTAAGAATAAATATTAAAATTAAGAAAATTGTTTATCAAAATAGAAATCGCAGAATAAGCATGTATATTGTATGTATTTAAAACAGAAACTCAAAAACCGCAAGTTTTAAGCTTCTATTGCCTGAACCCAATTTTAAGACTATTGTTTATTAAATGACCAAAGCTTTCTTTCGTTCTTCACATAAAATATTTTCAAAACAATTACTGATCTTCTTTGATCAGTATAATCTTACGTGCTAATGAATTTAATATTACATATCTAATTATAATAAGAGTAATTATTTGAATTTTAAGTCATCATGCGAAGAAAGCTAGTTAAATAAAAAATTTCTCTGATTAAAAAAGAAAGAAATACAAAAGCCATCTAAAAATAAAAAAAAATAGCCATGTATTACTTACTGTAAGCAATAGATACATCAATCAATAACGTAACTTGAAGGTTACTCATGTATTTTTGACAAACTGACTTATTACCCTTCATTAAACAACTTGAAAATTTCGAAAAAGGAAGAAAATGTAATTTTTTTCTTTTTCTCTTTAAATCTTATGTGACTTTGGTGCGCCCCACGGGGGTGTTATTTACGCCACCTAGTGTCTGAACGGAAGCATATGTATGTGTTATCGATAAGAACTGTTTATTTGACGCCTTAGCAACTAACTTATTGTCATATATAATCATTCCAAACTTATTGTCGCTTCAATGGGGGGGGGGTCCATTGTGTTTGGTATAGAATTCTGGTAATAAAAAGTTTCAATATTAAAGAAAGAAAAAAAAATGACAGAACAATCTTAAAGTATACCGTAGGCTTTAAATTATTATACACACAGATGATATACCGATTTATACGATTTTTTATCCATACATAAGCCTGTGCTAAGCATTTGTCATCTAACATATACGATCGAACTGTAAATTTGGCAAAAAATTTTATTTTGGGGAAAGTATTGGCGAAAGCTGTTTTCAAGCAAAAAGCAAGAGGCAGATTATTTTAGCAGAAACCAAAATATATTTTTTCATGACAACAATATATGCACTAACTTAATAACACGGAACATAGTGTCGATTTCGGTTTGTTTTTATATTATTGCACTAATCTAATACGTTGCCAAAAATAAACCTCAACCTATGTCTATTTCCTCCCCTCAAACACGATAAAACATCTGCATTTTTCAATCTCTCCCCCATTCATTGCATATTTATTCCTCTCCAACACCAAAATGACTCTAAATTTGTATTTTTATGAAATAATTAATTTATAATAAATTTGTATTATGCTTAAAAGTCACCTGCGGAAAAAATCGTAAAAAATTTCTAAAATTTTCCTTTGGCTAAGAATTTTAAAATCTGGCAAATAATTTGAAATATTTAGCATTGGCTATGTATATATAAATAGCAATATCATAATTAAAGGTCAATAAAGAAAAAGTGCAGGTAAACAAAGAAAACACTACAACGGAAGCAAAATTATAATGGTAATAATACTTAATACAATGACTAATTAAACAGTGAGAATAGCCTAAACCAAATTTACAAAAATTATAGTTTAAAATAAAACAAAATTAAATAAAATTAGAACTATAGTATAGTTATATATATGGTATATATAGTATAGTTATATATAATGAGAAAATAAAACATCATAGTAAAAGGTGATAACATACAAGCAAATATGCTATACAGAGTGAAACGACTTTAAGTCCATTTTACTTGAAGGGATGGTAAGACTCGTTTAATGCAGGCACTTACAAAAAAAGTCCACATGTTTCACAGAGAACTTTTATTAAAACATTTTCCTCATTTTGAAAAAAATCAAATGACACAATTTTTTTTTTTAAAGTTTTCACTAGTCAACACACAATCACAATAATTCGGAGCAATAGCAACAGACATTTAAAAGTTGAATCCGGAAGAAGAAATGCTCAAATTAAAAACCTTGCCAGGGGATGTACATGGGCAATGCATTTGCAGAGGAGGCCTGACCAAATCCTTCCCGCAGCATCCACATCTTGCACATTCATTATGGTTCAGTCTTTCGCTCGAACAATGGTGGAGAAGATTTCTCTATAGGGGAGAGTAAAAGCGAGTCGAGGAAGTTAACAGCAGAATTGTAAAGTGATCGAAATTATTGTTTACAGGAGTGTCACAATGGCACAGTGAATAGAGGATTTGCCTTTCAATGAGATGAATTGGGTTCAAATCTTAACAATGGCTGGTCAATGTGCATTTTCCATTCCGTTCGCACTGACCACAAAATTAACGTAAAATACCCTCAGAGGTAGACGGATCATGGGTCTGAGTCCCCTGGACGCCAGACTAATGTGGCAGGTTTGAGTGGTTTTCCTCTCCAGGTAACTCAAACGCGAATCTTGTCATGCATTCAGCTCGGCTAAAACATTTAATACAGGACTTATCAATGTAAGAGTATTTTATTTGAATAAGTTGTTAAAAGTTTTCATCACAATGTACACAAATACATTCACGAAGATTTTATTACATTAAGAACATGTTTAGCCAAAGTAATTTTTTAATTTAATATTATTGATAATTTAATATTATTGAACTAATTTAACACGTTGAATGCCATAGGGGTCACCGGTGACAGGTGCTGAATTTGTTTGTAGCGTCACAAGGGTCACCGATGAACGGCAAAGCCTAGATTATTCGAAACACATAAGTCGAATAAATTTTTAATGCTCTTAATTTTTTTTTATATTATTATTATTACTAAAATGGTTTGAAGAAATTAATGCAATACATACTGAAAAAATCATTTTGGCCAGACGGGCAAGCCATGTAAAATTAGCGTGGCATTCAACGTGTTAAAGAAACAAAAAAAGTGTAAATCTAGCTAAGCTTAAATACATAAGAAAGTGTAAGGATTGTTTTTAACACATAACAAAATTGGAGTAAACAAAGAAAATTCAAATGTAAATAGAAAAGTAATTATTTATAAAAATAACTACTTATAAAAATAATTATTATTTAAAAAAATATTGAATAATTGAAAAAAAAATTTGCATTTACACAGTCAAGGCAGAAAGTAACAACAAAAAAAAAACTATAAATCATTTAGTTAAATATAGATTACACAAACATTAAATTGCCTTTTAGAGAGCAAAAAATAAATTTCAATGTATCAAGTTTATACACATTACCTTACAATCAATATATTTTCTTTCTAAATATTGTTATCAAAATTGCTTCGCTTCATATTTTTTTACTACAGTTCAGGAAAAGCATTAGTTATAGATTAATAAAAAAATTTTGATAATGTTATGCTAAGTAACACAGGTAAGGTAGCAATAACAATAAAATAAATAAAGGTTTCTTAAAAATTATTATCACTGACGCTGAATTAGAAAGTTTTACTATGTAGCTTTCCGTGGCTGGAAAACATGGAGTATAAAGTGTTGAGCATTGAATATGAAGTACCAAATATTTTTTGTATAAAGTATTCAGTATCGATAAAGCATTAAGAATTTATCTTGAAAAATGCCAAAAGGCACAGCAGCGATTCTGCATATCTAATCCATTTGTGATCCAATGAATGTTATGCAAATATTTTTATTTTTATTTTTTATTTATAGTTATTGATAACAAAATTATGTAAATTATACTGCACTAGTTAACAATACTTTAATATTTTTAAAAAGTTCAAGCTATTAAGTACTTTTCATTATTTTATTTTAAACATAGAGCAAGGTACTCATCACCACCATCGCTCAACCATGACCAAAAATCCCATTTCTAGGGCTTTACTTTTTAACGGCTATGGTTGAAATGCCATGTAATTTTGATACTGGTCAGATAAAGTGGACTCCGCTTGAGCTAGCTCTTTTCAATCTTCCGCACGATAACCAATGAGAGAACTTTCAGCCGTGGCAGAGTTCATATGCACCTTGCTGAGTATACACGTCAGTTGTTTTATACATTGCCAGGATCAAACTCATTACCCTAGTTTTCTAATTAGCAGTGTGAAAGATATTTTAACCAGCTGTGCCATAAGAGCACCCTGGAGCAAGCTATTAACACTTCTTAAAAATCAAATAAATAAAATTTAACTTTCAAATGTTAAAATTTTTAAAAGGATAGTTTTTCAGTCGTAAATAATTATCTATCCCATGTTATCTATTTTGAGTCATGAATTCAAAACTAAAATTTGAAATTTCAAACTTCAAGCTGTGATGTTAGAATAAAACATTTTTAAACATTACTTTTACGAAACAAATAATAACTAATTCAAAATTAAAAATCTACAAATCATTAGAAGATTGTTTTTTTCTTTCATGCTCACACCATATATAACATATTAATAAAGCATAATCATGTTTTTTTTTTCAGATTTATATCAACTGTAAGTTTAGTAGCAGTTTAAAATAATTATAATTAGAATATGTATATCCAAATGTCAATTGTTTTTTAAAATAGCTAGTGATTGAAAGTATACTTTTCATAATTATAATAAAAATTCAGAAACATTCTTCGTTGTTTTTTAAATTATTCAATCATTCTCCAAGAGAATTTCTGTAATAGCTCTTGATTATAAACTAAGATATAAACAAAAAAGCAAATTGGTTTATTCAAATAAAAATGATTTCTTATTCATAGCAATCGCCGCATTGAAAACCTCATACGAAATTATGATCAAACACTACAGAACAAATATAGGGCATTTTAAAAACATTCTTCTTAAAATTATAATGATAAAACATAAATGATCCAACTACAACAGAAATGAAAACATCAGAACTAGGGTTAGCTCCCTCGCTTAAACATTTTTATAAGTTTTTATAAGTAAATTTGTTAAGAGATTGTTATAAAGATCTACCTTTAAAAAATTTTAAAATATAATAGAAACTAGCACGATCATTAACTTCGAGATAAATGATGTTGAAACCTCACTTGCAACTTTTTAGCTATTCCACCAGGGGAAAGAAAAGGGCCTTGAAATGAATATCATGTGATTACGAAGCTTGCCATAATTTTGTTCCGATGACAAATCGAAGCGAACACAGTGCCATTAGTGATCGAAAGGCAGCACTTTGCATGCTTTTACTATTAACGTGTGGAGTGGCATAGGAGAAGGAAAAGTGTTCAGTTTCTGTCTTAATTTTCAAGTAGATCAAAAACTTTTAAGTTGGGAAACTATATGGAACTGAAAACTACACTGAACACAGTTCTAAGAGAAAACGAAGTGGAAACTTTCAAAAATGTTATTGACAAATAAATACGAAAATTATTAGGAATGGGGAAAGTATTGTAGTACATTCCTGCACAACTGAGAAGAGGGGTTGAGGGAAGGATTTAGACATGGAACCGGTCCTCCCCCTAGATGACGTTTTCAAGCGTTACCATCGCGAAAGTTAGATTGTGTGTGTGTGTGTGTAGTTAATTTACGTCGCACTAGAGCTGCACAATGGGCTATTGGCGACGGTCTGGGAAACATCCCGCGAAAGTTAGATTAAATATCTCTTGAAAAAATTTTCATTCTCACTAAGAGCTACAAGTATATAAATCTTAATCCATCAATTATTCTGCTTATCATCAATCAATCAAAATTTATACAGTTTTCGTTTCATTCCGAAAATTTTTTATACTGAATATTCTCCGCACCTGAATTATCTTTTATTCTCGGTCAAAATGAGAATTACAGAAAAAATAAATTTTTGTTCAACTGCCTAATTGCAACTGAATATGCGACAAACTCTCTTGTTTTCATTTTCATGTTAACTGAATAATTATGTTCTAAAATTGAATTTCAAATTATATGTACTATTATGTTTTCCTGGTAAATCAAATGCCTCCCCATGCCTAAATTTCTTAAAATATTTTGTATATGTTCTTTTATCACAGTTATTTTTTTGACACTTTCTTATGCTACGTTATCAAAAAGTGACCGCAAAAGTCATAAAAGCGAAAAGAAAAATACCAAATCGGTAAGTAATCAATTGAACTTTCAATTTCACTTAATTTTGAGCCATGTATAAGAATCCTTTGGGTTTTTTTTTTATTGTTGTAAGACTGCAATTTCGATACACTTGTTCCACAATTTCTCTTTATTACTCGTTCTTTCTTTGTATTTTTAATGATATAGACCATAGAAAATCCTTACATTACTTTATATTCTCATATTTTATCGCTATTTAAAGTATATAAAATTTGCCTTGTGGTTTCTATTCTCAAATTAAGAACTCCCCATGATTAAGCATTATAATATTGAAATATACATTTCCCAAAATAATCTTTTTATCCGTATAATTATAAAATTGCTTTATTGTCTAATTGATATTGAATGTTTTTAAAATTGCTTTACCTACAATTAAATATCTTTTATCTGAGAGAAAGAGAATGTTTATTGTGTTCAATTTTATATTGTCTTACTGATATTTTTTTCACTATGTGTGCTAACATTATAAATAATTTTGCTCATACAACTAATGTATACTCTTGATGTCTCAAAGTTGAAGGGACGCTAAAACAATTTCGAGATTACAAGTTTAAAATTAAATATGTTCTGAAATGTAGAAAATATATTCTAAGATTGTATACTCTAAAAAGTTGAGCCTAGTTGATTTTAAGTCTAAATACAGCAATGTTAATTTTACTTTTAAAAGTAAGACAAGAATAATTTTGCATTTAATAGAAAATAACTGGTTTTACAATAAACTGACATAGTCATTTTTTGAAAAGATTCAAGTTCTATTCTGAAAATTATTCAACACAACAAGATTTTGAGAAAAAACTCTTTCATGACATAGGAATTCAAATTAACATTATGTGGATATGTAATGTGCAAGAAAAAAATTTTATTACTTTATCAAGGTTTTCAAGATGTAGAAGTTTGAGATATCAAGAGTATACTGTTGTACAATTCTTTCTAAAATGCAATTATTATTTTTGTAGAATTCATCACACTAATTACAAATAATTATCAATTCATAAATATGCAGAAATGTTTGATGAGTGTTTAATATTCTGTTTAAATTAAAGAAACAAATAAAGTTTGCTTTACTATAATTAGAAAATGCAGATGGGAATATTTGTAAAAAGGAAAAGAGTATTAATATGAGACACTCTTTTTAAAATTAAGATTGGAGCATAATAATTACCATGATGCTCTTTACCATTGTAGTAAATTCTGGTAGAAATATTTTCTGACCATTCATGTTCCACCTGTGAAAAACATTGCATTAAGTTTAACTTTTTATTGTAGTAATTATCATTGAACATAATTATCCTATCCAATTTTCTGCCTCCATTAATTCATATGCCTAACTCTTTAAATTTTGGTGGAAGACTTTTGAATTTTGAACCTGTTTTATGATCTTCAATCAAAAACAAAAATCTTGCTATTTTCCAACATTTGCTTTTCTTCCTTTTTCTACAATTTAATTATTTTCTTTATTTAAATTAAAGAAAATAATGTGGAAGAACTTGAATTACTTTTCTACAGAATAGATTTTATGAATGAGGGCGTTATAAAGTATAAATTTTACTCAATTAGTGATAAAGATGTGAGTTGTTAAAAATGTCTTGAGAAATAGAGGTGTGGTGATTTTAGGGAAAATTTATCTCCTTAGTTCTAACAACTGACATAAAATAAGTAGTCAATGAATTGGCTATACAAAATGGGTGAGTGAGAATACATATTGATGGAGGACAGATATACATAATTCAACTAAATTATGATTTTACCCTTCGTTTATGTAAATAGTAATAAAATGATTCTGCATAGGTAACAAATAGCTTCTTACTAAAAACATGAAATTGCTAATTAATCTAAATTGTGAATTTCCTTATGCTAACTTAACAGAAAATAAATATTTTTTCTTTATTATCAAAATAATCTATAAAAAAATTTTGCAACAGTAAAATGGCTAAAAGAAAGGGCTGGTGTTAATGAATTGATACTTTAATGCAAACATATTCTCTACTATATTCTCAAGTGAAAAATTTGATCCTAATCAGTTAATAATGTTGAGCATTATGTAAAACATAGATATTTATAGAAGAGACAGTAAGGTAGGTGTAAAGATATAGATTTTTTTAAAAAAATAATTTGACAAAATCATCAATCAAGCTTTTTAAAGAATTTTACTTAAATATCCTTTATAAGAGATGTGTGTTGTCATTCTTGAAGACGTGAACTGGTTCATCACCATGTTCCATTTCCAAAGAAATGATGTGCCCATTATTTTATTAGAAATTATCTCTAATGGTAGGTTGGATACCAAGGGAATTACTATGACAAAATAATTATTCACCCTAACTTCAGAATCATATGCTGAGTTGCTAGAATATGGATTCAGAAATATTGAATTCTGAGCCTAAACATCTAGAACTAAATCTTGACCTCGTTACCAATTATGGAGGTTGTTAAATCCATGGAAATATGAAATTTGAATATCAATGACAAGTATGTTTTGTAGTGATTATGAAATGTTCAACTCTGAGTTTTTCTGATTGTAAAATGGTCATCTACAAGTTTGTTCTATATAGAATTTATGCCTAAGCTGCATCACCCGTGTTATTCCATAACTTTGGCTGAATCTATGTTAATGTTTTTTTTTTTTTGTACTTTATTCAACTCCTTATTTCAAGTCAGTTATTTTGTGTGCAATTTTACAAGTTATCAGTTATTAAATCCCTAAAGATATTTTAGCCTTATCAGTTTTATGTAATAATATGATGAAAAGAAAATTTAAATTACCTATAAAAGGTTGATTAGGAAGGGTGCTGGATAACATAAAAGTAGAAATTCTTTATAATACTATAGTCTGGAACTGAATCAAACTTTTACAATAATCTGTTTCATAATCCAAGCCCTGTGGGTGCTTCTGCGCCCTAGGCCTTAGCTGAGACGCATAAGGCCTTTGCCCTGGCACAATAGACCTTGGCCTTCCATTGTCTGTCGTGTCACTGAGTTTTTTTTTTTTTTTCAATTATTATAAGAGATTTTAATAAATCAATGTAATCTATAATATATCATGTTTTAATAATTGCAGAATTTAGACAAGTCATTTATTTAAATTACTAACATTGTTACCGAAAAATAATTTTACATAAAATACATATTATAAGTTTATAATTTTAATTTTTAATAGCCTTTGAAGATGGTAGCTCAGGGGTGAAAGTTTTCCGTATTTTGACGGATTTCCGTCTTTTTAAAAAAACCACAAGACGGAGCCAAACAGAATATTATTAATCTTCTAACTAATTATTTTCGAAAGTGTTAAATCATTACTCTTTATTAATCACTCTATTTTTTGTGTACTTTTATTTTAAGAATTGTAAATTTTTTAATTAAATATAAATTGATAAATGTTTTTAGTTTGTAATTAAAATTTCATAATTTTTCTTTTTAAAATTGATAAGTATAGATAAACTGTAAAGATAGTTGTGTACATGCAATATGTTTTTAATCAATATGTCTTAATTTTAATAAGCATTGTAGACTTAACATTTATTAAATATCAACATTTTGTTGAATATTATTTTTACTATTGAACTATGTTTAGCTTGAAAATTGTTTTTGTTATTTATTAACAAAGTATTAACTTAGCTAAGTATTATTCTTTTCCAAAAAATGCTAGCACTTTATTTTATTAGAAAATTAAATGTTTGCAAAAAATTAAAAGCTGAGGTAATTTTTGCTTGAAATAACTAATTACTTTGCATTTTTTGTTTATACTCCTGAACAATAGTAGGTTTGCTAAAATAAATATGGAATTTTTATAAGCCTTATTTGCATTTTGTGTATTTTAATTTTTATTGAAAAATTTGTTCACAATTTTCATATATAATTTTGTTTACTTAAAATTATTGGACGGGACACGCCAACTTCTGAAATTTTCAGTCTTGGCAATTTTTGAAACTTTCACCCCTGTGGTAGCTATGTATGGTTGGTATTGGCAATATGTCAACTTTCTATTTTCATATTGAATATAAGTCACTGAACACATTCTATAAATAACATGTTTCCAAAAAAAAAAAAAAAGGTGTTTATGTGTTTGAGTTTTTAAAGAAAGAATTATAATGAGTGGCATTGGATAAATTAAGAATTAAGGTTTTAAAAAACAATTGGCATTGGCTTAACACTAAAAATTCAACATAGTAGTAATATTAAATACAATTTATAATTATAATGCGAAAAATAAATTAAGCTTTTGACATTTCACTCTTGAGAGTGCAATTGTAAAAGATAAGTTAATTGGTTTATTCAAGCTAATTAATCAGTTCTTTTGCAACAAAAAACAGATTGTATTATTTTACCGCGAACTGCACAAGCTATTTTTTTTTTTTTTTTGACGCATGTTGCCGCATTAACTCTGACTTACTTCTTTGATATCCAGTCAATATTAATGAGATACAAATGTTTGATGTTATTCTGCATTAATAGAATGGTATTCAGCTAACATTTCTGAAATCTCTCCTGATTTCCTATTTGACATTTTTATTTTATATGTGTTGATTGAAATATATGAATAAAACTTTATTTATTTATAAAAGAATTGTATGAAAGATAATTTACAAGAAATCTGTGAAGAAAAAAATCATGATTTATTTCTCAAGTCTTACAAATATCTGTCTGATATATAGATTGTTTACAGACATTTTATGTTTCTTGGGTTATTATATTGCTGAAACTCATCATTTCTTATAGAATGCTAAAAGAATCCAATTATTACAAACATCTTAAAATTAAATTATTTTATGTATTTATCTTTTCCTATTCCTTTTCATTACTTTGATGAAAAATAAAATAGAGGAGATAAAACAAATCTACTCATTCCTTCTGGGATGAAGATTTAAATTGGCATTGTGTTTGAAAGTAAGTCTCACAAATGCCTCTGTTTGTATAAATTTAGAGAAACTCCTAATAATAAAATTTTATTATAGTAAACATTGACATGCAATATAAAGTGTATATGCTTAAGTGTACATATTTTATCGTTCATAGGTAAATTTTTGTACAATATGAATAAATTTTTAATTTGTTTTTTTATTAGGACGTACAGTCTGCAAATGATGTTTCCTACAAGGAAAATTCTATTGTGAAAAAAGCTATCAGTTCTCAAGACATTATAGATGAACACAAGTCTTATAGTGTTTCAAAAGCCATAACAAAAAATTTTGATCATGAAGTACTGGCTTATGTTACTCCAGTAAGTGCTTATATTTATCTCAGTTCCAACAACTATTTTTCTAAAAATATATGAAGTCATCTACTTCAAATGTGTTTTCATGGATGGAATTGATTTGTTATAGTTCAACTGCTATCTTTTTGGCATTTTTTGAGGAGGGAAGGAAAACTCACTTTTATTAGCCCCTTTATCAAGTTTTGCAATCTTACTGCATTGAAACTTTCAATTTTATTTTCCCGCAGAAAATAATTAAAACAACCAATTACTGACACAAAAAAAAACAGTCAACTTCTATCAAATCTTGCAACCGAGGACAATGATTTGATAAATATATATGAATATTTAGCATTAAACAAGCTTATAATTATTGGAAAATTAACATTTTATGCTGTAAAAAAGAACTCATGGTGTATTAAATCTTAACCACTAATAAAATCTTTAATTGTGTTAAATCTTTGTCACATTTGATAACTTTCAACAACATTGAATCAGATTTGTTGAACAATAATGTAATGGTATTTGAGAAAAATAAACAATTTTGGAAGCCTTAACAAACCCACAAGTATTGATAAGTATACATTTCATAATTTAAAAAAATTCAATAATATACACATAAAATTTAAGTGCATTAAAATTACTTATAAAACATGTATTTAATTTATTTTTACTAAATAACCTATGAGCTTATACCATTCTTTTATCGAATTCGTCAATGTTTTCATGGATCTATCATGCATAGCCATAAATGAACCCTCTAATTGCTAAATCAACTCTACAGCCATTTACCTTGGAGTATCTTGCCACTACCAAGGATCATCTCTTACGCACTACTTCATCCTGGTGATCACGGACAATTCATAGATAACAACATTACATTACTTTGTCTCATTCCACAGTTATCCTTGATTCAACAAACAAATCTGGGTCTCAAACAACTTCTAGGCCAAAACCATGCCATTTTGCTCCTGACCACTCAATCTCGTGAGATGCTCTGAGAGACACTCTGATGAGACATTGAGTCAAATTTTCTTGTACACTGGAAAAAGAGTGTACAGCCATTAAAATATAAATCTTTCTAACTCATCCTGGTCATTCACCACAACCAATAACACCTTCTACTATGAAGTTTAAAATAAAGTAATCTCTAAATAACCTCTAAAATAATCAGTTCCATAGTCCGGTTCTACGCATATGCAGGAGATATTCAGCGTTGATTTGAAGATTAAAATAAACAATCAGCATAGACTTTATCTTAACAAACAACAGTGTAGAGAATTCTGGTGTAATTGGCACTAATAATAAAAAATTAATA
This sequence comes from Parasteatoda lunata, assembly GCA_949128135.1. Lineage (NCBI taxonomy): Eukaryota > Metazoa > Arthropoda > Arachnida > Araneae > Theridiidae > Parasteatoda > Parasteatoda lunata. The sequence continues at coordinate 80,677,914 of OX421980.1, forward strand.
CAATTAGAAACATTTCAAACAGGAGATAAAAAGAACTTTTAAATCACTTGAAATTGATCGTCTTCGATTTTATCAAATTTGTGTAGTCATCATGATTTAAATTTTTAAATAGGTTTTGAAATTGAATTTGTTGAAAACATTTAATTTGATATAAAAGTTTCCATAATTCAGTATTAAATTTTTTTAATGGATGTAGCTGAATTGTTAAAATAATAAATGAAAACTGTTCCATGTAAAATTTCTAAAAAAAAAAACAATTGTATGCTTTTTAACTATTTAAGATTATTTCTTGTTTTTAGTGGAATAATCATGGTTATGATATTGCTAAACTTTTTGCTGCTAAATTTACTATGATTTCACCTGTTTGGCTTCAAATGAAACCTAAGGATAATAAAGGTGCAGTGCTAATCGAAGGGCTACATGATATTGATGAAAATTGGATGTCTACTTTGAGACAACATAATAAAAAGTTGAAAATTGGTAAGGCACTTAATATTAACTGCATTTTGTGTTATTATTTTTTCAACTACCTAATATTCTTTCAATAACTTAAAAAACAATTTTTTTTAGAAAAATTTAAATTTTTTAACTCTCAAAGCTACAGTTTATATATTTTAAAGCAAATTCAGATTTTGTAAATTTCATGTATTTACAAATTTTCTACCAAAACGAAAAAAAAAATCTTTTCTTTTTTTTTTCTAATCTGGTCCCATTATCATTTTTTTTTTTTTTACTAATCTAGTCCTAATATTATTTTTTTAATTTTATGTTTATTAAAATATTAAATGTGCATATGAATACAAACTCATTTTTGTCACATGGTCTTTATTCCACAATATACCATCTGATGTAAATTTTTACTTACAATTTAAGGTTATTGCGTTTTTTTTTTTTATATGAAAAAATTTATTTAGTTTTTATTTATAAATTTTGAACAACTTGAGTTGATTCCTTATAACTTAATTTTTTTAATATCAGATAAACAGTTAGCAGTCAATTTTTAACACTTGTGAGATAGTAAATAAATGTTAAATTTTTTTACTACTGGTATGCAGGGTTGGAGTTTTGCTATGACAAAAGCCTAGGATGATAGTTACACAATCATAATGGATGTAAAGTTTTTTTATGGTATATTTAAACTGTATAAAAAGGTACACATTTATAAATACTTTGATATAATTAACATGATATATAGATATGATATATAATACTCTTATACATATATCAATACTTATATATAATTTCCAATTATTATATTCAAATAGAAATTTTAGTTTTGAGCAACAACAAAAAAATTTATACTGTATTTGCATATTTTCTTTTTCTATTTTATATTAGAACTTATTTTATTTTTTATAATTAAATCAAAATAGTTTGTTTTTATTTGCAAGTTTATTTATTCTTTTCATAGGAAAAATTTTAATTGAAGATTAAATGTCTGAAAAATCAAAAATTATGGAGGAATTAGTCTTAAACAAGGCACAAGTTATTCTTTGTGTGTGTGGTAAGATTACAACAATAAGTAAAACAAAGAATAAAATTTGTAATTTGGTGTCTTTTGAAAATAAGATCTTAGATATCTTATAAGTGGCCTAATCAATTTCTGAAAAAGGTTTAGTTTTGCAATTGTAGACACATGTAAGATTAATTACTTGTTTAACTTCCTACTCATACTTATTTGACTTCAAAGTAATTATCCCTTTTCTTACCATTCCTAAAGGTATATTTGAATAACTTTACAAATAATTTAATTAAAAAAGTTTATGTGTTTTAGCTCTACAAAGAGCACCTTCTTTATCTTTAAACATTAAAAAGAGATGGTGAGAATTTATAAATCAATAAAACAAGGGTGATATATCAATAAATAAACAACTAAAATAGGGATTAATTTCTAAATGAACAGATATTCATGTTTGAGTTTAATCAAAAACGAATGTATTTCATAATATTTCTGCCTTATTAAATTATTTGTTACAGTGCCCAGAATTATTTTGGAGCAATGGACCTATCCTCTCCTGAAACCTCTTTTAAAAGAAAAAGCAGCTACTGATGATGCCAGTGCTGAATTAATCAACTTAGCTAAGGTAAACATCAAAACTATTTATAGCTTTTATTTGCATGTTGCCTTAATATCTATTCTTAGAGTCTGTTCAAAAATTACTTAAGGTCCTAAGGAGGAAAGGGTTGTAATTTGCATATTTTTGCTGACAAGGGGGGGGGGGAGAGAAGGGGGTTGCTTACATAAAAACTCTCTCTCTCTTTTTATTGAAATACAAAAAATGAAAAAAAAAATTTTTCAACTGTCATCTGAATTTTATTCTGAAATTCTAAAAATGTAGATAAATATAGTGTAAGTGTTAAGTTAAAAAGAAAAAAAAAAATAGGAAAGGGGTGTTGCGACCTTCTTCCTTAAACATGGGAAGAAACTTGCTTATTTTTATTGAGATGGGATCAAAAATTGCCAAAACCTACTTAATATTTGAATTGCTCCTTATATATGGTTTACAATTCTGTATAATGTTATGCATGATTCATTAGATTTATAGTATAGTTAAATTTCATAAAAAAAATTTTATTTCTATTTCTTTATTTAGAAAATAAGAAATCACCATCACTTTTTTTCCTTTTTAACTTAAAGATATTTCTTACATTTTATGCTTAGAAATTGATTCTAGGACTTTGCATGTAACAGTTTTTTCTTTAATATACTTATTTATTCTTTTTTTTTTTTTTTAAGAAAAAAAGTTTTGATGGCTATGTGATTGAAATCTGGAGTCTTCTAGGTGGTCAAATGAAAATGTAAGTTTTGTTTTTTTTGTGAAAAAACCCATTGCATATTGAATGCAAAGTTTTAAATATTTTATTTGTAGACATATTTTATTTGTCTTATCTTAAAATTGATCAGCTTAAAAACAGGCTCTTACATTTTTATCTTCTTAAACTGTTTAAGTTTTTAAAATAATTAAAATTTCTTTCAAGTGTTATAATTGTTATCCTCAGTTACTTCCTCAGTTAAGCATTTGCATTTTTAAACTTAACATACTTAATAAAAATATTTTCAGTATCTGTCCTAAATGAATCCTTTGTTCATTCTGAAATAGTTTTTTCAGTATTTATGTTTATTATTATTTATCCTTATTTAAGTATTTTTTTATACAAGTGAATTGAAATTTATTTTCTTATAAAATTAATATTAAACAAATACCTTAACAAAATCTGATAAAAAAGTTGTACTTACACATTCTTTATTATTATGTGCTTTAAATTTGCTATTTAACTATATGTCACATCCTCTTATGAAACACTATTGTTTATGGAGTATTTATAGCAGGGTTGTTTTTGCCATGGAAAAGAGAGGATACTGTTAGTAAAACCATCTCATAATAATCTTGTTTTCTGGGGAAATAAAGAACCCTGGCAACCAAGACTTATTGAAAGTTGAAATATATATAGCAAACTGTTTTCCTCATTAAAAAAAAGATGTTAATAAGTCTCTAAGCAGGTACTTTTATAACTTGAGTAAATAAGCTAAAAATGAAATGATTTTAATGCCAGTTCTCTTTCCCAGGGTAAAAGGCTACAATCAGCACTGTTAATAGTTTTGTTTATTTTCTCTTCCATTTTGAAAGTTCCATTTTTAAATTCAATAAAGGTTAATTTTACTGTAAATAAAAAAATCATTCTTGAACTATAATATATATCGGTGGAAATATTTAAAAAAAAAAAAAAAAACGTATGCCTCTTAACAATCAAACATGATAATGATTGAATATATTATTTTGTGTATTTTATTATATATTGATTATATATTGTATTAAAAAAATTTCACTAATAGTTTTTTATTGTTTGAGGTTTATGACAGTATGATTATGTGGCTGGCTGACTTAAAAGCATAATACTGATAGTTTCACTGCTGTCCAAATCAGTTTCTTGATAGTTTAAAAAATAATAAATGTAATTATTTAAACTCTAAAAACAGACTTATTTAGATTATTTAATTACCTATCAGAAATAACCGATCACATAATTTTATTGTTTTGAATCTTTGTGGAAAAAAAAGTTGTATAAGTTATCAGATTCCAAATTTTGTAATCTATAGCATTTTTAAATCCAATTTTTAAGAGTTATTGTGCTGTCACATAATATTCCATTATCAAAAGTTAAGAATTTAATAAAGAAAACATTGATAAAACAGAAATAAAAAAGTAACCTTATCAAAAATGGGGAGATGGGTCTTACTATATATTAAATTATTTGTATTTATATTAATTTACTTAGTAATTTTCTATTATTAGTATTTGAGAAATTAGATCCTACTTTCATCGCTCATTAGCTAATGAGGGCTTGTTAACTTAAACAAGAACCCAAATACTGTAATTAGTTTAAATATTTCAAAGAAAAAATTTTGTCTATTTTTTAACTGTATTTTATTATGAAGCACCATTTTATAAATATGATGTTCTTTGTGTAAATGAGCAGTTTATAAAAATGCTGTTACACAAATTTGAAATACAAGATTTGTATTTATTTAGGGAGTTGACAAAGTTCCTAGTTAGATTGGCAAACTTACTGCAGCAGCATGGATTATCTCTCATATTGGTGATACCACCTCCATCATATTCTGGGTAATCTTATCTCTTCTTTGTTTTATGTGCATATGTTTCTAAATATTTTCAAAATAACTCTTTAAAGGAAATTTTATTCTATTTCTTTGTCATGTATCTTCATTTATAACTACGTTGATGGTTTGTTAAAAATTTTGATTCATTAATTAATGCAATTACCATTTAGTGACATACCATAAGATTCAACTGTATCTTCCTCTAAACAGTTTACTGCCGGTTTATCTACTATTTACAGTTTATCTACTATTAACAGTTTATCTACTATTTAATAAAGCCATTAAATCCGAAATTAAGAATAGTAAACTTTTTTCTACACTGGTGTAAGAAATTAAGAGAATTTGCTAACTTGGGTTATTATCTCTAGAACTACTTGACCGATTTTAATAAAATTTGATATGTACATACATTGACACAATACAAAACAAATAACCACTCAGCAATTGTAATGCACACGCATGATCGTGAGTAATACTCGTTGGAATTGGAATGTATGAAACAGTGGTTGCAGAATAAACAAAAAAACTAGTTAATAGGGGGTATGGCCCCCTCTTACAGATATACTGCCCTTGCAGTTTGATTTCATACTTAAAATAAGTCAGTTTATAATTTCCTGTGGCAATTTGCCTGAATTGTCCGGTGGCAATTTCATCCTTTCCGACTCCAACGAGTGTTAGGCAGGATCATGTGTGTGTATTATAATTGTTGAATGATTATTTGTTTTGTATTGTATCAGTGTATGTACATATCAAATTTCATTAAAATTGGTTCAGTAGTTCTAGACATAATCGATCAAGTCTGCAAATTCTCTTAATTTCTTACACCAGTGTAAATAATGCCCAATAGAAAAATAATTGCAATTCTGAAAAAACTGCACAATATTTTAGAGATTCGCCTTCTCCCTAAATGATATATGTCTGTTTTGATAAGTGCTGTGATTAATGATTGTTTCACCTGTCTCTAATACAGCTATTTAAAGTGTGAGAGGAAGAAATATATTTGTTTTTATAGTTAACAAGTATTTTTAAATCTAAAGTTTTCTTTTAAACTCAATATTTAGTGATTCGATTATATTGATGGTCATTATAGGAGTGATATGCATTGTGATATGATATAGGAGTATTGTATACTGTGAAGTGCTTTTTGTTTCAAGGAAAATTTTATCATTTGTTGTATCAAATTTCTTGAAAATAAAGATGACTTCAGTCAATACACTAGTTTTATCTTTCCCTGTGACTTGCAGCCCTGGGGGAAAGTCAAAAGTTATTGAAAAATCAAGTTTTTCTCTTCTCAGCATTGTATCTTTGGACCTTTTATTTTCTATTTAGTTTGAAAACTTTACTTTCAAGTCAGATTAAGTACATAGCTCTTTCTAATAAATTAGCCTAGACTGAATATAATTATTTGCTTATAAATATAATTTTATATGCTGCACTTATTTTATGCTATGGTGCAATCCAAGAATTTTCATTAATCATGTTAAAAATTCTTATTTCATGCAACTAGGTGTTTGCACACTTTATAAAACTGTTTCAAAATACATAAAAATTTTGTATTGGAAAAACTTTCCTATTAATTTAGTTTTCAAATTTCATTTGTCGTGCAAAATATTGTATTAAAAAATAAAGATTTTAAAAGCCGTGTGAATTTCCATAGCAACAACTACAAAAAAATTTATCTAAACCTCATAAATCGCAAATGAAATGGACTGGAATTGAGTGTACCAAAAATTATTAATGTACAATGGTGGTCAATAAGTTTTTATATACTTTCACATTTTTATTGTAATAATGAAAAATAAATAATGCAAAAACTTTTGGCATTAATATAAAGTAGTAATCATTAAGTATCTATACAATAAATGCTTTGGAATTATACCTCCTTTTACTTTTTTAACGAACTTAAGTTGGTGATTTTATAATTATTTACTTGGAAAAGCATATATGACCAAAAAAGTGATTGAGTTGGTTCAGATTGGGGTAGTTAGGTGGCCATACATTCTTTAACAACTAAATGTTTGCTACACCATTCCCGAACCACATATGCAGTATGAGAAGGAGCACCATTTTGTTGGAAGCAGAAATATTCCACCCCATATATATTCTAAATACTAAGGGGTAAAGCTTTCTCTAAAATCTTAATTTTATAATATTGGCCATTGATTTTTACTCCCTTTTCAATAAAAACTAATAGGAACTCGCCTCTTTGAAATAGTTCCCCAAAACCATCACAGATAAAGTATTTTGATTAAGAGCAACATAATGCTGGCCCGCAGGGATGTTATCAATAGAGTTTTAATCATTAGTGTTTTGATCATTTTTTGGCAATTATTGCTTCAAATTTTCTCTTGAGTTTCTAAAATCTCGATGTCTATCATTGTTCAGTCATTACTATTGATAAATTTGAGATTTCTTTAAAAATACCCTAATTGTTATGACACGATTTTCAAATCGCGTCTTTAAGAAATTACTCTTTAATGCACTCGGTTTGTGGCGATATTATCATTAATAATTACAATATTTTAATAGTTTTTTTTTACAAATTTTGCTATGAATTTTCCATTAAAAAAATCTTGATGTTTTTTATACAATTTTATGACATGCAAAATTCTAATCATGCATTTGATTATTCACTATTAAGGTGACGATTTCATCATTTTTTTAATTTTTAGCAGTTATTGCTAATGCCACCTATTTTCTCACAGCATTTAAAATTCTGATATTTCTCAGTTGGTATTATTTCGACACATGAAATTTGAATTGAGCATTTAAGCTTCCTTTTTTCATGCGCCCAATTTACACTGATAGTATTGTAAATGCATTGATTTTTGAATGGTTTTCAAATATCCCGATATATTTAACACAATATAGAAAATTCAAACCATACATTTGAGTATTTACTTTTTGATTCTATAAGCTTATTCTACTGATATTTTTGGTATTATTGCTTTTGATTTCTACATAGTATTTAAAATCTGATATTTTTAATATGATATTATTTATTACAACAACCGAATCTCTAAACGAAACAGTTATTTGAGTAACCTCTTTTTGGAGAGTCTAATTCTCGATCTTTTATTCGGTAGTTACTGTTGCAGACTTTGCAATTTTTAATTATAAATTTTTAAAATATTATGATTTATAAAATGTGAAAATGGAAATGATTTGCGTTTGCCACAATATTGCCCATAATATTGGAATAAAAAATATTACAATTAAAAAAATTATATACAATTTTATTTCATACAAGTATTTTCTTTTCTTTTTATAAACACAACTTTTTTGTTGCTCTAAATTAGTTAAATATATATATATATATATTTGCTATTATTAAAAGTACCTTGCAGAAAGATATTAGTGCTAGGAAGGTTTGATGCTGAAAAAATTCTGCCCCGGGGCAAAAATTTTTATTATAATAAATAAATTTAAGTCAAAAGCATCACATTAGTTTCATTTTTTAAGTCATTCTTAATAACTTGCATATAAAGCTGGTAAATATTATTTTTGTATATAAATTATTTAACTATTTTTAAAATTAACTAAGCAATCTAATTTCTTATTCCTGTTTTTAAGTAAATACTATTTATTTAATTTGTAGGGGAGAAACTGGTATGTTTAATCGCCAGGATTTTGAAAGTCTGGTTGATCATATTACTGCCTTTAGCCTAATGAGTTATGATTACTCCAGCCGACAAAGGTAACTTATATTATTTATATAAAATTGTTTGCAGTAAAAACTTTAAAACAAATTCCAATTGTATTGAATAATAGCTGATAATTATAAAAAAAAAAAATATTTTAGCTTAACTTTTTGTTTTTAAACAAGGCTTTTATATTAAGTTTTTATCTAGTTTAATTGTAAGATACAGTGGGTTACAATAGTTAATGTGCATTTGTAATGCATTCCTATTTGAAAATTTCCCTATTTATATTTTGTCTATTATTAATAACATTTATATTTGTTATTTTATGCTTAAAAATTGGCAATTACACTGCTTTATATGCCCTTATTGGGGAGAACAGCAGTTCCAATATGAGAACGTCCTCCCGCCTTCTATCCTGCTCACTTGTAATACATTGTTTTAACCATTCGTACTACCTTCTCATTTTTGGATTATCTAAAATATATTTTTAAATTTTTATAAGGCTTACTTTAAGCACTATGCTTTATGCATTTTAAGCTATATACAGTTTACAAACTTGAATAATAACTGTAATAGTAATAACTGAAGCATTCTTGAAATGCTTTAAGCAGAGTTCTAAAAAATTACGGCATTAATTTATGTGTAAATCATGTATAATATATTAATTTAATTTTAAAATTGCCTTTCTTATTAAAAGCTAATTTTTTAAGGGATATGTGCTGAGTTATTAAGTGTCATAAGTTATGATTTCTCGATTTAGGAATTTTACTTCCATTTTTTTCTCTCAAAATAAATATAATTAAGTGGATTATTTTTCAATAAATTTTTACTTCTGAAGCTTTTGTTATTTAAAAAAATTACTTATCAAATGAATACTTTGCAATTTCGTTTGGAAATTTAGTAGGTAAAAACTTTACATTTAATTGAAATACATAATTTCTATGAGTTTTTAATACCATTTAAAACATTATAATGATTTTAAAATTTATCAATGAAACCTTCTAGTTGAAAAATAGTATTTAGATGGTTCATGAAAAGGCAGACAATTAATAAGAATACAAAATATTTTAAAAATTACTGTTCATTTCACATTCTTTTTTATAAAATAAATTTTTCTTCTTTTTTTTCTTTGTGCATTCTTATATTTTTACTTTTCATTCCTAATGTGTTTCTTTAATTGATTGAGTAAATTTATTTTAATTGCAGTGTTTTTTCTTTCTACATCGAATAGTAATTTTTTTTACATGAATTGAATTTTGTTGAATTATTTATCTTTTCAGATTTTTTCTCGACTGGTTCTTACAAAAGATTTAGCTTTTATTCCTTTTCTTTAATAGGTCTGGACCAAATAGTCCCCTTAATTGGCTTCTTCATTGTGTTGAAGATTTAATACCAGATAAATCTAGTTCAAATCGTAAAAAATTGCTTTTAGGCTTAAACTTTTATGGATATGATTATGCTAGTGGATCTGGAAAACCAATTGTTGGTCATGAGTAGGTTACTTTTTATATACTTTTTTTATTAAATTTATGAAAGTTATTGTTATTAGTTGTGTAATTGTGTTGGATATTTTTTTTTTTTTTTTTTTTTTTGTTCATGATGTATATTTAATTATTTGAATAATGTCAGATTTTTAAGCTTAAATTAATTATGTGAGTATAATGTTAAGAAATTTTACTGACTGATGCTGATTTTTTTAAAATGTATTTTTTTTAAAGATTGAATTGAAAACTAAGACTAATTTTTTTTTTTAAATATGAAAATCAGAATGATTGAAAAAGAAGTAGCTAATTTACTCCTTTATCACATAGAGTCTAATAATAATATTGTTGCTATTAACTTTTTTGTTACCTACCAGAGTGTATTTATCTATGAAAGGCAATGAGTACCATGCACCATTTATGAAAACAATGACAAAATAAGTAAAGAAATTATAGAATCATACAAAGGCCATATTACAGACTTAATTAGTTTTAGAGCTAAAATGTTTGACAAATGTGCATTGTTTATGGTTTAATCGAAGGTACATCAGTTGATAAATGATCAATTGTTGTTTTATGGTACAGAATGAGAGTTATATGTAATAACTGTCATTCAGTATGTATGAGAGATAAAAACATAATAAAACTAAAGAAAAGGATGGAGGAAAAAAATTCAAAAAGTACTAAAACAATTATCAAAATCTCTAGATTTTGATAATTGTTTTAATTAAACATGCAGTGCAATTTTTTTTATCAGGCTAAGAAAATAATGGAGTTTTTTCCCCAATCCTGACTTTTTAATAAAAAAAAATAAAAGTTTGTAGATATTGTTTTTTTTTTTTTTTTTTTTTTTTTTTTTTTTTTTTAAAGCTAACGGTTTAACTGTATTTTGCACTCTAAATTGAACAAAACCATAATAAAGTATTTGAGAGAAGCCTTTTTTAATTATTAATATTTTCATTAAACAAATAATACCCACTTTCAATCCATAACAATGTTAACGTGAATCAATTAAAAAAGATCAACTGAAGTTTTGAATATGCTAATGCAATAATTAAAAATTCCACTTAGTATGCAAACAAAAATTTTAATATCTAGAAGTTATATTAATAATTATTTAATGTCCTTATTTAGCAGTATACAATTTATAACATTAGTATTAATTTTATAAAATAACCATTTCTTCTTTTTCTTAATTGAATCAGTATAAATTTTAACTCAAAGGGGAATGAAATTAAGGTGATATGGTTTTACTGTTAAATTATTTAAAAAAAAAATTTTTTTTAATAAAAATGTGGAATGAGCTTTATACATATAAGACAGTAAAGTAGAGGTATATTACAATACTAATCATTTAATAAGAAAGAGTAAAATCCTTTTTGTCATGTATTTTAACACAATGAAGCTTTAAACATAACAACATGCGTAGCATTGAATCAATAATGCATTATTAAATTAAACAATATGCACTAAAAACTTTTAAATGAATTTTTAATACTTTTTCTTAAAGTGTTTTTTTATATGTAAAAATTATATATTTAAAATATTAGAATCATAAGTAAAAATTTCCTGCATATCTTTATACTGTAGAAATTTGTTTGCACTGATAACAGAAAAAGATTCTAAAAATAGACTGACAAATAAATTATAAAATTCAATATAGCTCTTTATTCCCATTTCTTCTTTTGATTGTAGCCATCATAACATATATTAAAGAAAATTTCAAAAAATTCAGAAACTTTTGATCTTCATTTCTATAATTACTAGGGATATATCAGTACCCTGCGATTACCGGGTCCTGGGTCAGATTTTCATTAGCTAATTTTACCTGAACCCAACTACAGAATTTTGGCACTGGATACTTGAACTTATCCAGTTTTACCAATTTTTCTATGCCATATAACATTCATTTACATTCAACACAACTATTTTCAAATTTTTATTTATCTTCAATTTACTCATAAAAATAATTGCAGTTTTGGAAATTCATACATTAAATCAGTTTTTTTATATATAATCAAGCTAAAATTACTTGTTAAGGCATATTTTACTTACATACTATATATACTCTTGGCGTATTTTACTCTTAAGTAAAATTGCAGTTCATGAGAATCATGGAAAAGTGGATGACTTTGAGAAACTGAAATACGTTTGTTTAAGCGATATGACTACTTAGAAAAAAGACATGCAGATTTTGAAATCTAATTCTGAAAACTATTTTGACTAAATTAATGTGATTGTTAAATAAATGCAAAATTAATAATAGGAAATACATATATGTTCGTTTAAAGTTAATAAAATAAAATTGGTTTAAATTCAAAGATAACTTGTGAAAAAGACTAAATTTGCTTTCAAAGAATGAATAAATGAAATTAAGTTTTTATTATTTGCATTTGTAGGCTTATGATAGACAACAGTTGCAAACAGAACATAAATATTTTCTTTCAAATGACAATTTCATTTAGTAGTAGCATTGGAATAATAAACATCATGGAAGATTAATGTCCTAGTGATTGAAAGCAATTGTTAAATGAAGACAATATGAATAAAATTGGTCGTCAGTAACTTTAAACTGAATTTTTACTAGAAAGCATGTTTCTAACTCATTGTCTCAATAAATTAAAATTTTTCTTACCATCATTAAATTCATTAACTAACTGGCTAATGGTGGGAAATTTCTGTGGTTTTTTTTCTGTGTAGGGCAATTATGAAGTTAAACACAAAAAGTTTTACGTTGAAGCAAGTTTGTTCCTTATTTGTTGCTTAATCTAAGACTTAATTTATCTTTTGGGATTCAAAATTTCTAGGGCAAGGAGATAGAATCATAACAGCAAAATCTCTATATGAATGTTTTGTTTAACATTGGCTGTAGATTAAAATTTCTCACTGCATATTGAAAAGTTCAAGAGATTGTATTAAGGTAGATGTCATTGCATATAAATTATCTTTATAATTATTGAATGATTATTAACTAACTATAATAAATAAAACATTTTTCATTCAATATACAGTGATTTTATTCACATATTTTTTAAAATATCCTGCCTTAATCATAAGCTACATTACTGAACACCATTGAACATTTTAGTAAATCAAATGAAAAATTCGTTAGTTAAAAAAAAAATATATTAACAGGTGTCTTCATTTCCATCATAATTTTACATTATGTAGTTATCATAGTTTTACATGGTTTGTTTTATTCTAAGCTATTTTATGAAGATTTATGATTTAACTTTTTGTTCTCATTAATTTATATTGTATCTATATTTTTTTATAGCGCAATTATATGTAAACATTTAAAAATGACATATTTATGATTAATTCTGATTCACTATAGCAATTAAACTCAAAATCAAAAATATTTTTCAGGGTAAATTTAATATTTTTTCTTTTAATTATGTTTAAACTAAAAATATTTATGTAAATTATAACAAATCATGTTAAGATTTTTTCTTTTAAAGAAAACAGAGTTTTAAAAAAATCATTTAGTTGCAATCATGGCTAAAAACACATTGTTTAAATGGCCAACCCTGCTTGTCAATGTTTTTAGAAAAATTTATCAAAACTTCTTCTTTGAGAAATTTCTGATGAGAGAAATATTTCAATGAGTTCTAAGAGTAGAATATTATTAAGGTATTCATGATCTTGTTTTTATTTTATTTTTCTAATATTTTTCTTAGGTACATAGGAATTCTGGAAAAACACAATCCAAAGCTTGTATTCCACAATAATTCTGGAGAACACTCTTTAACATACTGGTACTCTTTTAAATTCTAGAATTGTTTTATAATAATCTAAATTTTATAAAAGTTTTTCTTGAGAAATGATAAAATTAAGTTGAAATTACTTATATATGTTTAAATTTTCTATTTCTTGTGAAAAAATTGCTCTATAATTTCTGGATAACTAAGTTCTGACTTCATTATTCTGTGTGTTTATATCAATTTAGACTATGACAAAAATTTAAAATTTAACCAAAATTGGTCAATTAATATCTGAGCAAGAAAATTTCAAAGTGAATATATTTTTAAATTTCTACTTCTCAAAAATTATTTATATTTAAAAATTTGTTGAATTTTTACTTATGTTATAGTATTATTTTTCTTATAGGTCTGAAAACGTTAAGCATGAAGTGTTTTTTCCTACATTGTATTCAATCAGCATTAGGATGCAACTTGCTAAAGAATTGAAAACGGGACTTGCCATATGGGAAATAGGTCAAGGGCTCGATTATTTCTATAATTTACTGTGATATCTTGATAACATGATGTAATTGCATTCCATATAATTTTGTAAAAGTCAGTTCATATACTTTAATAAAAGTATTAAAAAAAATTTCCTTTTTATGAAATTATCTTGGATGAATTAAGTTTTATTTTTAGCATTATTAAACTTGGAATCCTTATTACATCTTACATAAATAGCTCATTACTATTCTACTAGGCATAAAAATTGAAGTTCTCTGATTTTTATTTATTTATTTATTTATTTATTTATTTTGTCTTTATGCTGAAAAAATACTCCATTTTTTGATATCTCTTTGCATAAATATAAATTATCTTGCTATTTTTACCAAAGTTATTTTTTATTATGAAAGTTGTCTTTTTTGCAAATTGATGTGTAATTTTCAGTAACCTATTTTATATAAAAAACTTAATTTTTTAATTTTTTTTCCTCATCTAAGAGTATGCTAGACAGTTACAAAACACTACTTGTAGTTTCAAAAATTTCCTTATTGGAGTTTTTACCTTGATAAAGTTTGGTACTTTCCAATTGAATCTTCTTTCCTCAACCACCTCAAAAAAGTTTTAGTCCTTGTTGTACGGAAACGATAAATGAAATGTTTTTTCTAGGAAAAAAAGTATTTTACCTAAAGTTATGTAATACTTTTTTAAACTTTCGTAATACTTTAAAATTTACATTTTGATCTTAAGTTAAGTCAGTGTTTTCTTTTAATTTTTTTTTAGGCCCAGTTATGTTCTATATTACTGTGAATTTCTCATCTTAGGTCTTTAGAAATTGTTTCCTTAATAAAATCTCTGTTTTTTAATTAAAAAAATGCTCAATTTAAAGTAATGAAAATACTTTTTAATACAATACCTATAATGATGCCTTATATCAATGGTGGAAAACAAAGGAAATGCATGATAATAAAGACTTTGTGATCATCCCAAAGTAAAATGTTCGATAATATGCTAAAATTAATTTCTTTCTGACATCTTTTTAATAATTTCACTGTTAAAAAATTACCGGGCAATCTGCATGATAATGCACCTAAAATTCATAGTTAATTATTTGTTTGTTACAGCATTCTGATACAACTTAATCGTAGATATTTTTCATTAATTAATCAAGGGATAGGCCGCGGAATCTTTCTTAAACTGTACTATTTTTTTTTTCTAAATGCAAAATTTTAAAAGACATCCTAACTCAAGAAATATCTATATTAAAGGGTGCTCTGTGTTGACCGCTCACACATGTTATTTTCATAATTTTACTTAAAGCAGTTGTTTTAAAGTTTGTTTTTGTACAGTTGTTTTAAAAAAATCTTGATATTTAATTCTATAAAAGTTGACTCGTCTTTAATGAGTAAATTGAATGTAAAGTCTAGTAAGTTTCAAAGAAGTATTTTTGTGTAATACCACAGAGTTGAATCAATTCTTTTCTTTATCATTTTTGCATTATTATTTTCTCAACAAAAATATCTTTATTTTTTTTTTCTAGAAATGTTTTTTCCAATCACTTATTTTCTTATACAGTCAAGGCTCTTTAATATGACCTCCATTCGTGCTATCCTTCCATTATAACAGCCACTACAATAAGTCTGGTTTGCTTTTGAAATGTTATTTTAATGCCCATTCTAATATTAAGACCGAAATTTTGTTTAATTTTTTTTTTAAATCCAAAAACAGGTGCTGGATATTTTTGCACTTTCAAAACTATCATTTTCTCATAAAATTCAAATCAATTGATTAGAAAATGAAAATTATTCAAACTGCCATTTCTATTGATGTTACTGTTCAATAAACATTAAACATCTTGACTTCTCTATGAATGAAGAAAGAGTCACAGTACCACATATTCATAACCTTGGAGGTTTTGGTTGGAATCTGGTCAAAAGACTTGTGAAATACAGAGAACTTAATATTGAGAATTTGAAATTTATATTACACTGCCATTTAGATATCAGAGTTTCTTGTATAATTATAACTTTCAAAGGATTCAATACATTCATCAATCATATTTTCCATGTTTGAAAACTGTATTCACTCTCTTGGTGAAGTGTTGTAAGAGGGGGTTTATTTTGAAGTTAAAGCATGTGGTATTATTTATTTCTTCTTGATTTTAGTTTTGCTCAATTTGTATGTTATTTAGCAAAAATAGCTCCTCCTAACCCGTATCAAAACTACAAATTACTGAATTATTTAAGATCGCAAAAAGCACTTTGTTTACAAAAATTAAAAATCATGATATAATTCTTAAAGCAGAAGAACAAAGTGCTCTAATTTCATGATATTGTTCTCGTGCATCAAAATTTCAAAATCTAGAAAAGGCACTAAATAACTGACTAAAGTTTATGTGCAATATTAAAAGATATCATTTGAAAAAAATTTAATGTATTTTTAATATTCAATGTATTATATTAAATAATACTTGTACTTAATTCACATAAAAATCTGCGTATTTCACAGTTTCATAATTCTATTTCAAGTGTATCATGTTTTTGCCAAAATAAGTCCAGTATTTGTGAAACATAAATAAATATTTGCACTAATTTTATGAAGTCACGATATAGCGTTCTCACGCTATAATGTCCTTTTTCATTTAGACCTCAGGGATTGTATATCGACCATTAACTGTATTTTTTTTTACCAAGACCTTTTATGGGGACTCTTTTTTTTTTTTTTTTTTTTCCCTGCATTCACTTATTTTTTTTGTACAAAAATCTGTTTCTAATTTGACCGTATGGGAAAACTGCTGAGTGCTTTTGTAACAAATAGGTTTGTAAGTACAACATAAAATAAAATTTAAAATGTTGAAATAAAAGGTAATGTCATGTTTACTAGTTGTATATAGCATCAAATGAAACAGTTTCGTTACAAGAACGTTGTTATAGAAATAGTTCCTTGTTTGCAAAAACATGACTAGATGTTGCAAGCAATGACTTCTTCCCTGTTAATTCAAAAACGTCAAGATTTCTGTGTCGTAAAAAAGTAAATAAAGAAAAAAAAAGTTCAACAGAAATTATTAATTGTTACTTAGAACATCGGGAAAAGATAGCAATTTCAGAACTCTACAAATGTTTGCTTATGGAATGATTTTTGAACTCTTAACTGATATCACATTTTGCAGAAAGCTTACAATGCGTAACAGCAAACATGCATCAGGTGTGGAGGGGAAGAATGGAAATGAGACACAAAAATAAAAATCCTCTGAATAAACATTTAAAAATTTAAATTTTTGTAAAAAAAAGAAAAAATTTTTTTTTTAACGACGGATTTGGATTTTTTGACTGAAAATATGGGGGGAGGGTAGTAGCCGCCAATGATTCACTTAAAATGGTTTAGTCAGGAGAGCGGTTAGAAGTTTGGGCACACATATTATGAAAAAAAAAATTATTTCTCTTTTCTCGTATTTCGCTATAACTCGAGAAGTTTTGAAGTGAATCGTAAAGCTTTTTGCACTTAGCCGATCACAGTGCTAACGTGATGAGTAGTCGTAAACAGATTATGAGTTAGCGTCCCCTTGTCGCCAGGCTAACCGTGGGAATTTTTCGTGATTTTCCTCTCCATTTAATGCAAATGTGGGTTAGTTCCCTCAAAAAATTCTCCACGAAACAAAATTTCTCCCACTATTTGAGCAAAGAGTTCCCTTTTCTGCTGGGTTGTGTTCAAAATTACAAGGCTACGAAGCTGAACATTGGTAGTCGTAAACTCAAAAATTGGGCCGGCTGTTCAACGACAATTATTAAGAAAATATAACTAACAAAATTAAATGATACATAGGGCTACGCTGGTATTCGAACCAACTACCTCCACACTTTCATTAAGGACTGCTTGATATGTAGCAGTTAAGTTACTAATTAGGTTCAGCCTTGTTCAGTCATTTGTATGTTTACAAATGTGCACTTAATGTAGTTTTAATTGTTAGTAGATGTTAGTCTATAGCTTACATAGAAATGCAAAAACATTCCGAAATGTACACTAAATAAAAAGGAGAATATTAGACAACATTTTTGTGTTATCTCAAATTATACTAGCACTGTTAATATTACAAACTTTTTCGGTCAAATTTTACCACAAAACAGCGTGATAATAAAACCATTTTTTCCCAAATGGCAGGCACTGAATTTGAATCTTTGCCTATGATGATGCCAGAAATGTTGCTCATTTCGCGTTACCCAGTGGGCACCTTTTATCCTTTATAGAAGGGTCCATTGTAAGTCAACAGCGCATTAAAATGAATCACCCCTTTCTGAATTCCATATAACCTTTTTCGCTTGCTAATAAAACAAATGCATACAGTTTGTAATTTTGCAGTTACCGTAACTCTACCACCACACCTACGACTAAACAACAATTTAGACTAACAATTCTTATGGTCTAGACTTCAGGTTATGGTACAAAAATATTAGGATACTCTTTATTATGATTTTGACTTCTGAACTATTAGGTGATATACATTTATTATGCAGGTATACACTGGTACATCATATTTACAAGTACAGAGCTATTCCATGTCACGAGTGGATCAATCAAACATTTTATTTGGTAAATAAACATAAAGATTTTAATAAGTTTTACTAAAACTATTTGTAAGCATTCATATTTTATTTAAAGTTATTTCAGGCATAGAAATACCTTTACGAAATTTATTTTTGATTAAAAATTAGTTACTTTGCATATTTTTTACGAGCAAAATTTCAAGGTGGGAATGGCTTCTACCAAAGTAAAGTTTTCAACAAAAAAATTAATAAATAAATTTTTTGAATAAATCGTCAATCTATGGTGTGCAAAAAAAGGGAACACCTGGATAACTTTTGATTCCTAATGATCTGATTTTCATGTACTAGGACTCAAACTTATAGTTTATATGATCTCAAATTGATTGGTTGATGATAAATATGATCTTAATTGACCTCAAATATGATGATTAATTAGAGCAGACTATATTTTAAGTTACGAAATCAAACGCAAAACCGTGTACTCTCTGAACATATATACCTATTTCATTTTACAGATTCACAATGCAGACCCCCAAAATATTGGGTTAGCCGCAATCGGGAAATATGGTCCCTATAGTTTGGTTAAGGAAACGTTAAGTTTGGAGCCCTTAATCTTAATTATATACTTTTTGCATATTCAGCCATATTTCGAGAAATTTTTAGTCGCAATTAAAAAATTTTGCAAACAATTATAATATTTGTTTATCCAAAGATAATTCCATGCAAAGAATAATTTTCAATAATTATTTTTGCTCCTTTCCTTTATAATAGCCGAAAAAAATTGGATTGTAAGGAATAAAATTTTTTTATGTCATTTAATGAATGTAATTTCATATGGCGAAAAATAAAATTTGAAAAAAGAAATCGATAGAAAACTTCCTGAGAAATAGAATTTAAAATGTACGACTCCTTTTTTTAAATTTTATTTCTCGGAAACTATTCTGTGCATTTTGTTCATGTTCAAATTTTGTACGCAGTCATTCAAAATTACATTCTTTAAAATGATGTAAAAATTTGTATACCTTGCTTTTAAAAGTTTTTCGACTTCTCTTCAATAAAATAATAATAAAAAAATATTAAAAATTATTTTTTTGCATGGCATTAGTTTTGGATAAACGAATTTTATATTTGTGTGCAAGAATTTTTCACTACTATTAAAAATTTCTCGGGATATGGTGACGTACGCAATAAATAAATTAACATTAAGGAATCCAAACTTTCGACCGCTTTCCTGACAGTACTTTTTTAAAGTACTTTTTTATCCCTTTCGTAACTTAAACTATCGTATGCTCTAATTAATTAGCATAAAATAAAATGAGATCATATTAACCATTAAGTTTGAATAAATAATTGAGTTTAAGTTGAACAAATAATTGCGATCATATTAAACATCAAGTTTGAGTTTAAGTACGTGAAAATCCGATCAGTAAATCAAAAGTTTTTTAAAGTGTTCCGTTTTTTTCTTTAATCTTTTCTTTTACGTACTCTACACTTCATTAAAAGTGCTTCACTAGCAGTTCATTAAAAGTGCAAGCTGGTAAATATATAAAAATGAAAGATATATTAACTCCATGTTTTGAGGTAAAGATGGGTAGAATTAGCCTTCTCAAACATTTTAAGACTCCAAAAAGCATTTTATTATACTCGTGACTTCAAACCTTCATTTTTTGTTCAATTTGTTAGAAGCCTCTCTACAGTATTATGAATAAAATCTCTATGTGTGGTAAGATTTTGGTGAATTACTTTATCGAGTGGTAATTAAATATTTCTATGAATTGGACTTTTTATGTGAATTGGGCTCGACTTCACCGTCGTAGCAGATTACACTTTTATATCATTATCAGTAATTTTAATTATGAAAATCTGTATTTAATATAAAATCAATAAATTTAAACAGAAGTAAGATGTATTTTTAATATGATGATAGAGGTGTTCTCTATACTTGAATTTTGAAAAACATAGATAGTGTATGAATTGCATTACGATATTCCTAACTAATTGCTTTCATTTTCTTTTTGTTTTCAAATACAGTTAAAACTGATCTAAGTTATAATCAGTTTTAACTATTTTCTTTTATTTCTGATTAGACCAAGTTTACGATTTTTATCTTTATGTTTACTATAGTATCGTTCTGTTATAAAACATATTGAAGAGGCAAATATCCCAATCAATAGCAAATAAAATGCCGTGTAAACATCATTCAACGTAAGAGCTTGTTCTTTCTGAGACAACTTATTATCGTGGTGAAGAGTACATACATCTGTCTTCGACAAGTGTTCTTGCATCCATTTTTGAATCAATCCATTTTTTCTTAAAGCTTCCATACTACGAAAAAAAATATAGGTGAATAGTTTATTTTATAATATAAATGAAGTTTCTTTTTTTAAAAAAACTAAATTAAGGGCTTCTGCTTATAAGTAAGGGAATTTTTACTCCTAATTTGCCCTTATCGCTATATGATATTCTATCCATGTAATTTTTCCCTATATATACAGGGATTGAACAAAATAATGGAAACACTTCGATACTAACACATTTCTTGATATTTCTCAAAAATTACTTTGGGAATCAGTTTATAAACTTAGAAGTTATTAAATCGTGTGATTTCTCATACATATCTACGAAGTTAACAGCTTTTTTGAAAATTGAGGGACCGACAATAGATTAGAAATGGAAATTTTTTTTTAAATACTCTATGCCAAATATTGAAGCAATTAAATTTGTAATTTATTACTATTTACAGCTGTGTTTCTTTTTATGATAAGACTTGATTCGAACTACTTTATACATTTCTTTTTTAATTTTTGATTAAAAGGAAAACAGGCGCAGTTAAATATTATTGCTGTAAAAAAATTTAATGTATATCTAAAAAAAAATTTATGTATATCAACACCAAAAACAATATAATCTACTTAACGCCAAATTTGGTGTAGTGAAATACCATTGATAGCTCTTGGTTCTTGACGTATTACTACATCAAAGACTAAGAACAGTTCTTGGTGTAGTGAAACACCAAGAATTTTCTTTTACATTACTTGGTGTAAATTAACTACCACCACTTTTGATTAAACTTAAAAATTTGAAATTATAATAAGATGTGATACACATAATAGTCAGTATAGTCACTTTTACGATACAGTATAAACGATATACACTCACTAGGATACATACACTCACTAATTCTTAAAATAAAATTTGTTTGTTTTAACACATGCACACAGCTAAGAGAGAATAACAAAAATTCAAACGAGGCTTAACAAAACAGAAACGAAAAAAAATTAAATATTATAAAATTATTTAATGTAATTGTCAGATTTATGTAAATCTCCTTATGAGAACATAATTAACTATAGCACGAAACTAAAAACTTTTGTAACAACTAAGCTGTGCATCTGAGGAATATTCAGCAGCATGTGGAACGATAAACTTTCAACATCTCGTGCTCGATTGTAAATAATCTACCGTTTTCATCTGACGGTTTATTCGCATGAGCCAAAAGTGGCGAAAATTTTTCATGAATGGATTAAATACATACAAGCTTATTGTAGCTTTCTTAACTATTGTTGTTTAGATAAAACTACGTCCTTTAAAGTGTGTGAGCGAACATTTTCTTCTGTATTAACTTGAGCATTCATTCACACAATTTTTGGAGTTTTTCAACACCTAATTCGTATAGGTATTATACCACTGTTTTCATCACTCCCGTAAAATAACATTTTAGAGCATGTTTTATTTTTGCTGCCAATTCTACAATAGTTATGCATAATTATAATAAACATTCGTCATTATAAAATGATGCTGACATAATTCAAAATGTATTTCTGTTCTAAAATCGTTCTGTTCAACTTAATAAGATTTTTATAAAACACGCAGTTAGTGACATAATGCTCTCTCAACCTTTTGTCCTCGATTTGCATCTTGCGTCATGACATTGTTCATATATACAAGAATACTTTTGTGATGCTTATTTTGTACATAATTCAAAATTGTAGTCACAAGTAACATTTCTATAGTTAAATTATAAAAATAATGTCTTTCTTGAAATAAATTATATATTTTTTTAATATCTTGCTGTTAATTGTTTCCAAGAAACTTTTAAAAAATGTATTCACTCTAAAAAATTCCGAATCCAATTACGATATAAAATACTATCAGTCAATACTTTTTAACGAAAAATTCATTTTTACCGTAAAATATTACGGAACAAAAATTCTGATGTACTGTAATTTTTACAGTAATATTTTTAATTTTTACAGTAATATTTGCTGTGAAATCACGGAATCATTGTAATTGAAAAGATGTTGCTTTAAAAATTGCGGTATAAAGTTTTACGGTAAAAATATATTTTACAGTAAAATGTATTTCACTAACGTTGCACTCAGACTACCTGTACTTTTTATTGTCTTTTGATCCAAAATTTTTTACAGTGTATATAATTTTAAATTATATATGTATATTTTTTTGAATTATCTTTTTTGAAAAAGTGTTTTACATTTTAATTTTTATTACGTCAATTAATTTTTAAAGAAATATTACTAGATCATTTACCACAAATATGTATTTTTCTTTAATATTAGTTTTAAAAAAAAACTTCAATTTGATTTTTGTATTTTATACCAGATTTCGCCACACCAGTTGGGATATGATAATCAACCGAAATTCTATCTTGAACTTGAGCTTCCTAAAATGTGTTTAATAATGCTTCATCTAGGTATTAGTGACTATTTTTTTTTTTTTCCTCACACACGGCCCTTTGCAATTTTTAATTCAATATCTGTGTTAAAACTTTTTACCTTCAATTACTACATACATACAAATTTTTATGTTATATAAAAGTAGGATAATAAAAAAAAAATTTTTTATTGCGAGGTAATGATTTTAAATGTATATTATGGCATTATTCATAGTACTAACAACGGTTAAACAATACTATTTGCACAACATGCATAATTTCTAATACGCACTTGTTGTTTAATGTAAAATATTATAAGTTACAACTTACTAATGCGAGAAATGAATTGCGTAAGGACTTCCTCTTGGAAATGCAAATGCTGCACTGTGTTTAAACAAATTTAAATCAAGTACATGAAATTTGCAATATTGTCTTGCCTTAAAATCTTGAAAAAGTAAATAATTCAAAATATTCACTTCTTGTATGTAAGCATATCCTAAAATAGATACATATATCATTTACAGAATACTCTATTATGTTTATACTTGTAAAAGCATACATATACAGAGCGCAAAAAATAAAAAGATAACCCCTACCTAAATAAGTTTGAAGTTAAAACCCTAAATAAGTTTTGATCTAAAAATCGGATTTTTACGTTCTAGAACTCAATCTTAATGATTCTTTAAGTTATGAAATCAGACACAAGAACGTATTTTTTCTGGACAAACATACCGTTTTTTTGACGGATTAAGATTTCTGACCCCCAAGTTATAGGGAGTAGCCGTAATTAAGCAAATATTGTCTGGAACCCTTAAAGTCAATTTTACTTTATGCGTATTTCGCCATATTTCGAGAACTTTTTAAGCGAATTGAAAAGTTCTGACACTTAGTTGTAAAATTCATTTGTCGAGAGTCGATGTGGTGCAAAAGTAACTTTTCGAAAACACGTGTTATTTTTTTTATTTAATAACAGTCAAAAGTTTGAACTGTATGGTATACATTTTAAGATCATATTATAGAATGTAATTTTACACGGTGAAATACAAAATTTGAACAATATTGGTCGAATAGTTTCTGAGAAATCGAATTTCAAAAAATTCGTATTTACAGTAATTTAAAGAAATTACTGTAAATACGAAACAGTACTGTAAAACAAGGAATTTTTTAGTTTTATATCATATTTAACATTGTTATTTACCGGTGACTGATATGGTCTAAAACGGAATGTTTAGTGTCAGTCACGGATGACTGACGTGGTACTTACAGTCTCAATAATAAGAATAAAAAATTATAATTTTTGTCAGAAATTGATAAAAGGTTTAAAACACATACATAATAACTATTTCATTATCCAATATGTTAAATGGAAATTATTTTAACACATTAAATGGAAATTATTTTAACACTGATCATTCTAAGGCCTACATTTAGAAAATGAAGTTTACCTTTTTGTGTGTACTCCATAGCATCATCTTCTGAATTGACGCTCTTTCCCAATTTTTTTCGAAGTGATTCTCGCAATAGAAAAAACTCGTCTTTAGCTTTAAAATTTTCTTCCTAAAGAAGAAATTATATTTACAGCATTTACATCAATATTTAATTTGACTCTCAAACGTTTCCTCATATGTTGGATGTCTAATCACGGAGAAAAAAATTCTGGTGAAATTACTAAAATAATGACATTTCTGGTAAAAAGCTCCAAAATTCTGGTTAATAAACCAAAATATACGACATTTGAACCATTCATTTGGAATTTTTTTGTTCATATGGTAATTACCGGAAAATTCTGGTCTTCAAAATTATAGTTCTTATTATCACACATTAAGTAAGAAATACAGAACTTAAAATCAAATTTAACCGAATAAATGATTTTAATACCATGCTCTAAGGTATCATGATTAAATTACGAAATTTTATCACATTTACCAATTTTTATCAATCATAATAAAACCATATTTTACGATTAATTTTACCAAATCGCTTTGGTAAAAGTTACCGAGATTTTTGGTGTTCCTATAGAGTCAGAAACACGGTAAACATTTTCCTTATTCTGGTAATTTTGACAATATATTTTTTTTCCTCGGTGAAATTGTTAATTTGCTTACATCAATAGATTAACTATCTCATTTAATCTGTATTTTATTATATCAAATGTTTTTAATCTCGACTATTTCATTACATCCAAATATCAAATGGAAAAATGTTAAATGCATTTTTACTAACATTAACTAACCTTAAGCAATTTGTTTGAAAATGCTGTTCCTTTCTTGAAAGTCCACCGAAATCCAAGTTCTGTGAGGTCTTTAATGGTTAGTGCAGAAATTGAAGTTTCAGTTGTAAGGAAAGCTGTTAAATTAGCAGTGTAAAAAGCTGCAATAAGCAAGCTAGTTAACCACCACGCAGCCATTAGAAGGCGGACTGGTATCGATGAAGATGATTTCTCACATCCTAAGAAAAACAATAACGTGATTCTTTCATTCAATAACATTCTATTAAAGAAAAAAAAACATTCAGCTCACGTAGAAATTTTTTAAAAAAGTAAAAAATTACGACGTACTTCATAAGTAATGAACAATAACTTTTAATAATATTATAAAACGTGCAATTAATAATGTCATAAAACGCGCAATTAATAATATTATAAAACGTGCAATTAATAATATCATAAAACGTGCAATTAATAATGTTATTAAACATGCAATTAATAATATTATAAAACAGCTTGTTAATATCGATTCTAATATGCATCAATAATCTTAACTCCAAAAAAAAAATGAATCATTCATAAGGCAAATCAGAGTTAATCATTTATAACTTAAAACATTTAAGGAGCCAGTAGTAGCTCAGTCGATGGAGCGATAGCCACTCAATGAGGTAACCCAAGTTCGAATCCCAGCGATGGCTGGTTTATACGAATTCCGCACCTGGCTCGCACCGACCACAGAGCGGATGCAAAATATCTTTTGTTGTTGACGGATCATGTGTTAGAGACCCCTTGCTCTCAGGCTAACCGAAGGAGGTTTTCGTGATTTTCCTCTCCATGTAACGCAAATGCGGGTTAGTTCACTCAAAAAGACCTCCCATTGCTTGATCTTTGAATTGGGTACAAAATTACAAGGAGTTAAAGATTGATAGGCGTGAACTCAAAATTGGGTCGGCTGTTCTAAAAAAAGAACATTTAAACTTTTGTATAATATTATAAACGAAATAAAACATTTTCAAAATTAACGAATGTTTAAATGAAATATATTTATCAATGTATGTTTGTTTAACAAACTGTGGCAGATAATGTGCTACCATTATATTTTTTGCCAATTTATATCCTCTTCGTAAATTTAACTTTTTATAAATTGTATACATATATGGTCAACCACTCTTTTCATACAAAATAAATATTCATTTTAGTTTACTGAATATTAAAATAATTCAATATTTAGACGTCAGGAAAAAAAATACTAAAAATGAAGGGTTTTTTTAGATAAAAAATAATTTAGTATTTAGGGAATTTTTTATTATATATTTATAAATCTGAAGTAATACAGGCTGGACTTCGCATTTAAAAGACTCTTAAGCATTCATTAAATTTTTCTGAAACATAAAATAAGAATATTTCTGACCTTGTTTCATTAAACCAGAATACACAAACCAAATACAGTCACCAAAGTTCATATATAAGTTTGAATCCTTGATTCGTCTCTTTCTTTGTCGTTTTACCCATGTTGATAGACGGACAAGCAAGCTAAGGATTGGGCAGACCATCAAAGCAATTAGTATTACTGTAATCCACACCTGTAATTTGTAGTACATTAAACAGATGCTATTTCTTACTGTGAGTTTAATCATTTGATTTTAATATCTATTAGCAAGATAGTTTTTAGTTTTTCTTAATTAAATTAAAATAAATTGCTTTCGGATTTGAGATAGTTAGTAAAATAAGTTAGTTATTAAAACGTTAAAAAATTCATTTGGATAGAGATAATGTCAATAGGGTAATTGATATGGTGAACCATCCCGCTGCAAGCCAGCAAAATTGACCAGTTCAATTCATAGAATTAATTTTCATTATTATTTTAATGTTTTAAATATATTTTGTTCAAATAAACGCCGAATGTTTTTATTTAATAAATTTCCTGTTAATACTTTTAGATGTAATCGATTTATTTAGGTTATTGTTGTTTAATTTTGTGTTTCAGATAAATAGATATAGGATCATATGCCTTAAACTGGGGTTTTTGATTAGACTAATAATAACAAAACGCCATGTATGAGAAAGTTAACCCATCAGACGGTACAATTTGTAAAGAAAAAAACTCGTTTCTAATACCTATCAAAAACAATTATTTTTTAATTTCAAATTACACTTACAGCTGTTGAGAAAGGTGCTATAAGAGCTCCACTATTTTGCCGATCTTGAGGTTTAGAAAAAAGAAGACCTAACGAGTCTTCAAAAAGGACTGTTCCAAAAGTAACAACTTCTTGCCTTTCTTGAGTTATACTTATTGGGGCAGCCGCCATATCAGCAGTCTAAAATTAAACCAGTAAACAAAATATCTCTTTAAATTGATTCTTATTTTTTTATCCTAAAGATTAAAACAAATAAAAATCTCATACATTTATATTTTATCGATGTCTTTTATTGGAAATAAGATAGCTGCCATAAAACAAAATATAACATTTTAAGCAAAAATAAATACATCTGATTTTTGCCACCAACTTACTAACTATTAGATATATCATTTATCTAAAGTAGTTTATTTTCACAAAAAAAGAAGTTTTAATATATAATTTTACCGATACTAAGATTTTCTTTAAATAAAAGTAATTGTTGAATTCTTAATTTTTTTTAACTTTATTAAAAGAAACCAACTCACTGTTAGAAATTTCTCAGAAAAAATGGTTAAATAACAATGTACTTAAGTGTTATTTTACCATATTCAAACAAAACAGTCAAATAACCAAAAATTCAAACTCTTAACTGTGAGAAAACCGTTTGGTAACTGCTTTAATCTAATTCGGTTAAATAACCAGAATTTTATCGCGCCATGAAGATGGGTACATATTAGTGCCGAGAGAGCTAATTTGTCTATCTCATGACCAGCAGAACGGGTGTTCGAGTCCCAGCGTTAACACTACAATATTTTATAATAAAAAAGAGTTTCTATTGTCCTGCACTTTCCGATTTGTGACGCTGAACTATTAGAATACGAAGCTCTCATTTACATATAGATGGCAGCACCATAAAGCTGCTAAACTATCTCTAATGTCAAATTAAATTTCTTTTCAACAGTTTTGAAGCCTTGCTAGCTGTAAATGGTTAAAAAGAAACATATAGTTTTATATTCATGGATTTTTAACCATAGTAATTGTAAACGGCTTCAAAACCGTAAAGGTAAAAAAATATTCTTTACCGTAAACCTTACGGTTAATTGGATGGATAGACTGTTGCCGGTTTTTTTACCCTAATTTTAGAATGAAAATTCTAACAGTGTATGGTATAGTAAGCTAAAAAAAAAAGAAAGCTATCATCCTAAATAATGCTTTTTATAATGATCGAATATTTAGATAAATTTTCAGAATTGAGTTTAAATATGCTAATTAATAAGTGCTTACTATTAATTAAATAACCAAAATCAGGCACAAAGCATGCATTCTCTAAATAAACATAATTTTTTTACCGGATATCGATTTTTGATCATCAAAAAAAGAGAGGGGTGACCTTTGCCTCAATCTGGAGCATATGGCAGACGAACTGTCAAAATTTTGTGTCTCTTAATACTACTCTCTCTTTTTATGTTTTTCGACAAATCTGAGAAACTTTTAAAGCGATTCAAAATAAATTTGCAAACAATTATAAAATTTTTTTATCCAAAAGTAATCCCATATAAAAATAATATTTAATAATTATTGTATAATAGTCGAGTCAAAAAGATGTAAGACTGTAAGGTATACAGATTTTTGATCATACAGATCATTTTCAGATCAGATTTTTGATGATACAGATCATTTTAAATAACGTAATTTTGAATAACAATATCAAAAATTTGAGCAAAATTGATTGAATGATTATTGAAAATTGAAAACTCAAAAATTCGAATTTTTTGAAGGTTGAAAAGTTACTCAGAGACCTGCTTTCAACCTGCTTTCTTCAATTTTTAAATTTAAAATTACATAACTTAAAATGATGAAAAAATTGTTTTACCTTATAATAATTTATTTTTACTATAATTAAATAAATTAATAGAAATGATTAATTTTTCTAATTATTACAATGTATGTCATAACGATTTCAACTTAAGAATTAAACTAACTAAAAGTATATCAGTAAGTAAATCAACCCTTTATTAAATTATAAGCCATTATCTTACGAATCATTTATTAATCAGATTAATAATCATAATTACATCAACTCCCTCCAACAGTATCAAAACTAGATCTGATTACATTTTATGTTACTTAATAACCATCAGCACTTATCTTGATTTGTAACGATATGTAAGTATAGAGATCAGTGCCAGAATAATCCAGCCACACATGTATTCTTTACTTCACTGCACTTCGCAGATATAAAAACGTTACACGGCAAAAATAAATTTAAAAAATATTATTGGATATTTCTTATAAGCGTACCAAAATGTAAGAGTATTTTTTTTTTTTTTTTTTGAGAAAAATGTCATAAATCAAGCCCCAGATAATTGAAAATAATGGTTAGGTACCCAAAATGTCAATCTCTAATCATGAACAAGTGGCTTAGGGGATAGAGAGCTCGCCTCCCAAAGCGGTAAATATATATATATATATATATATATATATATATATATATATATATATATATTCTGCTTACCTCGTTTAAAAGCATACCTATCATTCCCGTCCAGTATGATCCATTAATTAGCATTCCAAAATCCAGATCTGTTGGAACAACGACATCATAGCTGCAAATGAATTGAAAATGTAATCATAATGTCTAAACTTCTTGAGAATACTAATATTGTAGAAGTGGGGAAAAGATCAGTATTTGTTGGTGAAAATTGACCGCAACGTTCATAAAGAGATTAGTTTATTCTTATTTTACTTAAACATAATTAAAGCATATACACACATATTTTACCTTTCCTACACATATATTACCTCTCATATGCATATACGTATAACTTACATATGAAAGTTATGTTACATAAAGCTACATTAAACAAAACCTAATTTTTTATAACATTTTTTTAGCGTGACAAAATTTCTAAACCCTGAAAATAAGGGGTACTCACAATCAGAATATGGTATTCAGTTTTAATAAATAACCTTTGATAGTTATCTCTTTACTATTATTTTTGCACTTTCTGTATTTCGCTAAAATGCATATGGTTATTGAGCATATTAGAAGGTTTTTGCTCTCAAATATATAATATAGAAATAAATGCGAACTGTAAGATTTTAATTATGACAGTTACCATGACAAGAGTATTCAGGTTGCTTTATTTGACCCACAAGATGCTCTTTGACCGGTCTGTGTGTTTAATCTTTTCTAGAGCACAAAATTGTTATAACCATAGTAAAAAATATGAATAATATATATCTATATATATATATATATATATGTGTGTGTGTGTGTGTGTGTGTGTAACATCTAAAATAATAACTTAAAGAATTAAATGGATTTCAAAACTAAACTTAAATAGAATTATATTTTATTTGCAGATAAGCTTTTCTGATTGATCAGAACTTTAAATAATCTCTTTCACATATTTAACTAAACTCTTCACGTATATATTAACTTTCATTAAATAGCAATGTAATCTTTATTTATAAAATGAGTCCATACAGCGCAGTAAAATATCTTAATGAAGCCGAATTCCCATTAAAATCAATAAATTTTTTGAGATATTAATTCATCCTCATCCGGTCTTATGATCTTACGGCGTCAATTCTTACAAAGAAGTCTGGATATTATAGATCACATGACATGAAAGTAACTACACGATAATGTAGGAAAAGCGCGCACTTGTCTTTTGGAAATGGTACAGTAAATTTGTGTCCAGGAGCTCTGCTCTATGTATATAATTGGTAAATAGCTTTTTCAACTCTTTTTCTCAATAAAAGCCTAGAAAAATCATTATGTTGTCTTCCTTATAAAAAGGATATTGAATTACGACTGCAAATATTATAGACTGCCATATTATGAAAAAATGAAAGACTCTGCTCAAAAATACTGCACAAAAACACGGAGAGAGATCATTACAGGAAGGAAGACATTACATATATATATATATATATATATATATATATATATATATATATATATATATATATATATATATTTATTTATTTATTTCAGAATTATATACTATGCAACAGCGCCATGTCATTTATCTTTCTTATCTATCATATTACAAGAGTTTGAGCTACGTCTTACAACTGCTTCAACATAAAGTGTTTTTTACCTGCTATGTATTTTATAAATAACAGTATTATGGGGTAACCAAATTTATTCAATAATATGAACAAATGTTAATTATCATTAAAATTTATGAATTCATAAATTTTAATGATAATTAAAATTTATGAATTATGATATTTTCTATATCAAAGGGAAAAGAAAATTTTGAATCATTAAACACAATATATTATGCTTTTTTAAGAAAATTTCGAACTAATCATGTAAATCAAGTTATAGAACGTTGAAATCAACAGGCATTTTTTTAACATTTCAATAGAATCAAAAGCAATTGCTTTGAGGGTCTTTTTTTAAGATGGAACATAAACAATTAAGTGAAATAGCCATAAATGACAGTTTGAAAGGGTTTAAAAGAATTGTACTAAGGAAGTGTACTTTTTGTTACGTAGACTATATATAAAAGTAAAAAACAACATGAAAAAAAAAAAAAACCATGTACAGGAAGGGATGTGCTGTAGTTTATGTTCGAACTATAGTATTTTGTACTTGATTTGTGCTTTATTCATGTTGTTTTTCACTATAGTTTGATATTATATTTATAATTGTTTATAAGGAGTGCAACTCAAAAATAAGTTTGGTGATTAAAGTTATAAATTGTTTAAATTTTTCTTTAATATAAGTAAAAGTTAATAAACTTATATTTAAAACACACTTATAACTAAAATATGTGATCCAAAACTTCAGTATGAAAATTAACAATCTAACTCAAAATAGTATTTCTGCAATCAGCGCCCGAAATTTTGTCGACAAAAGTAGTGGCCGTAAATTAACCAGGAGAACGGTTGTTAAATAATTTGAACAATAGTTAATTTGTTTCAAAATGAAAAAAAAAATCCCGTTTTGTTCAGGAGAAACATTAATTTACCATTTTTAATTTTTTTTTTTTTTTTTTTGTATTTATTGAGTACTAGAATAGAAATTTTTAAAAAAAGTTCTATATCGATATCTTTAATGAAATTATTTGAAGCTAAATTTTGTTTGAAATGTAATAGTATATTATGAGCAAGCTTTATTTATTATATTGATTTTTATATAAAAAATTCAATCACGTGAAGAATAGTAATTGTTTCTCAAAACGAAATTCTTCTTTTCATTTTTTTTTTACCTAAAAGGAAAAAAATTCTAAAAAGTTCTATATATTTATATGGATAGAATTATTTTATCCATATAAGTTTACCCATATAAGTTTTGCAATCTATTTACAGCAAAGTTTTTCATAAACTTCAAAAGTAAGTTATAAACACTTTTTAGAAAAAGTAAAACAGATATATTTTCCTTTTTCATTTTAATTTTAGTAAGAAAAAGAGTGTAAAAATATAATTATTTTATTCTTTTATCTAAGTAAATCGAAGTTAATCAATTTAAGAAAAGGCTGACATCTTAAAGAATAACAATTAGTTAATTAGATGGTCAAATTAAATCCCGAACTCAGAAAACAATTAACTATTTAGAATTTAATGTATCATAAAATCATATTAGTTTTCCATATAACGAAAATTGAATTCATATTTTTTAAGTGCTATTTTTGGGAATTAATAAAAGAGAAGCAATATTTTTCTCTGAGTGTATTTCTTTTCATTTCATTTCGAATTTTGACCTTATCAGTTGAAACGATTGATTGCTTTCGCTATATCTACGCTTAAAATGCAAAACCTTCTGCCTGGATTCATAAAAGACGTTTAGGAAACAATGCAAACGCATTATTGGTTTTATTTTTAGTAAGCGATGAATTGACGTTCGCAGCTTTTCACTATCATTTTTTTAGTAGGACGTGGGCACACCTGACAAAATCTAAGCTTGTTCTGATTATAGAAAGCAATTCGCGTAACAATTATTTTAGAAGAAAATGTAAATAAGAATATAATTTTTTTTCATTAATATGCTTTCAAATCTATAAAAAAAAATACTATTTCTTAAAATTTCTTAGAAATATATTAGTTTACCTAATTCAATTAATTTGGATTTAAAGAAAATTTATGTATTCATAATACTCTACATTTTACTAATCTTTTTAGTAATAATTAAAATAACGGTAAAAAGTGTATAACGATAATATTTTATTTTTAATATATTTCAACAATTAATGTAGCCTATATTACACTTATTTTACATAGTTTACATTATCTAAATAAAAGCACTAAAAAGGGGTTGGGATAGCCTAGTTGCCAGGGAGCTGGACTCCCGTTCAAGTCCAGCCGGCTGAAGACTCCCCGTGTAGTAAACGGTGACTGGTGTGCGTTAAATTGGTCGGGTCAGAAAGTCCCCCATGTTCCCAAGACAAATTATGCCAGTGGGGGTACTGAATTGAAGATTAATCGTTCTTTGACTAAGGTAAAAATTACGATCTGTAAATGAATGAAAGAATATATGAATGGGTTCGCGCTATAAGCGGCGCAGAAGTTCAATTCTTGGCCATAGTTGGTGCCACCTGAAAGCAAGAACAATCGCACCCCTTACCTTAATGGCTTACTACAACAAAAGCTCGAAAACTGTGTATTTAGAGTTTTGTTTTCGCGAATAAGTCATATTATTTTTTAAATTAAATTTAGAGGTTGTCGCTTTTTTTACATAAACGAATATTATTTTAATTCAGAAACAATGATTATGTAATAGTTGTTGAATAAAACATTTTAAGGAAGAGATGGAACTTTATACGTAAAAATTTTAAATATTTCACCTGACTTTATTTTTAAACAATGACTGCAAAAATTAGGTAAAAAAAAAAGTGTTTTTCCGTAACTCCACGGTGGTGAATTCCGATGCTTGAATTGATCTTTTCGCAATAAAATGAAGGCAATATCAATAACTATCATAAATACTCCGTAAACCTTAAAATTCTAATAGGAGGACGTAATGTCAAGTATTAAGAAATTTTTAGAACTAAAATCATAAATTTAAATACCATGCGTAAAGAAGGTTGTTTATTTAAGTTTTCTATGATTTTTTACAATTGTTTTTTATTAATTTTAAAAGAAATCATGAAATTTAGGGGTGTCTAGGTATAAAGGTGAGAGATATTTACCAGAATTATGGTTTTTCAATAGAAATGTCATTACCATACAGTTTGTTAGTTTTACTATAAATTTTTTCTCCGTTTAATTATATTGAAACAAAATCTTGTTTTTTTTTTCCAATACTCAAAAAGGTTACACTATTAAAAAATGATATCTATTATAAAAATAAATAGTAAACTTACGTGAAATTGAAATGCTCCGAAAGATGGTTTAATATTTCAAAACTGAATCCTTTTCCCACATAACTAGATTCATTAAAAAACTCAACAGTTTGGTAAGGTTCCGACTATTAAAAAAGGAGAAATAAATTATCAAAAATTAACATCTCTTAAAGTATATAATTCTCTATTTTTTATTCATATTAATGACAAATGACACAGAAAATGAAATTTTCTAATTTTATGTACAATGTAAAAATTCTGAATCAAATTATGGTTAAAAGTACTGGCACTTTGGGCCGTGATACTTTTTACCGTAAAATTCATTTTTACCGTAAAATTCATTTTTACCGGAACATTTTACAGAACAAATTATCTGATATACTTGTACTCTTTAAAAATTTAACCAAAATAAAAGTCACGGGATATAAATTTAAGTTCAAGTTAATCTAGTTTTCTTAATTTTTTTCTCGAAGTTTTTACAATAGTTTTAATACTTTTTTGCCAAATGACTATTTTATTCTTCTGTGCTTTTCAGACATGCCTACAGATTAAACAGATTTTTAAAATTGTCCCTAACTTACATGTATTTAAAATTGTTAAAGTGCAAAAAGCTAATTTGAATAAACAACATATTATAACACGAATAATGATAATAAAAATAAAAAATAGATTAAAATATTACCTCTACACTTGCAATTCGAAGTCTTTTTCTTTCTAAATTCAAAGTATACTCCGTATTTTTACCATTTATAGATTCCTCCAGTTGCAAATCTAAAATAAACATTTTAATGATCTTCTCAATAAATAATGAAAATAAAAGAAAGACGTAAATATATATATATCGGTCTATTTTTAAATAATCCTTATTCGATATTCGCAAATGAATTTGTTAACACCTAGTAAACTTATTGATGAAGGTGGGGTAATACTATAAGACTGAAGGACCAGTTGAAGCTTAACTAACTGTTCGGCGTCGAAACTGTCTGATTTAACCAAGATATTCATTTTTTAATTCTATATAATATGTGATTCTCGAAAATTCATAGATATACTACTTTATTTTATAAATTATTACTATTATTTTTATGAGCAGTTTAAGCAGATCCTATATTGGATCGATTGGCAAAAATTGTAACTGGCGTCGAAGGTGCTCTCTCGACAATCGCCTGTGTTTTGTTTTCGGTATAGTAACATTTACTAAGTTTAATATGGATGCGACATTTCATAGTTTTAAAGAAGCAATAAAACTTTAACGACTGTTATCGTATAAAATAAAATACTGGACACGCATGGAACAACAACTGAATGATAAATTAGGTGTACTATTTAAAATAAATAAGATTTTCAATTAGCTGTTTTTTGCTACCAACGAGTTTTTTATTTTGCTTATTAATTATTTTAAAAAGAAATCTCCTTGTTATAACGCCGACCTAACTACATTGTTTTTAGATGCGTTTTTTTCTGTTTATGAAAATGTTCAGTTGGTTTTTTATGAAAATCGTTATGATGAGTTCAAGTGTATAGAAGCTGAGAAGCGAAGAAGCACATTTGGACTCACAGTTTCTTATTCCAGATCATTAGCATAATTCAAATCAAATAATTCAAACTCTGAAAAGTGATAATATAACATGAACATATTTTATATGCTTATGTTTTAATATCACTTTTTCAGATGTTTCATAATAATTAAATAATTTTGAATCTGATCGGTTGTGGTATTTATTTCTTGAACAAAAGTTTCCAACGGATACAAAAATCTACAATAAACCTCCTTTTCAATCGATGCGAATAAGTATGAATTTCTTGAATAACGAAAAAGATAATAACAGTGTCACGAAAACAAAGTGTGCTAGCTATCTCGAAGAAAAAAAATAATATTCGTTATCTTAGAATAGCTTGGCATTTCAAATTATACGTTTCTATATATATATATATTATAACATATTTAGTTGCATGCTTCTGAAATAACTATACAACAAAACAAAAAACTATTTCCGTTTGATTAAGATGCATCATTCTATACATCTTGCGAATGACACATTATAATTTAGCTTTCTAAACTAAAAATAATAGGTAAAATATGCATATTCTTTTTGATATTTATGTATGATAAATTGAAGAATTCTGTTTATTGGTGGTTTGCTTCAGTGTTACATTAGAATTTTAACGAAATTAGTAAAATATTCTGTTGATAAACTAATAAACTAAGTTTAGTTTTTAACATTTATAAGCTCATGCTTTTATTTATCTTAAAGTTACTAATTGAAATTCAATTTCTGCTAAGTAAGTTTAATATATTCTAATGTTAGTTTAATATATACAAACTGAAATTACAATAAGTTTGACAATTTTGTCATTTTTTAACACATAGAACATACAACACTGTTTTTTTTTTCTTTCGAAAAAGTGGTTACGAATAAAATTGGTCTCAAATATTCAAATAGTTTAGAAAAAAGACATTTCTTTCCTGTAGTCTCGCCTTTCTACCAAACGCTATTAAATAGGAACTAGTTTCGAATCCCACCCCCACCGTTTACCATGGGTGTGTAGAAATAAATAAATTTATTTTAAATATATATATATATATATATATATATATATATATATATATAGAGAGAGAGAGAGAGAGAGAGAGAGAGAGAGAGAGAGAGAGAGTGGTTGATGGGAAGGACAATACCCCTTGGCAACGGAGGCCGTGTGGTATTTTGTTAACTCTCTGAAGCATGAAGCATAAGTGTAGTGGAATCGAATTCCACCATAGCACTTATATATATTCTGGTTGTCTTTGTCAAACTAATGCTCTCTGTTTTTAAATCAAAAAGAGTTAAGCCATTCTTTGTATTTACAAAGAAACTCACTTATGTAGGTAAATAACTAAAAATAAATCCCACTACTCTGATAAAAGATGAATAAAGCTGATATAACAGAATTTAGTATCGTTAAAATACTTTAACATTTGAAGCCATCTTATAAATGAGAAAGAAAAGACAAATCGTCATCTAATTCCTACAAACCATTTAAATAAATTAACATTTAAATGAAACATAGAAGTGTAAACAGCTTAATCAGCTTTTGAAAACCAGAATTTCCAGTAAACCTTATGAACGGAAATTTACCAAATGAATAGTTTAAATACCGTTTATTTTGGTTTTTATTACCAGAATTGTGGTTTATTTTACCAGAAATGTCATTACGGTAATTTTACCAGAATTTCTTTACTTGTGAACAAGTCACAATTTTTAAAAATACATTTTATTTCTCTCATATTATTAGTTACTGTATTATTCTGTAAAAAAATGTGAAATGAGGGACAATGTCCGTAAAAAAATATGTAGACCTTAAGTTACAAACCACCCGTAATTTTACATCGTAGCGAATTTAAGATCAGATTGTAAACTAAACAGTATTATTCATAAAATAATAATTGATACGAAAAGGATTCCTGGTAAGAGAATGGACACTGTCCGACAACATTTCGAGACCAACGGCATGATTTGTATTTTTGGCTTTTAAATATCGCCAATAAAAATTACTAGTACTAAACAAGTACTATTACAAGCACTAAATGTTGATTGATTTAATATATAAAAAAAGTTTTTAAATAACGAAGGTCATAAAAGACACAATGAACACCTAATTCCGAAAGAAAAAATTTGATTTCTAGGTTTACAAAAAATGTGATGAAAATGTTTTTGCACCATTCTGTAATGCTTAACATTTTTTACGGTACTAAGGTACAATCATACGTACTATTAAGGTACAATTGACGGTACTAAGGTACAATCATCATAATGGGATAACCGAGTTCAATTGTTTTAACCTCGTAAGAGCGTTCTGTCGTGACGTCACTGAGATTAGTATTTTTATTAAGATTATTTTTTAACAAATGATTAAGACTCGTTATCTTGGCTTCAACGTGTTTGATGAATGTTATAGTGTGTTCCCATAGTATATAAGCAGTATAAACTGATTTTCTATACTGATTTTCAAAAAATCACTAATATACTATTTAAGATGTTTTTTCTTTAGGCTCTTCAAATACAACCAAAACTGACTGCTAGTCGTACTGCTACAATATTTATAATACGTAAAGTGAAAAAGTGCCCTGGAAGAGCAGAATAAAGTATTGATGACAAATACAAAAGACGGTAGCTTTTAAGAATTCGGTCATTTGATAACCTTACAATAATACATCCAAATACCAAAATATGCAATTGTGTTTTCAAAAAAAAACCATTTCCACACACTTTTAATTTAGCAATAATTTCTAAAATTATTGTTTTTTTTCTCCTAACTAAACAGAACAAAACATTTATGAATTTAACTAATTAAGATTTTATATAAGCTACACTTTCAAATGGATCCATTTTGGTAGCAAGAAAAGTGGCTTAGTTCGCAAAGTACAGGGTGTTTATAAAGTCCCGGACCCATTTTTATGTTTAATAACTCATAAAATAATAAAGATAGATTAAAATTAATAAAATAAATGGTTAGATAGACTCAAAAAGTTTCATGACCCTTGTCAATGAACTTCCACGTGTTCCTCCTTCCTCGCACGGAGAATATCAAGTCGATAGTCAATTTAACGCCAGGTAGCGGCAAGCATGTCGGTATCCACAGAGGCTATTGCGGGTGTAATTTTGGCTTTTAGGTCATCAATGTTCGACACGATCCTCCTGTAAATATTGTCCTTTATAAATCCCCAAAACAAAAAAGTCCAGCGGCGTTATATCAGGTGATCTGGGTGGCCAAGGAATTGGACCCCCTCACCCAATCCATCTTCCTGGAAAATGGTCATTCAAAGAACTACGAACGATGATACCCCAATGAGGTGGCGCACCATCTTGTTGCAAAAAGTTCTGTGACTGAAGCTCTTCTAGTTGTGGAAATACGAAGTTTTCCAACATGTCTAAGTATACGACTGATGAGACCGTATTTTCTGTAAAGCAAGGCCCAATGACTCGGTCACCTGATCACCTGATATAACGCCGCTGGACTTTTTTCTTTGGGGATTTATAAAGGACAATGTTTACAGGAGGATCGTGTCGAACATTGTCGAAAGCCAGAATTACAACCGCAATAGCCTCTGTGGATGCCGACATGCTTGCCGCTACCTGGCGTGAAATTGACTATCGACTTGATATTCTCCGTGCGACGAAGGGGGAACACGTGGAAGTTCATTGACAAGGGTCATGAATCTTTTTGAGTCTATCTAACCATTTATGTTATTAATTTTAATCTATCTTTATTATTTTATGAGTTATTAAACATCAAAATGGGTCCGGGACTTTATAAACACCCTGTATAATATAGCTTAGCAGTCTGTAGGGGTTGGCATGATTTTAGCATAAAAAATAAAGTTCTTTTCATTAACGAGCTTACATTTATATATATATTTCATAATACGTATTTGACAGTAAAAGAGCAGCTTGGTTGTAGATTTGAACATCCTGCGTGTATAAACGGACTATGCCTGAAAAAACACTCTAGTACTCTACAGTTATACAGGAATAACGTAAATGTACGGAACTTAACTATATAACTTAAAAAGCGGACCTTGTCTAAAAATTATACTGTAAATGGGCGTTAAATTCCATACTTTTTGGCGATATAGATTAAAGGGAGTAAATATCAAATTCTGTTTATAGTCTTGGATTATTCTATAATTTAATTTCTTTCTGGAATTAACGTGTTTTTCAACCTAGCGTCTCTGCCTTAATGCAGCCCTGTATAAAAGTTTGAGCTGATGCTTAAATTATAGTACGGTGAAAGAAATATTAAATATATAGATCCTTAAAATATTATAAATTTTAATAGGTTAAAAGGAATCGCATTTACAGCTAAAGTTTTTAAAATAAAAAAATTTTTGCCTTAGAGTATACAACACTTTTTCTGTTGCGTTTTCTTCCATACATCTGTTTATTGATGTAGCATCTCTGCTAAAATGAGTTAATTTAACAAGCTACGAGCATATTTCCTTCAATACAATTATAGAATCACACATTACTGGCATCAATTTGTCGTATTAACACATCTTGATGAGAATTCATATTTATTTAATAATTACTAAAAATATGTTTCTGTACAAGAAGACCTTGTTTATTTGTATGATGATCTATTTCCATTTAGTAAGAAAGATGGGTTTACCCTCAAGCTAATGTTTATACAACTCTTGATATCTTTTAAAACTAAAACATTTCCAGCTAATTTCTACAGCCTAAAAGAGAACACCACAAATCTGACGAGCCAGGAAAAAAAAAGACATTAATTGTACTTTAAGACTCTGTACTGCAATAGTTTGAATTTTCAAATGAATAAAATTATATTGGAAATTTCAAACAAAGCCTTTACTGAAAGTTTTCTAAACTGAGTAGATTTAGAAATAATGCAAAACTACTAGTTCTTGAAATACAGCTAACCCCACAACTTTTCTGCCAAAAAGAAAAGAAAATTAAAAATGTTGTTTATAGTAAATTTAAAATATAGTAAATTTTATTATTTTTAAAAAAATAAAATTTTATTTTTATTTTTAAAAGAAAAAGAAAATTTATTTTATTAGAGTCAGAGTTAACTCAATAATTTTCTGTTCATAAAAGTTGAATAAAAACATTTTTAATTTTATTAACATTATACACTTTTTAAATTTTAAGTTTACCTGGATAAATCAATTTGTTTTATGGACAATGTGTAATGCGACAATATAGTATTTCACAGACATTAATTTTGTGGAACAAATCATACTAAATTGATCAGACATTAATCTACATTTCAAAAAGTTTTAAACACTATTGTATTTTCAAGAAAAATTAAAATTACATAATTAAAATTAAATAAAACTAATTGAATTTGAAGAATTTGCATTTCAAAACCAGTTTTTTTAATGCGCGTTAAATAAATTTTTACATATTGATATACATTTACATATTTGTTTTACATATTGCACACGTTGATCATTGCTTTCGTATTACAACGCATATGTGTTGTAGCTCTATTGAAATAATCTGACACCCGTCACTAAATGTCAATCGTTTTAATATTTTCTACATATCATTTAACATACAAATCTACACATATATTTCTGCTCAAAATTATTGCTTGTCGGATCCTGTATTATTGCAGTACGTTGAAGTTTTAGCAAAAAAGTTTTTGTTTTCCTCAATAATTTATTTAATTAATATTTTCCACATTCCTTCATCCCATTTTAAGTGAACATGTCACGATTAAAAGTATGACCCTTTTTCTCGTTTAAAAACATAACGTTTTATTAAAAATAAAATAATAATAATAATAAAAATAAAATAATAATAATAATAATAAAATAATAATAA
Source organism: Parasteatoda lunata (assembly GCA_949128135.1). Taxonomy (NCBI): domain Eukaryota; kingdom Metazoa; phylum Arthropoda; class Arachnida; order Araneae; family Theridiidae; genus Parasteatoda; species Parasteatoda lunata. Next base: position 80,720,009 of record OX421980.1, read on the forward strand.
TAATAATAAAATAATAATAATAATAATAAAATAATAATAATAATAATAAAATAATAATAATAATAATATCGAGTTTTATAATTTAGAAAATTTATGCGAAATTTTAAATGGCAAAAGCATACTAAGATTTTTTCTGAAGAATTTAGTCAATATCTAATCTAAAACAAATATAACGTTAAAATTATTTATCAGCCATTAAAATTTGAAAACACGAGAAAAAGTTTATATATTATTTAAGAAAATTAGCACTATGCTTAAAACGCAACTGCTCATTTTTATTAAAAAATAAGTATAACACTTTACTTAAAAAAAACCATAAGATCTATAATTAAATAAATCATGTATGATTTTAAGTGGTTAGAAGCACAATTAAATTTTTTCAGTTGAATTGATCTTTATCTAAAACAATTAAAAAGGTGACAAAGCCTCTGTTTCATTAATTTAAAATGTTTAAAAAATGAAAAGAGTTCACGAACTCTTTTAATCGAAATCAACTCATTTAACATCGCTGAATGAGTCACACCTCTTACCCTGGAGTCTAAATAAGTTTTCAAAGTATATTTTTCTTCAATTTTGACGATTCTTGAAAGAGATTACAATTATTAAAATAGTTGCACAAACTTAATAAAAAAATTTTATTCTATGGAGTATTTTTACTTCTATCTTTAAATTAAAATTAATTTAATGCATGTTTAATTGCAAACTATACTTTTTCCATAAGAATTAAAATATTTTTTAAATTATAACTAAATTGCAGCAAAGTTTAAAGTCAATTAAAACCCTTGTGCGTATTTCATTTACCGAATAACTTAGGTTGCCGAAAGCGGTCCTATGAATATAAATTACTCAGCAAATGGAATTAAACATTCTTCTAATAAAAACATTCTATAATTAAATTAATATAAAAATAGAATCTGAAAAACATATTTTCTTCTTACCTTCGCTATTTTTATTATTACATAAGTGCATGGTTATTCTCAACTTCAATCGACGTTGCTGGATGGGAAATTAATAATCACTCTGTCTTTAAAGCGATTGCATAGTTTGAGATCAGATCACGTGAGCTACTCCTTCTTTATCCATGAACAAATAACATCTCACAGTTTTTCTATTGAGCGGATATTCATTTTAGGAAGGTATACACATATTTAGCGTGAATAAAGTACAGCAAATCCAAAAAAAGGGGTGGTCTATATTTTGAAAAGAGTTAACTTTTAGTTATTCTTTTTCGTAATGAAGACTAAAGTTTTACAAACATTTTTGAGTATAAGTAAAGTTATTCAGAATACGAAATTATATTTTCAGGTAATCTAATATAGAAAAGTTTTGAATTGATATTCCCTTTTTAAACGTGACATTGTTTAATACTGGTTTTAATTCCATGTGGAAACATTACATTTCGAATGTTATTTCTTTTTTTAATGACGCAATTTTAAGAAAAGATTAAATTGGTGGTCAGCTGGAGTATTTAAAATTTAGTTGAAGTATATCAACATATAAAATATTATGAACAACTTCAGATTTAATTATTTCATTTCCATACATAGTATTTTGGAACATTCATCGTTTAAAATGTAAATATGGTGATTAATTTCCCGTGAATCTTCTATGAATAAACTATTACGTACCATCTCCGCAAAGCGGACACTCCCGAAATCGGACACGGACAGTCATGTATGCTCTGAAACGTTTTTTTTTTTTTTTTTTTTGAAATATATATCTTTAAACCAAACACAACCTTTCTAAATTTAAAAAAAAAATGTTTCTACTTTAAATTCGGAAAAAAATATGTATCTCTCCCTTATCTTTTAAAGTATATGAACATTTTGTCTCATCAATAAATAAAAATATTGATATGCGATCTCAGCATTTAGCGATTAAAGTGAGCTGTAAATTTATTATTCCCCAGTAAGCTTTGTTTATCTTTGCGAGGAAAGGAAAGAAAAAGATGGTGCTCATGAGAAATATTTTGGATAGTGTCAACTTTTGATCTTTTCATCGGAATGACGCAGGCTATGAGACCCACACTTTGAAATGACACATTAAATGCTCTCAATTCCTTTTCCCCAATAAAATTTCATTTCTTCTAATCAAATTCAACTATGTACTTAATACAACTAGGTTTGAAAAAAAGCCAACAGAAATCAGAGAATCAAAAATCTATAGAGAATAGAACAGACACCCAGAGAGATTCATATAAATCAAGCATTTATTCCCATTTTTGACAAATGATCGATTATGACTACAGTTCCAGAAGGTCTGATGCCTTTTAAATTGATATTGTCACGTTTTTTTTTCATGCATTCTGGGAAGCTTATCTTCAAGGATCTATCAAATTTCTTCATCCACTCATTTTGCACTATAAATATTTTAATTTAAGTTTAAATAAATATCAAATAAAATAGTTAATTTATAGATAATTTAATTATTTCTATATAATTGCAATTATCCTAAAAGACAATTTATGGCGTTCTAGTCTACCCTTTCAGTAAACTAACTGTCTTTAAAGTCTCCACTTAACCGAGGTTTCACCGTACATACAATTAATTTTGATAAGGGTTTTTTGGAGCTCATGTTTATACCTTATTCCTATATAAGTCAGAAGCAATTTATCTTTGTTGTCAGCTTATAAAGAGTGGAAAAATGCCAACCATATCAGAATATAATTTAGATGATATACTTCGTGTGAACTCCGTTGCTGATCACGCCAATTTTGGATAATATGTTATTATTAATTTCTATTAAAAATTGTATTAATTTTGCGCATTAATTAACTTGTATTTAATATTATTGCATTTGTCATAAAAAATAACATGCTGCGCAATTTTGTAAAATTTTACAATTCTTTATTATATTTCTATATTTATCACCCGTCTATTTGGTTTTTTTAATGTTTATCTAAAAATAATACAAAATTTTCTTCAATGTCATTTAATTTCATCTAAAGTAGTTCATAATTTCACAACATTCTTTCAATTTTATCTGCCATTTAATTATTAAATTTTTTTTAAATTTCGGCCTCAAAATTGAAACGGGTAAAGTCGAAATTCATAACAACTTTAACCAATTTTATGGTTTGAAATTTTAACCACGTGTTAAGAATTTGTCCTCCACTCTTTTAAAGGGTGGGAAATGTAAACATAACAGTTTACTGATACTGCAATAATATCTAAAAAAATTAAAAACAAGCAACTTTATTTTTATATGCGATTGGTTAAAAACATACATTAATTAATCCATAGCCAGTTAAGAACTTAGCAAGTGATTGTTGATACTCCCAATCTAGTTTATTAAATAATTAAAATAATTAACTGTCCATAAATAAACTGTCAATAAATGTCAAGTTTCTCTGTTTAACTTTCCTTAAAAAAAGATTTTTGAATTATGCCACACCTATCTTAACTTTGTGTGGGATATCTGTCAGACAGTTCATATCAATGTTGAGTATTATAATGCCCTTCAAATCTTAAGGTACTACCTGTTTTCTGTTTTTTTTTTCTTTTAAAATGAATAAACATAGAAACTAAAATATTTAGAAGCGTTTTTTCTTTTCTTTTTTTTTCCTTTGATTGCCGCATAAATATTTAAATAAATTTCTACACAAATATGATCTACAGGGAAAAAAAATTAAAAAAAATAAATAAATAAACTTAGCAGAAATGTATCTTCTTATAAGACACAGAGCAACGAAGTTTTATGAGGAAAATTCTCTTTAAAATATTACAAAAATGAGTTTTTGTTAAAAATGTATCCATGCCCTACTGCAATGCAGTGATGGCAACCAACTTTCAATGCTGCCAATTAAAATGGTCGGGAGTTAAATGATGAAAAGATCAGATATAGAGCACTCCTTGTACCTGTTCGTGTAATAATTGAAAAAAGGGCTCAAAGCAGCATCTTATAAACCAAGGTAGTCCCAAAAATTCTCTAGCGAAATAAAGCCTAAAAAATTGACTTGACATTTCCTACAGCAAATAATCTAGCATCTCGAAAATCCTCGTCGGCATGATGGGGTTAATGCGACAGCGTACTGTCACCCAATAAAAGGAAATAATAATTAAACAAATTCCCAAATAAAAAAGACACTAAGATTCAAGATCATATCTCTATATTTAAGACCAGTAATTGAGTCTCGATCAAAGATTTAACGTTGACTATGCAGCCATTAAACATGATGCTTACTCAGAGCATTAACCTTTTTTCTTCCATCATGGTCAATGTATTGAAGAATCCCTTGCTCTTTTAAAGTATTAACCAGAGACACACTTTTTGCCTTCCAATGCTCAAGAAATCAACCATAATGGAAGCAACACCTCCCCATCCCACCATGTATTTGAAAGAGCCATTGTTCCTGGTTTGTATATAGAGATATATTTCTAAAGCCCTAATTTGCCCTTTTAGGAAATCGGTTGCTTCTGATTTTGTTCAATGGACAACAGCGTAGACTGTATTACGCCATGGATTTTCTAGAATGTTATGATATTTGCTGGAGTGATTGAATAGCCAAATCTCCAGGCTTAAATTCTTCAGAGAATATTTGAGTCTATTGTTAGACAAGTTGTTGATAATTGATTCACCGCCCCCCGACAATTTAGTTAGCAGCATGGAATATCAATTCCCCCAAGCCACCAGTGCATCCTAGTTGAGAGTGAACGCTTTTTTTTTTTTTAACTAGAACACATTCCTGTTTCTAAAGCAATTTTCGTTTAAAACTGAAATGCACTATTTTCTTTGAAAAGGAACAATTCTACCAAGTTTGTTTTCTTTGTTATAAATTGTTTGTGTTTGAATATATTTAAATTTCTGTGTGACAAAAAAGGTAATAAAACTGTTTAGTGAACAGTTCTTTTCAGTTTCTTGTTCCTTTGTTCCTATATTAATTCGTTTTCAGATTAGACACAAAAGCACGTTGAATCTTCACTTTTTGATTGGAGTGTATTTCCTAATTGCCTAAATATACCAAGCGGCAACTGATACTCAAAATTTGAATTATTTCTTCTGAACAAAGGCTAGTTGTAGAGCTGCTTCAAAATTTTTTTAGACATTCAAAAAAGGCAGTAATCTACAGTAAAAATGAATCAATATAATCCTCAATATTTTCAGCCGGTATATCATAATATCTAAAGATTAAGTATTATGTATTATCTGAATTATCTATAGTTACGAGAAAACTCAAAATTTGCGTTAAATTAAGATATTTTGGATAAAGATTACCGTTTCAAATGCATTGGGGAGGCGGCGTAGAATGACATTTTCGGTCATAAGTAGCTACACATTTTTCATTCCTTATGATATGCTCTACTTCCCCACCAAATATTGATGATAAATTAAGACTCAATAAGAATATATTATCTAAATAGAAAGCATCTAAGTATTCTAAAGATAAAAAAAAATAAAATTTTATTGTTAACTGGCCTTGTTTTTTTTCTTCTTTTTAATTTCTTTTTAGTACAATAGAAACAAAAATGAAGAAGAATTTAGAAAAAGTAAAAAATATCTAGAAAATATCCAAACTTAAAAATGATATTTACGGAAAAAAAAATCAAAATTCATTTATTAATTATTTTCTGTGGAAGAAAAAAAGTTCTTCGAGATAAATATATAAATATAAAGTTTTGTAGTTTTCTACACAGTCCCCGTATCCAGAATTAATTGAGAGAAAAAATACCTTATTATGAATGCAGGTGTGCGAGCTCTCATGTGTTGTTCTAGAACTCTTATTATAGTGTTTTATTATCGGTCAATCAATTAAAATATTGCACACAATGTCGTTTACATGAAAGACAAAGACATATTATGTATCTTTAAAAAATGTTGGAAAGCTTTAACTTACAGAAAAGCTGAAATTTGCACTGCCATAATTAAAGACAAAATCTTTTATAATATAAGTTGAAAATTATTTAAATGAATACAATAATTTTTTAAAACAATTACCTGAGGTTATCGAAAACTCACTTAGTGATTATAAAATAATGTTTGCTATTATTCACGATTTTATAATTATTTTAAATTATAGTATAATAATATAATATAATATATAATATAACATATTATCAATATTATAAGTTTGCGATTTTTTTTATTGTAGGAAAATTAGGATAAATATTCAGGGTATAAAAATTATAAATTTTTAAAAATTTTCTTTTAAAAATTTTAATGTTAAAAAAAATCTTTTTTTTTTTTTTTTTTTTTTTTTGAAAAAAAAATTAGCATTTTGTACTGTGATTGAAGCAAGCTATTTATAACTTATAGTTCGCATGATTTATAGAAATTACCTGAAAGTTTGAGTTTATCATTAAGTCTAAATCTATAAATTAAAAACAACAATATCTAACGTGATTTTAAAATGAAATTTTTTCACGCGGGCTTTTAAATATGTTTTTTTAAAAATGAAATTTTTAAAAAAAATTTCTATTTTTTTAATATTTTTTTTTTAAACAGAATATAAAACTAAAAATTAGCGAGTTTGAGGAGAAAATCAACTAACAGACCGTTTTCAGAAACTTTAATGTAAAAAAAATTAAAAAAACTAGACAATGGAATTGGGAATAATAAATTTAGAAAGGACGGAGGTCACAATGATTATCTAAAGCTTAAATTTATTATTTTAAATTTTTAAAAAAAATTAAATTTTTAAAAAAAATTAAATTTAAAAAAAAATACTGTTTTTATTTTTTATTTTGTTTGCTTTTTAAGAACAATGTTATACTAGAAATTACGCGTTTAATGAGAAAATAGACAAACAAATCGCTTTCAGAAATTTTACTGTAAATAGAAAAAGCTGGACATTGGAATCGGGAAAAATAATTTTAGAAAAGATCGAGGCCAATGGTTATCTAAAGTTTAAGCTTATCATTTTTAATTTTTTCTCGAGAATTTTTTTTTTTTTTTTAAATAAATGTTTTCTTTATATATTGTTTGTTAAGCACATTGCAATACTAAAATTAACGTGATTAATGCGAAAATCAATTAACGAACCGTTTTCAGAAATTTTACTGTAAAGAGAGAAAACTAGACATTGGATCAGGATAGCTGATTTTAGATTAGTCCGAGATTAATGGTCATTTTTAACAAGAACCAAAGCTAAAATGAATTTTTTTTTTTTACTTACTTCCTTTCAATAAAAGTTTTTTTTTCTGTAAAATTGTTTGAAATATCTGAAGAAAATGTCAAACATTCCTTTATATTTGTTATTTGACTAAATTTCAGAATACATTCAGTAATATAATATCAGTAATAAATTACGCATAAATTTGCTTTCATGACTTATACTCAAATAATCACAAAATAGTATTTTAATAATCATTCATTACTTCAATGTCTACTATTTGATCATCTTCTGTAATGAATGATACAATTGTCAAACTGACTGGTAGAAGAATATTGCCGGGAAATTGGAGAAAAAAAATGTTTACGAAAATAAAAGCTTACTTTGTTTTTCAAATGCGTGGCAGAATACTCATTTATACTTAAACATCGTAGAAACAGATAATACACAGATTTATTAGACCTCCATTCTTGATAAAAATATTAATTGCAATTTAGAAGAACTCTGCTTGCCTTCAAACAGTAAAAAATATATATATTTCTTAAATAACTATTTAAATTATTCTATTCTGGCATATGGAATAAGGGATTAAGTCAGTACTTTGAAGATAAAATAAACGAAACATGAGCAAACAAATCTAACAAAACGTTTTGTGGTTTCTTTTAAATCGTTGCGTAGGCGACAAATTTGGCACTTTTCTTTCCTAACTCACGCCTATTGCTGTTGAAAGCGAGTTTTCAACAAATTATCTATTAGCCTACTGCAGGTTCTTCATTTTTTTTATGACGAATAACTCGTCGGCTCGTTTCTAATACCGCCCCCAAATTGATAAAACTTCAAAAGTGTTAACCGACATTGCGACACGTATCTTTTAAGTGATTAACAGAAACAACTAAATTAGGAACTAAATTAGTTCATTCTCTCTGACATCATGCGATGACACCTGGTACTTTTTGAGAAAATGTGTTTTATCGTATATCTTCATCATTTCTTTTTAATTATTAGAGACTTTTATTATTAATAAACTTTAAAATAATGTTACTTCTCATAACATGGCCTTCTACGTTTTAAAATATTAGAATTCAAGGAAGTTATGTGGCAACAAGGTAGAATGGGCTATTTCCTTTATGCACTTCTATTCTGAAGTGCAATTGAAAAACCAACGTAAGCGGAAAAAAAATCGAGATTTTTAAGTATTTGACATCTTTGTATAGTAAGCTATATATTGCAAAAAAAAAAAAAAAAATCAAAAATAAATTTTATTTTATAAATTTTTTGAAATTCCATTTAAGCGTTCATTGCATAAGCTATAGTTGGAAAATAGTTATCAAGCCACTTATCTCGGAATCCACACGTGAAGCGCATGCGTTGTTTTTTCAATTGCACGGCAGTATTAGGAAATGAGATTTAGCGAGACAGCAAATTCAGCTATCTTCTGCCAACAGTAGCAAGCCAATGTATCTATTTTTACTGTCTTTCGCAAATTGAGTAACCCAAATTGTTCAGTAAATTTGTATTCATTTGAAGAAAAATATTAGCACATTTTCATAATTCAGAAAGAAAGAAAAGCTTTTTTTTTTAATTCATTGGTTTTACTGACAAAAAAGTAAAGTCAAAACTATCATAATATGGTTATATTTACCTTGTTTCTGTCTCTATGGGAACACAAAAAAAAAGATAATTTTTATTCAAGCACTTTGGTAATGACTTTTTGGTAAAAATAACAATAAAATATCGTTTTTGTTATTATGCTGTTTAGTAGTAAATGTGATGGTGTCATGGTCAAGAGAGAGAGAGAAAGCGTCTAATGTTTAAAAAAATACACATAGATGAGAAGAAATAAATACCTAAAATTTTTCAGAACCTTTGTTTAGTCTAAACCATGCTACATAAAGTGCATATATATATTTAAAACAATTGAGGACATTTCGTGCATTTTTTTAGAATTTTTTGTGTTAAGTCATTGATGTGAAGAAAAAGATACCCAAAATTTTTAAGAAGCAATTTTCAGTTCAAACAATGCCAGGTTAAGAGCATGTATATAATTAACCTAATGGAGGACGTTTTGTGAATTTTTTGTAACTTTTTCCAATGAGAAATTTGTTTAATACTAGTTTCAGATTGCAAATTGAGCGTCAAATTTTCAAAAATGCCCACATGTGTAGAAATGTATACATTTGTAGTTAATACATTTGTACAATACATTTGTAGTTAACATATTGGATGACACTTTGCGAATTGTTTATAAATTTTTGCAATGAGGAATTCATTTAATACTTGTATCAGATTCTATTCATTCAGATTCTATTCAGTATGAGTCAAATTTTTCCAAAATTCTTATAGATTAAAAGAAGTAAATACTGAAGTACAAGTTTAGTACAAGTTTTTAAGAAGAATTTGTATAGTCCAAACCATGCAACATTAAGAGCATGTAATATATAATAATAATGAAGATTATAGTAAACATAATGGAGGGGACTTTTTGATTTCTTTATAATTTTTGCATTAAAGAATTCATTTGAAACTCTTTTTAAATTACAAAGTGTCATATTTGTTTTCAAAAATACCAATATGATTAAAAAAATAAGTAATCAAAATTTTCAAGAAAGATTTGTTTACTCACGTTAAGAGCATATATGTATAATTAACGTAATAAAGGACAATTTGCCATTTGAAAAAAAATATGTAATTTTTTCTTTACCTGTTCCTTAGTTGCATAAACAATTTTTTAATTGTTTAAAACTAAATTTATATTATATTCAAATATTTCATTTAATGTTTCATTATAAACATTGTAAGTAAATCTATTCTTTAATCTAGTCTTAAGCAATTTTGACATTTCAACAGTATACTTTAATAAACATCATTTTATTTTCATAATGATACGTTTAGGAAACTGAAATATGTTAAATATATTATGCTTAAAAAATTCCTTTTTTTAATTAATTATGTATTTAGATATTTTCGGCAAATGCAAAATTAGCAAACACTAAGCTTCTTCTCTCTCAAAAACAAGTTTATCTACATTTGTTTATTTGTTTGACAACAATGTAAATCATTCATACATTGAGATTATGTGACGAATTAATTTACATCAATTTTCATTTTTTGAAATTATTTAAAATAAATACTAAATGAAAATAAAGCAATACTGAAAAATTTACATACATACATTCTTTAAGATGTGTATACGATATTCGCGTCATATATATAAAAAGAATAAAAAAATAAATTTACTTGTTTACATGCTTCTAAATGCAATATCTAAAAGCACTGCAAATTACATTTTGTAAGTTACTTCAAAGCAATTTTGCAGGCATTAAAAGTTTTTCAAATACTGGAAAAATTTTCAATAAAATTTTTTTTAATTCTTCTTATTAAAATTTTTTAATTATTTACTTTCACAAATAGAAAAAATTGGCCTGGTAGGCAGGGTGCTGGACTCGCGTTCTGCCGGCTGAAGACTCCCAGAGTAGTAAATGGAGACTGATGCACGTTGTATCTGTCGGGTCGCAAAGTCCTGCATATTCCCATAAAAAATTATACCTCTGAGGATAATGAATTGGAGATTGATCGTTGTCTGGTTCAAATCAAAATTGCGATCTGATGATCAATGAATGAATGAGTGTCTGAATAAGTCTGCCCTATAGACAGCTGTGACGTATGGGTGTGGCAGAAGTCGAATTCTTGGCCATTGATGGCGCCACTGGAAAACAAGAACAATCGCATTGCCTTAATGGCCTTCGACGACAACACCAATAGAAAAATTACTAACTTCTACTTTTTTCACAGTAACTAATTTGCTCAAATACACAAAACTAAAATAATATAAATAATGTTGCAGTATATAAGTTCAAAGTTTTCTTTTTGCGTAAGGTCCACAAATAAGCTATCTCATCAACTCCACCCTGATATTTACACAAACATTATGCATATTTTTAAACTTTATATGCATGTCGAAATTTAAAAATCGTAATAATAATTTTCAATAAAACACAGGATAAACATTCCTATACAAAGATGAAAAATAATTTGACCTACCTAACAGCCACTAGCAACAATTAAAAATTAAACTTAAATTCAATATTTTCATAAACAAGATATTTACAATTGTAAGAGAATCAATACTTGTTTCATTGAATTCTATTGCAACTTTCGATGAATGATTATGTTTTTAATACGTAAGACTGATTTTCCTGACATCATTCTGCTACTTTATCTTCACAACAAATACACTATTCGGAAATGAATTTACAGGGTCAGTATAGTGTCATAGTTAAGAGAAGCTAACAAAAAAAAAGTGTTATTGATCTGATAACTTTTTTTTCCAGTCACATTTGTAATTGAATAAAAGAGGTGAAATTAAATGGCCAGTAAGAGGGTCAATGACTTAACATCTTTAGCCTCCAGTAACTAATAAAAACATTCCTTATTTTCTTTTTATGACTTTTGTTTCATGCGAAACACTTTCCATGTCAGTTTGACTTCATATTATAAGAACGCCTATACCTTACAAACAAGCCTTATAATATACAATTCGCAAAAAAAGGAATATCTTTAGAAACTTTTGATTTAATGAGCGGATTGTCACGCATAAGAAATAAATAGTTCAAGGGCCTAACCATAAATATGCTGAAAAATTTGGGCCCACTATACTTTTAATTACGAAATACGGTACTAAAAAGTACTTCCTCTGTTTAAACATATCTTTTTTTGACAGATTCTGGTTTTTGACACTTAAAATTATGGAGTCTACCGCTGTACAAAATATGGTCTCAATAATTAAGCAGAAGAGCAGTTAAACACTTGGACCCCTTAATGTTAATTTAACTTTTGATGCATTTCGCCAACTGAATGAAGACTTTTTTCTATTAATTGTTATTTCTGAAGAGCAAATCGTCCAATTCTTTCAAACTTTGTAGTTAGTCATTTACAACAAAGTAGATTAGTACAATATATAGTAGATTAGTCATTAACAACAATAGTAGTAGTAGTGTAAAAATTTATGTACCTTAAAATTCAATTTCTTCGCTCATAATTAAACTAAATATAAATAAATTTTTACAAATAATTATTTTTGGCATGGACTTATCTTTGGATAAGCACGTTTTATAATTGTAGTCTAAATCGTTTTGAATCGGAGTTCTAGAAATATGAATTAATATCTAAGTAAAGCTAACCTGAGTAAACATTTTAAAGACAATAACATCCACTCTTGGTTGGCTGGTTGGTTGGTTCTAATGTCACTTGCCACACGGGCAAGCCTGTTTGGTGAAACCAAGTAAATTTAAGGCAGAGGGTGCGATTCTTGTTTTTCATTGGCGCCATCTATGACCAAGAATTCGACTTCTGCCACATCATACATCACACCTGTTTATAAGGCGGTCCCATTCATACATCCATTCATTCATTCACAGATCGTAATTTAGACCGGAATCAGAGAATGATCGTCCTCAAATCCAGTACCTCCAAAGGTATTGATTTGTTATGGAAACATGGAGGACTTTGCGACTCTACAGAATTTTAACGTGCATCAGACACTAACTTCACAGGCAGTCTTCGGCCGGCGGGGTTCGAATGCACGAACTCTCGGACATGGGCCCAGTCCCCTAGCGACCAGGCTATCAGGGCCACTCTTTCAAGTATTAAACCATCTTAGAAAGCAACAAACGTTTAAGTCAGTCATAAATCGTCAAAAACTGGTCCTTTTGCTTACACTTTATATATATATATATATATATATATATATATATATATATATATATATATATATATATATATATATATATATATATATATATGTACTTAATGTGTTCTATTTTCGTTAAAAAAATTTTTTATTGCTCCTCACACTATTGTATTAATATATTTTGCTTTGGCTATATTAAAACAATATTAGAAAGGACTCATTTTCACGGATATAATTGTGTGAACTGAAGAAGAGAGCATATATTTTCATTATTTTGTTTCCAGCTTCTTAATATTTTTTAATTAAACTTTTTAATATTTTATTTTAATAAATTTTCTTCTTCTCTTTTCATTAATCTTTATTGTTTTCCATGTTTTCCGGTATATATATATATATATATATATATATATATATATATATATATATATATATATATATATATATATATATATATATATATATATATATATATATATATATATATATATATATATTATATATATATATATATATATTAAATTTCCGAGTTTATGCATATTTTCAATTTTATTTTCTTCAATCAATTTTTCAAGTTGTTGACAATGACTTTCAAATGGTTTTAATTTCTTTTAAATTTGTTGTGAACTGAAAGTTTTCAACAAAATATGCTATTTTCTTAATTCTAAGAAAATGTGCGGAGAGAACACAACAACAACAAGTTAAGGTTAAGATATAAAAACTACATGAATATAAATAAGTAATAAAAAAATATTTTTTTAAAAACGACTATTTTTATTGGTAAGACTGTCACTTTGAAAAATTGGAATATTACCAAGATTGGAATTTTAAAGAATGATTTCATTTGTTTGTGAGAATTTACAATATACATAAGGATATTACTTAACTAAGAGAACTTTACTTATAATCAACTCAATTTATTTACAGAAATCAATAGCTGAATTTTTTTCGGAAAAATTGCAAATTTACTAAAGAAATGAGCCTAAAGTTTCAATTGCTGATTCTGTACGAACTTTGACAAATAAGTAAATATTTTTCTAATTACCACGTATTGATCCAATTGTTAGCAATTTTCTAATTTCCAATTAGCGATTAAAATTACTACGTCTTAAAAAAGCAAAAGAGCAATTCTATTAAAAATCTTTACTACTTTGACATGGATGATATGATTCAAAAAATATTTGTTTGTTATATTTCTATTAATATTTAAAATCTTACTTTGCGAGGCAACATTATGCACAAGCTACATCGTTACCCCGTAAGTCATTAACATACAATGTTGATAAATTCGATCCCATGAACCATCACTTTATTTTAGTATGCCATTTCATTAACACTAGAAAGAGGGAATATTAGTATATATCTATATTGCCCAAAAGCAGTCAAAATGACTGGATTGTGAATGCGTCAATAAATTTGTTTAAAATTAATTTTTAACATTTTTTATGTTGTTTACAGATATATAACAAGTTATTAGTAAATATTAACAATAAAAAAAATTATATGTTGTACAAAAAGTCACAAAATTCTAAGAAATTGTTTCATTATATACATCATTGTTTTTCTAATTGAAATTAAAAGCAGTCAAAATGACTTCCTTAGGCAATCTAGTGTTAAAATTGTTTGTTTAGTATGTTGACTATTTTGGTGTCGATGGTATTGTTTGAAAATATTTAATAATTATATTTCTATCACTAATTAAATTCTTATTTTGAAATGCAATGGGTCATTTTACGTTTTGAACAATCCCTTCATCACACGATTTTGTTAAATATGATCCGATAAGCTATCATTTTATTTTAGTGCGCAATTATATTACATTTTAAATTGTTTAGAATTTTTACTTTCGGATGGCTGTTTGGTCTAAAAACATATTTAATAGTTATATTCATATTACTATTTTTTTTTATTTTGAAAAGTGTTGTATTATTATGCACAAGCTACATCATTACGTTGTAAACAATTCCATTGACATACACTATTGACAAATACGATCCCATAAATCATCACTTTATTTTAGTATTCCATTTTATTAAAATTGTTTGCTTAGTATGTTTACTATTTCTGGATTGATAGTATATTTTAAAAATATTTAACATATATATTTCTATCACTAATTAAAATCTTATTTTGAGATGCAAAGTATCAATATGTAGAAGCCACATCATTACGTTTTAAGCAATCCCCAATATTTAATAGTTATATTTCTATTGCTAATTATTTTTTTTTATTTTGAGAAACGTTGTATTATTATGCACAAGCTACATCGTTACGTGGTAAGCAATTTGATTGACATACAACATTGATAAATACGATCATCTAAATCATCACTTTATTTTAGTTTGCCATTTTATTAAAATTGTTCAATTGTTTAGTATTTTTATTATTTTTGGATGAATGATATTGTTTAATAAACTAACAGTTACATTTCTAGCCCTAATTAAATTCTTATTTTGTGAAACGATGTATGTTATCAAGTAAAAGCTACAGTGTTGCATTGTGAGTAATCTTAATTGCATATAATAAAAATACGATAAATTTTCATTTTCCCATTTCATTAAAGCTATTATAGTCACAGCAACTGTAGTTTTAATAATAAGTTCTGCTCAGAAAACTTTTATAAAAGTATGTATGAAATGCATACATTGATGAAAATATTTACTTAACTAATTATATTTATACCCTGTAGACAGGGAAGATCAATCCCAGATATTTCACCTTTTGCGTGGGTTGAGTTCACAGCAGATTTGTGTCAAAAACGCAGAATCCCGTGAACGTTGAGAGTTACTAAGAAAAATACTAATACCTGTTGATCTTGGTGAATAATAGAGGAAAGTGTACTGAAATGCAGATATTTAAAATGTTTACCAAATATATCATTATCCCCTTTGATATGATTTGGAGATATCGTGCTCTCAAAGACTATTTTGAAATCGTCAAAATATTGACAACAACAAAAAATAAAATCCTTATTTGTTCCGAAGAATACAAAGAACATTTTAAAAATAATATGCTATTTTAAACTTAACACCCAGTTTTAAATGTTACTTTGAACAAAATCTAGTCTATCCTTATCTGATTTAGTCTAGTCTAATAAAATATCAAGCATATTATTAATGTTTTAATGTGCATAAGTAAAGAATCGGAACATTTCTTGAACTAAAGATGTTTTCAATTGATCAACAAAAATTATTAATTCCAATAATAGACAATTGATAGTGATAATTGGTACATTTTAAAATTAATAACACTTGTTCAAATAAAAAATATATTTCTATGCGTTTAAGTTAACAAAATGTATATTTTTAGTGTAAAAACACTTGCAAATCGTAGAAGCTGTTGGCCAGTTTTTTGCTCAAACGGTTCCATATTGTCCATACTGCTTACAGAAGCTGTTCTGGTTCTGCACGAATTCCCTCCCTAGTGATTCTATGTTGATTTATTTCACACAATGTGACATTATGCCACATTTGTACTGTTTATATGAAAAATTACTTTAATTACAAATTAAAAGAGGTAGAAACGTGAATGCACTCGCCGCTCCGCAACTCCACATTGAACCTATTACATACCGCATAAATCCAAATGCTTAGTTCTCTCTGTTTAACTCACCACAGTGCATACTTGATTTAACTATTCAAAATATATACAAACAAAAAAAAATAAATAAATCAAAATATATTAATTGAAGAGCTCAGGGCAATATAATGATAAGCCACATTATCAAATTGTTTAGGAAAGGTTTCCTGGTAAACAGCGCTATGATTTCTGTGTAGGCAATAAGGTACTTATGTGTATTGTATTGTTACCAAAAGAAATTCTTTAAACTTAAAAAGTATCTACCGAGAAAAAATATTAGGAGACAATTAAATGGAAGAATGTCACCTTTGGAAAAGTGTGGATTTGGAAGAAGCACTTTTGGACGCCGTCGATTAGAAAAACTGATACGGTTGAAAAGTGAAAAAATTCCTACCCTCCCCAATCAGGTGCCGATAGCGTCAACTGCATATACTTAGTTCAAATTATATACAGGAATGTCCCATAAATTCATACAGCTTAAAACAAAATACTTTGGGATGTGGTTAAAAGTATTATGATTTTATTTACGCCAGCCAGGTGGCCGAGCGGTTAGCGTGCCTGACTGCGAAGCCAATGGCTGCGGGTTCGAATCCTACTCAGGGTATGGATGTTTCTCTTTGTGTCTTCTCCTTTGTTGCGTGCGATGTGTGAATGTAGCCCAACCTATGAACGAGTAGTGGGGCTTGGGTAATGGTGCTCGCCTCCGTGACTTTGGTCACAAGGTGCTTATCCGGCTACGCAAAAATGAGCAACACCTCCGGCATCTTCCATGGCAATGAACAATAAGTTTAGTGCCAGCCGTTAAAAAAAAAAGACTTTATTTACAGAAAAAAAAACAGTATAAAATACAAAATCATCATAGCAAGCAGGTTGTTATTATTTCACCTTTTAGTTATTAATAAGCTTTAGTCTTATCTCGAAACTAGTTCATACAGAAAGAACAGCGTTTGTAAGAAATTTCCTCTCCTTCTCAATAATATAACCTCTAAAGACTTAAATATATGCATCATTTTCCGTTTTAATAGCATGCCTCCCCATATAAAATAATTTGACAGTTCTAAATAGCTTGAGGTCATTCTTCTGTCAACAGAAAATCAGAAATATTTTTTTTTTGAGCCTAAGTTGGACAAATGAAATATAACATCTTGTCTATAGCTATAATGAGATAAACCTAAACCAAAGAAATTTCTCCAGAATCTTTTTTAATAGACTCCAGAGTTAATTTTAATTTCCTTATTAATGAGACTTAGCAGATTGACCCTCTCAGAAAAAGCTACCAGAATTGTTATTAAAAATGCGTCTTAAACTCTAAACACCTGTTCTTTTTTTTTCTTTTTTTCTTTTTTTTTTGACCGTGAGGCATGTTTTGATTCTATTCTGAACTTACTGAAACCAACTAACTACCAAAAAATGGTAAAATTCACTTTTTTTTTAAACTCATAGGAAACAAAATCATGTCACTGTTTTTTTTTTTTTTTTTTTTTTTTTTCATAGCGCTTTGATAATAACTTCATAGTAAAAATACCTACAAAATATTGTATTATTATCATAAATTTTTAACGTAAATTTTGTAAATTTAAAAAATACACTACTGGATAGTAAATTTACCATCCATTGCTACCGTTATTCCTGCCATTTGGCGTGTATTCCCGTTGCGCCACTAGGTCTTATCAGTGATTAAAACCTTTTTTCTTTCTGTTAATAAACAGTATAATTTTTTTACGACCACCTGCTTAAAATGCGTAATTGTGCATTTTATTTTGCGAATAAAATTAATAACGGATCAAATCTATAAAGAAATCAAAATCCTTCATTTAATTACAGCAGATACAATTAAATAATTGTTGTTAAAGTTATTTTGTGTGTGTGTTTTAAACCAGTTTTCATTCGAAATATTCAGAGACATAATGATTAGATGTGCTTTAAAGGAATCCTAATAAAGGGATCAATGGGATTATTTTCGAAATTATTTATTTATTCATATTTCGAAATTAATTATTTAATAATTATGTATTATTTATTCAATCAGGTTATTGTTACCAATGTAATAGCAATGAATTATAGATGTCATAAATTTCTATGTATATATTTTGTAACAAATAAATATTTTAGCTCTGTTTAAATGAAAAAAGAAATACATTAAAGGAAAAATATATTCAATAAATATACAATAATATAAAGACATTTAAACACTCTAAGAAAAATAACAAGAAATGCAGCAAAAATAAAAAGAGTAATTTTGTATATAATAAGTAGAAAAAATTTATTCTTTGAGAAAAAATTATGACGACCAGGAGGAACAAAAAGAACGAGAGGTACAGTGCGCAGAAAAACAGGCCATCCCGAATAACCATTGATCTAACGATCGGATTTTCACGTTTTAGGACTTAATGGCTCGAGGGGGTGACTTCAAATATGCTAATTAATAGGATCAGAAGATACTTTAAGTTACGAAATCAGACACAAAAATTTATTTTCTCCTAATAAACATGCCTTTTTCTTTAAAGGAATTCGGATTTCTGACACCCAAAATATAGGGGATAGTCGCAAACTTTGAAATATGGTCCCAATCGTTTAGTTAGCAGAGCGCTCCAAAGTTTGGACCAATTAATGTTAATTTCACTTTTGCGTATTTCGCCATAATTCGAGAACTTTTTAAGCGAATTGAAATATTTTTACACACTACTCTGAAATTATTTTATCCAAAGATAATTAATGCAAAAAAAATTTTTTTTGAAAATATTTATTGTTTTGTTTAGAATGGTCGAAAAAAATTTTAATGTATTATTTATTCAATCAAGACGTATAAAATTTTTTGCATCATTTATAGATTGTAATTTTATATAGTAAAGAACAAAATTTGAGCAAAATCGGTCTAATAACTATTAGGCCTAATAACCCTAAAATTTGCTTAACACGGCAGTCCTAAGTTTGGACCTCTTAATAATATTTTTACATTTTGTGTATTTCACCATATCTCAAAGGTCATAATAGAATCAAAAATGTTTTACACCATATTATAAAATTTCCTTAGAAAAAAATAATTCTATGCAAAAAGTGACTTTTAATAATTATTTATAATTTTAAAATAATTTTTTTCATAATAGTATAAAATATTTTGTGTTGTAACTGCAAATATTTTAAGAATGTAATTGGATGTAGCAAAATACAAATTTTTTACGAAATCGGTCGAATAGTTCCTGAGAAATCAAATTTTTAAATACGCGACTTTTTTTAAATTCTACTTCTTAGGAATTATTTGATCGATTTCTCTCAAATTCTGCAATTTACCATATAAAGTTACTTTTTTTAAAATGATGTAAATGATGATACTTTTCAATTGAAATATTATCGACTATTATTATATAAAATAATAAAAAAATAAATATCTAAAATTATTTTGCACGTAATTATTTTTGGATTAACAGATTTTATAATTGTGTGTAAAAAGTTTCAATATGCTTAAAAAGTTCTGGAGATATGGCGAAATACGTAAAAAGTTTAATTAAATTTAAGGGGTCCAAACTTTGGACCACTCTCCTGCACTGTAAAAAGTTTCGAGCTATGTTGAGCCAAACTTTGGTATTCATTTGCTGGCTACAAAAAATACTGCTCAGTTTTACTAGATATTGGTGTTTTTACTAGTTCTAAATATCGAGAGAAGGTTGAACCAAAAATAGGTATTTTGAAAAGACCTAGCCGGGAAAAGTTGCACCAAAAATCAGTGTTTTGAAAGGAACTAAAAGCCGAGAAAGGTTGCACCATGATTTCGTATTTTTGAAGGGACTGAAAGCGAGGACGGTTGCACTATTATTAGGTATTTTTCAAGTGCTAAAAAGCTGGGTAAGGTTGCACCATTATTAAGTATTTTGAATGCGCTAAAAAGCAGAGAATGCTAGCGCATCCTTATTAAAGATTTATAAAAAAAAAGAGAAGATAATAAATCAAATTTATATAGATTTAATTATAATTTGATTATTTAAATCTATAAAAAATCAAGGTTGCACCATTATGAGCTATTTTTAAAGCGCTAAAAAGTCGAGAAAATTAGCATCATTATTAAATATGTATAAAAAAAGAAGAGATAATTTAAATCAAATTTATATAAATCAAATTACAATTTAATTATTTAAATCTATAAACATTAAAAAACTATTTTTATTTTAGATGTTGTATATATATATATATATATATAACACATCTAAAATAAAAATAGTTTTTTTTAATTTTTATAGATTGAAATAGTTAAATTGTAATTTATTTTTATATGAATTTGATTTAAATTATCTTTTCTTTTGTTATATACATATTTAATAACGATGATAATTTTCTCCACGTTTTGGCGCTTTAAAAATATTTTCCTTCATATAAAATTTTTTTCTTTTTTTAATTTGATATATGTAAAATTAAAATTCTTTTTTACATTTCATTCGTTGAAGCACCAACAGATGCTATAGAGTTAGTACCACTAATGTTTTAAAGAGAAAATAAAAAAAGAATTTTAATTTTAAGCTGAAGCAAATTCTTATTACTATGTATTTTGAAATAGTTTTATTATTTAAAAATTAAAATATTACTTTCACAAAGAAAATTTTTTATAAAAGAGTAGACAAATATTGGATTGGTCAACCCCTAATCTCTAATTAAGGAAACGGTCCAATATTAATTACATTGGCGTATGAAAATAATAACTTTTAAGTAAATTTTGAAGTGTAAAAAGAATGACATAAACTTGGAAATATTAACAAAAAAATATACAGACCCAGATCAATATTCAAACATAATTTATTCATTTACAATCACTTTAATGTTTGTATACATAGACAGAATGTAATAATTTTTATGTAAAATTTTAAAATTTAAATATATTATACTTTTTATACTTATCACAGCATTCATTAAAAAATACAAAAGATTCACTAAAAAATATGATAGATAGTATGTTTTTGTTACTAAGAGAGTGCATTCAATTCAAAATTATTTTCAATTAACAGTAATTTAAAATAAAAATTATGTTATGCCTCAATGCTTTCAGTTTCGAAATATGGGATCGTCAGAAAATAATTTTCAATATTTTAATAAGATACTAAATTTTTTGATATACTCTGCCTCATCAGAATTAGAATTTACAATATAACTAAATTAATTTTTTGCAAAGCATAATTTACTACTTGATAAAAAGATTAAGATTTCACACAGTTTGAAAAAAATATTGTAATTTTTTTTTACAAATTAGTAAATGATGGTGAGTATTTGAGAAAAACCAATATTTTTATTACATATTCATTATTATATTCATTAGTATAGATTTTCTGGTGCTATTACTTTAACTATATCACATTTTTCAGTTGATCTTAAAAAACACACCAAGTTTTAAAAGGATTACACACAAATAAAACTTTGGAGCCTGTTCACAAAATAATAATTGTTTTTCCAAACATAGGTTCTTCATTCTCAAAACTTGAAACTATACACATTCCTTGATTGTAAGCTGTTCTTAAAACTAGTACTTTTAAAGTGCGAAAAAACTGTTTATAAAAAACTTTTCTTTAAACTAGTACTTTTCAAGTGCGAAAAAACTGTTTATAACCTTCTTGAATTCTGGTAATTTCGGCAGAATAAATATTTTTACCAATAGGTTCGGCACTGGTTATAACAATATTTTGTCCTATGTCTTTTTCTTGATTAAAAGCATTGAAGTCATTGGTGTCTTTGTGCTAACGAAGGAAGATTAAAAATAATGTAATTTATGCTAATAAAATGTACAGAAGAAACAAAACTTAAACATAGAAAGATCAATCAAAGCGAGTCATATTTTAATTACTATTTTTAAAATACAATATTCTCATGTAAAAAAAAATTTCGAGATGAACTATTTCTGCAGGGGGGGGGAGGGGAGATTTTTATCTTTAGCCTCCTTTCACCCACAAAGATCCCGGAAAGGAAAGAAAGATATTGATATTTTAAAATATTAGTATTATTAATTTTGTTAACACCCAAATAGAATTTTTTCTTCACATGAGAAATTGTGAATTGAATTTTATGCGGAGCGCCTCCGTAAAAAATTTGCTGAATGAACTGTTAACTGTTAAAATAATAAATGAACAAATTGACCATCACTTGGATAGATAAAAGAGTTCGTGTTGAGTCTAAGAGGGTGGAATCTGGCTGCTGATAGAAACACAAGCAGTATTCATGTGGATGGTATTAAAACTCCACACGTATACTGTTTGTGAGGATTGTCTTTTTATCTAAAGGTCTTTTGTTTCATAGAAGCAGATATATTTCAGAATAAAAAGAAATACTTTTATAATTAAAAGGAAACTTTTCCAAAAAAATCATTAAAAAAAATTTAAATATTATAAAGAACACACATGACATTTCTGATGATCAATGAAAACGTTCGATTTCATGCATATGTTGCCTTTTCCCTCCCTCACAAAACACAAATGTGGGCAAAATTAATACACATAAATCTACAAAAAAAAAAAAAAAAAAAAAAAATCATAAAAAAATAAGTATCTAAAGAAAAGTATCTATGAGCATCAAAGTATTTTTTTACTTATATTTAATAAAAAAAATATATTTATTAACTTTTAAAATACGATATTTGCTTCATTCAAAATTTGTTTCGATTATTTAAAAAATATTAATAATAAAATCTTTTTTTTAAAATTATAATAAGAAATCAGCCCTTTTCTAAATGTTCTAAAATAAATCTTGTTCTTGCCGGGTTTTTGTTCTAAATTTCAGTAAGATATTCTTGGTGAGTAAAAAAAAAATATCGCTTTGTTTTCTTAAACGCCAGTATTACCCACTTAGTTTTTCTCCTTTCGCCCAATGAACTTAAAGAGAAACCTAGTTTCCATGACAACGGTTAGTGTAAATTTGAGGCGAATAATTCGCGTTGAAAATTTTACAACAATAACATTTTTGAATGTATAGACCAAAATTCGTGTAATTATGTGACATTAAAAACGAAAGTGAGCATAATAGAACAGGAAAATCAAAACAAAAGCATAGATATTGATAAAAAGTTTCAATCCTAACAGAAAGCACATACGAATTTTTTTTATTCGGTAGAATTAAATTAAAACACAAACCTAGAAAATTTTCACCGGCAGTGAATTTGGCGGAAAGCTGTGCTGCTTAAGATTGCCATATTTACAGTTTATTTGTCACTGATATTGCACTTTCTGTGAGCATAAAATCGTTGTATCTTCTTATTTACTGAAAAAGAGCTAATATAGATTTTAAAATATTTAATCATTCATACAACGAATATAGTTTCCTAGAAGAAATTTGAAGCTAACACTTTCGGAACAGACAACAAAATTTTTAAAGTTAATATGAAAGAAATGAACTGTAATTAATGCAAATAAATAAGAAAAGTTTACTTACCTGCAAAAGAAATTGAAAATTTCAAAGACAACTTGTATGAGATGATAGCAAGCTTCAGCAACAAAATCGTCCATCTTGACAACAGCTACAAAATAAGTTATCGGTCACGGTTAAAGCTTGTGCCTCTCATAGTACGAAAGTTTGGTGCAATAGATTGCGCCATAAACGCATTTCTTAATCATATTTACCAATTTATGACGCAACCTAAATAAAATAATTTTTCATTTTTCAATTTATAGTGCAATTAGAAACCGAGGTTTTTACAGTGTGAACAAACTATTGAGACATATTTTTCCAGACTTTCCTCCCCTCTTCATATTTTGATTGCAAGGAATCAAAATCTGACGAAAAAAAGGTTTATTTAATCCGAGAGAGTACTATTTTATGTCTGATTTCGTAACTTAAAATAACACAGATAGCATAGATTGTCACAGTGACGTCAAATAAAGTCACCAACAGTCAGAGCAGTCATAATCACAGGTGTGACCGTTTTGAATTGTATCAAGGGGTCATAATGTGAATTTGATGTGACTCTGTCTTGTGATATCACATAAGAGATTCCATGACTATTTTTTGTGACTTTTGTCACTAAGTAGTCACAAATATACTTTACTGGGACTAAAGTGACTTGGAAAATTTGTTGCAACTTTGATTCCTTGAAAGTCACATGCAAAACATTTCATGACTTGTCTTAAAGTTCCAGGAATATTTATTGCGACTTATATCATTTTGTTCTCATATTGATTTTTTATCGAATTTGTTACATTGAAGTCAAGTGTATACTTTTATGCGAATTGTCTCACTAAAGTTATGATTCCACTCTATACAGAACAGTAATTTACAATATTTACAACTCTAGTAAGCTCTTTTTTGCGACTAATCTTTTACACTTAAATAAGTGAATCTCAACAGGGTCACAATTATTACATTCAAAAGTGAGACCTGTTTGAATATTTCCGATAGTGTTGGTACATGACTTTGAAAAAGAATTTGCTTCTGTAAACGTGTTCGTTTAAAAAAAAATTGCTTCCGTACCATGTTGCTCCGTCCCCAAAAGCTCACAGTGTCAGAAAAGAAGATTTTAAATGTTAAACACAACTTGTCCAAATATCGAACAATATTGAAATAAATTTATTTTATATTATTCATTTGAAGAAAGAATTTACATGTTTTTAAAATAGATGTTTTTTTTAATAGTTTTCCATCTGTTTTTAAAATAGATGCTTACGCTTACAATTTTAAGATTCATTTTAAAATTTCAAATTTGAAATAAATTTTATATCTACTAACAGTCCTGCTATGATTTATTTTATTCAAGAATATTACTGCAGAGGTAGAAAAATAACACATTTTTTTGTGTACAATTTCATAAACTAAGCATTTTTGTAGTCGTTTTATAATCTTTTCATTTTAAATAAAATGCTTCATTTTATCTTGCGTATATTTAGAGTAGTTCTGATTATGTTGGTACTACACTGATTTTTTTTCTGGAAAAAATTCGATAAATTTTCATTAGAATATTTTGCATTTTGCACTAAGGTATACTACATTAATAATTTGAGTAAAATGTATATATAATGTATACATTTATACATTTATATATATAATGTATATATAAATATATATATTGAGTAAATGTATATATATAAACTGTGACATATTTGCGTATCTACAGGTTCACTGAGACAAGAAGATGTTACATATTCACGTCTAAACGTAGTCACGATGAGACAGTCACGAATTGTGACATTTACGTATCAATAGGGTCACCGTGTGACTAATCTGAGACATGAAAACGTCACATTCTTGTCGCGTCGTAATGTCACTGCGACAGTTATATGTCTCATTGTGGTCCTATGTTGATGTCTAGGTGACGACAAAACTGATATTCCCAAAGGCAGACATAGCTAACTTCAAAAACTGTCGCATCGAAGTCGCAGAGGTCACATGTGACTTCACAAACAAGGCTCTGTGAATGTCGCATTTTTGTCGCAATCTGGTTGCTGCGTTATCTAGGAATACCTTCTCAAATTAATTAGGATATTTGAGGTCACCCATTTAAACCGTCAAAATTAAGTCCAAGTATTTGATTATCCTATCAAAAAATATCTAGGATATTTCGTTTATTTATTTATTTGCACACTGTTCGTCGTAGGAGCACAATGAAACGTTGTCAAGCAACTAATATATTGTTATGGGATTTGATGCGTTCTCCAGCACTTCATAACGCAAAATGTTCGTACTTTCTAATGTTAGAAATGTTTTGTAAACTTTGAACTGAATTGTTATGTGACATAAATATATCACAAAGTCAGGAATATTTTTGATTCTTAGCAACTAGACTTTAGTTTAGAATGTTTTAAAAGTTTATTATTTTTAGAATAACAAGTTAAAATGATTATCTGAAATTAAAGTTTTAATGGAGTACAGTGTCAAATATAGAGATGACTTACGCGCAGCATATATAAATTTTTAAACTTCAATCGGGTTTTTGAGAAGAAAAAAAAATTTCTAACCTCGTTATTGCAATGATTCAGAAACTATTCATCTGAATTTTGTTTTGATGAGACTATAAATAATCAAATTCTGTGCATTGTGTTGGAAATTTTTGTATTTCTAATTTTGAATTTTTATGAGCTTCAAAAACCCCCGCTTTTATGAATAACTGGGGAAAATGAACTTTTGAATCTTTAAAAAAATTGAAGAAAGATGAGAGACGAAAATAAATCTTTGGCGCTTTATTTTCGAGAATTAAGTTATCTATAATCTCATAAAAAAGATGGAAATAAAATAAAAACACATTTAAGGAATCGACGGGACGACTTTGAGAAAATGTGCTTTTATGTAAACACAATGGAAATTAAATAATTCGTGTGGGTGTGTGTTACATTTTACTGTCTTTGGTTGCTATTTCCTTCTCCTTTCTCTTTTTTTTTCCTTTTTTTTCGCTTTTGTCAGGAATTAAAAATCAGTAAATATTGTACCACACACACTTCTGAAATTGCATTTATAATACTTGCTGTTTTAATATTAAGATTTCTCAGAGCCCATCTTTTTTACTTTCATTAAAAATAATTAATCAGTAAAAAGTTTTTCAAAAAATTGAACAAGGGGGAGCGACGAAAATAAAATATAAAATTTTTTACTCAAAAGGGAAAAGTTTTTTTTTTCCTGAACGTTGTTCTTTGATGCTTTATAATAAAATATTATTTAAAATTTTATATCATCAATTACGCTGGGGAGCAAATTATTTGTTGCATTTATACAAATATTTAATATTGCCTAATTCGGATCGGGAGATTTCAAATCTGATATTAGTTTTGTTTAAAAGACTACAGATTTTTTTTAAAATGGCATCTTTAATCTGCTTTATGCTGAAATAAAGTATTTCGTTGAAATCTATATAACATGGGGCCACGTAAAAGTTGTCTAGGTCAGTTAGATTACATCATCAGGATTAAAATTGCATAGAAACTCA
Organism: Parasteatoda lunata; assembly: GCA_949128135.1. Classification (NCBI taxonomy): domain Eukaryota; kingdom Metazoa; phylum Arthropoda; class Arachnida; order Araneae; family Theridiidae; genus Parasteatoda; species Parasteatoda lunata. Next base: position 80,747,201 of record OX421980.1, read on the forward strand.
TGTCCAAGAATGTCGTCACACGTGACTAGGAGCCAACGTTTTCCTATTATGAACTGTTCAAAAGTACACCAAGAAACATTTGACATTAGGAAAACGCCCCTAGCGGCGTATGATAACTTTTCCGGGAGTAGGTTTCTCTGCACCTTTAATCCGAATAATGTGCCTTAACTCCCCTGGAAGCTTTTCGCAACATTTATGTGACCCCTTGTAACGACCAAATAACGTTTTTAACTTGTACATTTCGACAAAAGTTTGACTAAAAATGTCATTTAAAAAAACTAGAGCGTGAAAAGAGAAACCGATTGCACATTTAAAATCAGCGATACAAAAGTATCTTAAATCTATTAAAAAAATTAAATCTATAAAAAAATTAAATCTATAAAAAATTAAACCCATTTTTTAAAAAATAAATATATTCAACTGAGAAAAATTTTTTACCCCAGTGTAAATCCTAGTAAAAATAATTTTTAATATTTATTTTTTTATTATTTTTATTTTATTTAGTAATAGTCAAAAAAGTTATAAATTTTAAAGCTCACAAATTCTTACATCATATTAGTGAATATCATATTATTATTCTTCAATGCTACAAATATTTAAAAAAATATTTAATAAATGGCGTATTACGTGAATATCAGTAGCATTTAGTCAGAACTCTCAAAGTATGGTTTTTGTTAAAAATTTTATTAATTACTTAACATAAAATAGTACTACAACTTTTATTAATAGCATCAGAAATACTGCTGCTTATAGAAATTTAGCAGCAGTATTTCTGATGCTATTAATTATAATCAGAAGTCGGAACTAATGCGCTACTACTAGTTTTACAAAACTACAGAAGTCACAAATTATTTTCGTAGTTTGCAGTGCAAAGCGTAATTTTGATATAAAAAAGTAGTTAAGTGAATAGTGCGATACAAAAAATTGCTAGCTTGTAGCGATTCCTTAAAACTACTATAACCATTTGTTTAGTGAAGAAACAACGTTCAAACGCAACTAATTTTTAATACTTTTTACTGTAATTATTTCGAGGTACAAAATATTAATGGTTTAAAGAACAAATGCGTAAAAAATAAATTAGTCTGTTTATTATTCTAAACCATTTTCAACCGTTTTATTATTTCTGAACATGAGAGTACACATTGAATAAAGTCTGTAGAATTTACCGTAATGTTTGGTAATGCCATTCTAGATGTTTTTTCTTTTTCTAATAAAATAAAGAAAAACAAAATTTTTTAATAAAACCAAAATGTATTTGAACCATTAATTTTGATAATTTTTCCTTCATATGGTAACGGCTCTCAGGTCATTCTGATTTTCAAAATTATAGTTCTTATAATCATACACATAGCAAAAAATACAAAATTGAAATGTAAATTTAATCGAATAAATAGTTTTATGGCCTGCTCTAAAATATTATTCAAAAAATACCAAATTTTATTGTTTTTTTTTATCATCTCAAAATCATTAAAAAAATGCTTCGATAAAGATTACTGAACTTTCTGATGGTCCCATAGGGCCAGAAACATGATACTTTATTTTAGTATTTTTGGCCATATTTTTTTTTTCTCACTCTAAGTTGTATCTTTTAGCAAAATTAGTGTCCTAAAAGTAACTACATTTCAAAAATAATTTGTAATCACATTTTTTTAAACAAAATAATTGTAACTGTTATGTATTTTGTTACAAAGTAGTTGTATTTGTAGTTAACTATAAATAATTTGATTTTTTCCAACCACTAAACTTCGTGGTAAAATTCGAAATGAAACATTGACTTTAGTACACCTATTTTAGTATATAATAAAAATTCAGAATGTATATCTAAATTGATTAATATTTACTTTAAGTTTTTTAAAAAAACATAGTGAAGTATATCCGTTCATTTTTTATAAAAAATAGCGGATGACCAAAATTTCTTTTCTACTGTCACAATTAATCTTTAATTAAGCAATTATAATTAATTAATTTAATTAATTTAATTAATTTAATTAATTTAATTAATTTAATTAATTTAATTAATTTAATTAATTTAATTAATTTAATTAATTTAATTAATTTAATTAATTTAATTAATTTAATTAATTTACACAATCAATTTAATTAATTAATTTAATTACACAATTAATTTCACAATTCATTTAATTTATTTTTTAAGCTTTCTCCTAAATGCCGCCAAAGTGTTCGTGTATTAGAAGAAAAAAAAACATTCCCTAAGTTTTAATAATTTAACTGTCATTTTAGGAAACTCGTTTCTGTGCATTGTGTACATTTCAGAACTGTTACTAATTTATGAATTTGAGGAATTCATTTAAAGCAGTTTTTAAAAAGTCTGTGCTTTTTTAAACGAAAATTTTAAGATAACTTTTTACTATAAAATACATATTTATTATATCTGAGATACCTTCCTTGTCATCTCATAATTGTCAGTTATATTAAGTAACAATACTACCTAACATGAAAAGTTTAAAATACCAAACATGTAACAAGGTAAATATTGTATGAAAATTGTTGTTTTTAGGGAAAATATAATTTTTATATTCATTGAAAAATTATACTTTCTTAATAATTTTCTAAGTTATAATACTCCCCACTACAATATTTGAATTTGATAATTAGATTTCGTACCTGATGAAGGACAAAATTTTGTAATAAAAAGTTTTGCGTGCAACAAATTTTATTAGCGCACTGTAAAAAATTCATGATCATATAACGGTGTAAATTTCCGGCACTCTGAATGCATCATCCATAAAATCCATTTTACCATAAAATCCCTTTTCTTCCGTAAAATCTTTTTTTTTACCGTAAAATATTATACCTTAATTTTTACAGTAAAAGTTATTTAATTAGAGTGATTCAGTGATTTTAAGGTAATTATTTCTGTAAAAATTACGTTATATTAAATTTTTTGTTCCGAGTTATATTAAATTTTATGTTCCCGTAAAAAATACAGTCACTTTTTTCCGTAATTTGATCTGGAATCTTTTACAGTGTGACTGGTTTTTCTTCAGACTCAAATTGTTAAGTTTTAAACTTTAGAAGTATTTTTTACGCGATAATTTACTTTTTAACTTTTTTTTTTTACTTTAACTGCATTTTTATTAAAATTCTTGACGCTTTAAATACTTTTTTCTTAATAAATCAACATAAATTTGGTTCTATTTTAACATAATTATGTGTTTCTTTTCTCTTCTTTTTTTTTTTCTTTTTTGATGAGGTCATCAAAAAACATTGAACAATTTCTTTACTATCAGAATTTTGGAGTATGTTGAAAACTTCTCGTTATCATTTTCGCAGTTGATGCTTTGTCTTAGTACGATTATCAAGGATATATGTGTCTGGATTCATCATTATCATTTTAGCATGTGTCATAGCTTTAACAAGCTTCAAATATCAGTGCGCGATCTTACATTCGTCATTTTATACTTAAATGAATCAGAAGTAAATGAGTGGCATAAAGTTTCGGAATAAAAAAACGAAAAAACTAGGAGGCTCAAGATGAAAAAGTGAGCATCTTCATATTCAGTAGATTTGGTGTTTATTCAGATAAAATAGTTGCTGTTGTTACCGCGTGGCGCAACAGTTGATTTTCTCTAATTTGCAGTTCTGAGTCGTAGTCATAGCATTTCTCTCTGACGGCAACTACCTGTTGCTCCGCTCTTACAGTCGCTCCACAGGACCCCCTAGTTTGACTATTCATTCTCATATTACATCCTTTTCATCTTTGTCATTTCAATTTAGGATGAACATCTTCACACTTCTTACCTGTATTATCCTTGCGTCTTACTGTAAGTTTCTTTAATTTCAAAATTATGGTTTTCAAAAAACTTTTTATGCGTTTTTTTCTTTGAATTTATTTAAAAAAAGTTTACATATTTACTTAAATGCATATTTTTTTTGTGAGTAAGTTATGTAAACGTTGTGGCGTCTATAGAATATTTTTGCTTTTTGTTTCGGTTTACTTTTCTGTTCTAGCTAGTTTTTCCCCCTTTCTTAAGACACATAAATTTTCAGTTTCTTAAAGAAAGACATTTTCGACACTTTCTAAAACTAGTTTTATAATTTAAAAAAATAATGCTTATTGATTGTAAATTAATTATAAAGAGTTTTTGACTTTGAGGATACGCAAAAATCATGATTTTAATGTTTTAAGTATCACTTTTTAAACATAGCACTACTTTCAAGCTAACGAAATACACAAGATGGTCACATATATCCCTACTTTTTCTTTTCATTTATTTACAATCTCATTACAAAAAAAAATACGCGATTCATAGAAAAGCAGTTTTATTTATAAACTATTTATAAATTTAAAATTCAAACTGATTGAAAATGGAATGTGCTTAGCGATCATAAAATAATACGGAAAAATGGGCTTCGTGCGTTGCAAATTGTTGCATAAAATTTTATATCGACTACGTGTTTTTCTTTTATATACATTTTTAAAAAATTTCATTATAAAAAAATTTCCACTTGCAAATTTTTTTATTTATGTTGATTTTTCGATTGCACAACAGGATGCCCTCAATTTTCTCAACTGCTTGACATAAATTACTTTTAAAAAAAATTTAAAAAGTTTGAAACTACAAAAAGTTTTTATAAAATTTAAAAATTATTTCTTTAACTTATAAATTTTCTTCTAATAAAATTAGAATAATCGGAAAGTCAAAAGTTTTACCTTTTAAACTTTAAAAGTATTTTGTATTATAGTTTAGCACATCACAAATTAATAATTTATTAAATTAATTTTATTATTTAAAATGATTTTTAAGTAAAATAATTTAAAGAAAATTAAGTAAGCAAATAATTTCGCGTATTTTATAATTTTAAATATTTATCACATCATATTCATTTTAATTTATTTTAAAATTAAGCTATGTTTCACTAATTTTAAACTAATTTTAAATAATTAATAGTTAATTTAATTCTTAATTATTACAATTTAACTATTTATATGACATAATTATTTTTACTTTTTTTGAAGATTACTATTACTTATGATTCAACAAGCACGGTTTTTGTTTTATTTTCACGCAAGCATTAGGTAATAGATCATTTTAATCAAAATTTCATTTTTTCATTCGATATTGTCTGGAATTTCGAGAACTCACTATTTCAAACTAGTGAGAAATGTGAAGCAAATTTGAATTTTGATCTATTTTTACAAAATAAAAAAATAAAAGTTCACGGAGAAAAAATTCTAGTAAAGTTACTGCACTATATAATAATGATATTTCTCTCTCTCTTTTTTAAAATAATCAAACAATAATTTAGGTTAAAAAAACAAATATACGGTATTTAAACCAGTCATTTGGTACTTTTTCCGTTCATATGACAACGGTTTACCGAAAATTCTTGTTTTTCAAAATTCATGTTCTTATTACTATACATTTAATAAAAAGTACACAACTTAAAAGTAAATTCAACGGAATAAATCGTTTTTATGCCATGCTCCAACGTTATGTGATAAAATTATCAAATTATACAACAGTTAACAAATTTCATCAATTTTATTAAATAATATTTCATTGTTTATTTTAACAAAATCCTTATCAGAGGCTTTCGTAAAAATTACCCAACATTTTGACGTTTCTTTAGAGCCAGAAACACGGTAAATTTTACCGCACTTGTAGTTTTACCATATTTTTTTTCGTGCTGTACTAGATCGGTTTATTTTTAAATGTTGTCTGCATCTTTTCGTACAAGCAATCCTTAATTTTTGATCTATCATCATGAAACATGAGGCGCATTCATATATATTTTTTTAAAAAATACAGTTTTCATCTACAATATTACAGTGAATTGAACTTACTGACATGAAAAATCACCAACTTCTTAATCGTTAGTAATAAATGGGGCATTTTAGTTCTGGCTCAAGGCATTGGAGTTCAATGCTATATGTCTTCATTTCCTATGTGACTTAGTACAGGCTTCGTATGTACTTGAACGAATATTAAATGTTGTAGTAATATTCATATTCCACATTTCACTATGATCGTAACTACCAGAATAATTTTTAAATCCTCAGCAAATATATCTTTTCCAAAAGCGGGGAATCGGAAGTTTTAATTTTGAAGTGAAAGTTACTACTTAAAAATTTTCTATTTTTAAGTAGTAACTAACTTAAATAAACTATTTTTTTTTTCGATTTCTGCGAGGGCATTGTACATGTTACCGCTAAGATTGAATGCTGTTAATATTGATAACCTTTAATATGCTAATGTACTGATTTTATATGCTACTACTTAGCATATAAAATCAGTAGATAAGCTACTACCTGGCTGATCTACAGATTTACTTTGATAATCCGTTCAAGTGCAGAATCAGGATTCTCGGCTTTTGAATCGTTCAAACGTTTGTTACTCTCATTCAATCAATTTATGTGTTAATTGTTTGATCGTATTGACTTGATTCTTTAGATATTGAAGAGCATATGAATGACAAGCGCGAAAAAAAAGTTCTGATAAGATTACAGTACTCGTATAGTAATGGCATTTCTAGTAAAAAAAAAAGACATAATTCTGGTAAAATATACCGTATTTAAACCATTAATTTGATAATTTTTCCCTTCGCATCGTAATGGTTTACTGTAAATTAGGATTTTCAAAATTATTGCTCTTATTACAACACATTTAGTAAAAATACAAAACCTGGAAGTAAACTTTACCGAATATGTAGTTTTTATTCCATGCTTTAAGGTTTCATGATAAAAATACCAAATTTTACCGCATTTAGTGCCAAACAATATTGTAATAAAACCGTATTTTATTGTTAATTTTACCAAAAGTCATTACCAGAGAACATCGGTAAAAATTATCGTGTATTTTTGTGTTCCCACAGAGTTCATTTTACCATATTTCTAGTAGTTTTAACAACACTTTTTTTTCTCGGGATAGTTTCCTTAATTTTAATTAAATTTTAAACCTTTTGATTATTTTTATTATATTTTTTTAATAATTGATGATTGATTCTATCAACTAATGTGTTGATTGTGTATCAATTTGGTTTTGTAGATTTTTTGTTTAGCAACCGTATAAATTTATTTGCCTACAATGAGTTGGAATAACTCTGTTAACGAATATTATCTAAGTTTGAATGAATTTTGCACAACTTAGAAGTTTTAAGTACAATTTTGATTAGGATTTTAAAAATTATACTTTTTTGATCCTTGTGACAAAAACTTTCAAAATAAATGCTCCACCGTCATTCAACTGCAGATATCGTCACATTTTAAAACTATTTTATGGCAAGAATGGTTCGTGAGCCTTACTTTATATATGCTAATTGTTAGAGCAAAAGATATTTTTAGTTACGAAATCAGACACAACAACATGTTTTAGTTACATAGAGTAAGCATGCGCGTTAGATTAGAATTCTTGATTCTTAAAATATGGGAATAGCCGCAATCTGAAAAATATGGTCCCAAATTTTGATTAGGAAAGCGGTCGAAAATTTGGAATTCACTTTATTAATTTATTAATTATGTTTATTTCACTTTAAAATCCCCTTATTGCGTTTTGAATTTTGCGCCATCTCTCCAGAACTGATGACGTGAGTCAAAAGGTTTTTGCATGCGATTATAAACTATGAACTGAAAATCATTCAAAAATAACCCCTCGCAAAAAGAATTGAAAAAATATTTAATATTTTTTAGTTTTAATATTTAAAGTATTTTTTTATTTCTTTTTGTTATTTGATTTAATTATGAACTAACAAATTTGAATTCTAAGGTTCATAAACTCTTGCAAAATTTTAATATACGCATTGTTAAATGACAAAATCCAAAATTTGAAAGAAATTCGTCTATTAGTTTTTGAAATATGAAAATTTAATATGACTTCATTAAGAAGTCGAGATGCTCAAAAAGTGATATAACCCTTTCCAAACTCACATATTGTCATTTAAAGGTAGGCTCATCGAGTTATTAAAATTGATTCTTTGTACCTGAAAAACCGATCATTGATCAAATGCTATTCAGGGTGTTGTACAGTGTGCCAAAAAAAAAAAAAAAAAAAAAAAAAACGGACCCCCCTCTGAATATTTTTTGATTTAATGATTGGATCTTTACGTTTTAAGACTCAATCTTTATGGATCGAGGGGGTGACCTCAAATATTCCTATTACTAAATGCAGACGATATTTAAAATTACGAACTAGGACACAAAAAGTACTTTCTCTGAATAAATATACCTTTTGTTTGAGGAATTCGGATTTCTGTCCCCCAAAATATAGGGGTAGCAGCAAACTTTGAAATATGGTCCCAATAGTTTGGTCAGGAGAGCACTCAAAAGTTTGGACCCTTCAATGCTATTTTTACTCTTTGCGTATTTCACTATTTCTCTAGAATTTTTTTAGCGAATTGAAAAATTTTTGCATGCAATTATTAAATTCATTTATCCAATGATAATTCCATGCAAAAAATAATTGTTAGTAAGTATTTTGTTATTATATTTAATAATGTTTGAAAAAATGTTGAATTTTAAGGTATACAAATTGTTGCATCATATTAAATATTATAATTTTACATGGCAAAATACAAAATTTAGGCAAAATCGGTCGAATAGAATTTTTATCGAAATCGAATTTTAAATATCTGATTTTTTTAAAAACTTTTTCTATAGTTTAAATATAATTTTTTTTTAATTACTAACGTAAAAAGATTATAATAAATAAAAAATTACTATTAATTGTAAATTGCATAATTGCCAAAAATATGGGGAACATTAATTGATTAATTAACAGCTCCCTAAACTACAGCCTTGTTTCAGGGGAACATTGTTTTTGAGGCCTGGATCTTATCAGAAATTTTTTTAATGCATTATTGAATGAGGAAGGATGGTCACAAGGGTTGTTTTCAGCGCAGTTTACCAACCTTCACTACGAACCTTCACGGACTGCTAGCACTAGGCTAGCAGTCCACTAGAAAACCATTATCGCAATCCGATTTCACCGAAAGGCTAAGTTAGAAAAGCTTTCGAAAATTTGGCACCATACTGTAAATTTAACTTTTTTCTTATTTTAACATTTTTCTGAAATTATTTATAGTTATTATATTTTTATAATTTATTATTTATATTTTTTTTATAATTTTTAAAAGTGTTGAATTTAAATTTGAACGCATCTTAAATTGTTAGATGTGGTGTTTATTATGTATTAAATTTTAATTTGAAAGTATTTCCCAATCAAATGTAGTATTTTTAAAACATATAAAATTGCAATGCTGTATCAGAAAACCTGACATATCAAAAGTATTAAACTGATTGATAATATTAAAACATTGTTGATAAAATAAACGCAAGAAAATTATTTTAAACTTGTATCAAATTCATGTTTAAAAGTTTTCTGATCCCTGATTTTTTACGCATAAATCTTGTAGAAAATTACTAATTAAAAGGTATTTTATACAAAAAGTAAACATAGAGTACAGTTTATTTTGAAAAAGGTTATTTTCTCCCTCGCTCAGAAAAGTTAAAGATAACTAACTAATTCATCATCTAGGGCCTTTTACAGTTTAATTAAACCAATTTTTAAGCTTCTAGGAAGGAATAGCGGTGTATCAAGAGATAGAGCACTCATTTCCTAATGAGGTCATCCAGGTTCGAATTCTAGCAATGACAGGATAAAAATTCTCCTCCCGACTCGCACCGACCACTGCACGACGTGAAATATCCTCAGCGGTAGACGGATCGTGCGTTAGAATCCATTTGTCATTGGGCTAATCGCGGAAGGTTTCCGTAGTTCTCCTTTCCGTCTAACTGGATAGTTCCATCAAAAAGTTCTCCTCGTAGGCCAGTTTTGCCCAATGCTTGATCCTAGTGTTTCATTGTCTTTTAGAGTGGGTTCAAAATTACATAGCAGCGAAGATGAACATTGATAGTCATAAGTTCAGAATGGGATCGGCGGTTCAATGCTGGTTATAAAATAAGTTAAAACCTTCTTGGAGTTGTTGCTGGTTTAAACGAAAACTGTCTCCACTTTGTCTTGTAATATAAACCATTGAATGTCGAAATCATCATACTGAGTCTTCCAAAACAATTGAAAACTTTCTTTGATGATGATTCACGGTTTTGACATGGTTTGTTTGTTGCTTTTTCCATAATCCACGGAAATGTAATTTCCATGGATTATTTTTGGTTATAACTCATGATAAGCCATTTTATTTATTTTTTCTTAATTTGCATCTAAATATGTTTGGGCTACATTGGCATACAGTTTAAATTTTACCGTCATTCCTTCCTTAGAAACTAAACAGGGAAATGTTTCTAATCTACTTTCGATGTTTTGCTTCGTGTAAAGTTAAGGAGCAAAATAGTTTGTAGACACCTATTATCAATCGATGAGCTAGTATTCATAATGGTTTTTTTTTACATCAAAACTGTAAAAGAAAAATTTTTCAACCAATTGTTTTTCAAACTGTTAAAAAAATAAGGTATTTATCAAGGCGAAAAACGTCTGGTAAAATTACCGTGCTATACAATAATAATTCCATTTGTTGATTATTTGCTTGTATTTATGAACTTGGTTTTTTATATGTTGAAAAAACAGATTAAGGACTTTATATTAATATCTTAATTGTCATATTTTAAATTGTTTTATTCTTTGTATTATAGTTTTTAAGGTGATTGATGATTGATTCGAGCATTTTCGCAATTTACCTAGGTAAAAGGCACAATAATGGTTTCCGTATTGTTAAAATTCAAAATTTATTGTCTCCCACTCTGCCAAAAACTTTTTTGATTGTTTGTTGTATTTATGAACTTGATTTTTTTTAAAACAATCAAATGACGTTATATTAATATTCTTAATTGTTTTATTTTAAGCCTTTTTATTCTTTGTATTATAGTTTTTGTACTGATTGATGATTGATTCCATCAACTAATGTGCTGATTGTTTGTTTGAAGTATCGAACTATTTAGGCAACGAAAAAATTAATAAACAGCATTATATTAATTTAACAGTACAGAAATGCTGCTGTTGTCCGAACAAAGGCCTTATTTTCACTTTAAGGAGTGCCTGGATTTTAATGATCTGCTTTTCTACGTAATTTGGGAAATAAAACAATATTTTGGTATTTTAATGGATCACCTTAGTTAATATGCATATTAACTAGATATATGCATATTAAATAGATATGTCTATATTAACTCTGTATGGATCTGTTACTGATTTCTTCTGTTCAGCAGTAAAATCTACATATAAAGGTGATGCGTTTTTTTAAAATAAAAAATATTTATGTTGAGAAAAATTCAATTTTATATAACTTTAAAAATAGTAAAACATATAAATTAATAATATGGTAAACATATATAATATAAAATTTAATAAAGGTAAACATATTAGAAAGCATATTCAAAAACTTACTTGAACACATTAAATGCAATTATAGGAGATTTACGGAAAAACTATGTGGGTCTTAAGAAAGAAAAACTAACTTTTTTTTCTTCTTGAAAACATTTAGGCAGCTGTGAGACACCAATACAGTCGAATGAAATGATTCGTTGAAAAGGTGAAAACATTTTATGTAAAAAATTACTTTAGTTTTGGTTTAAGAATGTTCCTGAATAATCCTATGCACGAAATAATTTTAAACTGATTAAATCATTTCACTTAGTTGAGGGAATTTAAATAACACGCTCACAGAGATTTAAAATGCAGGATTAAATACCAATATATTTTATAAGGAAACTATAAATATTTATGAGTATATTCGCTTTTAATAAAAGTTGTTTGCAGGAATATTTCAAACAACTTAAACATTTCAGGAAATAGTGGATATTTTTTAACGTAAAGGATGGAGCAAAAGACCTTAATAATTAGAATTAGGTTTTGCTTACACAAAGCTGGACACGATTTAAATTATAGCAGTTAAATTAACTATTTAAATTATGTAACTGGATACCAGTTAAATTTAACAAATATGTTTATTTTCATTTTTTTATTTTTCAACAAACTTATTCTACATGGAGACAAAAATTCTGTGCTATAGGGTAATGACATTTCTTGTAAAAACATTCTAATTATATTAATGAAAACTAAAATATCCGGTATTTAAATCATTCATTTGTTTACTTTTTTAATCATTTGCTAATGTTTTACCGGAAATTCTGCATTTCAAATTTATAGTTCTTTTTGCCACACATTAATTAAAAAACTTAAAACTAAAAAGTAAATTTAGCCGAATAACTGGTTTTGTGCCATGTTGTAAAGTTTTACCATAAAATTACCAAATTTTATCAAATTTTGCAAATTTTATAATATTATAAAACCATATTTTATTTTTAATTTTACCAAAATTATTACTAAAATGTTTCGGTAAAAATTTCCGACAAAAATTACCGAGAATTATATCATTATTTTATATTTTCGAATATGATTATGAAAGCTTCACGGTAAAAATTTCCGAGAATAAAAATTCGGTAAAGATTTTCCCATAGAGCCAGATATGGTAAATTTTATCATATTTTGGTAATAATAACAATACTATTTTTCTCAGTGGTAAGTATAAAATTATTGTTAAAAAACCATTCTTTTTTTCCAGTGATTTAAAAAATACTTTTTTAATATTTTTTTAAAATTTCTAATGCATTATTCCGTGATTGTTTAAGAAATAAAGAACATTCAAACGGACAGAATTTTTCTAGAAATGATTCATTTTATTTCCTTTTATTTTCATATTTCTGATACGTTAACCAAAATTTTAGCTTTGCAGCCCAATTACACCGTCCCAATTTCACCGTAAAAAATATCAGAAACTAACTTTGATTCGACTAAAACATTTTCGAAAATCTCAGAGAACATTTCTTTTATTTTAAAAAGTACAAAACTGAATCGCATTGACTTCAATTCAGTTTCAGAAGTTTCCGAAATTTTCAGAAACGTTTTTGAAAATTACATGCACCGTAACTACCTCATATAATTCAAAAACATACCGGGATTTTTTATTTTTTTTATTTTTTACAGTGTACTTGCTCCTCGCTGCAAATTAAGTTTGAAAAATAAAAGTATCTTAATCGACAATTACTTTCTTTTAGAAGTTACCAAGAGAGTCAAAATTTTAACAAAATTTTCAATATTAATATTCATTCAACATTTCAAGTTGCTCATGTTTTTACGGAAATCGAAAGAGAAAGTTGGACACTTGGAGACATGTGCAACTCGACATGTCAAGTTCGGCAACTCGAATTTGCCCCTCATGTATTCTCTCCCCTATTCGTAGTTTCCCCCACTTTAAACTTAAAAAAAATTTCCTTTGTTTAAAAAATTTTTTATTATCTTCCTAAAACTCTCTAAGGGCGTATTTTCTAAAACAGATAAATGCAAAGATTTGGATGTATTTTCCATTGTTAAACTTAATGTAGTTTAGGAAATAGACATTGCTTTGAGTTTACGCAAAGCTGAATTCAAGTTTTAACTTTTTTTTTATCGACGCTCACTCAGAAATCCTTTTAATTTTGATTAAAAAAAGGCACATATAGTTGACCTTACTTTAAAAAAATTGGAGTTTTTTTGTTTGTTTATGTGTTAAAAAATTATTAAAATTCGAAAGAATTCAATCCTACCCCTTTTTCATCCCCTTCCACCTGGGTCTTAGATTCTAAATAAGTTAGTTTTAAATTTCGCTATAAAACAGATCCAAGTTTGCTTTAATTCTTTCATGCTTTTATGTTTCTTTTTTTTTCTATAAACCTTTCATTTGTTCAAGAATTTTTTTTTTTTTTAAATCTTAAACTTAACATCAATAATTCAACTTTGTTTTAATCATATGTTTCTAATTTTAAAAAATTAAAAAAAAGCATCTATCCCAAAAATAATGGGTTCTGATTTTTATTAAAGGAAATAATCGAAACTATTTAGAGAAAAGTAAAAGCATACGGTGAAAGGGGTTAAACAAGGTTACATAATTTTAGACAGCATCCTCTTCAAGTGTAATGTTTCTAAGTTTACCTTTCAGTCTTCGTTCTACACCAGATTGCCATTGGATACTTTTTTTATTTCAAATTTTTATATATTTTTGTCAACAAAAAAAAACTTCTGATTCTGCATATATGTTGCTGTTTCTAATACCACTTGCCAATACAAGCAAGCCTGCTTGGTGAAACCAAGCGAATTTTAGGCACAGAGTGCGTTTCTTGTTTTTAACTGGCACCATCTACGGTCAAGAATACGACTTCAGCCACACACGCGTCACAGCTCGTATAGGGTGGACCATTCTGATATCCATTCATTTATCCACAGATCGTAACTTTGGCCTGAACCAGTAAACGATCAATCTTCAATTCAGACACCAAGAGGTATGATTTGTTATGGAAGCATGAAGGACTTTGTGACCTGACTGATTTAGCGTGCACCAGTCACCATGTACACATGTGTGTCTTTTGGCAAGAGGGGATCAAACTCACGACCTCTTGGACACGGGCGCAATGCCCTACCAACCAGGCTAATCCGGTTCGCATGAGAATTGAGTAAAAAAAATTGCAGTTACGTTTTTTATTTCAAAATCTCAACTAATTTTGTTTCTAAAACTATAAATTTTGTAAACTTAAAATCGAAAGAAAATTTTCTGGTGGTCCTATTAGAAGTAAGAAACATTTACTTTCATCATAAACTCTAGACGACACTGACAAATACGTTATTTTGTAAAGACATCATCAAGAAACAAAAGCACTTAGAATTGTAATTAAGATTCGCGAGAAAAATAAAAATTATAGAAGGTTGTAGAACAAAAAATATTATTTTTTGGACTTTTTCTGTGTCATCATCAATCATTGAATTTATGGCTTCGTAATTTATCAAGCACATTTATTTATAAATATTTTTATCATAATATACTATAATGATTGATCTGATGAAAACAAAACACTATTCATTTGCAGCGATAAACACCGATGACTTGTGAAGCGTGAAAAAAACGGCGGTCTATATATTGTATTACTTTTGATCTAATTATCAGATTTTCTTTATCTAAATCACCACTTTTATTTTAAAGATAAATTAGTTTATCACCCACATGCCAAAAAAAGTCAATTAACACTTATGTTTTTTTCGGTTAGTTTTATTCTCATGTATGTTCTCTGCAACTTTTATTATGTGCTAAACTTTTTTCAAACAATATAATCGTTAAAGAACAACATGTTTAATAGAGCCCTTGAGTCCAAAAACATTTAACACAAAGTTTGGGGCTAATTTTGTTTTTCATTCATTTTCTATTATTAGTTCATTAATTTAAAAAAAATAATTTAAGAAACATAACCGAAACATTTCACAGCTTTTTCCAAACAGCCTGAAGCCTTGCCCTGTTACTTTTCAAAATTACTAGTTTTACGGTTTCTTTCGAAGTATGCCTACTTTTCGTGTTTGAACCAAAAATTTCTATCTCCCTTTAACGTTGCAACAACCCTTTTTAAAACTATTAGAATCACAAAGAAATGTCCTCGGTGATACAAGTATATATTAAAATAGAATAAATATCAAAAAATCTTGCTGACAATTATAAACAGTTTATTCCTAAATGATTCGTGCTAAATATTATGTTCTTATAAATATTTATAATTTTTATTATTTAGTTTTCAATTATTAGAAAAAGGGGACGATTATAAAAAAAGTAAAACTATGAAGTATGAAAATTGTTACATATTTTTTATCTATGCAAATTAAAATGACAATTTTAAACTACAATTTAATTTAAATTTGCATCATTTACATCTATTTATTTTAAAATTAAATGAATTACTCTACAGGTTTAGTTGAATTTAAAATTTTAAATGAATTTCTGAGCATTAAAAATTTAAAAAAGTATAATATAATTACATTTTGATTTCGCCAGAACTATTCAATTAGTTGAAGAAAAAGGAATTATGAAGAACAATTATTCCGATTATCCTCTTTTACATGAATTACATTAACACTTTAATATTCTACAACAAAATGCATAAAAAAACTAAATCATTCAAAAACTTTTGGTTAAAATTTAATTTTGTAACAATTCATTTAGTTAAATAATTTTGTTTTCTCTGGAAGGCCGCTGCTAACTTTTTTCTCAATTAAGTGATAAACTGCTGATATTGTTTTACACGGCAATTCGAAACCAACATAAGCTGAAATCTCAAGAGACATTTAGTAGAAATTTCAGCTTTAAGCGATTTCCGTCTAAAGAACGTTTTCAGTTCCGGATTATTTCAGCTTTTCTACCCACCTTTAACAGAAATAATCTGTTTGTAACAAATCTATATTACAACTCGTGTTCTGTCTTATTTAATACTTCAAACAAACTAAATTATTGTATCTTTATTTAGTTATGTTATTAGTTAGTTAATTTATTTTACAAAACAAAAACCTGTCCCCTGCTGCTGATAGGAGTAATTAAGAATACCTTCAGGGAAAAAAATTTTGGTAAAATACCATACTGTACGGTAAAGACATTTCTGGAAAAAAAGCATAATTCTGGTTTTAAAAAAAAACGATATTTTAACCATTCATTTGGTTATTTCTCCTTTCAAATGGTGACATATATATATATATATATATATATATATATATATATATATATATATATATATATATATACTGATCAAACACTGAGGGAAAAAAGTATGGTCAAAACTATCTGAATATGGGTTAAAATTTAACATGTTTCTTGCTTCAAACTCCAAAAAGCTGTGTAATTGGTAATTTTTACCGAAGCACTTAAGTAATGATTTTGTCTAGATTAATCATTAAATATGGTTTTATTATATGTGATAAAATTTTGTTTCAGGAACCTTTAGAAGAGTGAAATTTTGCAATTTTTTTACAACAATTCTGTTAATATAATGTTATTGGTTTTGTTATTCATAACTTGATTTACACAATTTCTAAGAAATGTTAAACATTTTATTAAAAGTTAAATATTTTACGCTCAAGTTTAAAACACTTTAATTAATGCAGTAAATTTTTTCTTCCAAAAACTCTGATTTATTGTAACAAATGAAAATATTACTTTTCCAATCTTTATTTTATTATCTATAAAATACACTGTAAAAAAAATTTTTGAAGCGTTCTTAAATATATGGGGCAGTTACGGTACATGCTGTTTTCAAAAACTTTTCTCAATATTTCGAAAATCTCTTGTGGGGCTAGGCTACCACAATATCAACGGTCATCTATCACAAACTATGTCAATATAGAATTGAGTAAACATGTCTTATATACTAGTGAATTGGAATTTAATAAATGCAGTGGTAGCTACGCTGCATTACTCCCCCAACAGAATTTAATCTGTAATAGAATTCGATGAATGAAAATCACTAGTTGATTCATAGCTGGTTTGCGAGAAGCCGAGAGAGCTGTATTAAGATCACCGAGCTTTGAGTGTTAGTCGTAAGAGCTGTATTATGATCGCGGTTTTGGGCGTGGTCGCTCCTGTGTTGCAATTAGCAGTCGATTGTGTACAGGCTCCCGTTGTGTGTGATCGAGACTGTGTAACATCAGCGTGAGGAGAGCAATGTCACAAATAGCAAGTAGATTCTCTATTAATTTTTTTTCTAAATAAATTCTGTCGAGGAAATTCTGCAAATCAACAATTTTTAAAGCTTTTAAACAGCATACAGTCGCCTGTTTTCATATTTTTGATTATCTTTGTTTTTGTGAAATTATCGTTAAAAGAATGTTTAGTATAATCTGAATTGGTTTACAACAGTTGAAACGGTAATAAAATTTAATTTTGAAAAATCTGAACACTGGAAAATGCGTAGTTTTAGATTATAGACTCAAAACCCGAACCACATATTTTTATCACTTAAAAGCTATGAAAAAAATTGCTTAGAACTTTTAAAAATATCAAATGCTAATTCATCTAATTTAATAAAGCGATTTACTTAACTCTTTGTCACAGATGGGACACCGGTATCCCGTTTATATGTATTTCTTTTTTTTTTTTTTTTTTTTTGTTCTTTTTTTTTTTTTTTTTTTTGACTTTTAAACTACGTGTAAAAATGTATTTTCGTATTTTTTAAATATAAAAAAACAATCTAATATTTAATAAAAAAAGTTTCTGTTTTATTATCAGTATCATATTTATAATAAACTATAAAATTAAAAAAAGTAGCATGAAAAAAATTTTTCTTTCATTTATTATTTTAAATTTATTAATAATTTATTTTAAAAATTAAATAAATTTCAATGATGAAAGACTGTTTCTCTTATATTTAAATAACCGCAAATAAGCTCAAATTTAAATAAATTATTCAAATGCTAAATGTAATATTTTTCACTTATTTTGATCTAAATACAAAATAATGAAAAAAGTATGAAAAAACAAGTTTAATAAAAATCTTGGGAGGAAGAGGTTTGCACCTTTTTTGAAAGATACTATGCTTTCGAATAATAGTATATCATCAAACGTTTAAGCATATAAAATATCAAGAAAACAAAAATCAAAAATTTTTACCAAAAAACTAAGGTGGCAATGCCTCTTAGGATAAGCAATTATATATCATAAAGAGAAAAGGTTTGATTTTTTTAACTCAACAGTATTATGAATTTAAATCTGAAAAATTAATAAAAATCTTACATTTATAATTGAAACCATACTTAAGAGAATTCCCAGTTGCCTCTTAGCCTAGAGAGTACTTTCTTTGAAATTTATCAAAGAACCTCTTAAATCTCTTAGATCGTTGTAAATAAAATAGTAGATTCATAGCTGAAGTATCTGGCTATTCATTAAAATTTCTGTCAATCTTACTGACTAAAATCACAAAAATATTTTCTTGCTATCTCGACTTTTCTGTCCATTCACCATTTCTATTCTTACGAATTAATTCTTTTTTTACCTTCCGCTAAAAAATCAAATCAAATATATATTTTTTTTAGAAAATGTAAAAAGACTTTTCACTTTGGGAAACTTTAAGAAACCATATAAAATCTTTTTTACTATCAATAGTTCTCTTAAAAATAAAATTCATAGCTAAATAAAGAACTAGGTGCTAGTTACAAAAGAGTGTAGTGTTATGTAGTTATAAAAATTCAGAAAAACTCATAATTGATTAATACGATTTAAATAACAAGTTATGACAGCGAAATGCATTTTTTTCTCAAAGAAAGTGTATAGAAGGAGATTATAAATTAACTTTGCCGAGATACTACAATTGTGTGAATGCGCTTACGGTTATAATTACAACAACAAAATTTCGAAACTGTCAAATGGCAACACCCACTTTTTTTCGTTCGAAGCCAATCCTTTCAGTAAAAAAACTTAAAAGGGAGCTGGAACGATAATTATAACATAAAATATTGCGACGCTAAGCCTTCCTTAAGCTTCGCCATTCTTTATTGCGACTAACAAGAAGAGAAGGTGATAAAAACCTTTGAAAACGTAGGAAAAATTATGCACAAGTTAGATATGTGAGAGCGGACATGTTAAATTTTTATAAAACGTAAAATGCTTCTTTGTAATTTCTTCTCTAAATGTTTTTATCCCATTCACGAAAAACGGCGACGCATAGCGTCGTAATTTCTTGGGCTAAAATGATCGTTTCAGCTCTATTTTAAGTTTTTTTACTGTAAGGATTACTCTTCGATCAACAAAAAAAAATGGATGCTGCCATTTGGAAGTTTCGAAATTTTGTCATTGTAACTGCAATCGTGAGATCTACGCTATCGTTTATAGCATTTTTCTTAAGTGCGTAGTTTATGACCGGGCGTCTTATGATACTTATATGTACGAAATTTTATTCTTTTCACTCAAACGGTATACTCTCTAGAAGATCATATGAGAGCAAAGTAATTTTATAATTATCCCGTATTTAAAAAAGGTTCATGTTTAGGTAACCTAGGAAATAAGGAAAGAAAGGTAGAGATGATTAAAACTTCCTCTAATTTCTTAAATAAGATCAACACCTTGGAGCGAAATGAACTCCATTTTTCCTAGCATAATTTTTATTTTTTAACAATTTCTCCATTTAATAATTTAATTCTTCAATTAATATTTTCTTCATTTGCAATATAAACTTGTCTTCAAGGTTTTTGTTTCTTATGTATATTCATATTATTTTTACATTTAAAAACCCTTTAGCAAATTATCCCGAACGTATACAAAAAACAAGGATTCACTTTTGCCAACCAGCTTTAAACCCCCCATAAATTTCTGGTATTTTTATTGGTTTGCTCTATGTAGACTGGTTTTTCTTTTATTTCATTTCATTCTTTTTTTCTTTTTTTTTTTTTTTTAATTTTATTTTTAAACTTCAAATGGGTGACAAGTCTTAAAAAATGGAAGTCATTTTTCATTTAAAAAAAAATAGAAAAGTAATTTTTGCTGTTTTTCCAATGATTGCATAGAAAAAAGTGACAATGCAAGTAAATGCAATAGTTTCTTGTTATTCTTATTCAAAAATTCTTCTCTACAATGATCTATATTATATCGCACATTCAAAAGCATATCGTTTAGACAATCCTGACTTTGTAAGTCTTCTACGATTGGACTTCCCTCTTATATTATTTCCATATTGCATTGAAACGGAATAAAAATACTTCAGCGGAACTTGTTTTCCCCTGAAGTATGACTTCCCATTAATCTTAACTAGTTGTATTTTAGTCTACTATTTTTGTTCATTTTTTATATAATAACCTAAGTGCTGATGTTTCGTTCAAGGACAATCGTTTCATGATTCCTCAATTTCATTCCTCAATTTTCTATCCCGATAAATATTGCAAATAAGTATTTATATTTTTTTATTGATCCATTAACATTTTCAACTTTTTAATAAACAAAGTATTTTTTTTACTTTAGTTAAAATTTTATAATGCTGTATAACTCCTAATTAGAAAATTTTATAAAAATCAGAAAATAATATTGAATATTAAAAAAAATATATAGTCAATATGTAAAATAGACATTATTTAAGGAAACAAAAAGCACAACTTCGCACATTTTTGATAGTTTTTTTTTCATAATTTAATAAATAATGGATATAATAACACATTAACATTTCTAAATATTTTTACACTGAACTCTCTCACTTTTTTATTTATATGTATATTTTTTAAAGAGAAAACTGAATTTGGCATTGTTCAGATAGTTGTTAAGAACTTTGTATTATAAGGGCATAAAATATTGAATTACAAGCATTTTATCACTTTATATCACGAACGTTAGGATGCTTTTTACGTAATTATTATCATATTTTAATATATTCAAACTACTATTTTTCAAAAAGAAGTTGTAAAAATAATTACAACTAAATCGAACTGTCGTTTTTTCAGAAAGGTTTAACCCAGTCTAAGAGTTTTTAATGTGTTGTTAAAAATGAAAGAACGGATCATTAAAAATAATCATGAATTAATTAAAAAAAGCGTCCAAAGAAAACAAAAAAATAATCACATGTATTTTGTAGCTATTAGTTGCTGAAAAAACTTTGTTTTCTTTCATCTTTATTTGATGCGGGCGCAATAAAATTGTAGAGCGCGATTTATTTTTTATCTTGTGGCTTAATATATATCTCACTGACAAAAAAAAGTAGGATGAAAAATTATCAGAATATGGTAAAATTTACATTGTTCCTGGCTCTAAGGAAACGCCAAAAAGCTGAGTACTTTTTACCGAAACGCTTTGTAACTACTTTGGTGAAATTAACAGAAAATATGGTTTTCTAATATTAGATAAACCTTGGTAAATATGGTAAAATTTATTAATTTCGTTAAATATTAGATGTTGAATTTACTTTACAGTTTTGTATTTTTTACTAAATTTGTGGTAATAAGATTTATGATTTTGAAAATCAGAGTTTCCGGTAAGCTGCTACCATATGAACGGAAAAATTACTAAATGAATGGTTTAAAAGCGTGTACTTTTATTTTATTAACCAAAATTAATGTTCTGTTTTTTCCCAAAAATGCTATAAACTTACAAAATGGTAATTTTAAAAGAATTTTTTTCTCTATGCTGCATTATTTATTAACTTAAGCAATTTGATGTAATTATAAACATAATGCATGAAAATGTCTCTTATACAGACAATATTTGCGTATTAATTTCAGTTACTCGTGGCATAGTTTACTTTCGAAAGTTGGAGTCTCTCACGAACCTCTAAGAAGTGCTGAGGCCAAAAGTTAACAACTGAGAAAATGGTGGTGAACCAAAACGCTGATAACGGAATCATTGCGTTTTATTTTTTTCTTAACTGTTACTGTCATATTAAAACAGCAATGCAACTTTTTCTCATCTGTAAACTCTTCATGGGAAATGACCGTCTAGTAACACCTTACCAGGCGAAAAGATGTTACTATATCTATCGCTAAGTAATTATTCGGTTTAGACAACTTATCAGTAACTGTTTCGACATTTTCGTTTTGATGATTATATGTCAAAACAAAATCATTTTAAGTGTCTCTGGTTTTCTCACGAAAAACTACTTTGAAAACTATTCAATGCCAAGGTTTTAAAACGTTATGGGTTTTTTCATAAATATATGAAAAGGAAGAAACAAATTCTGGTAAAATTATCGTACAGCATGGTAATGACATTTCGGAAAAAATAAAAAAACTCTGGTTAATAAAACTAAAATATAAGATATTTAAACCATTCATCTGGAAATTTTTCCATTAATATGGTAACGCTTTACCAGAAACTCTGGTTTGGTTTTCAAATTTATAGTTCTTATTATAACACAATTCGTAAAAATACAAAACTAAGAAGTAAATTTTACCGAATAAATGGTTTTTATGTTATATTCTAAAGTATCATGATAAAATTACCAAATATTACCACATTTTATCACATATTATAAAACCATGTTTTATTGTTAATTTTACCAAAATAATTACAAAAGCGCTTCGGTAAAAATTACTGAGTTTTTTGGTGTTTCCATGTCGACAGAAACACGGTAAATTTTGACCATACTTTTTCTCATTGAAATTTTATTTCTGCTTCATTAAAAAATATATTATAAAGATTATGCATGAACTCATTAGAAAAACTTTCCCTCAGAAAAATCAATGTCGCATTAAAAAAAGATATCAGTATCTTGAGCCGTAATGCTTTGTATATTTACTGAAACCTTAAGAAAGTGTTAAATTAAACCATGTTTCCATTCAAGTTGAAACATGGTATGGTGCATTCAATCTAAAGAAGTACCATAATATGGTTCAGTATACAAACTCATACGTTTTCCAAAAGTTTAAACTGTCAAATAGTTCAACACTTTTCAGTTATATAAATACAAGAAATTTACTTTGCAAACATTTTAATGATATTGATTTGCTAATAAAGTATTCTATATATTTTCGTAAAATATCAAAAATAGGAAAAATATATATTGAAGCTATCGGTATATCCTCCAAGTAGAATACTATGAACAAGAAAAAAAAGAAGACATCCATGAATATTTGTAAAAAATGATTTAGTCAGAAATATGCATTAAGCATGCGAAATTACTTTTCAATTGAGAAATATTTTGTACAGCTATAGACCTCAGTTGCACAGTCCGTAAAGGTCATTCTTTATGTTTTGAGTCAAAGTTTAGTGTCTTATAATTTTTCAACAATTTTTAAAAGACTTCCAAACTTAGTATAAACAAACTGGGTTTTTAATATAAATAAACAAACCCGACTTTCCAGTCAAAATGCGTGAATAAACAGAGTGATGAATAAATTCATAAAAAAAAAAAAACAGGAATTTTGTAACTTTATTCAAAATGAATTTTCAAACATACGAAAATAGTTCTACGTTGAAATGCAGACTAAAAAAAAAAGTATTCACAAGACTACTAGAATATGGTAAAATTTACCGTATTTCTAGCTCTATGTGAACACTAAAAACCTGGGTATTTTTTACCAAAGCAATTTAGTAATGATTTTGGTAAAATTTACAATAAAATATGGTTTTATAATATGTTATAAAATATGTTAAATGTTGTAAAATGTGCTAAATTTATTATAATGTTTAAAAGCATGGCACGAAAATAATTCATTAGGTTAAATTTACTTTTTAGTTTTGTATTTTTTACCAGATGTGGGATAATAAGAACTACAATTTTAAAAACCAAAATTTCTGGTAGGCCGTCAACATATAAATGTGAAATTTACCAAATGGAATTTTATTAATTAGAATTTTGAGCGGCTTTATTCAATCAAAATTATATTTAAAAAAAATTTCCCTTGCAGTTTTTAATTCTTTGGCCTTTTTAATTCTTTTTAAAAGAAGACTTTTTTTACTACTTAAATTTTTAAATAATTACAAATTAACTTTTATAAACTATGCATTTATAACAGCTAATGCTTAAAATTTGACATTTATTACATAGTTGTAACTTAAGTTATCTCTCGCTTGTAAACTTTTTTAAAAAAACTTCGTAAGTTTGAAATTGAATTTATAGAAAATGCTTTTTTTATTCTTTTGCTTCTAAACTTTTTATTTGTGATTTAATTTGAGTATTTGCCCGCATCTAACAATGATTTCTTATACTATAGCTATAAATAAGAGCTACATAGTTTTTAATCATATTATATAAAGTAAAGGACTTCCAACCTTTTGTACTCGCAAGCAACAAGAATAAATTACGAAAAACTCAGTTACCTGCGACTGCTGTTGAGGAATGCTTTTTTATTGAGTACGATTTGATTTGAAACGCTTTCTAAAGCAAGCTTAGATATTTCAATTGCGTAACTATAAATTAAACATGGAGACATTTACAAACAAAATTATCAATGATGTAAAAATGTATTTAAACTATCAAAAAATAAACAGTCTGAAACTATTTTTATTTCATTTCTTTTGAGAATATGTTCTTTTTTCCTCAAAAAATTAAAATATGTCAAGAATGCAACTTGAAGTAAAAATATTTTAATAAAACGCACACACTGAGACAAATGTGCTTAAAACTAACCGAATATAGTAAAAGCAACCAGAATCTGATGTTTCTGGCCCTATGAGAAAACCAAAAAGCTCGGTAATTCTTACCATAGTAAAAGTAAGATTTTGTTAAAATTAACAGAGAACAATGAAAATTAAAATTAACAATGAATTAACAATGAAAACCCTGAAAAAAATTGTAAAGAATGAATTTTTTCATAGATAATAAGTAAAAAGAATTTTTAAAAATTTAATGAATAGATTTAATCCGTCTATTCAGAAAAAAACTTTATCAAATTTTTGGATCAACAGATAATACCCTGATATTCATCAAATTAAAAGTTAGTAGTGTTTTGTATTGTAGGTTATAAGGCTCTATCGGACAATAGGAATCGGATTGTGATATCTATGTTTTTGTTCGGTTTAAAAAACAATTTAAAAAAAGGTTTAATAAACAGGAGAAAAGAAGCTTTATATCATATTTTCTTTTGTTTTTCATGAAGAAATCACAGCAATTAATATATACTTTCCTCATACCACATATAAATAAAAAGAATGATTTTTAGCTATAGTATGTAAATTACAAATAAATCTTGTGTTATAAAAAATATAATATAAATAAAATATAATATACATAAAACATTATATAAATAAGAGCTACATAGTTTTTAATCATATTATATAAAGTAAAGGACTTCCAACCTTTTGTACTCGCAAGCAACAAGAATAAATTACGAAAAACTCAGTTACCACAGTACTCATATTGATAAAAAAAAATCAGTATTGGAGGGGGTAAACAATTTGATTTAGTTTGTTGAGTTTTTCCTAATGTTGTTAATAATTTAAATTAAATGCCATTCCTATATAAATTTAATGTTATTATTAATGCTATGGATAAAGTTTTACATCTTTATCCATAACAGGTTCAATGTTTGAAAAAGTTGATTGATTAATAATGGTGAGAAAAAGGCTCTTCCCAGTAATAATGATTGAGTATTGTACAATTCTTACTATTTCCACAAACGTTTGATTTCAATTATATATGAAGACATATCTTAGAGAACACCGTTTAGAAAGAAAAAATAAAAGGCTGTGAAAAGACAACACATTTGTTTATTATTCATCAAATATATCATCAAGTATATCAATCAAATATATCAATTCGTCAATCTTACTTATAAGTATCAGTCTCGAGTTCTGTACTTACACACCTTGTTCGAAATTATAATCTTTTTTAGAAAACTATTATTTTTTACTGTGTGAAATGTCTTAAGGGAGCCATCAAAATGTCATCGGCGGGTCACTAGCGTGTAAGAATGCATCGGCGGGTTAGTTTTTAGGTATTATTTCCTATATTCTATTTATTCCATTATATTCCATTTTATGAAATAGTTAAAAGTTATAACTTTTTAAAGATTATTATCTTTACTAAGCTACACAATAAACTAATCTCAGCCGTGATGGAGACAGAACGTTCGCCTTTCAATGAGGTGAACCGGGTTCGAATCCCACCACTGGCTGGTCGATACGAATCCGCGTCCGGCTTGCACTGACCACAGTGCTGACGTGAAATATCCTCAGTGGTTGACAGATCATACGTTAGAGTCCCTTTGCCCTCAGGCTAACCGTGGGAGGTTGTTGTGGTCTTCCTTTCCATGTGACGCGAATGCGGATTAGTTCCATCAAAAAGTCCTCCACGAAGGCAAATTTTTCCCAGTACTTGATCCAGGAGTTCCTTTGTCTTCTGGATTGGGGTCAAAATTACAAGGCTACTGCGTTGATCATTGGTAGTCGTAAATCCAAAAATTGGGTCGGCTGTCAACGACGGTCATAAAAGTATAAAATAAACCAATCTTCAATAATTATGAATAATACTTTAGAATAATTAATAATATTTTTGCTTTGTATTCATAGGATAAGCTTTTTTTCAACAGAAATGAAATAAAAAAAAGTAATAGGAGTTCATAAGTGGAGCAGCAATTTTTATACAATATTAGCAAACTCTAATGATTTTCATTTTTAAAGTTCCGATTTAATTTGAATTTTGCCCCTGGTTCACACTGGCCTCAGTGGTAGACAGATAATCTGTTATCTTGAATTTTCGCCCTTAAGTAGACAAAGTATACAAAAATTATATTAAATATAAGCTACTTCAAATAAATGATCTTTTTCTAATAAAGTGCACTCCACTAAATATTTAAGACTAATGACCCCATTAATAAGAATTAAAAAACTAAATTAGAAAAAAATTGACTTTTTCGATTAGGTCAGTCTTTTTTATTCTTTTGAAATAAATATACATTGATTCTAGGGGGGAAAAAACACCTGCTCTCACTGTCATTTATAATTAAGTAAATTTTGCAGGTGTTCAAAATAAACTATAATAATTTTTCATAAAATGTCAATAATAAATAATATCAGCTTCAGTTTTTACCGCATAAGTTTTGTGATTTTCATTTAACTCTGAAGAAAGTATGTCAAACGAGTAAAATAATTACTCATTGAAAATTGCTCAATGACTTAACTTGTCAAAACTCACCTGCGTCGTAAGACCTTATTATTTTCTTTCTGTATTATTTAAAATTATTAATAATTTATGAAGAATATTTTTCTTGTTTTGAACTAAATAAAGTGTGTAGATAGATAAATAGTTTCTATCATTTGCTAGCATTATTTCTAAAGTGGTCTTTATAAAAACTAACCAACTTACAGGTTGTAAACTTTCAAAAAATAACTTCAAATTTATGGAAAGCCTAGTGTACGCAGGAAAGGCACCTCATATCACATGAAGAAAAAAGTTCTGATGAAATTGCTTTACTGTATAGTTACGACATTTCTGGTTAAAGAAATGGGACCATAATTCCGGTTGATAAAACCAAAATATCTGGCCTTTAAACCATTCATTTTGTAATTTTTCCGTTCATATAGTAACGGTTTACCAGAAATTCTGGTTTTCAAAATTATGGTTATTATTACAACACATTTAGATATAAATATAAAATTAAAAGGTAAATTTCACCAAATAAATAGTTTTTATGTCATGTTCTAAAGTGAATTTTACCAAATTCATTACCAAAGAGCTTCGGTAAATATTACCGAGTCTTTTAGTGCTTTCATACAGGCAGACAAATTTTACCATATACTTGAACTTTTGACTATACTTTTTTCTGATTGAAATTTTATTTATGCTTTATTAGAAAATATATTATAAAAATTATGCATGAAACTTATTAAAAAAATCTTCTCCCAGAAAAATCAATGCAACATTAAAGCAATATATTGCTATTTTGAACCAAGTATAGTTTTTATTACCACGCATTTAGTAAAAAATATAAATCAGAAAAGTAAATTTAACCGAATAAATGCTTTTCATGTCATTTTCTAAGGTATCATGACAAAAGTACCAACATTTACCACATTTCTCAAAATTTATCACGTATTATAAAACCATGATTTATTTAATAAAAAATTTCATTCACCTCAAAAATATACATATTGTCAATAATCAATACTATAATACTATAACAAATTGATATGTTAATAGTCTATATGTTTCAAGCGCTCAAAAATAGGAACTCATTTTCAAGACGTGCCAGGCGTGAATGAGAAGAAAAAAAATTATTTGAAAGATAAAACGTTAAATTTCCAGTGAAAAATGGAAAAATAAAATGGAACGCATTTTACCCTGAATTACCCCTTCGGGGTAATTCAGGGTAAAACCCTTACCCCTACTCAGCCTCTAGGATTTATCTTTGTTCTTTTCTTTTTCATCAGTTTTTATCTCTCCGCTACTTAGGTTTTTTTCTAGTTTTGATTCTCATCTTCATTTTTCCCTTTTTTTGTTGGAAACTTTGCGTTTTATTTTTCAAATAATTTTTGTTTCTTCACATTCACGTCTGATAAGTCTTGAAAATGGGCTCCTATTTTTGAGCGCTTGAAACTAGTCAACTTTAAATAGTAAAGAAAAATAGCACTTTAATGCGAGCGAAGCCTGAATTAGTGTGTTTATTAGACTTTAACATTCTTATTATATTGATTTTCAAGATTACATACTCAAGGCAAATTACTTCTGTATATATATATATATATATATATATATATATATATATATATATATATATATATATATATATATATATATATATATATATATATATGCATTCAGTTTAAATTTAAAAAATCACAATTTTAATTTTATATATATCATATTCATCACAATCTATTTTTAAGACATGCTTATATCGATTTCTTTAGTCATGCTTATGCCGAAAAGGAATTTTTTTTGAGCATACAGGTTTCGTCAAACGTTTTTTAGGAAATTAAAAACATTTTTACACAAAGAGACGACTTTTTCTTTTTAATCTGTATGGGATGCGACACTAATTTTTATTAAACATTTCACAAAAATTATGTAAAAAATTGAAATATTTATTTGTTTTGAATTTAAATACCTCATATATATATAATATTGTTGGCAACATGAGAAAAATTAAAATAATTCTTTGCTTCAAATTAAAATATCTTATGGATAATTTTGTTGGGACCATAAAAAAAATTAAAATAATTCTTAGCTTCAATTTAAAATATCTCATAAAGATAATTTAATTGAGAACATGTTTTATAAGTTCTTTTTTCCTCTTGACTAATTTGTAGAAAGAAGTTGATTTTTACCTAAATATTTGGGTAGTAGGTGGTTTTTCGAAACATGTGTTAAATATCTGTTGACAATATAAAAAAAAAGTTTAGTTAAATGATATTTTACATTTGAACTCTTTCATTGTAAACATTTACTTGGTTTCATGGCAACTTTTTTTTTATTTTAATTGATAAAGCTGTCTTTAGTGATAACGATTGTCATAATGACTCAAAATTCTTCTTCTCAAAAAATTTCTTGATGAGATTTTTTCTAATAGACAATGTTATCATTACTTTCAGAAAGATAATCTGCTGACACAAGTCTTCTTGTATTCTTATTTTATTTCAAGATTTTGTTTTATCTTTCAATTGTATTTCAATAGTATGTACATTCAATGCGAGAAAGAAATTAATTAAAAATGATTTTTTTTTTCTAAGCATACTGATTTTCTAGAAATCCTCAGGTTTGCAACTTACTTAATAAAAGTATTTTCTTATAAATTACATTATATTAAAAATTCATTTTTCAATATGGAACCCTTCTGTAACCTACTAACCTGATGTTCTTACAATAGATTTCTAAGAATTAATAACTTTTCTACGCGTCTAAAATACGTAGATTAAGAAACCTAGTAACTGTCTTATCCAAATAGCATTTTTTCCATGTAAGGAACAAAATATTTTTAACATTAATTTACTCTTATTTGAATAACATCATTCATCGATTTTTTTTAAATTCTTCGTCAAATTTATTTTTAAAAATTATAAAAATTTATTCCTCTTTTCTTTCTAAAGTAAAAATAAAAGATTTTGGATACAGTCAATCTTCAAGATTTAATAGGAATAAAGGCTGTGACTTTCTCTTGAATATCACAGACCACATAAGAGAAAAATTTATTTAATAAAATTAAACTTTATCATGTGGTAATATAGTTAAACAATTCCTTATCATAATTTAACGACATAAGAGTAAAATTTATTTAATAAAATTAAACTTTATTATGTGGTAATATAGTTAAACAATTCCTTATCATAATTTAACGACATAAGAGTAAAATTTATTTAATAAAATTAAACTTTATTATGTGGTAATATAGTTAAACAATTCCTTATCATAATTTAACCACATAACAGTAAAATTTATTTAATAAAATTAAAGTTTAAAAGTAGAAAATCATAATAATTGACAATAAGAGTCAGAATTAATTAAAAAAAAACGTGTTCAGTATTTCTTAAATCAGTATTTGGTGACAAGTAAAAACTTGTCCCATTGAAAATAGTGCTTTTATTTAATGCAAAATAAATAGAAACCCTATTCGAAAAAACTGAAAAATACAGTGAACATCTGAATTTTACCAATTTCTATCAGTTTCTTTAATTAAAAATTTTTTCTTTGAAAATTTGTTTTTAGAAAATTTTCTGAAATTAGGAAAGTTCTTTCAAAAAACTCCTATAATTTCTTAGCTACTGTTCACTTGAGAATTTAAATAACGTAATAACTAAATAAAGAGAGACTTTAATAAAGAATAAATTCTTAAAAACGTAATTTAATTTTATTTCATTTAACATTCATAATTTTAGAGCCATTTTTCACCACTTTATTTTATTTATTTTTATTTATTTATTTATTTATTTATGTGTGCATTTATTTATTTTTATTTATTTATTTATTTATTTATTTATTTGTTCTTTAAAAGATCACAGAAAATTTCTTTAAAGATCACTAAAGTTAGTTAACTTATAATTTCTGATGTCAAGATTTATTTTAAACTTAGTATTATAACTTTTTAAAAGATATACAAAATTTCTAATGAATCTAAAATTTTGTAATACTGAAAATTAAAAATTCAGAAATACAATAAGTATTATAGAAAAATTTCTATGTCTATGTCTATGTCAATCTCAAACAGAAAAAAATTTTATTTAATTTAAATTCGTAGGTGTCCGAATTTTTATGATTTTAATGTAAAGTGTATTTTAAAGAATACAATTTTATTTAAAATAATCAGTTTAAAACATAAAAAACAAAAAGAACTCTAAGAATTCTTTTTTTTTTCAGTGAAAACTTTTGATTTAAAAATACTCTAAAATATTTTATTTGTGTTATTACAAATTTTTTATAAGACTTGTGACTAGTAAATTATTTTTGTGATACTAATTACTAAAGTAGTATCATTAATTTTGATATTAATTACTAAATGATTTATTAAATAACCATTTAATTTAATAGCTTGTATTATTCAAAACAGTATAAAAATATTATAAACAAATTTTAAAAAAATTATATTCAAGTTCACTCAGAGTGAATCTTGAAAAGAAAAAAGCGCAGAGAATTATAGACATCAGATTGTTTTTTTAATATTTTGTCTGCTTTTATCACAGTAAATAATAATACTTTGTGGAATAAAAAATATATTAAGCTATAATAAATAAAAAATATCCTCTAAGGTAATTGAAGGCTAATTAAACATTTCAATAAAATAAAATGTGTTAACATCACAAATTATTAAATGGAAGGAAGTGAACGTAGTTCAATATATTTTGTGATGAAAAATGGGCTCCTCATAGCATCCACTTTTTTGATTAAATTATTATAGTATTACAAAGGTTGTTTCTTGATATAAGCTTTTAGTTTTATTGTACAGTAATTTTCATAAAACATTAGTTATTTTTTTAAAATGTACAGTGTGCAAAAGAATTAATGGACCGCACTGAATAACTTTTGAAAAAATGATCTGATCTTCACGTTCTAGTATTTTTAAAAAGTCGTGTTTCTATAATTCAATTTCTCAGGAACTATTCGACTGATTCCGCTTAATTTTTTTTTTATTTTGCCATATAAAATTACATTGTTTAAAATGCTGTAAATATTTTATATCTTACTATTTAAAATTTTTCAACCCATTATTATTAAATAAAGAAATGAAAAAATAATAAATATTTTTCAAAAGTTATTTTTTGCATGAAATTATCTTTAGATAAATGAACTTCATAATTGTGTGCAAATATTTTTTAAATCGCTTAAAACATTGAGATAAGGCAAAAAACGCAAAAAATCAAATTAACTTTAAGGGGTCCAAAGTTTGAACGGCTCTTTTTATCTAACTAATGAGACCATATTCCCCAGATTGCAGCTATATTTTGGGTGTCAAAAATCTGTCGGAAAAAAATGTTTTTTTATTTAGAGAAAGTGCGTTTCTGTGTCTGATTTTGTAACTAAAAATATCATTTGTACTAATTAATTAGCACATTTAATGTCACACCCTCCATTATGATTGAAGCCTAGAACGTGAAGATCCGATCACTAAATCAAAAGTTATTCAGGGTGGTCAGTATATTTATTTATTTATTTATTTTTGCGCTCTTTGCAAGATTTTTTCTCTTTCAACAGGATGCTACGCTTAATCTTTTTTGTTTTAATACTAAATAAGTAACAACCTGTAATATATATTGATGTCAATGCGCCAAAAAACGGACCATCATGAATAACTTTTGATCTAATGTTTAGATTCTAGGACTCAATGATTCAAAAGAGCGACCTCAAATATGGTAATTAGTTAGTGCAAACGATGTTTCAATTAGACGCAAAAACGTACTTTATCTGAATACCTTATTTTTCCGACGAATTCGGATTTCTGACTCCCAGAATATGGGAGGGTATCCGCAATCAGGTAAAAATGGTCATTTCAAGAGATAAAAAAATTTGATTTCTCAGGAACAATTCGAACGATTTTGCTGAAATTTCGTACTCTATAATTCGAGTAAATAACGTTTTTTCTTTCTTTTTGTTTTTGCACCATTTCTAAAAAAATTTCCATACTGCAAAAAAAATTAATAAAATAGCTTCGAAACAAATAATAGTCAAATTTGAAAACCCGTGTACTCAAATATGAAACAGCATATACTCATTTTTAAGCAAAATTTATAGTTTCAAAAGCGATGTGGAGAGAGTAACGCGTAAGTGAATTTTTTTAGCTTCCGGTAGGATTCAGAATAAGGACCTCTGGATTCGTAGTAGGAACTCAGGTCTCAAAGAAAAGTTAAAATGGTTTTGTGGGTTAGGACATTTCTTTTAACCAATAACCTTTGAAACTTTTAATTATAGTGAGATCCAATCAGTAGTCCATTTTTTTATTTCACATTAATGTTGCCCTTAGGAAATTATTTAAAGTAAAATGCCATTGAAGAAGAAATAGATGTTTTTTTAATGAATATAATTTTGCTAATAAAAATATTCTGTATAATTATGAAAAGATCATGCATTTTTTTACAAGGCCTGTGCTAAGCATTCGCCACCTCACCAAATTCAATAAAATCGTAGATTTGGCGAATAAAATTGTGTTTTGGTGAAAGTATTGGCGAATGATTTTTTTCCACTGGAAAGAAAAATCTATATTTAATTCGATTCTCTAAATTACGTCAATGTGAATTTTTCTTAACAAATCAGTATTTTTTATTCGAGTACAGTAATTTTCAGTAGATGCACCGCATAGCTAATTAGAATTGGGTTCAAATAATATAAGCCAAAAACAAACTTCCGTAAAACAGTTTTCGAATGGAAGGGAGAGGGGAAAGTAATCATAAAAAATTTTTAAGATTTGCATTTGGCGATGACTTCGAAAATTGGCGAATACTTTTGATATTTGGCTAATTCACGGGTTAATAATTTGAAATATTTAACGCGGGCCCTACATTTATAAAACTTTCGTTTTTACTCTCAAAACTTTTCAAATGAAAATAAAATTAGCGATTTCATTAATAAAGAAGCAGATTTCCTTAAAAACTATCTTCAACTTTTACAGCAGTTCGTTATAGTTTTATTTCAGAAAAATCATAATGCTGCTTATTTTAATAATTTTTAGTTGAAAACAGGTAATACATCTAAAACAAATTAATCAATAGACTAGATATAAGACCGTGACTTCGAATTACACTGTAGGACATAAAAACAGGGGAAAGATTATTAATGATAAAACGATGAAAAAATTTCATTTTTCTTAAGCGTTTTTAAAATAAAGTCTTTTATTGATAAATACGTTCGCAAATGTTCTTTTTTACTTTATAAAGTTGGGATTCCGCCGAAAAAGGTTCATCAATTAAGGTTCTATTTCTGAAAAAATTAGAAAACACTGAATTAGTATGTCATGATATGTCATTGAGGCGCCACATTACGAAACTTCATTGCTCACCCTGGACTTGGGTGCATATACAATGCGAAAAAAAAACAGACTACCCTGAATAACTTTAGGTCTAATGATGGGATCTTCGCGTTTTAGGACTCAATCTTATTGATTCAAAGGGAGGACTTCAAATATGCTAATAGATTTATACCTACTATATTTTAAGTTAGGAAATCAGACACGAAAACACCCTTTCACTGAATAAACATATAGTTTTTCGGACGGACCCACAAAATATAGGGAGTTGCCGCAATCTGGAAAATATGGTCCCACTAGTTTGGTCAGGAGATCTCTCCAAAGTTTAGACCCCTTAATGTTAATTTTACTTTTGCGTATTTTGCTATATCTCGAAAACTTTTTAAGCTAATTGAAAACAATTTGCCCATAATTATTACATTCAAGAATATCAAAAGATAATTCTATGCAAAAAATAGCTTTCAGTAAATATTTTTTTTATTTAAGAATGTTCAAAAAAATTTTAGTTGTAGGACATAAAATATATATATATATATTTTTTTTTTTTTTTTTTTTTTTTTTTGCATCATCATGAAGAATTTTACAACGCTAAATACAAATTTTGAGCAAAATCGGTCGAATAGTACCGAAGAATTTGAAGTTTAAATATCTGACTTCTTTGAAATTAAATTTCTCAGGAATTATTCAACCGATTTTTCTCAAATTTTTTATTTTGCCATGCAAAATTATGTTTTTTAAAATGATGCAAAAAATTATCTATCTTACAATTCAAATTTCTTTCGACCATTATTAAATAAAATAAAAAAAAAACAATAAATATTTACTAAAAGTTATTTTTTGCATAGAATTATCTTTGGTAAGCAAATGTTGTAATTATGGGCTAATAGTTGTTTTCAATTAGTTTAAAAAGTTTTCGAGATATAGCAAAATACGCAAAAAAGGAAAATTAACATTAAGGGATCCAATTTTTTTATTTTTTTATTTTTGCCGACTGTACAACTATGAAAGTTAGAGCATCCCAGATACCCATGATTTGAATATAATTTGTCTGTGGAGAAACTTCCCTTGCCTCGAAGTGTAAGGTTGTCTGCTGCTATGGGAGAGGGAAATAGCTCATTTCAAAAGGGGAACTTCTCTCTCTCCTGATTCTCTTTTTTTCGCTAACCTGGGCCAAGACCTGTCTTAAATATTGACTCAACACTCCTACTTGAAATAGGTCAACATTGTAACCATAGTTACCGCCACTGATCCAGACAAAAGGCGAAGGGAGTTCTTTACAAATACAAACTATACTGATGGCAGCCAACAAAAATCTCTCACACTCCTTTCTCCCTACACATCACTTTTGAGATTATGCATTTTGTTCAAAAATGAGTATATACCGTTTCATTTATGAGCGTATGGGGTTTCAAATTCGACTGTTATTCGTTTCAAAACTATTTCCACACTTTTTTACTCAAGTTTTCTACAGTGCACAAATCATACCTCGAATTAATAACAGTTTGTTTTTTTTAAATTTTTAATTTCATTCATTACAAACACTTAAATAAAATATATACAATGAATTTTCAAAAAAAAAAAAAAAAAATTCCGACTATAGAATTAAAAATAACTACAATTATATTAAAAAATCTCTAGGAAACTGCTATCCCATAAATTTTTCTAGCACCGATACACATTCTCTTTAAAAAAAAGAAAAAAGAAGAGTTCCTCAACAAGCTTGCGACATCCTAGCTTCTTATAAAGTTTCTACTTGTAGTAAAGTTCTCCTTTTGACTTTTTTTTTCTACAGAGTAAAAGGCGTGAATAAAATTCAATTCATCGAAGAACTGTAAATTCATAACTAAAATTTTATTCAAATTAAAAAATATGGCTTATTTCTTATGAAATTAACTTAATGAACTTATGAATTTTTCATCTAAATTTTTTCGTTGAAAGTACTTCAGCAAAAAAATTCTTAAAAGGACGCCATACCGCGGAAGAAAATTTTCGTCGCAAATTCTCTTTCTTCTTCATTACTAATTTAAAATTGAAAGTGTAGAAAAAGTGAGTTCAAACAAACCTAGAGTAAGCCATGAAGTTTCAAATACTAAAATTAAATTTTAAAATATACAAATGGAAATAAATTGTGAGATGATAGTTTAGGATTACGCAAAGAAGAAGTTCTCTTCCAATAATTTATTTTCATTTTAATATTTTGAAGTATTTTTTCAGCAATTCAAACTTCAAGACTTATTCTAGGCTTGCCTGAACTTACTTTTCCTTTATTTTAAAGAATTTATGACGAAATCTTCTTTCCGCGGTATGGCGTCTTCTTAAGTTCATATTATTACAGTAATAAAATGTTAACTTTATCTTGTAAGGAGGATAATTAAATACAATTCAAAAACATATATATTTTACATATTAAAAAACATATTTTTAGAGCTTCTTGTAAGTTTTTATGTAAGTTTTTCAGAATACTTACAATATAATTATTAAACAAGGAACCAATTTCTTAGAAACTTCCTGTTCATAAACAAAAAATGAAACTACTTAGAACATCAGTTTCTAGTTAAATAGCTAAATTTCTAAAACGTTGAGCATGAGTATTTTTGTAAATTAAAATAATATTTTATAATCATACAAAAAGTTTGATTTTTATGTTAGATCCTTAATGACAGTAAAAAAATTGCTACAACAGATCATTTAAGTGCTAAAAAAAGTATGGTCAAAATTTCAAGAATATGGTTTCATTAATCATGTTTGTGGCTCTATAAGAACGCTAAAAGCTCGGTAATCTTTAGCGAACCGCTTTGATAATGATGTTATAAAAATTAACAATAAATGTGGCTTATAATATGTGTTAAAGTTTGGTAATTTCATCATGATACCTTAGAGCATGGCAGAAAAACCATTTAGTCGGCTAAATTTACCTTTCAGTTATGTTTTTTTTTTTTTCTTTTACAAAGTTTGGTAATAAGAACTAATTTTGAAAACCGAAATTTCCAGTAAATTGTTAGGCTATGGAAGGTAAAATTATCAAATGTATTGTTTAACTACCATATATTTTTTATTTTCATTACCAGGATAATGGGTTTCTTTTTACCAGAAATGTCCTTACCATACACTACGGTAATTTTATCATATTTTTTTTTTACTTGATCATCTTGCTAATGGTGCCTGTTGTCGTACGAAAATTTTTAAAATGTTTTTTTTTTTTTTTCCTTTAAATAAAAGCGATGTTAACATTTTTTTAAACTATTCTGATTTTTAATATGCATATTAGCTAAGAAAGAGATAAAACAAAATATTTTGATATTACTACTCTATGTTATTAATAACTATTTATCACTTAAAGTTGTTTCATAAGTTAAGAGAAGTAGGACAGTACTTTTATTCTATTGCATGGTGTGCAAAGCCAAGAGTCAAAAAGTGAAGGGAAAAAAAAAAACAAAAAAAAAACGAAAAATCATAAATCAAATCGAAAATGAAAGTGTGGCAGAATTATCTCAATGAAGAAATTATAGTTGAATGAAACGTACTACAAGCAGCACTTCATTAGGACATTAAAATAAAGAATAAAAAAAAAACTCAATGAAGAGGTGAAAAAAACTTACGGGTCGAAGTTCAAGGGTGTAAAGATGACAGCAAACACTATCGTTCTACAATCAATTGAAACACTAGCCAGCTGGGCGCCAGTGCAAACACCTGTGGATAAGAATTCCATTCATGTTTGTTTAAAGAACGCAAAAGGAAATATAATTTATAATTTCAGTATATTTTCGCTTATTCTTTTAATTTAGATACGCTTTACTTCTCCAATATTCTTTTTTTTTTTTAAATCATTTTAAAACTGATAAATTTAACAGTAATTTATTGCTATTAATTGCTAGAAAATAAAATGTGGTGGTAAGTACCAATACAAATATTAAATATCAAATCACTCGTATATAAGACATGTTAACTTGATTCTACCTAGAGGTACCTTTTGATAGATGAAGATTGGCCTGGTCTATATAAGCATTCTCCTCAAAATCACTCAAAATTTAGCTTACCAATACGAAGATTTGGTATTTCAACATTACTAAACCATTTTTGAAAAGAAGATGCCAATATTGCCAATTGGGATCACAGAAGTTAAACTTTAAGTCAAAAAAGAAAACTGCTTTGAATCTTCGAAACCTAAACATCCTTTGAAAGTTTTACGACATTTACAAGTAGTCAACAAAATTATTTAATGAGGATAAAGTAAGAAAACATATTATAAAGTCGAATGTCCACCAAAAGACTTAATGTGTTTTTTCATAACTAGCCTTTTAATCAAGTTTCTTAAACCTCAGATTCATGGAAAATAATCAGTTAGTAAATATCTGCTATAATCAGGCAAA
Source organism: Parasteatoda lunata (assembly GCA_949128135.1). Taxonomy (NCBI): domain Eukaryota; kingdom Metazoa; phylum Arthropoda; class Arachnida; order Araneae; family Theridiidae; genus Parasteatoda; species Parasteatoda lunata. Next base: position 80,786,181 of record OX421980.1, read on the forward strand.
ATGAAGCAAACAAATTGTCGTTAAGGCCAATTTTCATGAATACATATGGAGGAATGCAAGTCAAAGAAATAATTAACCGTCATTTAACTCCTACCAAGCATATAAATATGCCGCCATTTTAAATAAACCAAAGAAATGTAAACAGATTATTGCGATTCCATTTGGTAAAAAGCTTAGAAATCAAAAGTTTAAAATTACCAAATCAATGGTAAAATGATTGATAGTTCTAATGGTAATTTTAATTTTGTTAATTCTTTGGTAATTTCAACGTGAAACTTGAGGGAATGACATAAAAACCATTAAGTCGGTATAATAAACTTTTTAATTTCGTATTTTTACTTACTGTGTAGTAATAATAATTTTTAAAACCAGTGTTTCCGGTAACTGTTATCATAAGAAACGAGAAAATTACCAAATGAATGGCTTTAACGACTGTATATTTAGACTGAACTACCAGAATGAATTTTTTTAACAGAAATGTCTATACCATAAAGGGACTTTAAGGGTCATTTTACCAAAACTTTTTTCTTCATGTTACAAATATTCAACTCAAAACTTTATAAAATGAACTCAAACGTAAATTTTGCTTATGTAAAGTTGCTTTTTTTATTTGATTTTATCCTAAAATTAAATTACTACAATTATATTCATAGTAAAAGACATTTTTTTCACACAAAAGCAAGAGAGGAGGTTTGTAAATAGATAATTTTTATTACAAAATAAAAAATAAAAAAAAGATAATACGAAATTGTGAGAGTCCCCCTAATCGTGAGAGGAAAGTGAAAGTCCCTATAGTCACAATGACAGCTCTGGGGTACTCATAAAAAATTAGGGTTAAATTAAAGAAAAATGAAAAATTTTTCAGCTGAAATTATAAATTTAGAGCACATTTGAAACACAATTCTTAGTTTTTCGGTGTTTAAAATCCCTTCATCAAAATAATAGTGCCTTCAATGGTATATTATTCGAATAAACAAACATACACAAAATACCGATATATTTCTCATATTATCATTATTAGAGGGATAAAAAGATTGAAACTCATATTCTAAAGCCTTAAAATACATTTTGTTTGTATTCTCAATTTTATATTTATATTTTTGTTTTTAAAAGTTATTAACGGATACTTTCAGGCAAGTAGAAAATGTCGATTAAAATTAATTTATGATTATTTAAAACTGTTGTTAAAAATGCTACTGATTTTACCCAAAACTTCCATAATCTCTAATACTGCATATTCTTTAATATAGCATAAATAAGAGCACATTGGTTTATTCTTGAATTTAATTGCAACTACGTATGTGCCTTATGTTTTTTGTTTCGATAAAAACTGTCAGCTTTATCGGAATTTTTAAATTTTTTAAGCTTAGAATTTAAGTGAATTTTTGGAAAATTTATGTCTATAATAAATTTGGGAATAAATCAAAATAAAAGTTTAATAACTACAAAAAATACGTATAAATAGCAAATTATGTTAGAAACTATTAAGTTAAAGAAGCGATATTTCCGTTTCAATGGCATTGTGTTTTTTGAGTGAATTCCTTAATAAGTGTTTTGTGAAAAAAAATTTTTTTTTTTACTTATGACTATTTTTTGAAGCCAATTTCACAAAATGAAACTTTGAAAATTACAAAATATTTTATAAATATTTTTCAAAAGCAAGTTAGCAGATATTGTGTTTGCAGATATATATTGCCCTAAGCTCAAAATCATTAAAATCAGTTATATGTATTGCTTCTTAATTATTTTTTTAAATTTTAATTAACTTGTAATTTATTTTATTTGAATTCTTTTACGATACAGTTTAGGGCTACTAACAAATTTTAACACTATTTTCTTAAAGGCCTCCATAAATAAATACCTAAATCTAGTTTGAAGACACTCTTGATCATTTTATTAAAAAGACTCAAAATAATTTTTTTAAAGTCTAGATTCCAAAGGTCTTGATCATTAAGTGGAACTCTATTTCCGATACTGAGAATAAATACAGTATCTTCTTTTCTGGTTTCTCTATTTGCGTCATGAGAATTAAACCGTCTTGTAAAACTTCCTGGAAAACATTAACTTTCTTCTTAAGTAAAATCTTGTTCTTTACATAGTTCGTGAAGCAGAAACGCACGTGGGGACCATGATAGGAATCTCAGTTTTTCAATGATGAAAATTTTCTGGAACGGTCAAAAAGAAAAAAAACTTCCTTCCGACGGAAAACTTTTTTACAAAGAAATAATCTTTAAGAATCATAACTAGGTTTTCTAATGAGTTCATGGTTACAAATTGTATCAGTAAGTTAAAGATCATAATGCGTAAATAAAAAAAGATTGACGTAAGTCATTTAAGAACGAAACGCTGAAGGATAAAATCTGTACTAGCTACTATAGTTCCAACACTAATTTGTTCTAACCCTTTGACGCAGATGGAACACCTGAGTCCCTTATATATTTATATATATATATATATACATCAAAAATTTATCGATAATTGATTTTCTAAATGAAAAAAATTTCAATAATGAATAACTTTTTCTCTTAGAACTAAATAACTGCAAATAAGTACAAATTTGAAAAATTATATGTTTGGAAGAGAGTTGTGTTTGGAAGATTTAACCCTTAAAGCAGAAAAGGAAAGCGGTGTTTCAGGCTGTATTTCATAACTATAAATTATTTAAATGCTTAGTATAGGATTTTTTTACTTTTTTAGACCTAAGTTAATACAAAATTATTAAAAAAGTATGAAAAAATTTTAAAAATGTTAAAATTCCTCCACAAAGGGTTAAAGTAAATGCATAGCCGATAATACTCCATTTCTAAAATTTTAATTTTATTTAAAAATATACATTTAATTAATTATTCAAGCATTTATTTAAGAGTATTCAGTTATTAAACATATTTATTTAACTTAAAGTGTTCATGCAATAGAAAGTTTTCCTAAAAACTCTCTAAAAGTTATACTGTAATTTGAAAGAATTTGCATCGCAATTTAAAGAATTTTACTCCACAATTCTTATAATTTTGCATAATAATTTAAAGAATTTTATATTAAGATGAAAAGATCCGAGTAAAATCTTTTTAATACTCTTAACTTGGTGAAGATTTTAATGTAAAAATTATAATAAGTTTTTACGCCAGTTAAATGACTATTTTTAGATTTCTTAACGGCGGAACTTTCTCTCCAAACAGAAAAATAAATTATTGTTTTCGGACGTTTTTTTCTAGTTTATTCTATAAAGAAATTTATGATTAATTCATAAATGAATGAAATCTAGAAAAATCTGCACAAGAAAAAACCTGTATATAGTGACAATAAATATATTTTTAATTTCCTTAGAAATATTTTTAATTACTTTTTTAAAAAAAGTGTTGAGTAATTCCGCATAATTGAGTTAAATCTATGCAATAGATGGAATTAAGGTTGATCACCGATATCATTAAGATTCGTAGCAGTGTCCAAAGTAATTATTATTTATTAAATGCCGAAATAACAAAACAGAAATAAAACTTTTGTTAACATTTTAAAAACTTGCAATCGAAAAAGAACTTTTTTACATTTGAAACGTGTCATATTTTAAAAGATCGCTCTTCATATATATTTTTATGACCCTTGTCAATAAGTAATATACACACTAGTGGTCACAAATTAATATTTAAGCGGAGATTAACGCTAAAAATCTATTGAAATCTAACAAATTGTCATTGAGGAAATTGGAACTGAAAACTTCTAAACAGGTTTTATTGCCATGGGAAATTCGGGGGTGTATCTAATAATAGTATTTCATCTCATCTTTGTTTCATCTAGCAAATAGGTTCTCTATTGTTTTCTGCACAGCCTCCCTAGTAGTGATTCGTTAGATTTTGATAACCTCTTTTGTTTTGCTTTTATTTTACTTAAATATTAATTTTGAACTCTTACTGTGTATACATTATTTATTCCTTTATGACTTGCATTTAAAAAAATTGTACATTTAAAATTCGTATTTCTTAGGCACTATTCGACCGATTTCATTAAAATTTTGTATTTTGCATTATAAAATTACATTCTTTAAAATAATGTAAGAAATGTACATCTTATTATTCAAAATGTTTTGACTATTATTAAATAAATAATAATAAACATTTATTAAAAGCTTAGATTTTTGCTTGAAATAATCTTTGGATAGACGAATTTTAGAATTGTGCACAATTTTTTTTTATTTGCTTAAAAAGTATTTGAGATACGCATAAAGTGAAAACATTAAGGGGTTCAAACTCTCACATGCTCTCCTAACCAAACTTTTGAGACCATATTTCCCAGATTGTCGTTATACCCTACATTTTGGGAAATCATAATCCGTCGAAAAAAGGTATATTAATTCAGAGAAAGTACGTTTTTGAGTCTAATTAAAATATGGTCAGCACTTACTAATTAGCGTATTTGAGGTCACATCCCGGAACCATCAAGACTACCTAGAACCTAGTGCGTAAAAATTCTATCATTAGATCAAAAGTTCTTTTGATCGAAAAATATCAATTTTTGCATGTTCTGAATGTGTCCTAAATAAATTTATTTAAAAGCATTTTGCATTACCTTTAGAACACACGTAAGAAAACCCAGAGAATACTTTTTTAAGAATACCCGCAGCATTACCTTCAAGATGATCAAAAAAATTGCTTCTAAATTTCAATTCTCCGAAAGTCAATATGATAAAATTTTTTAAAGTTAATATTTTTCTTTAAATTTATGCTAACTATGAGCTAAATACATAATTGTTGTTAAAACCATTCTGATGAGAAAAAAAAACAAGGAATGTTTCTTTTATACCGACGTCATTATGTTCATTATTTATTTTTATTTTACTCCTAAACATATATTATTCATAACATAAGAATGAAAATTTTTAGTTCCTACATGTTTAGATTAAAACATCATCACGACTAATCAATTTTCTCTAACTCTTAGAAGAAATTTTTTTTACAAAAAAGTAAATAGACAGCAAGTAGTGTTAGAATTTGTTTTTTCAGACAAAATTCCAAGACACTTACAGCATGATTTAAATTTCACTTATCAACTCAATTCTGCTAAACCTTTCTTATATCATATTTTAATAAACGAAATATTTAATTTATTGAGTCATAACCGAAAAAAAATTATCTGTTGGCAGAATTTTAATGGATCGTTAATAGATTTAACTGTAATATGTTTGCGTAAGAAATAAAAACAAATGAGTTTTTGTGAAACTTTTGAATAGTTATTTCAACTTAAATATGGCATTTCAGCTCTGTAAATCAATGGTTGATGTGCTTTCAGCACGCTAAAATTTGAGATTTGAGATAATTCACTTCAAAAATAGGATATTATTGTTTTGCAAGTTTTTTGTTGTATAAAGGTATTTGTATTAAATCTGTTTATTTATATATATATATATATATATATATATATATATATATATATATGTATATATATATGTATATATATGTATATATATATATATATATATATATATATATATATATATATATATATATATATATATATATATATATATATATATATATATATATATATATATATATATATATAATATATATATATATATATATATATATATATATATATATATATATATATATATATATATATATACATATGATACATTTTACGAATAGTTGTTTAGAGGATGCTTAATTTATTTTCATTGATTAAAGTGACAATTTCATACCTATTTTTAGCAGAATATTAAGTTTAAGATAACTGCGTCAGTTTCTTTACATTCTAATCTTTAAAACAGTTTTCTTAAGACAAAACGCTAAGTACGCATGTGAATACTTTATAAACGATATTTTAACTTGAGCACTGTTTAACCATGGAATGTTTGAGTTCAGAATAGAAGAATTCCGAACATTAATAATTCATTCTCATTTGTTACTCACCCACGCGCAGCCATTATAAATTAGCTCCATTTTGAATGTACAGTATTGGAGATAAATTAGCATCATGCAATTTTAGCCATTTTTGAATTTTCAATAGCTCTCCCTTTTACAAAAAGAAAATTATATACAGTTATGACGTCACATTCTTGCGATAATTGCGTGCAGTAATAACTCTAAACTTGTTATAAAATATAGTATTCAGAAAACAGCATAAATATTTACGCATGTATAAATATATATATGAAGTTTTCAGAAATATATATTTCTTTTTTCTAAAACTTGGATACTTTTATTTCTATATTTTTATACTTATATGACTTATAAATATTTTATATGAACTTTTTTTTGTTTCTACTTATATCTCATAATATTTTAAGTAAAATTAAGATTAAGTCACAAAAATATGCAAATGATATAAATGATTTGACCTTAAAATCGAAATTATTGAAATGCTAAAAAATGTCACTTAAATTGAGTGTTGGAATATGAAAAGGGATACAACTCTTTTGATTTTTCATACATTAAATAAACGCAAAAAAGTCTAAAATGTAAGATTTTTGAATTTCAATAATGTCAGTCCCTTTTTTGAAATTTAAAAATCAGTAATAACTTTTGCGTAATCATGTGAGCTAAGTGTATCACTTTTGTACAGTTATAAAAAATTTTACATTTTAAGCTAAACAGATTTTAAATTTAAACATATAATGTTATGTGGGAGAAATCAAAACAATTGAATTACATTTTATGTTTTAAATTATGAGTTATGAAGCAATTAATTCTTTTTGATAAAAAAAAAAACTATTTTAAATGTGTTTAGACACTTAAAAGCTTTTTATTTTTATTAATATATAAATAAACAGTGTGAAAAGTAATTTATATAAATATAAAAATTATTTTTTTATAAAAATAAGATTTTATAAATATATAAATAAGTGTATAAATAAATTTATAAGTAAAAATATAAATAAAAGTAATAATATTTTTATAAATAAAGCGTTCTTGATAAATCAGATTTATATAACCATTTTGTATTTTTATAATATAAATATTTTTCTCATATTCAAATATCTCCAGATGCGTAACTATTCTTTTTGTTAACTATTAATTTTTGCTTATTTTTATTTATATTGTAATTTTATTTACTTTTCATTTTTTTCTGTCTTACACAGCACAAAATATCCCATTTATGTTTCAATTATATATCTAGCTTTCTAAAGTTCTATCCCAATTTCTAAACGTTCTCAAAAGTCTTTCTACTATGTTCCCTAGAAAATATAACATTCTGTTACTATTTGAAATTTTTTTAGAGTGATTTCATCAAATTAGATTTAAATATAAACTTATGGTAAAAAAAAAAAAATAATAATAATAATATTATTTAAATCTTTCGCGGATTTTTCACTCAGTATATGGATCAAGGCAGCAAGACGAAGATACAGAGATTGCAGTTTAAATCACGGAATTTACTCTGAGAAAAATTGATTCAGCGTTGAATCATACATAATACATTATATCGGTTCCTTGAACCGTAGAACATTTTTTAGAATGATTTGATCAAATTAGTTATAAATATAATATTTTGGTTATGGATGACATAAAAAATAAATAAAAAATAGTAATAGTACTTTTGGTTGAAACTTTCGCTGATATTTCACTCGGTATATGGATTAAAACATATAGACAGAGACACAGAGATTGCTGTTTAAATCACGGTATATACTCTCACAAAAATTGATTTAACGCTGAATTCGCTACATTCTCATGAAGGGGATAAATAAAAACATGTTTCCGTTCAAGTTGAACAATATTATCATGTAATCAGTTTCAATATATAGTAGCTTGTAAGATAAAAGGGTTCAATTTGGGACCGTATTGAGGTTGCATCAAATTTTTACTGCATTATGGTTCAATGCCTTCCATAAATTTTAACAGTGAAATGGCATAGGGCAAGGAGTATAGTCATTAAAAATAATTTTTTTTTTTGCCAGTTTTCTTTGATGACTCATTGGTTAAGGCAGGGGTCTCCAAACTACGGCCCGAGGGCCACATCCGGCCCGCGGACAGATTTTGTCCGGCCCGCGGAGAGCTAGCATACTTGAGAGCTAGTATACTTAGAGAACATATTTTTTATAGCAAATTAAATTTAGTTTACTGAAGTGTTCTAATTTTATGTTGAATAATTATTAATATGACATCTACATTGATATGGTCATGGGCTAACTACTCATAACATTGTTGTAGGCTTATTGTTATTGTTTTTGTGATAAGTTGGATAAAGAAACACAGAATTGTAATGAGTAAAGACATGTATAATATGCAGAAAATTTAACTTCAGTATATAATAACTAACAAATTATTGAAATGAATCCAACTAACATTTTATACATTTTAAATAAAAACATAACTTATAACAAGCATAATGACATATGAAATACTAATGAGATTTATGTAATTGAGATTTTCCACTGACAATTGTTTGTAGTTGTGGACTAATTTTACTTGTACCAATTATTAAAAGAGATTTAAGATGCTCGTCAGTTAATTTAGATCTGTAAACATTTTTTGTGTACTTCATTTTGGAGAAGGTCTTCTCACACAAATAAGTAGTACCAAAAACAGAAAACAGCCCACGAGCAAATTTATGCAAATTATCAAATTGTGTCAGTGGAAGACTCTTATAAAATTCCAACAAAAATGAGTTTTGATATTTGTTCTTAATTATATCACTGCACTGTAGATCAATCATTTCCATTTGAAGTTCCGGGGTTAGGGTTTCAATGTCAGTATCAAAAAGATTCTGAAAAATCTTAATTTGATTCGCAATTGCATCTAAGTCCGAGAAACGAGTACCAAACTTTATTTTTAAAGCACTCAAAGTTTCGATTGCAAAATCAATTGGAAACTCAGTCTCAGTGGTGTGGCTGAATATTTCACATGTTTTAAAATGTGAAAAACATTTACTTCGTAGTTGTGATTGAAACAGTATCAATTTCTTCCGAAATGATTTGATATTAGTGTATAAATCAGGAAGATGAGGTTTTCTCCTTGCAATCTCAAATTCAGTTCGTTCACATGTTTTGTCAAATCAACATAGAATGCTAACTTCCATAGCCATGCGTTGTTTTTTAATTCAGTAAGAGGGCGATGCTTTTCATTCAAAAAAATTTCGATCACTGCTCGAAGTTCAAAAAAGCGCTGAAGGACTTTCCCACAACTAAGCCAACGTACGGCAGTATGATAAGGTAAGTCATTTTCTCCAATCTCTGCAATAAATTGTCGGAATTGTCGGTGATTCAGCCCAAAAGATCTGATAAAATTAACAGTTGATATGACTGGTTTCAGAACTTCAGACATATCCAAACATTTTCCGCACAAAGACTGTTGATGAATGATACAATGTAAGACTAATGTTTTTTAACCACCGTCATTTTCTACAGCCTTTGACACAAGAGCGACCACTCCTTTATTTTTCCCACTCATGTTTTTGCCTCCATCAGTTGTAATACATTTCAAGTTTTCCATCGAAGGTTTTTTTGATTAATGGCCATTTCAACTCCTTTAAAAATATCTGTACCAGTAGTTTTGCCATGAATACTATACATATCAAGAAGTTCTTCATGCACTTCATAGCTTTTATCTACTCCTCGAATATAAATCAACACCTGAGCAGTATCTGACACATCCGTTGACTCATCCAAGGCCAAAGAAAACCACTCAACATGTCCATTTTTGTCGAACAGTTGAGAGGATATATTTTCAGTGATGTTTTCTACCCTTCGAGCCACAGTGTTTGCTGACTTACTGACAGTTTTTAATAAATTCACGTTTTCAGGGCACATTTCTTCGGCTACTGCAATTATGCATTCTTTGATCATTTCTCCATCGGTGAATGGTTTTCCACGTTTTGCAATTTCAAGAGCCACACGAAAGCTGGCACGAGTTGCAGCCTCTTGTTCAGTTTTGAGTTCTGTAAGTGAAGATTGCTGTGATTTCAATCCGCGCTTCATAGCTTCGAATTTTTCTGTCCGCAAACTTCCTGTATATTTTGAGTAATTTTGAAAATGTTTTGTTTCATAATGACGTTTAATGTTATATTCTTTGAGAACGGCTATGCTTTCATTGCAAATCAAACATAGCGCCTTGTTACTGGACTCAATTACGAAATACTGAACGTTCCACTGATCTTTGAATTTTCTGCATTCACTATCAATTTTTCGCTTCTTTTCCATACTACTAAATCACACACAAAAGCAACAATTCAAATCAAAATACTGTTACAAAGATGTCTTAAACTTAAACACGCACAAACACGTTTTAAGGAGGTTACGCACTATTTTATTTCACAACAGTGTCATAGGAACTGACTTGTGGTTGCGCCACTAGCCTTCTTATATATTCCATTTACTGCTTTCTAGAAGTGAGTGGAAGACACCAGAACTTTCTCGAACCAACGAGATTATTCTGTACGTGCTATTAGCGCCATCTGTTAGCGATAGAAGGTACTACCTATTTCCGCTTGTGTCCACCAGATGTCGTGTCACGTTACTCTTCATGGCTCGTACTCTACGACTAATCTAGAAATTACAGATAATGACAGGAAAATTAATAATATGCAGCGTTGCCGTTTTGCGGACTTTAGTCCGATTTGCAGCCTTTTTTAAACGTTGCGTACTTTTTCGGACTTTTTTTTTCATCAGTGGACTATTTCACTTTTCACCACCGGCAACAATGATAATATGGTTTTGGCCCTAGGAACTTACTGGAGTAATCAGTATGGCTCTAAGGCTGGAAAGTTTGGAGACCCCTGGGTTAAGGCACTGAACTGTTATTGTAAAGAACTGGAGTTTAATCACCAATGGGGACTAGAAGTCCATCAAGATTCAGATCAGTCTACCAAGATTTAGATCAATAGCTACATGCTTGAGCCGCGATGGCTCAGGGTACAGAGGTTTCACCTTCCAATCAGGTGACTCAAATCCCGGTGATGGCTGGCCGATACGAATTGCACATCCGGCTTGCACCGACCAGGGTGCTGACGTAAATTATCCACAGTGGTAGACGGATCATGGGCTCGAGTCCCCTTGATGTCAGGCTAACCGTGGGAGGTTCTCGTGGTTTTCCTCTCCATGTACCGCAAATGAGGGTTAGTTTCATCAATAAGTCCTCCACGAAGGATAATTTCTCCCGATACTTGATACAGGAGTTCCCTTGTCTTCAGGATTGGGTTCCAAATTGCAAGGCTACGGAGGTGAACATTAGTAGTCGTAAACCCAAAAAATTTGGTTGGCTCAAAATCAGGATTGGTTCGGTTGTAAAAAAATAAAATTATAAAGTACACGCTTGAGCCGTTGTGGCTCAGGGGATAGAGCGTTCGCTTTCCAATGAGGTGACCCGGTTTCGAATCACAGCGATGGCTGGTTGCTTCCGCATCCGGTTCGCATGAACGGAGTGCTAATGTAAAAATATACTCATTGGTAGATGTATTATGGGTTAAAGTTCCCTTGCCGATAGGCTAACCGTTGGAGGCTTTTGTGGTTTTACCCTCCATGTAATATAAATGTCGTTTAATTCCATTAAAAAGTCCTTCACGACGGCAAACTTCACCAATACTTGATCCCGGAGTTCCCTTGTTTTCTGGATTGGGTTCAAAATTACAAGTTTACGGAGTGAGTTGAACACTGGTAGTCGTAAACTCAAAATTAGGTCGGCTGTTCAACGACGGTTATAAAATAAAATGGGTACCAATTTGTCTGTTAAGTAAATGCAGTTTGTGGGCAATTTTTAACACATTGTTATAATCATACCATTAATCATGAAATTGTGGAGCCGTAATCCCATGGCCCACAACGGGCTGTTGCAGGGATGCTTTGGATAAGCTGGGTCTTTCCAAACAAAACAAAAATAGTGATTTTTCATACAACTGATTTACTTTGTAATAAATGGCAATATATTATTTTATACATATATTTTATACACCAGAAACTGTTTGAAACGTATATGCAATGTTGATGAGAACTTTTAATAACGTAAATGAATGGTTTTGAAGCAGTTGCAGAAAAATTAACATATCTCTTTTTAAAGAATGAAATTTCTTTTAAATATTTGTGCGTTGAAAACTTTGCAAATGCAATGTATTTTTTTCTCCATGTTTCTTAGTTCATTTGTATGGTGTAGAATATTAAAAGAAATACTACGATATTAGAGAAGGTCAAAAGTATTAGCTCAATTCCTAAGAACCAATATAAAAGTTTCAGGATCATTAATGTCATTTTTGTTCTCCGAATCTATCAGTAATCGATGCTTCATTGTTCAATTCATCTCAAAATGATGTTTGTTGTGTTATGTGGTTATGCAAACTGAGTTACACCTACTAGTCATTTACTATCTACTACTGATTACATTACTCCGTTTCGTATTTTTAGAAAAGGAATTCCCTTTATTTATTCTATTTCATGATGCTTATCAATAGATTATAAAACTCTTAATGAGCCCCTAAATGCCATACTGTCAAAAGAGTATTTAGATATTTATTCATAAATAAAACAAAACTTTCAATCAACCCTTAAATTCTCTACTTTCAAAAGAGTATTCAGATATTTATTGTGACCGATTGAACTATAATATAATCCTGATTAGGAATTTCGTTTCTATGTTTTGTATTTCTTGAAAAGATATTTCTTTTAGCTATCCCATTTTATGCTCTTATAGATAGAAGATAAAACTTTTAATCAGCCCTTAAACGCCTTAATGTCAAAAGAGTATTTAGATATTTATTCATAAATAAAACAAAACTTTCAATCAACCCTTAAATTCTCTACTTTCAAGGAGTATTCAGATATTTATTGTGACCGATTGAACTCTAATATAATCCTGATTAGGAATTTCGTTTCTATGTTTTGTATTTCTTGAAAAGATATTTCTTTTAGCTATCCCATTTTATGCTCTTATAGATAGAAGATAAAACTTTTAATCAGCCCTTAAACGCCTTAATGTCAAAAGAGTATTTAGATATTTATTCATAAATAAAACAAAACTTTCAATCAACCCTTAAATTCTCTACTTTCAAAAGAGTATTCAGATATTTATTGTGACCGATTGAACTCTAATATAATCCTGATTAGGAATTTCGTTTCTATGTTTTGTATTTCTTGAAAAGATATTTCTTTTAGCTATCCCATTTTATGCTCTTATAGATAGAAGATAAAACTTTTAATCAGCCCTTAAACGCCTTAATGTCAAAAGAGTATTTAGATATTTATTCATAAATAAAACAAAACTTTCAATCAACCCTTAAATTCTCTACTTTCAAAAGAGTATTCAGATATTTTTTGTGACCGATTGAACTCTAATATAATCCTGATTAGGAATTTCGTTTCTATGTTTTGTATTTCTTGAAAAGATATTTCTTTTAGCTATCCCATTTTATGCTCTTATAGATAGAAGATAAAACTTTTAATCAGCCCTTAAACGCCTTAATGTCAAAAGAGTATTTAGATATTTATTCATAAATAAAACAAAACTTTCAATCAACCCTTAAATTCTCTACTTTCAAAAGAGTATTCAGATATTTATTGTGACCGATTGAACTCTAATATAATCCTGATTAGGAATTTCGTTTCTATGTTTTGTATTTCTTAGAAAGATATTTCTTTTAGCTATCCCATTTTATGCTCTTATAGATAGAAGATAAAACTTTTAAGCAGCCCTTAAACGCCTTAATGTCAAAAGAGTATTTAGATATTTATTCATAAATAAAACAAAACTTTCAATCAACCCTTAAATTCTCTACTTTCAAAAGAGTATTCAGATATTTATTGTGACCGATTGAACTCTAATATAATCCTGATTAGGAATTTCGTTTCTATGTTTTGTATTTCTTAAAAAGATATTTCTTTTAGCTATCCCATTTTATGCTCTTATAGATAGAAGATAAAACTTTTAATCAGCCCTTAAACGCCTTAATGTCAAAAGAGTATTTAGATATTTATTCATAAATAAAACAAAACTTTCAATCAACCCTTAAATTCTCTACTTTCAAAAGAGTATTCAGATATTTATTGTGACCGATTGAACTCTAATATAATCCTGATTAGGAATTTCGTTTCTATGTTTTGTATTTCTTAGAAAGATATTTCTTTTAGCTATCCCATTTTATGCTCTTATAGATAGAAGATAAAACTTTTAAGCAGCCCTTAAACGCCTTAATGTCAAAAGAGTATTTAGATATTTATTCATAAATAAAACAAAACTTTCAATCAACCCTTAAATTCTCTACTTTCAAAAGAGTATTCAGATATTTATTGTGACCGATTGAACTCTAATATAATCCTGATTAGGAATTTCGTTTCTATGTTTTGTATTTCTTGAAAAGATATTTCTTTTAGCTATCCCATTTTATGCTCTTATAGATAGAAGATAAAACTTTTAATCAGCCCTTAAACGCCTTAATGTCAAAAGAGTATTTAGATATTTATTCATAAATAAAACAAAACTTTCAATCAACCCTTAAATTCTCTACTTTCAAAAGAGTATTCAAATATTTATTGTGACCGATTGAACTCTAATATAATCCTGATTAGGAATTTCGTTTCTATGTTTTGTATTTCTTAGAAAGATATTTCTTTTAGCTATCCCATTTTATGCTCTTATAGATAGAAGATAAAACTTTTAAGCAGCCCTTAAACGCCTTAATGTCAAAAGAGTATTTAGATATTTATTCATAAATAAAACAAAACTTTCAATCAACCCTTAAATTCTCTACTTTCAAAAGAGTATTCAGATATTTATTGTGACCGATTGAACTCTAATATAATCCTGATTAGGAATTTCGTTTCTATGTTTTGTATTTCTTAAAAAGATATTTCTTTTAGCTATCCCATTTTATGCTCTTATAGATAGAAGATAAAACTTTTAATCAGCCCTTAAACGCCTTAATGTCAAAAGAGTATTTAGATATTTATTCATAAATAAAACAAAACTTTCAATCAACCCTTAAATTCTCTACTTTCAAAAGAGTATTCAGATATTTATTGTGACCGATTGAACTCTAATATAATCCTGATTAGGAATTTCGTTTCTATGTTTTGTATTTCTTAGAAAGATATTTCTTTTAGCTATCCCATTTTATGCTCTTATAGATAGAAGATAAAACTTTTAAGCAGCCCTTAAACGCCTTAATGTCAAAAGAGTATTTAGATATTTATTCATAAATAAAACAAAACTTTCAATCAACCCTTAAATTCTCTACTTTCAAAAGAGTATTCAGATATTTATTGTGACCGATTGAACTCTAATATAATCCTGATTAGGAATTTCGTTTCTATGTTTTGTATTTCTTGAAAAGATATTTCTTTTAGCTATCCCATTTTATGCTCTTATAGATAGAAGATAAAACTTTTAATCAGCCCTTAAACGCCTTAATGTCAAAAGAGTATTTAGATATTTATTCATAAATAAAACAAAACTTTCAATCAACCCTTAAATTCTCTACTTTCAAAAGAGTATTCAGATATTTATTGTGACCGATTGAACTCTAATATAATCCTGATTAGGAATTTCGTTTCTATGTTTTGTATTTCTTAGAAAGATATTTCTTTTAGCTATCCCATTTTATGCTCTTATAGATAGAAGATAAAACTTTTAAGCAGCCCTTAAACGCCTTAATGTCAAAAGAGTATTTAGATATTTATTCATAAATAAAACAAAACTTTCAATCAACCCTTAAATTCTCTACTTTCAAAAGAGTATTCAGATATTTATTGTGACCGATTGAACTCTAATATAATCCTGATTAGGAATTTCGTTTCTATGTTTTGTATTTCTTGAAAAGATATTTCTTTTAGCTATCCCATTTTATGCTCTTATAGATAGAAGATAAAACTTTTAATCAGCCCTTAAACGCCTTAATGTCAAAACAGTATTTAGATATTTGTTCATAAAAAAAAAAAAAATTTTAATCAACCCTTAAATGCCCGAATTTCATAAGAGTATTTGGATATTTATTCAAAAATAAAATTAGATTATAGCATGTCGAATGAGCGATGTTACCTTATTGTAATCCAGATTCCGAATTTCGATTACAATTGTAATCATGATTATGAGTAATCATATTCTACGATTGCAAGCAGTCGTGATCTACAATTTATACAATATAAGTATTTATCGATGTATTTCATCGTTTTTAGATCTTAGGCTTACGTTGTATGGTATTGTTCCTTTCTGAATTTTTAAGCATTAGATTTTCTGTCGAAAACTATTTATTTTGACATAGAAAGAAATTCGAATAGAATAGTATTAAATGTGCATCGCAATGACAAATTATCACTTTAATATATTGTAATTGACTTGTGATTGTATGTGATCCTGATTAATTGGCGTTCAGGCATGGCTGCAGAAAGGAGGGATTAAATTTAGGTAACATGTAATCGTTCTTTTTTATAATCGTAGATCGTGATTAATCATGATTACTTGTAATCGTGGAATTTGATTTATTACAATTGTTTTAATCGTAGATAATGATCAATCATGGAAAGTTTTAATAACGTTTACGATTATGCGCATAAAATTTTATGTGGCAATGTCAATTAATCTTGTCACATAATTTTTTGATTTATCCAATCGCTTTGATATTTTATACTTTCTCTTTGAAATCGATTGGGAACTCTTTACTTCATGCTCTATACATGGTCTAGTGCTTAATAGCTTTCAATATCTTTCTTTTTAAACCCCAAGTCAAATAAGTCCTAGTAATTTTAGAGAATAAGCTTCGGCCTATGTTCGCGCCGTGAGTGTAGCGTCCCTGTATCTTACTAGGTTATGTAATTTACACCACTAATGCTCTAGAAACCATCTGCTATGGAATAATGTCCTGTTAATATATTTTGGTAGTTATATTTTTTAATTATTTTTTTTTTAATTTTTGGACTTACTTTATATTTAGAATTATTAAGAAAATTTTCTTAAATTGAGGAGATGTGCTATCCTGATAAGCTCTGGGTTATAAAAATTATTTGAAACTGAAAAACTTGAATATATATATATATATATATATATATATATATATATATTTTTTTTTTTTTTTTTTTTTTTTTTTGCTTAGTACTAAAGCTGATTTTCAAATTTTGAAGTAGTATTGATTGCATGTTTTGATATTTCTGGTAAAATGAAACCACAAGTTTTAATGAAAATATTCAATTTGTAATTGATAAAGCTTAGCCTGGTAAAATTCAAATCAGAAGTACAGATAGGCAGACATTAATACTTAAATCTGATTATGAAATTTAGCCGATTAATAAAACAAAACAGAATACAAACTATTCAGTTTATAAATCTATTAAACACAGTTGCAGTTTAAATATTTTAATAATTAAATTTAAACTGATTTAAAAATTTATATTTTTATTTATATATAAAGTATTTTTTGTGATCAGTTCCTCTGTTCAAAATTTGTTAAGTAATAATCTTATATATTTTTCGTGTTTTGCTATTAAATTAAAAATTATAATGAACCATTTTTATTAAAAATCATTCTTCTCTAGGTCATTCATTTTGTGTTTAAGTATTTGTAGTACTGGTGCTCTGAGTGTTAGAGTTTTGTGCTCTCGTCCCTCAGGTCTTGGGTTCTATCATTAGACGAGCAAGGTTGACTCAGCCTCTCATTTCTTAAATTGGTCAATACATTAAGTACTAAGCATTCTTGGGGATTAAACACTGAAAAATCCACGATCGGCTGACTGGGCATTTGTTTCTGCACCCCAAAGCTTAGGGTCAAAAAAACTGGGATGGGCAAAGTAGGCCTTAGCCCTCCTTGGGCTGATTTTAGTTTATGTATAAATTCAAAATTGTTGTGTAATTTTTACGTTAACTAAGGAAATAGTTTAGTAATTAATGTTTTTTTCCCTCTGGTATCCTTATTCGAGTTCCTCCTACTGCGAACTTGCATAGTAACGTTATGGATATTTCAGATTAGCCATATTGGAAAATGTTACGTTATGGATACTTCTGATTCATAATTAATGGGTATTTCATATGTTATGGATATTTCAGATTCATAATTAATGGATATTTGAGAGGCTTCATTATAAATCGAATTCTTTTTTATAGTTGATGAGTTCGAGCATAAATTTTGATGAATCAACTGGGTTATTCGGCTCATAAAATATTCGTGATGTGTTCATAATTAACTTTTTATTGAGTCTAAATAGATCATTAATGATGATAAAAAAGTAAACTTTTTATTTTTCTTCTTATTATTATTATTGATCTAAATGGGAAATATTTTCTTTTATTTTCCATTGATTACAAATTTATTAATTATTGATTTTAATTGTCTCCTTAACAGCTCTTTTGAATTAGTAGTTAAGTGTCAATTTCTATTATCATTTAAAGAAAAACAATAAAATGGAGGCCTGTAGAAAATAAGGAATTTTTAAAGACTCTTGCAACAATTCTGATAAAATTGACTTAATTCTTTTTTTTTTTTTTTTTTTTTTTTTTTTACCTTATATTTATTTTACTCTCCATTTTATCATGTTAAAAATACAAAAATTTTGAAAATTAGCGCCTGTATAACACAATGTTTAGAACTTATTTTTTAAATTATCTATTACTTGCTGTAATGGTACGTTTAAAGAAAAACCTCTAAATTTGATTTTGTTTCGATTTTTTCTAACTGCATGAATGTAGTTTTAAGGCACTCAGTATTTGTTAAAAAAATAATTTATTTCACAAAATGGCTGGGGGGGGGGGTGAAAAAAGTTTTTAAACAAACGACATAAAATAAGTTAGATTTTCGTTGATTACTCAAAACCAGTAAAGTGAAAAAAAGCCTTACGAGTAACAGAACCTATATTTATTGTGAACATTGTGTCAAAATTTGAAGTAAATCAGTTGAAAATTGTGCTAGCTAGAAATACAATAAGTAAGATAAACATAGTTTCGAGTAAATTGCATTTAAAGTTTTGTGATTTCGTTTGAGGGATTTCCTCGTCCATTTTGTGTTACTATTTGAGTGATTTTTTTTAATATAATCATTTGTGCCGAGAAATTTCTAACAATGTATGCTCTTCTCTTAATTTCAGAGAAATCAAGATTCATTAATAGCTTAAAATCATAACAATGTCTTCGTATGAAAATTGCAAAGTCTAAGCAACCACACAACAGCAGTGAAAAATTAAAATTGTAACCACCTATTTTCCAATTATCTCAGCAATCTTCAATCATCAGCTTTAAGAACCTTTTTTTCTTTATTTCTTTCTCAAATTTCTTCAGAGTTATTTATTGATTTTTAATAGTTAGCGTTTCTATATAGAAAGTCTTATATTAAAATTTTTATTTCTTTAGGTACAAAAACTTGTTAACATTAAAGTATATCAAAGATTTATGATTTGATCAATTTCAAACTTCAATCTCATTTGAAAATTTAAAAAAAAAAATACTAAATAAGAAAATGTAATTAACATTTCTAAAAATAATTAAGCACGTGTACTTGAATACATTTAAATTCATACATTTAATTCTTTTAAGTAGATAAATTTTTAGCCATTCATTCCATTTTTTCTTCATTCCCTGAATACTGAGTAATAACATATTTTTAAATTATGCAGTATCTTGTATTATAGAAAATATTTGTATATTCTCTTGTATTTGTATATATCTTCTATTTGTATTTGTATTGCAGTATTTTGTATTTGTATTTGAATATATCTTGTATTTGTATTTGAATATGTCTTGTATTTGTATTTGGATATATCTTGTATTTGTATATTTGTAATTATAATAGGTATTTCTCTCACTCGTATTTTTCGATTCGAAAATCATTGGTATAAATTTCCTTTCTGTCTATTTCTCGCAGTTAGAAGCATCTTAAAAAGTAAATAATCATACAGAAATATTATCTTACAATGCATATCTAATATAAATGATCAAAAAATACCCATAGGACTATTAATAAAGTAATCTTTTAGTCACTTGTTGATCGAGTCACGTCTATTTGAGCCTTTCATCACCATTGGTCCACCAACTCTTTTAGTAGATTAGTTGAGAAGGTGAATGTTTACACCTCTTTTGAAAAAGAAAAGCTTAGTGGATCTATTTTGAGATCAGAGATCAGATCAGACGCCACCTTTAATAGGAAGAACAAATTCCATTTTTGTCCAATCTAGTTACTTTGAAGGAAACTAATATGTATTATTTGAGGACGAAATGAGATTTCATAATTTGTTTCAACTCTGTTTTGAGATTTAATGAATGGAAACAATTCGTGAAATGAATAATTTTGGAAGAAAAAAAAAGTATGATGCCGTAATAGGCATTACATATTTCCTTGTTTTTTTAAAATTCCTTTCATAATTTTTTTTAATTAATCCCAATCTAAATTTAGTTAAATTAAACCAATTATTTAATTTTTATTACATTTTATAAAAAGCAAATATAATGCTTTTATTCTCTAAATAATCAATTTAATGGTTAACTTTTTAAGCCAATACAAATGTAAAACTCGTTATTTCACTGTCACGACTAAATCGAACATCAAAATCTGCTTATATCTTAATCTATTTAAATCTATTTATATCATATTATCTTTATTCTTTATTTCCCTTACCACAAAAATTTTTCAGTTACAGGGTTTCATTATTTCTCACTGTCTTTTTTTGGCGATTAAACTAAAGCCAAATTATTTTAATATTTAATATTAATTATTAACAACACGGAATTAACTTTGTTTTTTGCTATTTTATTTATTGATTATTTGTCAATTATGGATCCCATGCACCTAAGTGTCTGTTGGGAACAATTCAATCACTTTTTAATTTGGCTTTTTTTAGGCTGGTCATGGGGGATTTATCTTCCATGGCTTGTCCTTATTGATATTATAATTCAAAATTTATTATTTCACTTCATTTGGATAAAACTATACTTTTAATTTTGTATCTAGAGCTCTAAAAATGCTACTATAATAAAAGTTTTATTATGATCCAGCTTTCATCATCACTTGTCATTTTCACGATCCTGATGAATTTTACCACAATCTTTAATTAGTCAAATATACCATTTGAATATATATTATTTGAAAATGGTAAAATAATATTAAAATAAATTATTATTTAACCATTTTGTCTGAAAGATTTCTAACAGTGTTAGCGAGATCGTGATTCATACATTAATTAAACATAAAATAGTATATTTTAAATTTTAAAAAAATGAACTCCCTTAAAACCCTTTACATTAAAAAAAAATTCTCATTTGAATTATAATAATTCTAAAAAGTGAATTTCAAACAGAATATTTCTAAAATTTATCCAGAAACTTGTAATTTTCAATAGTATCAGACTTCCGTGATTATTTCCCGAAGAAAAAACTATTAAAGATTTTCATTAGCTGTTTTTTTTTTAATGATAAGTTCAAAAGGAACTGAATACAATTTCGTAATAACTTAAAAATTAAATGAACACTTTTGTTTTAAATTCTACATAACAGAAAATTCGATTTGATTCATGTATGGGCATCATTATTCAGTATTGAGAATAGGATTAAATTGTTTAAAAAAAACATTTTCTTTCTGGTTACAGATCTAAAATTGGGAAATAACTTCTTCATATGATTCCAAAGAAGATACGTAACACGACAGTTACTTCTGACAAAATTCTTATTTCCAAAATATCTACCATTGTTTCGAGAAGCAGATTACAAAATGAAGTGCAGTGAAAGCATTTATTCTATTATTACTTTGAAATAAAGATATAAACCGAGTTAATCTTGAGACATTTTCTTAGGTATCAAGATTTTCAGACAATATTTCTGAGTAGAATGAAATTTTTCTGACTGGAATTTTTTCCTAAATGTCATTGTTGCAACAATTTAACTACACGCTGTAGCGGTCTTAGTAAAATATTTTATGATTAATACAATAATATAATTAATTCTTAAAATTTCAATTTCAGCTATTTTGACATAATTATATATAGCTATTCATAAACTTTAGTGTTAAAAATCATCATATAAAAAAGCAATGAAGACTGAAAGATAGAAATAATTAGTACTGGAATAAAATAAAAAAGGAAACTTATATACAAAATTTTCCCGTTTTTAAATTGAAAAAAAACAACAAAAATCAGATTAAAGATTTTTATTCAGCCTTTGTAGAGTATACAGCATTTGTATGTTTTATAGTTTTATTAGATCATGCACTTTAAATTGGTAATGACAATTTGACTTAAAAATTAAATTTTGAACATTTCTTACTGAGACTTTAGATAATGATATGTACAGTACATGGGGGAAAAAATGTGAGAAAATTCCCGTTCTGTATGGTAAAAGCATAAAATAAAAAAAATAAAGGAAAAAACACATATTTTTGATAAAACTAAAATATACGATATTTAAATCATTCATATGGTAACGATTACCGTTCATACGGTAACGGTTCACCGGAGATTCTGGTCTTCAAAATTATAGTTCTTATTTCCACACATTTAGTAAAATGTGAAAAGTAAATTAATCAGAATAACTGAAAAGTAAATTAATCAGAATAAATGGCTTTTCTGTCATGCTCTAAAGTATTACGATAAAATTAACAAATTTTACCTCATTCGTCTAAGTTTAACACATATTATAAAACAATATTTTATTAGTAATTTAACCAAAATCATTACCAAAGCGCTTCGGTAAAAATTACCGTACATTTTAGTGTTCCCATAGAGTCAGAAACACGGTATATTTTATTCTATTCTGGTAGTTTGGACCATACATTTTTTTACCAGTTATTAAATAATTCTAAATTTTCAATTAATTTTTTAATGCAATTTTGGTCAGATCTAGAAGGTTATCCTAAGAATTAAAGCTTTATTTTTTCATAACTTTTTTGAATATCATTACAAATCAATACAAAAATTTAGCTAGAAAATAAGCGAACCAATATATCATAGAACGATCTATTTGAAATTTCAAAAATATTTACACTATCCCCTAGAAGTGCTGTATCTTATTAGTTGCAACATCATTGAATAGTTTTTTTAAAAAATAAGGATCATGAATTTTAATTTATCAATTCGACTAAAATATATTTGTGAGACATTGAATCCTTTTCAAACTTTTGCCTCACTTTATATAAAGGTCTATATTATTTCATTTTTATTTAATTAACAAACATCAATTAACAGCTTATCTTCAAAAAAATGCCGTTCTTCTCCCTAGTCTCGTCCTTTTTAATTCAGCTCTGAAGACAAGAGAACTTTAAAGTTGAATATTATGGCAGGCCTTTTTCGTGGATAACGTTTTGACATCAATAGTCTTTTACTTTAAACTACAGAAATAAGGTTATTCCTGAATTAAATTTATCTAATTTAATCAGCAATTAATTAACAATTACAACCAAATCATACTTATCTTTAAAGAGTATGTCAATCTGAAATTTCCCACAAACTTTTTTGGATATATTTCATTATTTTTCTTAAATGAAACAAGAAAGAAATTTGTAAAAGTTTGTGAATTTTTATGTTAATTTAGTTTTACAGATGATTATAAAATTAAACAAAAGCCTTCTTAATTAAGCCTTTATTTTCTTAAAGTCTTTAATATACTAAAAATTGTATAGGTAGTATTTAGAAAAATCAAAGAATCATTAATCAATTTTATATACAACTTTTTTGATGGTTTGATAATGATTGGCCAATGACAATCTGAGTAGAAGTGTGCATATAATTCCGCACTTTTACTTTTCTCATTGAGTGATAATTCCATTTAAAATAATCTACTTACAACTCGATTGATTATTTTTTTTAATTTTGAAGAAACTAGCAACATAAAAATATTGATACATTAATAAACAATAGCTACATAAAATATAATTTACTTCTATTAAACTTACTAAAACTTCTCCTTTCTTTCCCAGCGATTCCCAAAGTTACATCTAGAGCTGCCTTTCATCAACATCATATTTCAAGCGGAATTATTCAATTAATTATCGAAGGTAACAAAATTTTATTAATTTTATTAATTTATTATTATTATAGCATGCATTTGAATGCATTGTCTTTATTGCCGACTTTTTACAATGCAATTATATAAAAAGATCTACTTTGAAAATGACTATAAAGATGTAGAATAGTAAATTTCCCTAATTTAAGTAATTTTTTATTTTCCTTCAATTTTAAAAAAATACTATATGACGTGTGGTATATATATATTAAAAAATTAATAAGCAAAAGGAATATGAAAAGATTTAAAAAAGAATAAAATCCTTCTAGCCCAAAGTATTCGCACAACTAATGAACAACAAATACAAAGTGCGCGCATCTGCATCAAAAGTAAACAAACAACTGATATTGTCTAGCCGTTTGCAATGTAAATTCCTCATACGCATGCGCTTTGGAAATATCTTGCCAAATAATTCGAAAACTATTACATTGACCAAACTTCATTATTAATAATAATAGATAATTATTAAAAATAACAGATAAATGTAATAAATTCTGATAGATTATTCACTTTACTCGAATTATTTGGTTATTATCAATAATAACCGGCGATAATTAATATTAACTGATTTATTACACTGACCGTAACATCTATACAATATTATTTCATATTTTCTTTAACACAGTTAAAGGGTTTGATCAAATCACTTATATTCTTTAAGGAAATCACCCCCAAAGAGTTGCTATTTTAACTTCTTCCGTGAATTGATCTTCTACCTCAGAGATTTGATTCGATTTACGTTTTTATTATCTCCCTGCGACATATTTATATATATATTATATATATATATATATATATATATATATATATATATATATATATATATATATATATATATATATATATATATATATATATATATATATGTATGCATATATATTTGAAAAATTAGAAGAGGTAGAATCAATAAAAGATTCGTGACACTAAATGAAATTGTACACAAAAATTATTAAAGCAATATTCGTAAAACAAATGGGACAGATACTTAAATTAATGGAACGACTAATTGTTTCGATATTCTGGGAATGAAAATTCGATAAGAGATAAGCAGTAGTGGGCATGGTATTTTGCATGCACATTTTCGAACAAAAAATAAATATTTCCCCATCTGTCAATGAATTTGACAAATCGTACAGATTGACTGAAAATCTGAGGAACGTATGTATGTACATTTTTTAGAGCATACTAAACTATAATTAAATTATATTTGTAAAGCTTAATTTAAAGATCAAAATCATACTATGCTGGATTTTTTTTCATGTCAGTTTTATTTTTAACTATTATGTACTTTTTGTTTTGCCCTATATGGTAACGCACCTACACAAAATTGCATCCCATGCAAAGTCACACAAAATTTTGATTACTGTGTTGTGCGCTTATTTCATTGCGATGCATGAAAAAATAATTAAATTTTGATTTTTATGTAAAATAACTTCTTGAAATCGAATACCACCCCCGTTTTCGCCCACCATCCAGCATTTTCTTAAAACATCTAACCGTCTATGTCTATCACATTTCGAAAAAAATCATGTCCATAAATTTGATTTGAAGGGGGGTGGGATAATTTTTACAGTCAAATACTATGTGAGGGTCAAGGAAGGCAAAGAGTTCTAAAATATGAACAATTGTAGCAAGGAAATATATTTTGGTTGTATTTTCTTTCTCAACTTGTAACAAAAGAAGAAAAATCATTAAAAAAAGATCAATCGGGTTTTTTTTTTAACTCAATTTTTTAATTGATTCTCAACACATTATAGTTACGTTAACTCTCTCCCTCACACGGTTTTGGTCAAAATTTTTACTAAGGGTTTAAAATGTTTCTAAACTATTCTAAAATGCTTGTAATAGGAAAATGTGTTTTTCACTTTATGCGTGCATACAATGGCGTGCGAAAGTCTTCGGCCAACATATCATTCATAAAGTTTTTTAGTATTATGTTGTTAAAACGCACAAATTTCAAAAGATATATAATTCTTTGCACGTAAAAACTGAGTTAAAAACGTACAGCTGTTTTGAAACACAAACATTTTTGGCTTCTCTCTCTCTCTCACCCGATTTTAGCTAAACTTTTGGCTAAATATTTTTGTTATTACAGGGAGTTTGAAAAGAAAAATAAAAGCTGTAAGTTACATTGTAATAAGTAAAAAATCAAGTAAAGAATTTTGGAAATTTTTCTTATTACAATTTAAGGGGAAAATATCCCTAAAACATCTCTTCTTGCTACATCTGTTCAGGTTTTCTAACTTCTCACCTCTTTAGCTCCTTACCTTTTACCTCTTTAGCTAAGAAGTTTACGATATGAATAACCCTTTTCCCTTCCGCTAAATCAAATAGAACATTCGCCCTTCAATGCTAGGATTCGAACCCCAGCAATGGCTGATCGATACGAATTCCTTACCCGGCTCACAACGGCCAGAGTACTGACATAAAATAGCTTCGGTGGTAAACGGATCATGGGTTATAGTCCATTTGCCGTCAGGCTAACCGTGGAAAGTTCTCGTTGTTTTCCTCGTCTTGTAACGCAATTGCGGGTTAGTCCCATCACAAAATCCTCCACGAAAACAGATTTCTTCCACTACTTGATCTAGGAGCTTCCTTGTCTTCTGGATTAGGTTCAAACTTACGAAGATACGGAGTTGAAAATTGGTAGCTGTAAACTCAAAATTGAGTCTGCTGTTCAACGACGGTTATAAAATAAAATAAGGGGAGGTTCTTAAATACCAGTGGATGATGCAGAGAAAAGGGGATATTTTGATTCAAAAGGTCATTTTATGTTAGAATCAGCAAAAATGGAAATGAAGATCGATAAAACTTTCTTTTTGCAGAAGTATCGGGCTACTAACTTCAAAAAAGAAAAATTTAAAAGCTTTATAACTAAATAATTTTAAAGCAATTTCTTTTCATATCTAAAATACCTTTAATTGGAAGATTTAATAACAATTTTTTATTTCCGTCCAGAAGATTTTAAATATACTTTTGTTCTACGGTTGCATGTAAGCCACCGACCAGTATATTTATTATAACTTCTTTCTGCCTATGACTGAAATAATGCATATATTGAAATAATGAAAAAAAAGAAAAGAAAAAAAAAAAAAAAAAACGATAATATTTCCGACTGTAATATTTCCCTCTCTGTTAGAAATTTCTCAGAAGAAATGGGTATTCATCGTTATTTTACCAGAATGGGGGTCATTGTTATTTTACCATATTCAAACAAAACAGTCAAACAGCCATAAATATACAGTCAAACAGCATTCAAACTTAACTGCTTTCGCCTAATACGGTTTAACAACTAGAATTTTATCGCATCAACTAGGACCACCTAATGAAGTTAATTACTTGCAGATGGCTACATATTATTGCCGAGAGGGCTAATTTGTAAATCTCGTGACCGAGAGAACGGGGGTTTGAGTCCCAGCTTTGACAGTACGATATATCCTCCATTCCCTTCAACACATGAAGAGTTTCCAGAGTCTGGGCTGGTATTCTGACCTCAAAGTGGACAATCGATTTGAGTTTTTGGAAGCCGCACCAGGGGGCGCTTTACCTGATATTCTACTTTTCCCGCCCATTGCTCGATTTTTGGTTTGCAAGTTTTAGTGGACTTGAGCGCTCTTTTCGGTCGACGCGAAAACCTTCACTCACCTCTATTGAATTATAATTAAGAAAATTCGTAATTTTCAAGAGGCAAAGTGAAAACCATCTGTTTAGCAACATAAAGTGATGAGTAGCAAGAATGCTGTTTACATTTAAAAATTCTGATATTTTAATTTTTTTTCTGGATCTTTTCTACTATCCACATAATATTAAATGCAATTAAAAATCTATTTCTTGAAAAAAAAAAAAAAAAAGCATGCATGTGATATGCCGATACGATTTACTCTTGTAATACAATTCTGAAAAACAAAATTTGGTTTCTTAATCGCTATTAGAATAAACAAAGCAAAGATCTGATTGCAACTCAATAACATATACATATAATAATAGTACATATTAGAATTATCAGACTTGTAAATAAAATTTATCTAATAGGTTATTATTATCAAAAAGAATTATCATTTCGGAGATGTATATAAAATTTATTTAATAAATGTAAATATCAAATATTAGAGCAATAAAATAAAGTTTTACAATATTTAATCTCAAATAAACCTTAAAAGGCAATGTTTTATCTCAAATAGATACTGAACCAAAATGACTTTTTCAACAGCTTATCGCGCGTGAATTGCGTCAGAATGCTTTGAGCATTTTTATTGGCTGATAGCTCGGAAAAAGCTTCACCCCTACTCTTCTCATGAAGTCGACCAGTCCACGAGTATACTCCACTGATATTAGCGTTCAGAATACCGAAATTCAAAACAGTGGACGGTGTGACGACAAGGGAAGGCGTCACTCGGGGAAGTTCTACTTCCACTAGTCGTTTGTTTGGAATCCGAGGCCTGTACTCCCCAGTTTGTGACCCTGGGTTATTAGAATACTATACTTTCATTCATGCATAAATGGCAGCAGCGTAATGCTACTAAACTATATCCTAAGTCCAGTTCCAAATTTCTTTTTTTTATGGTTTTGAAACCAAGCTAGTTGTAGAGGGTTAAAAAAACGTATCGTCATGGTTTTTTAACCATTCTAGATGTAAACGGTTTCAAAACCGTAAAAGTAAAAAATATTCTTTACCGTAAACTTTACGTTTAATTTGGATGGACAGACTGATGTCGGTTATTCTATCATAATTTTAGAATGAAAATTCTAACAGTACTTTTGCATTAAGAGTTTTAAATGTTTTTTTCTTTTATGACCTGTATTGCTAAGAACAATTTGACACCAAGTATAAGAGATTACTTTAAATACTTCGAAATTTACGGCAAAGATACTATAACCCACTGACTGAAATCAGAAAATTTCACACCCATTTTCTTAATTGGAATCATCCACAAACTCACTCTTTTATTTAAAGTTAATTATTAAAACTTTTGTCTTTAAATCTACTTTACCCAATTTAAATTTCTTCAACCTCCACCAAGATTACTTGATTTCTAATAAACCTATTCAATTAAAACTTGGTAATTAGTTTCGGTATAGTATGATGCTCTAATTTAAATTATCACTTGAATAATTTATATTTTTGGGTTGTCAAAATAACTATTTTTTATAAAAATCCAATAAATTAATTATTTTAATTGAAAAAATACTTTTAGTTCTCAATTTCTTGGAGTAAGTATGGTTTTAAAAAGAGTATGATTGCCGATTAAAAGTTGTTGCGAATTATTAATACGATTTTTATGACATTTATCATGCGCGCAAGATACCATAGTATCTCTTTTTCTCTTCAAATTTGGAAAGAAAGAAGATTAAATTTTAAAAGCTATTTTCATTTTTTTCATAAAAAGATTTGCATTTAAATAATGTCTGTGCATATGTTAAATTCCATTTAAAAAATTATGAATCTTACGTTAAATATTATATAAGTTATGGAAAGTCAAAAAAAAAAATAATAAATAATGCAATGACCTTAATTAAATTAGTACGAATACAATGACTTTTCTACACTGAGAGCATACATGGATTTTTAAATCAAGGATCGTAAGTAAAATATTGATAACATCAGATTAAAGAACAGAAATAACATATCATATTTCTCTGTATTGAAACAGGCTTCGTGCATCCTTTACAGTTGCGAAATTGTTATACAACCCACCTGAGATTTTAATCTGTAGTTTAATTTGTACTACTACCAGTTTTTGTGCTACCAAATTTTTCCGATTGAGAATGTTTCAGTTTTATCCAACAATGCCATTTACCAGGAAAAAATTAGAATATTTTTTAAGCGTGATGCAACAACTGTTTTAATGATTTAAAATAATAGGTAAAAAGTTATCAGATGTTGAACTTATCTACACTGGTCATTCAATTAACTTTAAATAATATAGCGAGTGTCTGCAACTATTTTCATGTAATATATATATAATATATATATATATATAGGCAGCAGTAATTTAGTCAAAATATCGGGTCCCGATTTTATCCAAACAAGCCAGTTTCACCCATTTCAACTCTATGGTTTTACCCAACTCTCCCCTTCATAATATGCAGGGTTGGAGATAGTGGGCGGAAAATGAAGCATATGCCCTCTAATCAAGAAAAATCTAAATTCCTTAAAAAACACTTTCATCAAGTTCAGATCTTTATTTTGCTATTTCTATAAAAAAATATGCACATAATTTTCTTTAAAAATTTTTTACAAAGGGCATAGATAATATCGGATTATGGTACCAGAGAAACTCCTGAAAATATGAACAATTTGGGGCAGACATTAAAAAAAGTTATAATAATAGATTGAACGAAAGCAGCTAAGAAATAAATTGGCTTAAGAGAACACAAGAAAAAAAGTAATTAAAAAGATTATTTTGTGGGCCGAAAGTTTATCAGTTATGTATATTTATGTTTATATTTTGCTACCTGGGAGAAGGGGTTATCAAATTTTAGTAATTTATGAAAATCAAAAGAGTTTTCTTAATCGAAGATGAAAAACCAAAATGTCTAAAAAAAATTTAAATGTTGTGCTACTTGTACCAATTTTTACAAATATGAGAAAGACTTAAAAAATAAATAAAATAAAATAAAAAATTTGTTCCATTTTTGAACGAAAGTAACTTAAAATTATTGTTTTTTTTTTTGTTTTGTTTTTTTTTACGCATCGCATTGTTTATTTGATTAAAATGCAGGTATATAAATTTAAATTATTAATTATGTATCGATAATTTCAAAGTTATTTCAACAAGTAAAGATAATTCAAATTAGTATGCAGTTTGATGTGTTTTCAAATGTACTAATTTTAAGATATTTTGTTGATTATTTGTAAATAAATAATCTTAAATTTTCAATTTTGAAGAATAAAAAAAAATTAAAGAACTGAATTAGGTAGATTAACATAGATTGTTTAAAAAATATGAGTTGATTTTTTACACAGAAAAATAAAAAACAAAGACATCATCATAGCAAATTTCTAATGAATCAATAAGTAACTTTATGTTAAATATACTGAAAAATTCTTTATCAAATATCTAGAATTAAATCAAATGTAGGATTTTAAGGACCAAGATCCAAACAAGGACATCAAATATTAAGAAAAAATGCATCTTAATTAGTTCCCCTATCTTGCAAAAGTTTCCAAAATTTTTAAATAAAAAAGCAGAAGTTATTAATCTTTATTTAAACTTTCATGATAATAATTTTTAAAACAACGAATGTAAGTGAAAGAAAATTATTGTAATTTAAAAAAATTATCTCCATTTAATATTTATAAAATTGTAACAATCTCCGTGAGAATTAAATTCATTATAATACGGCCATCTCCTAACCCACCTATATTAAATGAATTATTTATTTAAGGAAAGATCATCTGTTTTGAATTCGAAAGTACAGCGAAACCTTCAGGAAAGACCACCTCTTTGTAGCGACCTTTTTTTACCTACAGACTTTATAGGTCTATTTAAAGGGCTCTCACGAGTGTTTTAAATTTATATAATACTGTTTCTATATTATATAGTAAAAAATTTTACATTTGTAACATACTCAACCTCTTTGACACGAAATCCGAGATTTTATTCCATTAAGATTTTGCTTAAAGATTAAAAAATAAGCGAGATTCTAAATTAATTTTATAAAGCCGTTAGAATTTTTGAAATTTTCTTTCCATTTTTTAATATTAAATAGGTGCATTTTTTATGGATCCATTTTCTTAAACACGCAATTTGAACTAGAGCTATTTCTTTACACAATACTATCACATCCCATTCCATACATGATCCTTCACATTTGAAGCTATATTCACTATTTTAAACACTCATTTTGAGCTATGTCCAAAATAAAAATCTCACCGACGAAACATACTTTAAATTTTTAACTGCTTTTAATTTTTGCCATGAATAGCTCTTTCTTCTAGGAAGGTTAACTTTTCATATTTTACCTAAATAATATTCATAAGATTATATATTTAAAATTTTGAGCTGAAAAAAAACGAGTAATTTGTTAAATAATTATCGTGTCCTAAAAAA
The DNA here is from genome assembly GCA_949128135.1 of Parasteatoda lunata. Taxonomy (NCBI): domain Eukaryota; kingdom Metazoa; phylum Arthropoda; class Arachnida; order Araneae; family Theridiidae; genus Parasteatoda; species Parasteatoda lunata. The sequence goes on from OX421980.1 coordinate 80,818,114, forward strand.
TACTGTGGTGCTGCCATCTATCTTTGAAAAGGTGTTTTATGAATCGAAGATACAAACTAGTATAATTAAAAGAATCTTTTAAATTTAGTATCTTATACCATTCACATTATTCAATGGAAGTAAATGCAAATTTTAATTAAATGAAAAATTTTCTTACGTATGGCTACAAAAAAAAATTTATTTTTAATATCATGGTGAAACAGAATCATTTTAATTTAAGTTTTTAAAAACGGTACGAGAATGGGAAAAAGTAAATTAAACTACAAAAATTAAATAGTTATTGCCTTTAATAATATAAAAAATGGGGTTTTCAACAAATAATAACTAAATTATATCTGGGTTCCATCCCCTCACCCCCATCTTTTAAGTACATCATTTAATAAATTAATATCCAAAATAGAATAAATAAATATTGAATTATTTTAATAAGTCAATGAAGACAAAACTCACTATACGTCTTATATTTTCCTTAAAAAGAATTTTCATATTTTATTAAGTTTTTCACATTTTATTAGTTTCTTTTATTTAAGTTCTTCATATTTTATTAGTTTATTTAATTTAGAAGCATGCATCTATATTTTTATTTTAACAATTAAAATATTTAAGATACTCACAAAAAAAAAGTATATTTCTGTTTAATAAATTTTGCTTCGCATCTTTTAGCCTATACAGAAGAAATTTTTAGAGAAATGGAATCTTATCCTGAACTTCAATTAACAGACATACAGTACGGTGTGTTACGACAAAAAATGCGCTCTTTGTATGACCATATACGTCACCATCCTGCCCTAGATCAACGATATTTATGGGTTGGTAAAGGACGACCTAATATAGATCCAGATATCGGAACTTCTTTACATCCATCAAGACAGGTAAACATTTATCTATTCACTACAATTATTTGGAACCAATTATTTTTTAAAAATTTCTTGGAAATATTCAAAATATTTAGCAAGAAAAATTATTAATAAAAAATATTTATCACGAAAATTTGAACAAAGTATTTGTTACTTTATTTAGATAATATTTATGGAAGATATAAATATGGTGAAATGTAGAAGATTACAAAATAATGAGTAGCAACAAAACAATGTGTCATTATGGAGCGGAAGCCATTTAAAAAAAAAATTATGATAAACATTTTTTCATTAATTAACTGTCGGACAAAGGAGCCTTCAAGTGTCCAAACACTTAGGTTCTAAAACTCCAAGAATTTTAAATTAAGGCTTTTTTAGAAAGGCTCAGTCGTAATATGAAATCATGCTCTTTTGGGAATAATATGCTATTTTTATAACTGCCCTGAGTTTGCCACTGTCACTCATGACAGTTAAGTCTAGTTTAACATATCTAAACCAGGGCTGTCCCCGCTTATTTTAAAAATGGCGTAAAACGTCAATATGGAAAAAAGCCCCAGTTTTATGAAAATAAAAAGCCGTTTGAGGTCTAATTTTTTAATATTTAAAAACTTACTCCAATGCTGCATTACCTGGACTTATGAAATTTTGCATAAACTGAGAAGGCAGTAATTTTGGTAATTTTCATCAAGATGAAAATAAGATAGTATGAATAATTTTCCCTTAGATGAGAATTTTCATCTAGAGTTGAGAGGGCAGTAATTTTAATAATTTTCATCTAGATTTGAAAATTTTCATCAAGTTGGCGATTTAAAAAAAAGCTTAATACCTCTTAAAATGTTTAAGTTATATGCCTGTTCTAAAGCCCAGATCATATATATATAGTTTAAAATCATTGCATTGCTTCAAGTGCAAGGAACTTAAACTATATGACTTTTTTATTTTCCTATAAAGCTTCGAAAAACAGCGTTAAAAGTGAAACGAACTGTTACAAACGGACATTTAAGATGAATTTGTTGTTGTAGTTCATTTGCGTCGCACTAGAGCTACACAATGGGCTATTGGTGACGGTCTGGGAAACATCCCTGAGGATGATCCGAAGACATGCCATCACAATTTTGATCCTCTGCAGAGGGGATGGCACCTCCGCTTCGGTAGCCCGACGACCTGCACGCGAAGTCGAGCGCTTTACGGTAGAACAGTTTAACGAGGACCAATACCGCACACCCTCGGTCTCTACGCAGACTGATCCAAGTGGTTCACCCACCCGCACACTGACCGCAGCCAGTGATGCTTGACTTCGGTGATCTGCTGGGAACCGTGTCTTAACGATCAGTCTACTGCGGAAAATTAAGATGAATTAAAAATCACTTAATTAATTAATGAATTAAGAGATTTTAAATTTTAGAATTATTTTTAAAATAAATACCTTTTTGTTTTGAAAAAAGGTACCTTTAAATGTTTATTTTCTTTATAATTATAAGTTTAAATTATAGAAAAAAGCTTTTAAGTTGTTTATCAATTTACCTTTTTTTTTTTTTTCTTTTTAGTTAGTTTACTTTTTTGAAGGAAAAAATGGACACAATGGCTGTATATATTAGAATACCTTTAATTATTTTTTTATAAACTACAAATTATTCTCTTATTTTGAAAAGAAGTGAGAATTTCTTTTTGAAATACATACATAACAATATAATAGTATAAAAGGATAATTTAAAATAATTGAGGCTCAAATTCAGTTATTACATATTATACACTTTGATCAATTTTAACGGTGGTTTGTCAAACGTCAAAGTACTGTTTTCTGTGAGGAAAGCACCCTGCCCTTTTTTAATTCTAGAGAGAATTCTGTATATATATACATATTATTGATTAATGTAAATGGTTAACTTTAACTATTACATTAGCAAACATTTTATTTATAGGAAAAAAATAGTGTTTCACATTTGACTTTCAATTTGCAGAGTCGAGGCAGCTCTAAGCGTAAAAGATATTTAATTGAAGATACGCCAGAACAAATCCATGAAAGAAATCAAAGTCATGAATCTACAACTACAGTCCAGAAAAAGGCAAAATTAAGTTTTCCATCAGAAGAGATCTGCAAAACGAATCGCTTGTGGGAGCAAATCAACAATACTCATGATTTCTACGACAATGAAGTTGAAGTTATTCAAGATAGTGTACAGCAATATGTTTTTTCTTACAGATGTGTAGCTGAAACTGGACCTTGCATTGGAATCTCACCATTGTAAGTAGTACAAATTGAGTCTGGTCACCCTCAATTTGTTACTTTCATTCAACTTTTTTTTTTTTTTTTTTCAGAATTCGTAATGCAACTTAACTATGAATATATTCTTGCCACAATTTTTTAATTTCTTTTTAGTAGGCCAATAAATAATAAATATTCACGGGGGGTAATAATAAATATGCACAGAGAGAGAAGAAAATAAAAATACACAGAATTGTTCTATAATTTTAATTAAAAAATGTGATATTGTTTTATTTAAATGAAAAAATGTCAATTTTTCCTATATCCAAAAAGAAAACAAATTTTTTTTTTTTTTTTTGCTTCCTAACTTTTTTTCTTATAAACTTAGATGAATTTTTATTTCATTTTATAACAAGCTTTTAAAAAGCGACCCAATTCTGAGTTTACAGCCATCAATGTTCAACTCCATAGCCTTGTAATTTTGAATCCAATCCAGAAGACAAGAGAACTCCTGGAATAAGCATTAGGACAAATTAGCCTTCGCGGGGGATTTATTGGGGGCGAGAGGAACTAATCAATAATGGTGTTACATGGAGTGGAAAATCACGGAAACCTACCACGACGGCAAGGGTATTCTATCCCATAATCCCTCTACCACTTGTCAGCACTGTGATCGGTGAGAGCCTGCAGGCTAATTTACAATCCAGCAGTTCTTAACGACCTGCTCTCTTTTTATAGAGATTTTCCTCTTGGCGGTAGATGTTTTCAGTTATAATGCAACACTTTATTTCTCTTTTAAAATTTGCTACCTAAACTAAAAAAAAAAGTACAAAATAATATTTTTTTTATTTAAAAAAAAAGCTCAAACAGGAGAGCGAGAGGTGAAAGCCGATAGATTGCAAAATCACAGACGGAAGCAGAATTCGCATCAACCAGCCACAGCTAAGATTTGAATCCGGTTCACCTCATCGGAAGTCGAGTGCTCTATTCCCTGAGCCGCCAAGATTCAACTTAAATGAATTTTATTTTATAACCATCGTTGTACAGTCGACCCAGATTTGAGTTGGCGACCACCAATGTTCAACTCCGTAACCTTGTAATGTTAAACTCAATCCAGAAGACAAGGGAACTCCTGAAGGGACCAGTACTCTCAAAAATAATGATTTGTTACAGAAACTTGGAGACCTTTGTGACCCCGACAGATTTAACGTGCAGCAGTCACCATTTAATACAAGAGGATTCTTTGGTCGGCTAGATTCGAACTCCCGTTCTTACAGACACGAGTCCAACGCTCTACCAACTAGGCTATCCTGGCCCCAACTTAGACGAATTAAAAAATTTCAGATTCTTAAATGTCAATTAAAATTATTTATTTAAATAAAAAAATCATATTTAGTAAAAATAAGTACAATAACCGCCATTAATAAAATCATCTTTTGTTAATTATGCTTATATTCTTGCCAACAAATTTCTTTTTATAGCCCAATTAATAAATAAGAGAGTATTAAAGGGCGTCACAGGCATCCAATATTTAGTGAGAGAACGAAATTAAAATAAACAGAATAGTTTTCTAAATTTAAATAAATAAATAAAATAGAGGAGGAAATAACACTAAAAGCTGCAAGTTTTTTTTTTATTTTTTTTTTTTTTTATTGTTCAAAAGGCATCTCTAATTCAACATTGATTACAGATTGTATAGTGTCACGTATATCCCATACATGCATTTAAATTAAAACGATCTTTGGGATTAAATGGAAATGTGTACTCTTATGTAAGTGAATATTACATAGACTTCTTTTTCCAAGTCAGGTCACCAAATATATTTTTGGGATAATAAATGATGCAAAGAAATATAAAAACTAGAGTATGAAAAATATGACTACAATTTGATTTGTCGATTCCACAAGTGATAGTGAAGATAATTTTTAAATGTTTTTTTATACTCTTACTGTGTGAAAAAAACTTGTAACTTAACTTGTAAGTAAACTAAAATACTTGTAAGAAAACTTGTTTTTTGGGCATATACTGCGAAAATACTTGCAAATAAACTTGCTTTTTGCGCATTTCAGATATGACAGTGAATGTACAGAAAGATATGGATGGATGTATATGTATTACAGAAGAGTTGATGATCCTTTTCGAACTCCTCAGTGGGGATTTGTAGCAGCTCCCCACCATTGTGCTTGTAAAATAACTCCGAAATACATTCCAGATTCTTGACTGAACAGTTACTTTACAATACACTGACTTCCATATGCGCCAACCATTCCGCCAATTGATTCACGGACTATGAGGAAAAAAAACATGTATGAAAATATACATTTAAGGTAAATTTTTGTGCGACACGTTGAAAGATGAGCATGACTTGGAACTTATATTTCCTTTTTAGTAAACAAAACATTCACACATTAAATTGAATTTCAAAAATATAATTAACAGTTTTACATGGACTTAATGTTGGAAATATATCAAGAGATATATTATGTAATATTTTGTCACATAGTTTATCACCAGTTGCTTTGTTTACCTTATAATTTTTAAAAATCATAGTCTGTTTTGCTGATTAACATAGTTAAATAATTGTAATTATAAATACAAATATTCGTTAGGATTTTGAAAAATGATAATTTCCTGATTATCTAAAGATCTCATTAATCATTGGATAAACAGTGATGTGTTCTATAGAGCTTTCTTACAATCTGCATGCTTCAATCAAGAATACTTAAAGATCTTATACTTCAAAATGATACGGGCTTAAAACAATTTGGGGATATTGAAGTCTTGTGTGATACTAGAAATCTGCATCAAAAGCATATGAACAAAACATAGTAGAATAAATACACTTAGAATATTTTTTTTTAGATAAAATTTATACAAGTAGGTTATAATAGAAAATTAATTGTACAGTAATGAGCAATTTTATAGACTTCAGTTTCTTTGAAAAGGAAATAAATAGCATGTAATTAATTATTTAGGTATAAACTTAATTGAATGAAAAATTCAGGTATAAAAACAGGAATGTAACCACATTTCATTCCTGTTATTGCTAATCATATCAAATTTCAACACTATTTGTAGAGGGAATAATAAAATTTTTTACTGAAAACTGCTGAATATTACAGATGTTTAAAGTTCTATTATAAAACATATAGAATTTAGTTTTCCTCGGTGTATCAATTTGTCTAAGTAGACCCTGAAATAGTCAGCAACATAACTATTCTGTTAGTTCCAAAAAAAGCACATATCAATACATATCTCATAACTTAGACATTCTATATATCAAAAGACTTAAGACATATAAAAAAGTTAATATATCTAGATCATTTTTTAAATTTTTATTTTATTCTTTTGGAATAAAACAACACAAAACATGTCTCAAATAATAAAAACATTAAACAAACAAAATTTAAATCATAAGTAATATTTAAAAGCATATTAATAGCCTACTTATTAAAACTATCATTAATGTTTTTTTTAAAATTAATTTAGGAATGAAACTTTTGTTGAAAATATTTTGTCCTCAGTAAACTGCTAATTATTTTTAAATGCATATATTGCAATTATTAAATTTCCTTCTTATCATTCATAAATAGTAAAGTGAAAACTTTATACTAGAATCATGCTTTTTTCATTCTCAAAAAAAATTTCTGACTTGTTTTTGTTTTGACACATGATTCGTTAATTTCTTTTCTAAAATACTTTTCAATCTAGTGCTAAAATATTTTTTATCACTGCTGAGTTGGTGTTTAATCAGATATTTATATCAATCATTTTTCAAAACATGGTGCAGAGATGCCAATATGCAAATGTAAAAGATCAAACAAAAATCATAGTAACTTGAAAATTCTTATTTTTTTTTTTTAGTACATACAAACACAAATTACATTTATTTATATCAAAACAACAATATCCCACAATTATTTGAATTATTGATATTATGAGATTTTTGTATGCAATTGAGCTATTTCAAACATTTATAAATGCTGATTGTTACAAAATTAGAATTAAAGATTTTAAAACTGTATATTATTTTGAATTTTTTATTTACTGCTTTAAGTGCTTAAAAGTAAACATTTGTTTCAAAACATTTGAAGCATAAGAGGTTCAAATGACTCATGATAATGGCATTCTTTTAGCATATTTAAAAATTAAATTGCAATGATACTACTATCTAGCACATGTTTAAATTCTTTCATTTGTCTGATAAAAAAATATTTTAATAAAGAAAATATGATACATGAAAAAAATATTGAAAGTCATGAAAAGATGTGTACAATAAGTACTATCCATCTTCTTATACTACATTTTTCAAACTTCAACTCTCTTGGAATTTCTAATTGAGAAACAAACCAAAACTGCTTTAAAATTATTGAAAAATATAAGACTGATTCAACACTTTACTCATAATTTTAAAATCGTGTGTTTTAGTTTAGCCAATAATTTTTTAAATTGTTTTGTCTAGAGGGTTAATAGTTGAAAAGCTAAGTACAGAGCTCTAAAAATCATTCAACACCATACGAAATATTTATTACGTATTTCATGTTTAGGAAAATGTCATTCTAGCAAATCTAGTCTTTATGTTTCTTTGATGTCTAACAAATTCAATATGTTACCTGTGATTTTATAATGTATTTGTTTAATGTACAAGTGCATATTAGTTGTTTTACTTTTTGTTTTTGTTCATAGTCTGACGAATCAAAGCTAATTTAAGCTTTGTGAAACAAACTGTATGTATTACCAATTCATTTTTGTAACTTATTGAAATTTTATACATTTATTGTTGTGTTACAATTTATTTCATTGTATTTAAAAAATTTTGTTGCTTTTCATTTTTCAAATAAGTGTTTCTGTTTCTTTTATATGTTTATTTAAATAAAGTGATATATTTAACAGAAAATGATTAAGTTTTGATTTCAAAATAATATGTATACTTCTACATTCTTGAAAGGCAACTTAACATAATTTTTAATAAATGTATGTCTTAAATATCATTTTGATTATATTAACATTATTTTATTTCAACCTCATAGACAGGTAGCATCTTCAAGAATAATTAAACTAAATATTTTCAAGCAAACATAACAGCTTTATGATATAAAAGGCAGAATTGGCATGAGGACGCAAAATGATTAATTTAACTTAATGATACAATACTATACTAAAATTGTGGCATTGTTTAAAATAGATAATACTTTTAATTTTTTCTTGGTTTTTTTCAATGATTGTTAAAACTTCAAGGCAAATACTATGTAGTAGTCTGATTTATTGAAATTTTGTGCAAGCTGTGATTTTGTTAATTGAAACAAGATTAAAATGTGAGGATAGCAAAATTGTAACCTTTAAAAAATAACATGTAGCTTTAAACCACCCTATTGACAATGGTTAAAAAAATGGTATTTACAATAAGAATAATATTTACAACAAAAAGTTTTGCATATTTTTATGGTAGTTTTTTACATTAAAAAAAATGGTTTAGAATTTTTTATCATTATTAATAAAATAAAAAAAAATAATAGACAACCAAACTAAAAAAGTGAATAAAACACATAAATAAAATTTACTATTATTTAATAAAAATCTTACAAATTGTTTTAGTAATACACAGAAATTTTAATTAATAGCTCAACAGTTTTCACATTTTGAGTTTTTAACACAAAGTTTTAATTAAATGATTATCAATACATTAGAGTAATGGACAAAAAATGCTTGCAGTAAATAGAAAGAGATGTAAAAGAGAGACATGCATAAGCACACTGATTTTAACTTGACTAATCAATTTTTAGAAATAAATATTATAACAACTCAAACATACACATTGCTGTAACATATTTAAAAATATGGTAACGCAGATAAAATATATTAGGTGGTTAGCTAAACACGCCTTTAGACTTAAGAAAAAAAGTTTATTTAAAGAGTTTACCTAAGTTCCAAATTATTAAAAAAAAAAAAAAAGAACAATTAAATGAGAGAGGGGATGAATAATTCTGAAATATTCACAAAATATTTTTTAATATTCTACTAGGATTAAGAGAATAGTACATAAAGGATATCTAATAAAGATTAACTGTGATTGATTTAGATAAAATAAATTTAAGAACAATCTTATTAATCAATAAAAAATAACATTCAACTTACAATGTTTTTAGCTGAATTCTACATTAAGAAATAAAAAAAAGTATAAAGCTGTTTTCACGCAATATCTCTACTTTACATTCAATTCTACTTTAGTTAATATTTTTTAAAAATTAAGAGAAAATTCTTATTCTAATAGCGAAAATGCTTAACATATGTTACGTTATTTATAATTCATAACTGTGATATATCAAGAAATTAAGAATTATAATAACTTTTAAGCTTGAACAAATATATAAAAACACAAAATTAAGAAATTTGTAATAATATTTTAAAATAAAGCTATATTAGAATAGTCTTTCAACATCTTCAATTCAAATCACTTTAAACAATCCACATGACTAATTTTGATTGGAGAATTTTACCACACTTAGTTTAGAAATGATATAGTTTAATCAAATCGCAAGATTAATATAATTACTATTTTAAAGAAAATATAATATAGCTTAGCATAATAAATATTACATTTTAAATCACTAGAAAAATGGGAAAATCAATAAAATCACTGGAAAATCAATAAAAAATAAGTGAATGCAAAAATTTAAATACTAAAACAGTAATAAATATTATTTTAGTTTGTAAATAATGTATGGTACAAAAATATAACATATGGTAACATAAATTTAAACAAGTAACAGTCACAATATCAGTTACATAAATTTGATGAACTGAAATTAATATCTCGTTTCAATCTATATGAAAAACAGTCACACATACAAAATACTTTGAAATAAACAAATTTTTATAGGAAAATAAAATGCCTTTGAATATATTTAATTTGCAGATAAATTAATTAGAAATAAAAATTAAAATAATATAAATTCAATCATAATAATGAAAACTTTGTTTGAGAATGAAAGACATTTTAAAGTTCCTTATGTAGCTGGCAAAAAAAAAAATGTAAAAAGAAAAAAAAAAGAGAAATATTTTAAAATAATCTAAAAAAATAACTTTTTAAAAAAAAATGGTAAAAGACAATAAATTATGTTTCAACAATATTAAGAACTTTCTTCAACTTGAGAAAAAAACAACAAATTCTTCAAAGTTCAATTCAAGACTTTTAATAAAAAAAAACTAATTAAAAAAAAACACACTCTCAGAAATCATTAGAATCTTCAAAAAAGCACTGAAGCATGGCAGTGGAAAAAAATGAGTCAACTGAGGTTAATCACAACAATGTGCTACATTAAACCACTAAGCAGTAAAAAAATACTCTATTTAGAGCAACTACAACAGATAAGAGCACATTTGCTACAGAATAAAAAATATATATTAAAAAATCACAAAAATAACACTAAAGATTTCATCACTTTAATACATAAAAAGGAATGTTAAAAATGTGGTTTGATTTTAATTAAAAATAAGGATACAGAACATTAGAAAATATCATTTTACAAAAGGACTAAATAAAATAAATCTGAGTATTTTCCTACAAACTTGTACCAATTTTCAACTTAACCATTTTTAACAAAAATTAAGTCTAAAAACATGAAACTTTCATCAAAATGGTTTTCTTTCCATTAGAGCAAAATAAAATTTTTAAGTATACATGTATTAAATTAACGATTTACAATTGCATCGAATTGGAGAATATAAGAGTACAATGCATTTAAATCTAACAAACTGGTACCTTGCATATTATTTCAATGAAAAATAATTATGTATAAAGAAAATATAAAAATGCTTACTTATATCATATTTAAAGCACATTTTTTAGTGACAACAGGGAGAATCTGTATACAGTTTGTCCTTTCGAAAAGTGAATTAGAATATAATATAAACCTTTATTATTATTTAAAAACCAACAGCTTTTTACTACAAATACGCATATTAAATCTAATGGAAAAAAAAAAAAAAAACATAATAAGTAAATGTTCTGTTCAATAGTATGTGAGTAAAATCTACATTTTCATTAGAAATATTATTTTAAATACTTATATGACTATATGATAAAGTTTAAGAGATTAAGTATTTTAATAAATCCTGACATGATAAGAGTATAAAATATCATAATTTTTCAACAAAAAATTATGCTTTCCTCAATGTGTCAAATGTGAAAATAACAAAAATAAAAATCCTCGGAACAACATATAATTTTTTTTAGTGAGTTACATACGAATGAAGTAACTGAAAGTTCTTTTTGATTCTTTTAACAAAAAATACCTCAGTAAATAAATTATAGTTTGCACATATAAAATTAAATAGCCATAAATTTAAGTCATAATTTGAGAATGACTGTTGCACTATATCATTATTTTATTATTAGAATAAATAGCAATATTTTAAGAAAAATAAAAAAAGTAATATATACTTTAAAAATAGTAAGCTGCTAAAAACAATGAACAAAAGATATTTTTAGAATATTATACCTTATTTTTGTGAGAGATGTTCATGCATGCACAGTTAACTTCAAATAGTGTTAGTGCAATTCGATAACTCTAACCGCAATATATTTTTTAAAAAATAAGCTAATTGTAAATTTTCACACTAAATAATTTATATACTGCAAATATTAAAGATTCTAAGTTTAAATAATCAAGTTCTTTTTATTTTTTAGTATAAGAATAGGGAAAATTCATTCTATTTATGAGCTTTTCAAACTATTAATAGTTTCTGAAATTACACAAAAAAAATTTAACTGTAAACAAAATCACTGTTAGCGAATAGTAAACATTTATGAATCCTAAATAAAAGTTTGGGAGTATAAATAAATATTAACACACATGTAAAACATAATACAGTTATTAGCAATAAATAGAAAAAAATCAAATTGTCACATTGTTCAAAAACAATATATAAATAATACTTAGCAGGAAATAATTATTAAATTACGTCAAATCACAGAAAAAAATAACAAAAGTATTTTGAAATATATTAAAGTATTATGATAATATTAATTGATAACCGGTAATTTGTTAGAAAAATAATATTTTACAATTTTTAGTGGAAATGTATACCACTTAATGACATGTTAAGAAGTATTAGCACCATTTACAGTTCTGTAACTATCATCGGAAATAAGATTTTCATCTAAATGTATGGCCACAGGCACTGAACACTGTAAAATATCTTTGTCATCATTTGTCTTTAAACTACCATTTTCTGTAATTAAATTATCAGAATTTTGCACGTCTTTTGGTTCCTCAGTTTTAGAATCAGGAGTATTCGGAGATACTTCAGTGGTACTATGATCGTAGATAGTATACAGATCCAAGTCATCCTTAATTACTTCAGCAATGCATACAGTACCTTTTAAAATATCCCGAACCTATTAAAATAACCATACAAAGTTCACTTTCTTGAAATCAAGTTAAGAGAGAAAGACATTTTTAGAAACCTGGCATAACTATATGTTAAATTTTTTTAAAGTGCAGAAATTCAACAATAATCTTATTATAACTACAGTGCAGTAATTGAAATAACCTGAGAAAAAATAACTGCGGTAGGAACCAGAGCTGAGAAAAAATTATCGTATCTTTTCAGAAGTGTAACAATTCAAAACAGCGACTTTATATTTTTGAAGCACCAATTCCTAACTGTAGTTAAAAAGACATTAGTTAACATTAAACGCCTTAATTTAACCAAAATGAATAATTTTCCACATTTACAAATGAATTTTGGAATGAAATTTGCAGAATTAAATGAAATACCTATTTAGAAAAAATAAATTACATCTGGACTGCAGTCTTTTTGGCATAATTTTCTGAAAATAGTTCTTTTGGTGTAATTTTTCCAAATTGCTTGTTTTGAAACAAGTTGGAACAGTAATTACTTCACTGTAATATAATTAACAGATAAAATTTAACAAAATTTTGAAGTTCTCTCAACTGAGAGAACTTCAAGGAGAGCACTAATGTTTTTCTACAAATTTTTGAAACTCAAAAAGCCTTTATGTCTAAATTGAGACAGTTTCGATGGAGAAATGTAGGCAATTTATTATAATACTCCAAAATATTTTGGAGGAATGAAAAGAAATCTGTCCTTCTCATTTATTTTCAAGCTGTAATTCCTACTGATACAAAATATGTCCTACTGCCAACTGCCATAGAATTTAACTGTAAAAGCATCATTAGCATGTTACTATCAATATAAAAGGAAATAGTTCTGCAATAGATTCCTAGCCATTGAGGATTGTGGGAAAATTAAAAAGCAGATATGCTCTCAAAGCAGACATCTCTCTTAGACCCTTACGATTCTCCTTTTAGCCTTAAAAATGGTAAACTATTAATGAAACAAAAGCGAAGTTAACAAGCAACTTTTTACCATGATCAAGCCCGTAGTGCTTTGTGGGAGAACCTCTTAACATTCTGTGGTCCCAGGATCTTCCCTAGGCAATTGGAGTTTAGTGTTTCAAGCTACTGACTGGATATGACTTTTTACAAGCACATTTAAACTATATTAGACTTGCTGACTCTCCTAACAGCATTTTGAGTGAGATCCTTGTTGCCATGAGTGGTGAGCATCTCTCCAACTGTTGTGCTCATCAAGAGCTTTTTCGAGCTCTCCAACCCTGGAGACACCAGTTTTTTTTATTGGACACCAAGACTTATGTTTAATAGAGCAAAGATAAGGACATAATAAAAAGAAAACTTTTCTCTGACCACAACATTACCTAACTTAAAAACTGAAAGCGGCAAACATATCTCAGTGTTTTATTTAATCAACCTATGATCAAGCACATGGAAACGCAGTTAAATTTGCTTTCAAAATTTTACTGAAAAGGAGACTTACCTTGATTATCATTAGAGTTGAGCACAAAATTGAGATATGAAAATTAAATTTCAATATCAGGAAACCTTTAAATATCACCTAATTTCATGATCTTATATCATAATTTTATAAATTTTAAAGTAGATTTGACAGTGTAGAGAAAGGATTATTGAATCAAAGCATATTTAATGAGGTCTGTGAACTCTCTTCACAAATTTTTTTATAAATTATAAAATAAAATTTTTTATTGAAAAACTAAAAAATTCTAAATTTTAAGAAATGGATAGTAATGTGATATAAGCTATTATTTTAAAAATGTAAGTTTTTTAACGTAAGACACGCACGTTAGGTCAAATATAACAAAAAGCATAAAAAACCTAAGTAAATATTCTAGTCATCAACAAATGAACATTATAAATACAATGCAGAATATTTATACGGTACGAACTCGAAAATCCGAATTGTTCGGAAAAAAATTTCCAAAAAAAATAAAAAATCGCTTAAACTAAAAATTTAAATGCAAGAGCACAAAACTGCAACTCTTCTCCAAGAAGTAAGCAGTAGATAAAGAGGTAGGGGTGGGGAGTGAATGAAAGCACATAGGATGAAAGGGATAAGGAAATTCCAGTCATTCTTATCAGCTCTGTATAGATAACAAAGAATATAGAGGGGACTCCCCTCTATATTTTTCCATAGATAAGGCATGCAGGAGGAGAAATTCTTCTACCCCCTTGTGAAGAAAGAAAACTGGTTCTTTCTTAACCTTGAAGCATAAGAGGCAGGGACAAGTTCTTTCATCCTCCAACAAAAAAAGGATTAGTATCAGCTGGTACAGTCTAGTCTAGAAGGATCAGTTTCAGTTATAAGTTGAAATTCAGCTCGCATTTTAAGCCTATATTTTTAGTTTTAATTGCTAATATTATGTTATCTAAATGATTGATTACGGGGGAAATGACAAAAATTTGATTTTTAATGTCTATTATTTATTATTTAAAGTGTATATTACGTTATATTATGTTCAAATTGACGTTGGAGGTCTACATGTGCGTTTAATCGGGAAACTAGGCTTGGCGAATTCGAAACTGCAATAATTCTATCAATTTAAGTAAGGTACCTAAAATCCGGAAATCCAGACCTTTCAAACCCCCCAGCAGTCCGGATTTTCGAGGTTGCACTGTATTATATTTTGTAATTTGAGAAACAAGGTACTTTATTTATTTCAAATATAAAATATTTCTAACTAAATAATTCATAACTCATTAAATCGAAACTTTAGATTTTTTTTGTGCCTAAACTTTTGCTCTACAAGATATAACTTTTTTAATTAAATTATTGATAAATTTATGAATTTTTCATTTATTCATGTGTTGATGAATGACTATTTTACAAACAATTTGTTTTGCACAAAAGTAACATAACCAGGTCCTGATCTAAATTCAGTTCTGAGTTGAAAGTTAAAAAAGTAGAATACTTCTTTAAATTAATAAACTCTATTTCATAAGAGCTGTTATCAAATATACTTCTTGAAGTAAAACTTACAAAAATGTGAATTTCTTTCTTAGTTTTAAATTAATTTATATTTAAATAAGAGAATATTTTTTAATAAATGTTGAAACATTTTTTATTAATTTAACCAACATCCACAGACTAAGGGACCGAGGGGTAAGCAAGAGGCATACGAGAGGCAGTTTCCAATACTTTTGCAATAGCAGGTGCACATCACCTCTGCACATCTTAATGCAAAAGTGTAGGAATTCATCACCTGTATACCTCTTTCTTGATGCTTGCTTTATCAGTGTGTGGTCTGCCTAAGAGCCAGGTACAGCAACTGCACTAAACTCAAAATAAAAACTTTCATCTAAGCAACGTAACAAAATTAAATGGGGCTAGAATTTATATCTGACACAAACGTATAAAAGTGAAAAAGAAAACAAACAGGAGAAAAATACTAATACATGTTAAGGTCATGGAACCCCTAATTATTTGAAGATCTCCTGATAGAATGGAAACTTTAAAAACAATTACATATTTTAACCCTTTCGCGCTGACTGTCACATATACGTGCCAGCAAGAAACACACTCACTTCCCTGCCGACGTGCCAGCCGTCACTCATTTGTGCCAGTGTCCTGGAGCGTTTTAAAAAATAAAATGTCTGCCAGAAGATGGCATTGTATGTCCATATGGTTTCAGATGCATGTTGATTTGACCTTCTACTCAAAATGAGAGTAGTATGACTTACATACACGTGGTTTTTAGGGGGAAGGAATGGAGAAGAAAGGAATGTGTTATGACGGCTCTTTAAATTCGCACGTAGTATTTGTTTACAGTAAGGAGGGGAGGTTTTTTTTCGCTACAGCGCTGGTTATTTCGATTTTCGTGTCCAGTTTTTAGTGCAATGTTAGTGTTTTCAAATTTTTCATATGAAAAAAGAATTTGAAGTCTTATATTTAGTTTTCAGATACATAATGTTAAAAGTTATTAAATGGTAAGTACATAATGAAAAGAAAATGTGTAAAATATATATTTAAACAAGAAATAACTCAAGTAAATAAAGTATCTATAGAAATATATATAAAGCATATGCTGTTTAAATACTCTACAGAATATTATTAAACAATGCGTTGATATTTTGGTAATTTCATTGATTTAGGCTTAACAGCAAAGCACCCTCCGGCCCTGGACAGACACTCGCGAGAGAGACTGCCGGCCTCAGCAATAAGCGCACATTTGCGCTTCCCGTCGCAAAAGGGTTAAATTATTAGTTGCCTATAATTTTTTAATATCACCACAATTTTCATCCAATTTTCCTAAATTACTTACTAAGTTTAAAAAAAATTTCTTGTGTAAAAAAAAAAAGAAAAGTTTCAAGAGCTCTTTTTAAACTTTTAGATTTGGCTATTTACTTGGACTTGCATATTTTGACTCGTAGTTATCTCTTAAATAAATAAAACTTGTAGAATATCGATAACAATTAAAACCATATACAATGGTTTGACCTTTAGTTTTTAAAGCATTTATGACATTATTATAAATGTTTGATTAGCTATGAAAAATGGCTTTTCATGTGATCAACATATGAAAAACTACATAAAATGATTTATGTTTAGCTTCATTTCATGCAGATTTCAGTAAACTTACTCTTTTTAATCCAGCTAAAGACAAGTACATTTCATCTTCATGTAATAATTCTTGGCACAGCATTGTTTTTTGTAGTTTATCTAAATGCAGTGTTAATTGTTTTGCACAACAGTCAACAACCAACCTTAAATCAGATATTTCTTTTTCTAGAGAATCCACAAGTGAAACATCCTGAAAAATGCAAGAAAAATTTCTAATGCTGTATAGATTGAAACTTAGACAAAGAAAAACAATGTAGAACTGCTTTATCCTACCTTCAAGATTATTTGATCTGCTTTTATCTGGATATTAAAAAATTTAAATATTAAATGAAATTTTTATAAAGCAGTATTTCCAAGTGTTGCTAATTTCATAGTCCAATTACTTTATTACCAAAATATTATTCTCACAAGTTTATATTTTTATTAAAAAGTATTTTCCTGCAATTATCATTTTGTTGCATGTTTACTCATAGAAAGTAAATTTTTGTGTCTGTTTCTGTGACCTAATTAATAGTTAGGACATATTTATTGTCACTCACCCTCCTTTTGAACCATTATGATTGCCATTAGGAAACTTCAATCATTAAAACAAAAGTTATTTTGGGTGATATCTTTTTTGATTTGCTAATTCTCTATGCAAGCATAAGTAATATTTTTTTTTTATCAAGAAACTGGTATGCAGATTTAAAAAAAACTAGCAAGTGCTTCACAGTAGAAAATGCAAAATACAGAATATTTGGAAGGGCTATAGATTTAAATTGTCGAAAAATAAAACTCTAATTTTTCATGAGGTCTTATTTGACAAATTTTAGGTTTTTCTTAAGCTTTGAATTTTGTTATGCCTATAACAAAAACAATATGAATAATAAAGGGGAAAAAAAATTTATACTTTGGATGAATGTTTTCCTTTCTTTAAATAAGATTTCTTCATTGGGCTTTCATGTGGACGAGAAAGAGATACCATTTCACGAACAGAAGAATTAGATACATCAGTTGAATAATTCTGTAAATCTTCATTAATAATTTTTGAGACTTGATCAGCAATGCTTTTACTTTCCATGACATTAGAAATTGTTGTTCTAGGAAAAGAATTATCACCTAGACTTCCTAACATATTTGTATCATAATATTCTTCAACAAAATCAAGTTCATTGTGGTCAGGAGTCAAGTCATAATTTGAAGGATCAACTAAACAAGTTGACTTTCCAACACCTAAAAAACATTTCAAAAAATCTAACTTTTAGCAATGTCAGTAATTATATAAAATTAATCTATTTGTCAACAGTTAACTTTGGAATAAATCATTTATTCTGTTATAAGAAAAAGTTATGATTAAATGTGATAAATTTGATTCAGGGAAGAATTTCTATTTAAACACACTATGAAAAATTGAATAACAAAACAAATTTGGGAAAACAATCTTTCAACTTTTTAATGCATAAAAAATAACATTTGATTGAAGTAAAAAAATCTTCAGAACTGCATAGAAACTACAACGTTCATGCAATCTGTATAACGACCCTATTATTCATAAAAAAATAGTATTTAAGAGTAAAAAGACAAACTCATTTAGTCATTTTTGAACAGCCACATAACTGTTAGTTAGTAAATTGCCTATATCTTACTAAATTTACTATATTTATCATTGGAATTTGTTGAGAAGTTACCTAATATAATACTTATAAAAAATGTACAATAAAGTATATACAGAGAAACAATTAATTGAAATGATCATTTCTTAAAAATTATAAATAAATTTGCCAAAAATTTTCATACAATTTTTGTGCGACATATTAGATTATCATACAAATATTACGGACATAATTAAAAATATTGTGAGAAATAATCAAAATTTTGCAAGTTAAAAAAAGAAAACTTGCACAGAAAAATAAGGTTCTGAAGAGAACACTTCATCTCTATAAAAATAAATCATAATTTTAAGAAAATACACTTGTATTAGATACCATAGCTAAAAATCTTTGTAAAAATTAACATTTATTTCCATTTTCTGTCATACAAAGTAACTAAAAATTTGTATTTACTTTTTTAAATTTTAAATAAGAGAAAAATTTACTCTAAAAATATCTTTTAAGACAAAATTATAAGAATAAAATATGAAATAACAAAAACAAAGGAAAGTGACAATTATCTTACACTATTAAAACAATGATCACTTCAAGTTCCAGTTAAAGAGATAAAAATGGATCACTGTCAGATATGAGTGTCTTAAGTTATCAATGATTTAGAATTTTTAATATTTTTCAAATAGCAGGTAGATAAGAAGAAATTGAAACTTATAAGAATAAAAGTTTATTTACCAGAATCTGTCTCTACCACGGAAGGACGTAATGTCATGGAGAATGAATTTGGACGTTTATCATTAGCTTTATTCGCATATGAAGTAACTTTAGGAAGTTTTAGAGAGCTAAAAAAGTATAAGAGTTATTTTTCCTGCAAATAATGCACTTTCTCATGAAGTGAACAATATATCAAATTTGTAAATAAAATATAACTCTTACTTTGTTTTCAAAGCAATAGGAAATTTGTTATCTTTAGCAGCCTTTAATTGCAGAGGATTTACAACTTTTCCAGTTGGTTGATTGTAACTCTGTCAAAAATATGAATGCAAAGGTTTCAATTTTGTCAAAGCAAACAGCATCTTCTATTTAAAATTGAACCATTAAAAATATGAAAACTCTTATTGAATCAAAGAATCTAAAGTATGAAAACTCTTATTCTAACTAAAAATATGAAAACTCTTATTATAACAAAGTTAAAATTACACTAAAATTATCTTTTTTGTTTAAAATTATGCTATCTGACATAATATTTCAAAATTCCGATTATTTCACTATCAAAATTCATTTATTTAGATCAAAAATAGTTTCAGATTTCGAATAGCTTATTAGTTGAAGTAAGTTCAATTCATTTAAGTTGAGTTGAAAATTTGTACATTATTTTCGACTACTAGATTGTACTTGATTTTGTTTCACAGTCTAGTTTTAATATTAATTCACAAATAAATCTAACCTTGAAAACTAAAGACTTAAAATTTAGATATCGAATGCCAAGAAATGCTCTCATTGATATTATAATAATAACAAAACATCACAAACAGGGCTGCAACTTTCTAAGCTTTATGGGAAAATTAATTCTAGTGGTTGCAAATTTTACGTTTTAATGTATGATCCTTGCTTATTCAATTTGGTTTAAAGTTATTTTCCACTTAGCTATATGTGATTTTTCAAAAACTCATTAAAAAAAAACAATCTAAAAATAAATAATAACCTACCCCTACTTTACCCTAATTCTTTTGAGGTGAGGCTTTTAAAATGTTGGCAAAATTAACCAAAATTTTGAATGCTTTAGTTTTTGATTGCCTATTACTCTAAAATATTTTGAAAAAGGCCTAGTAGTTAGAAGCCCAGTCTAAAACTGTTTGAATTTATCTATTATAAAAAATAATGAAGGTAATTGTTTCCCAACAATGAAATCAGATCTTTTTAAATATTTTCAGCAATGCACAAATTGTAATAATGTTAATCCAATGAATAATATTTGCTACATAAAAGCAATAATTTTCTATTCAATGGTTGCTAGATACTTTGTGACAGAACCAGGTAAGTGAAAATTTTAATTTTTCTAAATGAATTCTTTTACTGTGGACAATATGTCCTCTTTGATTAAAGCACGATCCAGGCACAACTGCAACCTCTGTTCTCTTCTGTGTGATAAAAAATGCAGGAAAAACTACCACACACAATTGCTTTTCTCTTTTTCTTTGTCTAAAATATTTGAAGTAAAAATTCTTGGATTTTGCAATAAGCCCTTCAATTCTTTTCAGCCTTTTAAAAGCAAGAAAACTGTTTATTCAAAATCAAATCAGTTTTACACAGGACATGGAGTGTTTGGTGTACATCAAGCTAGACTATTTAAAAAGACATCAAGCTGCAAATATTGCGGCAAATGCCAAACCATCAAACATTTACTAACGGAATGCAATAAATTTACAATACCCTGTGGCACCGCTTTTAAAAACCAGGGAGACATGGGGCCGTGGTGCAGAACAGAGAGACAAAAACAAACCATAAGAAATATCATTAAATACTGTGTCGAAGACATAATGTCCCCAAACGACCTCATTGACCCCTTGTTTACCATCCCATAAGTATTTTAAATTGTCAGAGTTAATATTGCACCTACACCTCTCTGTTGCTTAGACTATTCTATTATTAAATTTCAAATTTGTAATTAGCTTTAATCACTTTGATTTTACTGATTTCAAATACCTATAATCTGGTTTCGATTCCTATTTTTACCCTTTTTAATGATTTTGGGCACCAATGCTTTTATTTTTGGTGCTTTGCTTTTTTAATTTATTGGATCCTGAATTGCCCTGGATATTTTTATTTTAATCGTTGCTTTAGATACCTATTTTCAAATTTGATTAATTTTTAAATTGATTTTTTGGTAAATTGGCTATCAATTAAACATTTTCAAATTGTTTTTAACCATCAAACCGTCCTCTTTCGAAGAGTTCCTTTCATGCTTTTCGACTTCAGCTGTCTTAATTGTAACGAAATTATCTGTACTCTAATGTCATTGTTATATTTTTGTAACTGTAATTATTGTATTTTATTGTGGTGGTAAAATTGTATTGTATTGCATCGTAACAGTCGAGTGCCCATGTCCTTGGGCGGGACGACTAACCAAATTTTGTTTTATGTGAAATTATTACTTTTCAGATTTTCAAAATCAAAAGCCTGAATCAAAAGTGATTTCTATTAAACTTCTTGAAAGAAATCAAGCTAATTCAAACCAAATGCCTCATATGTTTCATACTAGGTTCCAGGCAATGTTTCAAACCCATGTTTTTCTTAACTTAAAACTTTACTTTAATGTAACTTTAAAAAAATTAACAACCCTCTGTTTTTGGTCATCTCAATATCAGCTAATATTAAATTTAAAGTACATACTATATATAATCATTAAATATTTTAATTATTTTATAATATTTATTCACATACTTTTCAAAATGCATGGTGAAATTAAAAACACTTGTGAAGTTATGAACTTACACCAGGATCCCTTAAGTGTAATGCCAAATCAATGATATAACGGACATCAGCAACGTTTGGATAACGCATTAAATAAGTCAAACATGATGCATAGTCACAAGGCAACACTAAATTAAATATTTCAAATTATATAAGACATGTTACCAAAAATAGATAATAGCGTAAAATAAACAAAGGTGTGTATATACTTACAAAGATATCTAATAGCTTTTAACATTCCAACAAAAATATAATCTACTAAATCAAGTGTTACGCTATCAGCAAATAAAGCATCCCACACTATTAATAAATCAGGCATTGAGAACTCTCGACCAAATAACAAGCGAAGCCACCGGCTGCAGAATAATGCAAAAAGAAATAACTAATTAGAAAACCATTTTTTTCAAAAATAAAAAGAGATAACACTAGTTTTTTAAGTACATATGAGGTTTATATAATTTACAATACTTTAGAAATTTTAAAATATCAAAGTCACATACATGCCAAATATTTGAGGTGTAATTTCTAGTTCTTCTAATCTCCGAAAGAGCTCATTATCATGATGTTTTAGTAGTTGCTCATATATTCTTTTAAGATGTTGACCCAAACAATTTGTGGGAGCAGATGACATTTTTTGAGCAAAAGGCTCAGCTACAATTGACTTTGTGAAATATAAAAAAAAAATAATATTTTACAACACATCTCAGCATATTAAGATACAAAAAAATATAAAATAAGATAGAAAAACAAGTAGAAAAATCAATAAATAGAATAAAAACACATATCATATAATTGTTACATGAAATAGTCAATTTATTTATGGTGACAATTCTTTTTACTTATAAAATAAAAAAAAAAATTATTGAGAAAAAAGCTAACTAGGACTTGATCTCTTGAAATAATATTCCAAAGAGAGTTGGATTCCATTAATAATGCCCTTTACAAGCAATGCCTATGCAGGTAAAGATTACTTTTATTTAGTAATTTTTAAAATTAACAATGTTAATAATCAAAAATTTGAAATGATACCATGTCTTGCAAGAATACATGATGTAAGTTTTTATGTCGATGGAAAATAGAGTAAATAATGAAACTGAAATATCTGATAAAGTTAAACTTATTACAAAATTTTATTGGACATGTGCTGAGAGAGTTACTGTATATGTAAAATGAACTTTGATTATAATCTTAATGTTACACTTATGATTATAATAGATTTTTGCATTGAGAATAATAGACATTTATAGCAATAAGACTTCACCATTAGTTGAAATTTTAGGTTTTCAATAAATCTATTTAAATTTTGATAAGTTTCAAATCTGTATCAAATATTTTTTTGTCAGTTTCCAGAGTAAAAGCTTGTAAAATACTAGAAAAAAAGAAAAAAAATTATGATAATCTCTAATCTTCTTTACTTGAATTTATCCTTTATGCACGGAAACTGTTATTGTTTATGCATTGTTAATTGTATGCAAAATATTAAATATGAATTTTAAATTATGAAAAATATTTTTATCATGTTCTATTTCAATATTAGCAATTTTTTCTGCCATGATACAATTAGAAATACATAAAAACCTTTATTTAAGTCAAATTTTTTAAAATGTTTTCTCTCTGTAGCTAAAAAAGTGTGAACTCAACCTTAATTTTTTTAATAAAATGGCAACAATAAAAGACAACTTTTCTGGCAATATGCTTTATAAATAGCCCAAAAGTGCTCAATGTTTTAGTTTTATTCAATTTATATATTACTAGCTGAATGCCAGTTCTTTCTACATGTTGAAAAAAAATGAAAAAAAATCAATAAATGGGTGTTATAAAGCGCTACAAAATCATGCACGAAACCGAAAGACCTATATTAGCACATCAATAGTTTAAAAAAAAAATTTATTTTTCACTAATATTTTTTGCCCTTTATGTTGGCCTTACCTAAATATGTTTTTAAACATATTTTCAGTAGTTCATCTCATAAAAATAAAGATCAACTATATACAGCATCATTTGAGATGATTCTGTTGCTCGAGGCTAACTAAAGATAAGAAAATTTTCCACAATCAAGCAATTTTTCAATTTTCTCCAGTACTTTTCCCTTTTAATAGGTTGTGAAAAAACCTGCTTCCATAGTAACTATTTTAAAAATGCACAATATTGGTGCAGTTTTAACAGGAACCAAATATAGTAATACAATGCATTATACTTTTGAAAGGGTAATAGATAAGTATATTTGGTATCGATTAAAAGTGTGTCAACTACCTTAATACCAATAGTGACTATAACCAAATTAGTTAAGCTTTACAGACGTCAATAATAGCACGACAATTTTTTGCGTTTCTTTTAAGTAACTAGGTACCATTTCTCTGGTAATTTTGCTTCTTATTACAATAGCTTTTGTAACTTCAACTAGTAACTTGAGCAAAAATTAATTTAACAGTAGTGACATCAATAACAGAATGGCAATTTTTTACAGTTCCCTTAAAAAAATAAGTACTTTTTTACCATTATTTTTATTTCTTCGTAGTTTATTTTTTATTTTTAAAAGTACTTATCATCAAAAAACTCAAAATTAAATAATAAGACATCAATAAGAATATACAGGCTTAATACTAGGCTGAAGAAAAAAATCAGGACAAAATTTTTCAAGAAAATCAGGATATTTTTGGAACAGATCTAAGATAACTAATTTTATGACGTAGTTCCTTCATGCTACTATTCTCATGTTGATCATTGAGTTAATCTGACCTAACAAATAAAAAAATAATGAAATATTAAAAAATGTGCAAAAACACTTTTTTATTAATGAAAGCTAAGCCAGCAAACATCACTCATGTTATCTAAAAAATATTTGAAAAACAGAATCAACTGCAGCTTAATTTATAACAATGACAGCTGCAAGCCAATGAGAAAACTCCATTTCTTAAACATCACTCAATAACAATCTCATGGAAATTTAAGAATAAATTTTAGGATTTGGAGCTAAAATTGTCCCTTTTATCCACTGTCTGAATTTCAGAATGCTAGCACAAACAGTTCTGAAGTTAGAAGAGAAACAAACACAAAGACACACACAAACTCTTAATTTTATCATGATAGAATTATGCAAAACAAAGTGTTTCAGTTTTTAAAATAGCCAAAGATATGCATAAGAAACAATTAATGCTAATATTCAGTACCTAGGTATCAATCAATAGTAATATTCAGTAAAACAGTATCTAGGATAAAGTTAGGGCAAAAACATTGTAAACGGTACTTACTTTATCATAAAGATAATCACTCGACGTATACCACGGCTCAATAGAGTTCATTAATTGGTAGAACAAGAAACTAAAAAATATTAGGAAAATACTTATTCTGTTAAAATCCAATAGTGAATAAGCTTAACTAAATTTTGCAAAAAGTTTTTTTCTCATCATTTTAAAAAGATTTTTCAGAACAGTTCCTGTATTGCTCAAACCTTAAACAATATAAAAATTTTTACGTTTCTAAGTAAATTTACTCATAATTTAAGAATATTTAAAAATAGCAATGTATATTAAATATCTTTTCACTACTTCTGAGTCATAATAATAAAATACTGGCATATAAGTTATAATTATTTAATCTAAGTAATCAAAATACTTTTGAATGTTCAAGATAAAGGAAAGAGTGATAATATGACATCCTATTTTATCTTTAACCAATCAGTATTAGATATAACTATCATTTCACTATTTACATGCATTAATCATAAAATACTAGTATAATACTAGTAAAATACTTGTATATTCATTAAATAATGATTTAATTTATGAAATATAAGGTGAAAATATTAAAAATGTTTACAAAACATTTATTAGAAGTGAAGTTTAATATTATAAATTTAAAAACAAAGCTTGATTAAAAGTCCTATTTTACAATCTTTGCACCAAATTCATGTTTTTTAGAAACTGTTTTTGCAGTTTCAGATTTTTTTAGCATTTAACTACACACTTTGAAAAGAACATGCAAAATGCTGCTAAACATGCTTGTATATTTTGCAGAAACATGGATAATTAACAGTATTTGCTAAAGTAGGTCTGAATAAACAATTAAACAACACAGAAAAGCCAAAATGAAACCGTGAGTGGGAAAAGAGAGGGTTGCATGGTTAAATCGATGAAAAAACTGCATCCCCACGGAAATCGCTGGCTGAACAAATTTAGCTCTTAGGCTTTCAAAACATCAAAGTTTTAGTAAAAAGCAGGGTAAACTTTGTTTGGATGTCTTTTTTAAATGTATCACACAAAAAATTGTCATTAGATATTGTTGGAACAAAATTTATTTGATTTTTAGTTATTCAGCATAGTTTTTAACGCTAAGTTTAGTTTTGATTGTAATTTAATTTTTTTATGATTAGCTTATGATTATATTTGATGGAATTACATCCAAGCATGCATATTAATAATATACTGACTATATAAATATATATATATATATATGTGTGTGTTACCGGCAAAGTATGAAACGCCGGCATTGTATAGAATGCCTGACGTTTTTAGGCAAAGTATGAAATGTGAGAATTATTACATACTTTGCCTAGGCATTGTATAGAATGCCTAGGCATTTTATAGAATGCCAAATGCTATTTAGGTAAAGTATGAAATAAACGTCCTGATGAGGTTATTATGTAAATGATGTGCATGTTACTGTGATGACCGAAATCGGTGGTTGTTGACTTTCACCGGCGAATGTCGACAATCACATAGTCGATTTGGTGAATGTCCGAAATACTTATTACATCCGATTTGATATTAATTTATTCGTAGATATAATTACATTTATTCCATATTTTAATACTTACTGACGATAGATTAGAAGAAACATCAGTGTTTGGAGTATCGAGCAAATATATACCGGGCAATGGCACTTGACTTTAAAAAAACATCAGTGTAGGGTATACCGGGCAAATGTATACCGGGAAATGGCATTTGATCTTAAAAAAAACATCAGTGTAGGGTATACCAGGCAAATGTATACCGGGCAGTGGCACGTAACCTTAAAAAAACATCAGTGTAGGATATATCCGGCAAATGTATACCGGGCAGTGGCACTTAACTAGACCGGACATTTACCAAAGTTATACGCATACAAGGTCTAGTTAAGTGCCATTGCCCGGTATACCCTACACTGATGTTTTTTTAAGGTTCAATGCCACTGCCCGGTATACATTTGTCCGGTATATCCTACACTGATGTTTTTTTAAGGTTCAATGCCACTGCCCGGTATATATTTGCCCGGTTTACCCTACACTGATGTTTTTTTAAAGTCAAGTGCCATTGCCCGGTATATATTTGCCCGATACTAAAAAGCACTGATGTTTCTTCTAATCTATCGTCAGTAAGTATTAAAATATAGAACAAATGTAATTAAATCCACGAATAAATTAATATCAAATCGGATGTAATTAATATTTCGGACATTCACCAAAGCGACTATGTGATTGTCAACATTCACCGGTGAAAGTCAACAACCACCGATTTCGGTCATTCACAGTAACATGCACATCATTTACATAATAACCTCATCATGGCGTTTTTTTCATACTTTGCCTAAATAACATTTGGCATTCTATAGAATACCTAGGCAATGTGTGAAATATAAACCATTTCATACTTTGCCGGCTAATTTTGGGCATTCTATACAATGCCGGATTTCATACTTTGCCGGTAACATATATATATATATATATATATATATATCAATTACACTTAAAAATGTCATCACATAGTTTAAAATAGAAAAAAGATTTACTATTTTTTTGTATTCTAATTTAATTTACTTTTAAATATATTCAAGTATATATTCTAATCCCCTTTTTCATATCCTTAAAATAAAAATTAAAATCTCCTAAGTAATTCACACAATTACTATTAAGTTTTAAAGTCAGTAAGTTTTTTTCTTTATATTTTCTGTTTTTTTATTTATGCCATACACATTGCATTCACTTTCAGTTAAAAAAAAGGATATTTTCAATTTTTTTTATGATTTGTGAAATATTTCTTTTAAGCTTAAACTTCGCTTTTGATTTATTTTACTGATAATGGCTTTCTTACATAATGATGAAATTCACACCAGTTGTTACATAATCATGAAATTCACACCTTTCTCTATATTATTCTTTAGTTGTTTTGATATAATTTAATTTTAAAATCGTTATTTTTTTTTATGAAATATCACTATAATTACAGTAGAGTCTTGATAGTTTGAGTTTCCCATAAAACCGAGCTAGTGAAAAACATCAGTCTTGCTCCCAAACAAAGACCAATGCACACACAACATGTGAGACAATTACTATGATTTTACGATGATTACTGTGACTAAATGCTGAAAAACAAATTTGTGTGTTAAACACTGAAACATTTGAGCAGTGTTTTTAAACAAAAACATTAGACACTTATTTTAAAGTACATTTAACCTGATGCAGTAATATAATGAATATTATGACTTGGTGTAATGTAGTAAATGTACCCTGATCCTCTAGTATAACTAAGTTTTAATATTAATTAAATACTGAAATTTATTCCACTTATTTATATATTTATTAAATTTTAGGCCCGGTCCCATCCACCTCAAATTAGCGAGACTCTCGCATATCATTTCTTCTATATCATGCATATTATAAACTTTGATTGAAGAAAAATCTAGTTCTCAGACTTTATAATGAATTTGGGATACAGGACTAAATATATATATATATGAATAAAATGAATATTTAGTAGAAGTAAAATAATAAATGTAAGTCGCAAAAAGTGAGTAAGTGAGATTTGAGAAACATTGATTCTACAAATAAATGATAAAATTACTTACTATGCATCATGTTCAATGTAGTTCTGATTAAGCATCATATGCAACTCTAAGCTGAAAAAAAAGAAAATTTTTTTTTAGTATTTTAGCAATAACTGAACACTGAAACAAAAACTGTATGAAACTTACTCTAATTTATTTTCTTTTGAATACTCCAAATAGCCTTCTACATCATACTTCAAGACAAATAAAATTGGAGCAAGAATCTCATGCATTCCCTGAAACCAAATTCATATACAATGGTAGAGTTTGCTTAATTAATAAATATGAAACTACTTAATTTGATCCTTACCTGCTTATAAGATACATGAGGAAATTCACGAGCATAAGAAAATAGTATACTAGACATCATTACTTGAATATTCTTCTTGTGAAAAAAATCAATTTCTGGAAATCTAAATGCAAATTTAAAATCTTTTCAAAGTTTTTCATTAAAAACGGTTAAGAAAAAAATGAATACTATGTCAAAAACTCAACACTAGTTAGAATAAAGAAGTAACATATATCCGTCATTGAAAATTTTCCTTCTAGTTGAATTTTATAATTTAAACGTATTTACTACCGGAAAAAAAATTTAAAAAGTCAATTAAACATTTGAAATTTTTCTCTTGGAGTTCCTATTTCAGCTTTTCCATTTGAATTTTTATTTTTTATTTTGAACTTATGTAGTTTTTAATTTAATTTTTTATAAGTTGCATTTAATAATTCAAACTACGAATAATTAAAAGAATAGATAAAATAAAATACAGCTTTCCTTCATGTGAATTACATAACTCTGTAGTATAATGCCATTGCATATTGTTTATAAATACTTATTAAAAATTCCTCTAACTCAAGTTAAATGAGAGTGTTCCCCAAACTTAAAATTATCAAGTTTCATCTTCGTTGATTATTAACATTTAGAAGTGTTTGTTTTGATAGCTACTGAGAAAGATATATTGAACTTCTGTTAGAAGTGACAATGTTTGTGTGAAAGCAGTTAAGAAATGAGGTGTCTTTTAATATATGCTTGTTTGTTGTGACAATCTATTCTTGCATTCTAAAAAAAAAAAAAAAAAAAATTTTTTCTAAGAATTTATTAAAATTTTTTCAGATTAGCGTTTTGTAATATTGTGTCTAAGTTAGTGCATCTTTTGTTAAAATTTCTATTTCAATCTATGATTTATATATACATATAAATGTAATCACACAGCACTCTATAAAAGTTATGCCCACCACTCTCTAGGATATCCCAATTCATCCCTGTTTGTAGATATATACAATTTTAATAGTTAAAGTCTTAGAGAAGGTATATTTAAAAACTAAAATTTTTAATACAGTGAAGTATAAGAAATGTTATAGAGTTATCTTAGAAACAATGTTTTGTGAATATTTCTTTATAAGTTAATTTTTTAACTCAATTACATCCAATATATTTAAAAATAATTCACATAGTCAAACACAACAAAACAAATTGAAAAAGTTACAATTCAACTTTAAAAAACTATTAGAATGTATGTGTTGCTGCAATCCAGAATTGTGAAGCTATTACGAAGAATCAAAAATATGATTTGTTACAATAAAATAAGAATTTCTATGAGAAATAATTATACCTTGGTGAATTCTAGCAATTACAATTCAAAGAAATAAAAATATTTGGCTAGTATTGTATAGAAGAGAGCAACAGTATTTTTAAAATAATGTATTTAAAATGAATGTTGACAAAACCTACATCTTCTAAATATCAACAATTTGAAGCAATTACAAATTTTATTAAAACACTAAAAAGCAGAAAGTGGTAAAAATGGTAAAGCTTACGTTCTAACAACATCTTGTTGGATAGTTGTTTTGAGCTCCGTATCTTCAAAGTATTGAATCCAAGGGTTCTTTCAAAACAATAAAAATATCCATCATTGCAATAACTTACAAGTTACTTTACCTTTCTAGAGCCTAGCTTAATTTTATCTTATTTATTAAGCAAATGTTAACTTTAAATTGATTGTTTAACAAAGAAAAAAAATTTCAAGTAAATCTGGAATGCATTTATTTTCTGTTATATCCTCCTAACACCCAAACTTATAATATTGGCAGAAAATCTGATTTCTGCTTAGAAATACATAGCTTTAAAAAAAAATAAACTCATAATGGGATAAGAAAACTTTAATTAATTTTTTTTTAATTATTATATAAAAATTATAAATTTTGATTTTTAGAACTTATTACATATTGCAGGATATTTTTAGAGTGTATTGGCCCGGAAACAGAATTCACAAGACTCAAATAATGTATTTGCTTCATAAATGGTGTGCGAACAGAAAAATCTTAAAACATTATTTAAGTGATTAAAATTATATCAAATGTTGTCCAATATATTAAGACAGTTGGTTTCAGGAGGATATAGTTCTTTCATAGTAAGCACAAAGAGTAATGTAAAACTTACATGACATTTTTCTAATCTTATAACACTTTTTTTCCTAAAATATCTTATTTCTAAAATTTCCCAGCATTTGCCTTGAAAAATATTTGAGACTGGTTTAGGCACTAGAAAGTTCAATTACTTAACAAGATTTAATATTTAATAGTCAATTCTAAATATGATTAAAAAATAAGATCAATATTAGATTTATAGTAAGTATATAGTAAGATGAAACACAAATTCCTCTGCCCCTCTGTATTAAAATAACTATAAGTTCATTTCTCATTAAAAACATATTCTTCACAGATAATGATTTTTATAGGTACAAGCATCTCTAAAGGAGATCTGTTTTATTTTTTTCATGAAAATGCATACATGCATACTCATTTCCCATTGTAGTATGTTCAATCAAAGATTTAAATTTTTTAAAAAAAAAAGGTAACAATTGCATTTTTAAAAAATTTATTGTAAAAAATTAAAATACATGAAAACAGAAATAAATTTTAATATAAAAATGCAGCAAATAATTATTCATTTGTAATACTTAAAAGAACAGCATTTAATAGATAATTAGTATAAACTGAAAATAACTAAACCAATGGCAAATATTCATCTGAAAAAATCCTATATCTAGAGATACCTAAGCTGATGCAACTTTACTTACCTCTCTACTGGCCCAGTTTCAATGATTGATCAATTACTAGTAGCAAACCAGCAATTATTCTGCCCTTATTCGTTGAGTTAACAATTTATTTAAATAAAAATTGTTTATTGATAGTCCATTGAAATTTGATAAAATTCCCAATAGAATTACAATTAACAACCACAATATTTGGGCAATTAACTGATTAGGCAATTAACTGACAAGTGATGTAATTTAACCTTTAGCATTGGACAACTCTATAAATAGGACTTTTGGCGAGAAATCGGTTGCTTTTATTATAAGTCTGCATGTTTAGTTAAGTCTGTCGCCAAAGATAAATAAAAAGGAGAAATGCTAAATTTAAACATAACTTTCATAAAAACTTAACAACAAAATTAAAAACAATCAAGAATAATTGAGCAAGTAATAACTGAAGAAAAACATAAAGCAGATTACGGAAAGAGAAAAAGAAAAGAAGAGAACCAAGTATCACGATGGTAACGAAGTTTTTGCGATGATCACATTTTTTAAATTCAGTTCAGTTCAAAGAGATTACAAAATATACTTTGAGCATATGTTGAAATTATTAGGTTCGCCAGAGCATGAACTTCTCGAATCAAGTACGATGATTACACCACAGACTTTTAATTAATTAAACACACTCAAACCCCATATAGGGTAAAATGGCAAAATACAGTGTTAGTATGAATGGTGAATGATTCATTGGTTTTGAAAATGCTATATTTTCAGAAGCATTACATGTACACACGTGAAAGATATATGAAAAGAACCAAAAAATCACCAAGTTAGGACTGTGTATTCCAGATGGCAGCACAAGCCCAATATCTGTGCGATTGGGGTGTTGCTATATGATGTTAGCACCTGTCAAAAATTAAAGGAGAGAAAGAAAAAAGTTTTTGTGTACCTGAATATGTCAAATGTTCATCGTTTTATGCATTTAGAAGAGACTATGGAAAAAAATTCAATGTAAACAAGGCCTTTTGCTGT
This sequence comes from Parasteatoda lunata, assembly GCA_949128135.1. Lineage (NCBI taxonomy): Eukaryota > Metazoa > Arthropoda > Arachnida > Araneae > Theridiidae > Parasteatoda > Parasteatoda lunata. Next base: position 80,851,061 of record OX421980.1, read on the forward strand.
GGTATAGGCAATTCAAGGACCTTGGTCTTACATCCTGGTTTGTGACTACCTAGAATGACCTAGCATAGTTCCCCAATCTCCCCAGATCCTCTAATTTCATGCCCTGTGACTTCTTCATGTGGGGATGAGTTAAGGATCTTGTTTACAGCAATCCTTAGTCGAGCTCAAAAAGAACGCATCACTGCAGCAGTGCAGACAATTGCCAAGAGTATGCTACATGTATAGAAATGAAATGAATGAAAATGTATAGAATGAGCTTGATTTTTGCCTGGGCGTCACATCATCAAAGGGGCACATATTGAATGTATGAACTTGGTGAGATTATGGTTCTTTTCATATAGCTTTCATGTTTGTTTGTGTAATACTTTTAAAAATATAGCTTTTTCAAAATGAATGAATTATTTATACTAACACTGTAAAATTACGAAGTTAAAACAAGATTTTAAAGTGAAAATTTTATGAAGCAATACAAAACAAATTTCAATAAATCGAAGTCAACAATTATGAAAAAAGCAACATTGTTACAAGCTATTAATCTATTTAACACTGTAACATTTCAACTCAACTATTTGAAAACTTTTAACACAAAAAAAATAATATATTTTTGAAGTTAGTTTACATAGTTCTTTTACTCAGACCAAACTTTCCTCACTAAATAATATGCAAATTGTCTGAATGTCTTCAAAGGTGAAAGCCTATTTTCAAAGTGCTGTTTAATAGAAAAGCAAGTCATGAATGTTGTATAATATGTTTTTCCTTTTGCGAAAGGAATATAATTTATAACAATCAATATATACATTCCAAAATGCTGTCTAATTTTTAAAACTAAACAGGGCCCAATGGATTTGAAAAAATGCAGAAAGGTGCAACCTATAAGTTAAACACATAAAACAGAAATATGAGTCAAATAAAAAGCTATAAATGAGATAACAATAACTATTTATGATCTAAACATATAGAAAAAAAAGAAAGCATTACAGATATTATAAAAATTTGAATAAAGAAAACATTTTTTAAATAAAAAATAAACACAAAAAATTTTAAAATTTCAATTGTAATACTAGTAAAAGAGATAAAATAAATTATAAATCTTAACTTCAAATATTAATCTTTCTTACTTGCTGAGCTTGTGATAATGGATTATTCACATTAATATCCATGCTATCAATGATCCTTGGATTAGTGGCATACTAAAAAATATAAGAGTAAGTTGAATAGGGAGAAATTAATGTTCTTAACAGATAAAAGGCTCATAAGTTCACTTTCAAAAACAAATTATGTCTGCTAGTACAAAGAAAGACTGAATAATAGTGTCAAGGACACAACAAAGCAAAGTTTAGGATATTACTAAGTTATATATTTAACTTGTTCAATGGGAATATTTGTAAATTTTTAAATATACGGGATGACAAATAGCTATATGAAATAAAAAAAGTAATAAAATTTTCAAACACTACTGAGTTCAAATATTTTATGCAAATTTTAATTGTAACTACAGATACTTGAGTTTAAGAAAAGTTAATCCTTCAGTTTTGCATAATTTTTTTAAATCCAGAAAAACCAAATATCTGAAAAAGTATAAGTCCTTGAAAACTTATTCACTGTTACTTATCAAAAAACAGAAGAAAAAAAACTTTACCAATACCTTCAGTTTCAAATATTGATTATAATACATAAATTAAATAAAATAAATAATGAAACGAATATTTCCTCACCTTATCCAATATTTCTTCATACTGTTGTCGTTGAGACTTAACAGTATCTATCCACAATTGTTTATCCTCTGGCAAGCATTTTAAAAATACCTGAAAATAAAAAATAATTATCATACTATATATTTTTTCTTTAAATAATATTTATCCCTCTAATGATTTAGCAAATAGTTAAAATTTGAAAGAATGAGTACAATTATCTAAATACAACTTTCTATGTGCATGACATTCAGGAGGGTGCATTTAATGATTAAACTTAATGGTTAAAAGCCTAAATATGTATTGATGGCAAAATTCATAGGGACTACACACATATTATTATTCATAGTTGTTATTCATAGTTATTATTCATAGTTATCATTTATAGTTATTATTCATAGTCATTAATTATTAATTGAGACAACACATGCATTAAAACAAAAACATTTAAAAAAGAAACAGATTAGGTATTTTTATAGCTATGCTCAATATCATTAAAACTTATAGTTAGAAGTTTAAAACTAAATATTTAAATTTCATATATTACAAAGTGTTTTGTTTCTAACCTTAAAATATATGTTTGTGTAATATATCATGATAAGGAGGTAGGGAATATCATGAAAGCTGACACTTTGTGACTAAGGAAAAAGGGGATTAAAAAAATTGAAAAAAGTGTAACATCAATTATAGAAATATGGAATAGATATTATGACATTTATGGAAAGTGTGACATCACTATATTCTCTTTGCTTTGCTAAAATATCTCGGGTGTAAAGTTAATGTTTGAATCAAATAAGAAAATTAAATCACTATAAGTTGTAGAAGGACTAGAAAATCAAAAAGAAATAGAAACTAATTATTTCAGCAATTTCAGCTAAATGATTTATAATGCAGATAGTAAAATAATTGTTAACATTTTTGTTTTAAAAACTTATACAAGTTATATTCAGAAGACACAAATTCAGAATGTTTCAGATGAAAAAAAAGGGAGAAAGAAAATCAATAACAGAAGCAAATATTAAATTTTGTTATTTACAAGTATCATTATGATTAAACAGGGTGGCCACTCAAATCAGATTTCAAATTTCCCTGATTTTTCCAGGTTTTCCAGTTAAAATATTAAAATTTCCAGGTTAGCGTGCAATTTTTTTTTTTTTTTTATCATTAATTGTAGGTGGGTACAAAAAAAGTGTCAATATTATGAAGTATTTTATTTAAAATGTTATTCTCAATATATCATATTGAATAGATGTGGAGAAAATAATACGTTTAGTATTGTAGAATATGTTGTTTTTAATGAATAAATTTTATTTTTAAATAGTCAAGTAGTTTTTGCACAAAATGTACCAAATAGCAAATACAGAGTGACCCTTGGATAAGTACTGCTTAAAATATTTTCATTAAGTAAAAGAAAATAATTCCATGTGATTATACATCAATAAATTTTTATATTTATTTACATTTCAATATAGAGCCATTTTATACTGTATTTAATCTAAACATTGCTCTTTATAAAATACATTGATATAATTTTCTTTAAACCAATATCCAAAGTCAAATGTTTAAATAATGTTGTTTGTTCTGAATTAGCATTATTATTTTAAGAGATATCCAGTATTTGTAAAGGCAAAATTGTCAAATTTCTTGTTGCATATTCTATAGAACAACATTTTTTTTTTATTAGAATATTTAAAGAATTTCAATCTAACCACATGGTTTCTTAGTTTAGATTAGTCAATTGTTTTTGTTTTTACAATTGGGTAATTCCATGGTGTCGAACATAGAAATTAAAAACAGAAGCAAATATCCTAACCCCTTCTTCCACCGCCACCACAATCTTTGACTTTCCTAAATTGCAGTCCCATAGTCTCCGAAGAAGTCAAAAGTTTCTACAATCGTTTAGCAACCATCGGAGAAATTTATGTGGCATTCTGTTTAACAGGGTTACAAAGGAGAAAATTTTGATGCAAGCAAAGTATTGTTAAGTTAATGATATTTCAACTGTTTGGCAATACATTTCAGTCTAAAAAATAGGGGTATAATGGATAAAATAATTTAAATTAAGAAAATTAGTAAATAATTAGTAATAATAGTGAAATTGAAAAAAATATCGCAGAAAAATTTCCAGCTTTTCTTAAAAATTCCCTGATTTTTCCAGGTTTCTATCCAAATTTCCCTGATTTTTCCAGGTTTTTTCCAGTATAAAAAAAATTCCCTGATAATTCCAGGTTTTCCAGGTGGGTGGCCACCCTGTTAAATCTTGATCATAGAAATACAAATTTAAAAATAAAATAACATTTATAATTGTGGTTATATTTTAAAATGATTAATATATGAGTAATAATAATAAAATGTATAAATTTGTGATAATAACAATAACATTTTTGTCGTTATGAACAACATCACCTTTGGGATAATTTAGATACATGCTTAGACATTCCATTTCTTGCATAACTGACAAACCAGAAAATAAAAATGAAAATAAAAATATATCACACAATTTAAAAATTTACAAATCAAACAAAATGTATCACTAAATACATAAATACTAATTGGAGTTTACCTTCCAACAAATGCTTCTAAAGTGACATGCTTTCAAATCCCCTTTTATAGCTAAAGACTTTAGATGTTGTAAGTAAAACTTTCGGCAAAAAAAAGAATTCCATTCAGCTCTAAATAAAAGAAGTTAGAAATATCAAGGTTTTACCTCATTGGAATATTCTTTTTAAAACTCACGAAAAGTCAAAATTTTGAAAATCAATTAATAATTATAAATTTACTGAATTGAAAAATTACATCTTAATAGCTCAAAAAAAAAAAAAAAATACATTTAAAAGAAAATTTAAAGCTACTTAAAGAATAATTCTAAGAGTGTGTAAAACAAGAACATTTTAAATTTGATAAATCTATAATAAAGGTTACACAAGATTCATAGAAGACAAATAAGAACTTACATTGGTACATGCTCACAACGGTATAATCACAAACGTTACACCTGATAAAGCAAAAAGCTTTAAAAACTGTAAATTCATTATGCCCTATTTATATTTATGCAAAACACAAAAAATTTTCATCAATAAATAAAAGTTATATTCTAAACAGTCAACATTAAATAATTTGATTATAATTTTATATCTATCCTGAATCAATAAATAAAAAGATCAAATCTGGACTCCTAATTGCACACTATAACCATTGTCTGTTGAAAACAGTGTTTAGTTAGTACATATAATGTGAAATGCAAATATATATAAAAGCTTTGTAGAATCCATTTATTACATTAAAATACTAACTCTAAATATTTAATATAATTTTCAAAACAAGTCCTTCACACTTTCATTAAGATCTATTATGAACTTAATTTAATTAAATTCAAGCAAAAATTATTGTGTTAACAGAGTAAGCTTGAAGTGTAGGATCTAAAATAGTTTATATTTTACACTTTATTTCATACTAAAATATATTTGGCTTAAAAAGGAAGGAATTATGTTCTAATAATGAACAAAGTAACGGTTTATCTAAAGGAGGTAAGAAGGGACGTCCGGACATCTATATTTCAGGACACAACCTTAGAATGTGGTAAATTCATATTAACTAGCTAAAATGAATTTCAGAATAAAATGTATCAAAATGCATTCATACTAATGGGTAATTTTGTCATTTAGGAATATGATATTTGTAGACTTTACATGCATATAACTCAGTTAAAAGAAATCAAACTGTTCTTATATTATTTCATTAAAATAACTCTTGTTGCCATTTACTTACTCTAATTTTTATAAACTCTTAGAAATGTAAAATATTTTAAAAAATTAAAAACTAACTATTGGAGATCGCAACGCTCGAATATGCCATCTGGGGAGAGACAGGTTTCATGCATTTGGCCCTTCTCATTTCCCTCTTCTCAGTTATATAGGAATGTGCTACGATATTTTCCCTTTACTTAATATTTTTCCTTTTTATTTAATAAAAATAATTTTTAAAATTTCCGCAATGCTTTTCTTCAAAACTATGAACCACACACCCTTGGTCCCTACGCAGACTAATACAAGTGGTCACCCACCCGCACACTAACCACAGTTAGTGATGCTTGACTTCAGTCATCTGCTGGGAACCATACCAACAGAGCAGCTTAAAACTTTTGGAAGAAAAGAAATTCTATTTTTCACTTATATTAAGCATTTCATACTATTTAAAAACATGTACTACAAAGAATATTTTTTACTCAAATTTTATTGGTTTTAATTTTAAAAACTAAACTATTAATCTTACTGATAAGGATTAGATGTGCCTTCCAAAACATCTGTTTGTAAATGTCCATCCACAATCTGAGAACCCACATTCATTCTGAAAAATTAATGTAATTTAAATATAGTGAATACTGAAAATAAACTAGTATAAAGTTTGACTAAAAATTTAAGTTGTTTCAAATGCTTGCATTTAAATACAAATCAATATTAAATCAAATTTATACACAAAAAAAATGCAATTTAGAATTTCTAAACTAAGAAAACTGTTACTTAATGATTATGTCATTTTAAATAGGAGAACTCTTTTGATAAAGCTAACAAAGTACCAAAGAGAATAACTTTTTTTTGCAATAGTAATTTCATCTAATTTTTTTATATGTACTATTTTTCTACTATCTTTGGATAAACAAATCTTTTAATTGCATGCAAATTTTTTTTAAATTATTTAAAAATTTATCAAGTTATGGCAAAATACGCAAAAAGTAAAATTACATTTTAGCAGATCCAAACTTTGGACCGCTCTATTGAGGCCATATTTCCTATATTTTGGTGATCAGAAATCCAAATGCGTCAATAAAAGGGTAAATTTATCCAGGGAAAGTATGTTGAGATAGATTTCGTAACTTAAAATATCATCTGGGCACTAATTAATTATCATATTTGAGATTACTCCTTAAACAATTAAGGTTAAATCCTAAAACGTGTAGATCCGATCATAAGTTATTCAGAGTGGTCCAATTTTTATTTCGCGCACTGTACATGGTGCAGACCATTCCATATATTGACAAATACAGTGAAAGGTTTTGAAGGTTAGAAACTTATTCATTTTAAAAAAAATATAATACAAAAGAATACTGATTATCCTACATACCTATGACCAAAAAATACCTGTCAAAAAATTTATACATTGGAATATTAGAAGGAGCTTTATTAGGTCTAAATTTTAGGTATACAAATATTAAACTTTTAATAAAATTCTATAAATAAATAAACAATAACTATCATAAAAAAATTAGCACAATAACCTTTTGTTATATGCTGTTTGTCACGGAGTAACAAGAGAACTTGACATAAAAAAATTTTTAAATAACCATAGTCATAGTTTGAAACATTTTATTTTCAGACAAGTAATTTGTTGATACAATAATTGAACCCACATATTGCAAATCATATTCCCGCAGTTTAGGAATATTCTTTTTTCAATGAAGAATTTTTTTTTTTTCAAAATTGCTTCCATGCCACTGAGTGCTACTTCATAGTAAGAAAATTTTTAGCAAGATGAAAATAATTGAGAAATATTTTTTTTATAATTAGTAAGTGCAATTCTGGATGCATAAATTTTTCTTAATTAGCAACAAAAATTGTTGCTGTGAATCAAAATTTCACTGCAAATTTACTTATTATTATTAAACTGAAGCAAATACAGTAGAGGGCTGATTATCCAAACCCTTATTATCCGAACGTCCGATTATCCGAACTATGTTCGAATTCGCTTTTTTTTTTTTAAAGTTTAGAATACTTTTTAACTTATCAACAATTTTTCTAAATTTAGAAGAATAAACAATATCCATTACATCTGAAGACTATATTTAATTTACAACCTTTTTTAGCAGTTTTCTCATAGTAGCCATACATACATGTATTGTTATACAGTTAAACCTACATACCCCTTTAGCCCTCTTCAACTGAAAATTATCTTCCAAGAATGAGAGCTTCATTTTGACAGTCTACAATGGTTGGAATGTGGAAAGAGTTTATGAATAGATAAGTGCTGAAGTTCTACAATTGGGAGATGGGAGAAACTGAAGTTTCTGAACCAGTAGATCTTTTAGATGAAAAGATGCCAGGTTATACAGCAGAAAAAATAGAAGACTGGTGTTGAGACACTGAAAACGATCCAGGATTTCAAATTTTAAATGATGATGAAATTGTTGCTGAAATTTTGAAAGAAAATCGGAACCCCACAGACGAAGAGGAAGAAGTAGATGATCAAGTTCAAGATAATGGACCTTCTCATATAGAAGCATGCTATTCATTAGATATTGCATTGAATTGGCTAGAACGTCAAAATGATGTTGATCCTGTTCAGTTGATTTATAAAAAGAAAAAGGGATATGGCTGCTCAAAAAAGAGCAACTTCTTTAAAACAAAAGTCTTTGCTAGCTTTCTTTTGCAATGAAAAATAAAGACAAATGTGGTAAAATCAGTAATTGACAAAAAAAATTATAAAAAGCTGAAATATAATAAAAGTAATTTAAAATGAAAAAAAAGTTAAAAATAATGAAAAAAATATTTAAAAATTTAAAAAAAAAAAACTTTTAACAGGGTGCATAGCCAAATCTTTCAATAAAAAATAAGCACCTTTTAAGCCGCTAAAAAATATTTTTAAGCACTATATACATTAACAATATGCAAAATAATTTTCAAAGACTTTAGATGATCATGCGAAAATAACTAGTTTCTGACAAAGAACTCTTTCCTTGATTATATATTAGCCGTTATAAAATGATCAAGAGATTTTTCCACTCGATATCAGAGGGTGAAAATGAAGTCTGACATTGAGAATATTTTGCAAAATGCAGCAGAGTTGCACATGAGAAGGCAATAATCTTACCAACCCCAGCTCAGTAGATGCACATACAGAATCGCAAGTACTTCATCAAACATGTAAAATGATTGGCGCTTTCAGGCTCTGTGAACTGATGGTACACCAAAATGAATTGTGAAAACGTTGAAGGTGAAACAATGTGAAAAGCATGCTTTTGCATAATACGTGGCGAAAATAAACATGGCAACAAAAAAAATTTAATTTTTGGAAAGAGAAAATTGCACTTTTTAAAAACACCCAATGAAAAACGCACCTTTAAGGGCTTTTAAATAACAAAAATCGAAAGTAATCACCTTTAAGGGCTTTTAAATAACAGAAATCGAAAATAAGCACCTTTAAGCACTTTTTAAAAACGCTACGCACCATATTTAAACACGCTAGAGCTATTTTAGCTGCCAGTTCTAAGCCTAGAAAAAGTGTGAAGGGAAGTTAGTGCATAAATAATAATCATTTACACTAGATTTTAAACAACTTTTCAACTATCTAAACTTCTCATTATCCGAGCCTCATTCGGTCCTGAGCAGTTCGGATAATCGGCGCTCTACTGTAGTACAATGTTTTTGTAAAAGTGTAATTTACTCCACAGCATGGAATAAATCTTATTTCCTTCAGATCCTCTTTCATTATTTCAGCCCATAAACGATCTTCATATTTATTTACCAACAGAAAGAATAACCTTTTAAAACAAACAGCAGAGATAGAAATAAACATAGTTTAATCCTTTTGTAATCTGAATGTTTCTGTAGTTGAAAAACTTATAATTGACACATTTATTTAATATCTGTAAGTTAATTTCTTAAAAATTACAGAGATGGAGAAGATTTAAGCATATTTCTTAATATACTGAAGTTTCAATGAAACTTTTTCTATAATAATACCTATGTAAAAGAAAGAAAGATTTGGGGTTTTTCATTTTCTATCTAATTACAATCTAAAACAATTTTGTTGCATGTTCTCAATCTCAAAGAGTAATGCTACTTATAACGTCGAAAACTGCACAAATTTTTTTTTGTATTTTTTGAATGAATTACCACTTGATTGTAATTTTTTTTAAAAAAATAATAATAATAAAATAATGGAAACTTAATATTTTCAAATATGGAAAACGTTTTAAGAAAACTTACTTTATTTATTACGGAAAAAGAAAAGACATAAAAATAGCAAAGGCATTGAAAATGTATGTAACATAACAACACAAAACTATCACTTGCTTCTCTATAACTTTAAAAATGAGAGCTTTGACTATACGATCCGAATAAAATTTTTAACAAAATCAAAAATTTCAAAATACATCAAGAAACCGAAACATAAACAACATCTAAACGTGACGGTCACGAGGATCGAACAAACTTAACACAGAAGAAAAATGAAATAATGTCTATCTTTGCCCCAGTATAAAAGCGTCATCTTGTAGTGATTAAGTGAAACAATAGAAGAGGTCTCTTATTTATTTGTTTTCGTATAATTTTATAACTATTTTAGTACAACCTGCTAAATATACAATTTAATGCAAAATTATGCATAAATTTAATATAAAATGACACTGTTTTAATTTATTATCAATGTGCTTAAATGCAAGAACTTTTTTCCTTAAAAGGAAAAGCACATCAGTCTATTTATTTAATATTTTTTCTGAAGAAGAAAAAATATAGTTAGATTAAAAAAAAATAGTTAATATTTTAAGTTGCTTATGCATTTACGCTACCTAGATTATTCTTTTTATATCAAAACATTACATAAGTTGCACTAGAAAAAAATATTAAAAACATTATTAAATTTAAAAGTAATTTTTAATATTTAAAATAGAAGGATATTTTGGATCAAATGCGGTGCAATTCAATAATTGACTATGAAAAAAATATTGAACATAGTTAGTGTAATTAAGTTTCTCCAAAAATATATGCTTCAAACATATCAAGAAAATATTAAGGATTGAAAGGATTCTATGACCTAAAAATATAAATAGTTGATAGAGAAAAAAAAGTATTTGTTGAAATTGTTACACTATATTCTATATCAAATGTTACAATTGTTACACCATCTCATATCAAATCACACTGAATGTTTATAATTATAAGAAATTTAAAATATGAATTTTGTTTTTATATAAAGAGTTGCATACAGATTGCAAAAATTTCTTGAAAAAATAAGCGAAATGGTTTTCAATGATTTCATGATGAGAACCGAAGTCCCTCCTATTTCCTCTTTTCCTAAGCTTAATTAAGTAAGAGAGATACAATTGTATGAAAGCATACAATTTCATACAATTGCATGAAAATGTATAAAAATGTTTCACTTCCACGATAATTTTGCCTTTTGAGTGTTCAAAATGCAATCTGCCATCTAAACTTGAAATTTCTTAATCATCGACTAACGACTTCAATTTCTTTCTAATTCAAGACAAAACTTCCTCACATTCTATTCTTTTGACTAATAAACACTATTACTAAACACGGGTTCTCTTCAGGGAGGTACTAAGAGGGCGGGGGGAAATTCGCAATAGAAATTTTCGGGGGCATATTTTTTATTATTATTATTATTTTAAATATTTTTTGTAGCTTTTAAACTATAAAATATGCATAAGGGATATTTTTGATATATTAATTGCGGTGTTTTTCTTTTTTTCTTTTAATTTTGGTGGGAAAGTATATTTAAAGGATTTTTTTTTGTGGTGGATATTTGACTAATCAATTTTATCATATCTTTGATAAGCGACCACTTAATCACTTAAAATAAAAAACAAGAAGAATTTTTATAATCAGTGATTAGTTGAACGGAAAGAAGAATTTTTAAAGAGGTGGGTTAGTTTTTTAATAATATTTTCTAGCGGGAGATGCTTTTTAGAAAATGCTTTTCAATGAAGATTATTTTTTCATGGAATATTTTCACAGTCATTTTTATAGCGTCTTTTTCATATCTGAAAATAATATTAAGAAAACGAAAGAGATGAATTTTATGTTTATCTTACTGATAAAACTTTTCCATTTTAGGAGAAGAACAAAATTTTTTAATCTGTTCCAAAGAATTGAATGTGTCAGATTTTGTGTAGGGAGTGTCATAAATCCCCCAGTATTAGCGTTAGTTTTTATTCCATTACTCTTATGTATGACAATGCACAACACGTTTAAAACTTAGTTTAAATTTTGATTCAGTTCTCAGCATTTTTCGGCTTTTTTGACGTAAAGAAAATACAAATCGCAATAAAATTACGCTTTTTTTTTGGAAGCCACTTATTTTTTGTTTGAATCATTCTTGTTAATATTTTTAATGCATTGCGCTGTTAACTTTTGGAGAGACATATGTAAATTGTCCCATTACATATAATGACATCATAATCATTATTTCCAAATAAAATAATAAAGAATAATAAATATTTACTACAATTTATTTTTTGTATGGAATTATCCTTAGACAAACAAATTTTATAATAGTGCGCAATTTTTTTTTTTAATTCACTTAAAAAGTTCCCGAGATGTAACGTAATACGCAAAAATTTAAATTAAAAATTAAGGGGTCCAAACCCCACTCCTGACTAAACTACTGGGAGCATATTTCCCAGATCGCAGCTACCCTCTATATTTTGGGGGTCGGATATTCGAATCCGTCCATAAAAGGTATGTTTATTAAGAGAAAGTACGTTTTTATGTCACGATTTGTAATTTAAATTATCGTCTGCGCTTTTTTATTATCATATTTAAGGTGACTTCCTCGAACCATTACGATGGAGTCCTAGATCGTGAAGATCCGACCATTAGATCAAAAGTTATTAAGGGTGGTCTGTTTATTTTTTTACTTACTGTAGTTTTGTAAATTTCATCTCAACAATAGAACTTCCTAGAATATCAAGAAGACTGTTCGCCTCTCAACTCAAGCATGGCACAAGCGAATTATTATTAGTTCAAATTTTTTTTTACTGTTTAGTGACAGTAGTTTCTTTGTATAATTTAAGCATATATGGTAGTTTTAGAAACATCTCAATTTCAATATGATGTTAAGATATTTATCCCAGAAAAATAAATAAAATCGTTTAGGAAAAATAGATTTATTATGTAAATATTGTAAGGAACATGGCCACATTCCAAAATTATAAAATAAAGAAAAGAAAGTCCTTTAAAGAGATCAAGAGTATCATTCTTGTTCTCTCATCAAGAATTACTTAAAGATAAAAACTTAGCGGTTGGGAATAAGAGGCCGAAACCCCCCAGTCAGTTAGCCAATAGTTACAAATTAAAAAGTAACGTGAATTGTTCCCAACGGACAGTTAGCAGCAATGGAAGAGGCGATTTATCGAAAAATAACATAGTCAAAAATAAAGCTAACCCCCCTCCCCCATAGTCAATATTAAATTCGAAAATAATTTGCGAAAGCGAACCCCCCAAAAAACAGCTAGAATAAGTATAACAATGTAAATGTAACATTTTTGTGGTAAGAAATAAAGAATAAAGAGTTATAAATAGATTTTTGTTTTCGATTTAGTCGTGACTGTGAATCAATGAGTTTAACATTTGTATTGAAATAAAGAGTTATGCAGTTTCTTTGATTCTTAAGAAAAGAATAAAATATTTATATTAGCTTTTAATAAAATTCTAATAAAAATTAAATAACTGGTTAAATTTAATAAAAGTTCGATTAAGAGTGATTAAAAAAATAAATTTAAGAAATTAAAGAAATTTTGAAAGCTAGGAAATATATGTAAAGCTTATTATGGCATCACAGGAATAAATCGGAAGTTTTCAAGATTCCGATCTGGTTTTAGAAACTTGCTATTGTTTAAATTCCATAAGTTAAAATCCAAAAGTTACTTCTTACCTGAATTAAAATTTCATTAACACCATTATGTAATACTTTTTCATGACAATCATAAACAATTAATTTTGCAAAATAATCATTAGAAAGAACAATTGGACATTTTTCATACCCATCTAAAGATGAATTAATTAATCTAGTTTTCACTCTTAGAATACCTTTATCATCTAGCATAAGATCAACATTAGCTAATTTACAATTTTTATCTACACATTTATTTTGTTTAGGATTTTGGATTTCTGAATAAAAATTCTGTGCTTGGGACATTTTAAGCCCGTATTCCCCAAGATTTTTCAGTTTCCATTACAGAAATCGGACCTGTGCACTTCTGTTTCGTCTTCAGAATATTAATGAATCTGAAAACGTAGGATGTCACACGCACTAATTTTCGAATTTTACTGAACTTTGAAATGCACAAAATAGGCTTAATTTCACAATTTTTAACAACAGGTGTCATGTCACATCTTTCTTCATTACAAGAAGAAAGTAATGCGATTTCAGAAGAATTTTTATCAGGCCAGTTTTCTTCTGATTCGGATAACCAAGAAGGACCATGGGCCCATACACTGTCACACCCTAAATCTTCGATTTTTACATCACGGGCTATCTTGTCAGCCGGATTATCACTGCCTGGACAGTGATACCACATTTCTGGAGATGTACTTTCTTTTATTTCAGTGACTCGATTTTTCACAAAAGTTTTCCAACAATATGCTGATCCTCTAATCCAGTTGAGCACAATTGAGCTGTCTGTCCATAGACAAGCCCTTGCATCAGGAAATTGCTCTTGCACAACTTTCAACAATCGCACTCCAATAACTGCAGCCATGAGCTCCAACCGAGGCAAAGTCATTTTCTTTAAAGGAGCTACCTTTCCTTTGGCTAGAACAAACGCTGTTCGAATTTCACTAGAAACGGTGAATCTCAAATAGATAACAGTTCTATATGCAGTTTGCGAAGAATCACAGAAAACCTGAATTTCTAAATTTTGTGGAGTCTCTCTCGATCGAAAATACCAACGTGGTATATTGACTTTACATAATCCTTGTAGTTGGTTGTACCAGCAGTTCCAATTGGCTTTTATTTCTTCTGACACCGGTTGATCCCATCAATGCCATCTAGCCAGAGTTTTTGAAACATAATTTTTGCGTGAATGGAAAATGGCGACAGGTAGCCCAAGGGGTCGAACAGTCTCGATGAAATCTGAAGAATAGTTCTTTTGGTCAGTTTCTTTTCTGAAGCAGTATCCACAACATCATCTGGTGAGTATGTAAAACAATCATCTGTTGAAGAGTATCTCAGTCCAAGCACCCTTGATGTTGCTTCAGGTATATTTAATTTTAAAGTTTTATTTTTTGGGTGAAATTCTTTCTTTAATTCTTCCAAATTAGAGTCCCATTTGGTTAAATTCATAGATGCTTCTTTCATAATTGTTTTAGCTTCATGATAGACTTGACGAGCCTCGTCTTCTGAGTCTACTCCGGTGATGAGATCATCGACATATAAGGAATTCTCCAGTAGTTGAACTGTCTTAGGATAAATATCTCGAATTTTCTTCAGATGATGCTTAATACAGGCAGCAAGCAAAAATGGACTTGGCTTGGCTCCAAAAATTAGTCTACAAAATCGGTACACTGCAATTTTAGGATTTTGTAAATCCGACTCATCATCAAGCCAAAGAAAACGCATGGCACCTCTGTCCCCTGAAGAATTAGAAATTTGATGAAATGCTTTTTCTATATCTGACGTCATTATTATTCGATATTTTCTAAAGTTCAGGAGAATTTTTAGTAAATCCGGTAAAAAGTTCGGTCCATCTAAAAGGCAGTTATTGAGAGAAAGTTCCTCTTTTTCTTTTGATGAAGCATCCTTAATTTTGTAGTTGCATGTTCATCACTGCATGATGAAGAATATAGTATATTATGTCACTGGATTTTGAATCATCACCAATTTTTGCAATTACTTTTTCCTTTAATTGCCTTTCAATAACTTCTTTATATTCTTCAAATAATTCTAAGTTCTTCCTAAATGCTTGCAACAATTTGAAAAAACGAAATTTTGCATTTTTATAATTATCTTTAAGTTTTATTTTTTCTTCCTTCCACGGTAATTTAATTTCATATCTCTTTTTCTTCTGAGTGATTGATGAAGAAAATAATTTTTCTGTTCTGTTCTAAAGCTTTTTCTGTTTCTTTTTCTTCGCAGATATTTTTTATTTTAATTGATTCGGTTTCACAAAACATTTTCAGATTAGTCGTAGCATTCGTCAATTCATTACAGTCTGAGGAGGGAAATTTCCCTTGCACACACCATCCGAAAATAGTTTCGAGTGCAACCGCAGAATAATTTATTTTTTTATTTCGATCATTACTTATAGACCACAATACGTCAGCGCCAAACAAAATCGAAAAATTTTCACCCATAAATCTAGAGTCACTCAACTTAGGCTCTAATAACGTTATTCCAAGGCTCTTCAGTTTCTTTTTTATTTGATTACTTGGTATTTTTATGTTAGCTGATGTAATCACTTAAACTTCGATGAAATCAAAAGTGATACTTTTCTCAGGGTCATTAATATTTCTTAAAGTTAATTCTACAATTTTGTTCTTACATTTTTTCGGGTGATTTTCACCAAATGTATGAATTTGCATTTTTTTTCTACTTTTACTTTTAAATTTAATTTTCTGGATAATTCTTTAGTAATAACAGAAATTTGAGAACCTCCGTCAATTAAACATCTTACAAAATAATGATTTTGAGGTCCTTCTGCTATAGCATTTACAACTATATTAGATCCAAATTTAGATGAAGAATTTTGACTTACTTTTAATGTTTTTGGCTCCTTCTCTTCTTCTTTGTTATTCAAGTTCGATTTAAAACAAATTGTTTCGTGATGTTTTCCTCTGCATTTTTTACACGAAATTACAATTCCTCTGCATTTTTTACATTTTTTACACACATTTTTTCCTGCATTGAGTGGACATATGATTTCTTCCGAAACATAAAAAACACCTTCCTTTTCTTCTTAGGAATTCTAGCTTCTTTTCAATATCAAAAACATTGCAGTTATACTTAGAATGATTTTCACAGTCACAAAAAATGCATCTATAATTTATTGTTGACAAGGCGGATGCAGTTTATTCCGATAAAAGTTAGATTTTCCCTTCTGCTCAAATCTTGGCTATAATTATTCTATGTGTGACTAACTAAGCTTACCGCTTCACGACAGTTAATCTCCTTTTTCAAAAAACTCAAAAGTTCTTATATATATCAAATTCTTTTTCTGATTTCCGACATCGATTGAATTCAAAATTTAGTTCTTCTGGAAGCTTCTGCTGAATAATTGGGCATAGTAAATTTCCATAACTTCCTGCAGTTACATTTAATGATGGCAGGCTTCTAATTTGTATTTCACATTCTCATATAGCCTTAGTGCTTTTAAGTTGGAAACATTTCGAATAGGTTCAATAACGAGAAGTTACGCCATATGAGAGCTTATAACAATGTCCGTTCTTCCAAAACGCTCTTTCAGAATCGCGATAGAGGAATCATAATTCTGATCACTAATGGCAAATCTAGATATAGATCCTCCAAGCAAGGATTTCAAATATGCACATTTTTCAGTCTTTCGTAATTCAAATTGATTATAAAAATCCAACCACTTGGTGGAATATCCGTAAAATGTTCCTATTTGCATACGAGGTAGATTCATTATTTTTGATTCAGTTTTAACAACAACAGTTTCGTTTCTATAACTTTCGATATTAATTTTTGAATTAGAAGAACATCGATTTAAAAATCTCGGAATCCTACTTTTCCATGTCACTATTTTTTCTTGATATTCTTGGTAGGTGGCTATTTCGCTTTCGAACTCCTGTTCAGCAACAGTGTATTCCAGTTTTTCATCCAATTGTTTCAATTCCATCATTTTTGCATTTAATTGCTCACTTAAAACCAATAAAAGTTCTGCTTTTTCAGCATCCTGCGATTCATCTGCCAAACTCGCTTCAATTTTCGATATTAATTTAGTAGTTAGCTGTCTTGCCACAGTTCGTTTCATTTTTTGATTCCCTAACATTTCTTTCGTAGCCATCTTCCTAAATTAATTTATCCAAATATTCTTCCAAATATTTTCAATTCCATAAATTGTCCCCTATTCCAGGGATTTCGGCACCATATCAAAATTTGTACTCTAAAAACACTTGGATACCCAAATAAATATGACAGCAGAGAAACGAACACAACATTTATTCAACATTGACAGCACAAGAGGGAATAAAAATATAACAAATATGAGAAAGAAAATAATCGGCACAGCGCTATCTAATGATATAACTTTAAACATGAATATTATAAATTATTTAACACCTATGGTCAATTCGTCGTAGTATGTGTTTTCCGCTCGCAACCTCAGAGTGGGGCCCAAGCCAGACCAAGGGGAACTTTTGTTCTAACGTAATTTTGATACTTATGGCTACAGTTCAATACGAAATCTAATTTGTCTAAAAATAATGTCAGAATAGAAATTAGCCTATTAAAATATTTTAATGTTGATATACATGGTTTTATATTAAGTATTTCCGGTATAAATCAGTTATCATGTAATTATTGTAACATATTGACTTTTTTGATTGACATTTTAAAGAAAGACTTCTATAAATCAAAAAATGAGATTATTTAAAAAAAATCAAAATTTCTTTTATTCGAAGTTCTTAATCGTAAAATTCTACTTTTTAAAATATTGAGAGAAAAAAAAAACTTTTGAAACATACTACGAAATTCTATCATGGGATCATTTAATCGTATCTTTTATAAGTTCTTTTTTTTTTTTTTTACTTTTAATTTCAAGACCACATTAGTAATAGAATTAAAATTTCTATGTATGAAATTAAAAATAAATAAAAAAATGATTTTAGCTTACTTGCTTAACCATATGATTTTCATTTATTATTTTTATTTTTATTTATTTATTTTTAACGGGACGCAGCATTGGTGCAAAATAATTTAATAGCGATTCAAAAATGTTTTTTAAAAATTATTTTACAAGATATAATTCTGAGTAAATTTACTACCCAAATATATGAACAAAAACATATATATTTATGTTTACATTATATATATATATATATATATATATATATATTGAATTGCATTTTAAAAATAATAAGAGAAATTCTGGGTAGATTGGTGTATAGTGATAGACGTAAGACATATAAACATTTGCTAAACTAGGTCTCTGTAATTCTTTTTTTATTTTTTATCTGATCTAATTTAAACTTTAGAAGAACTTATTATTGATATGATTGTTACTGTTAAACGAAGGATGTTATTAAAATATTTATGATGGTTCACTAAATGAAAAACACCTTAAGAGATGTTAAATGATAAAAAATATATAAATACAATCTAGTTTCAAAAACTTGTATTATTAGTTGTATACAAGTTTTGTTAAGTCAGAAGAACATTTTAATTTACAAGCTGTGAAATACCAATTCATGCAGCAGTTTTGTCGTTCTTAATTTTATGCTGCATACCTTTATAATTTAAATCCAGATCAGAAGACAAAGAAGCTCTTAAATAAAACAATGAGTTCAAGTCGCCTTTGTAGAGAACTTTTTCTGTTAAATTAAACAGTATTTCCGTTACATGGATAGGAAATCTGCAAAAACCTCCGACAAGTAGACGGACAGCAAGGTAAAAGTATAAGTTCAATTTAAACGGGAATCAGCTTATCCTCTTAAAAGAAATTTATAAAACAGAGGAAAAAAATACTGAATTTAAAACTTAATGGATACTTTAAATAAAGTATTGCATGTTTATTAATGAAACATTTAAACAAAAAAGAAGAATGAATTGAAAATCATTATAATTAAAATTACTTACATTCAGTTGTTAATAGGCTGCTTATTAATATTACAGCTGTTATATTTTTAATATATATCCATTAATCAAATTTGGAAAGCAGCCAGGATTGTTTATCCTCAAAGTTCTCAATATTCAATAATTTTCAGTTTTATTTTCCAACATGGATTCGGATGACTTTGATTTATTTTATAACAAACGTTGAACAGCTGATACAATTGTGAATTTGCGACTATCACTGATCAACTCCGTAGCTTTGTAATTTTGAGCTCAACCCAGAAGACAATGGTACATCTGGATCAAACGTTGTGACAAACTAATTTTCGTGGAGGACTTTCTTATGGAACTAACTCACTTTTAGGTTGCATCGAGAGGAAAATCACCAAAGCCTCCCATGGTTAGCCCACCAATAAGAGGATTCTAATCCATGATCTGTCTACCACTGAGGATATTTTACAACAGCACTGTGGTCAGTTCCATGCGGGAGTAGATTTCGTATCAACCAGTCACTGCTCGATTTGAACCTAGGCAACTTTAATAAAATTTGTTGTATATTTTATCCAATAAAATTTCAACAACGAAAATACAATTGCATTTTACAGCTAAAAAGAAAAAAAAAAAACTTTTTTCTTAAGGTAAAAAAAGAAAATCCGAAATATTTTAATATATTGTCAGAAATATTAACAAGCTTTTAATTATTTCAATAAAATGCAAAAATCTGAAACGTTTTTCTAAAATACTTCTATCAGAACTTGGTGAGTAGGAATTGTGCTATTAATGGCAGAAATCAGCTGGATAAAATTTCCTATTTAAAATGTTTATTCTTTATAAACAAAGAAGACATTTTATTGCACTTTTCTACGTTATTTTATTTTATTGCTTTATTTTTAAAATAAAAATAATAAATATAATCAGTGAAAAAAATTTTTATATAGGCAACCTTAAATTAACCTTAAACTAATCATTAACAAACAAATCAGAAATTATTTCAGTTTCTGAAATGTTTAATTTTTAAAATAATGACACATTTGAAAAAAAAATATATAGTTCCTAAAATAATTGATTCGGCTATAAATCAACGCTTTCATGTATTGTGCCTTAAACATTTAAGAATAAAATTTTTCCCTCTGGTTCAAGTAATTGCCGTGAAATTAGATTTAAGCCTAACATCACGGTAAACTTCTTTGTTTATACACTTTCTCAAATGCAGATTTCATCATCAAAACTGGATTTTTGTTACTGGATACTTGCATCTCCTACGTTCAGCTCAATCTTACATGAACTATAGAAAGGTGAATGTGGCATATACTAAACCACTGGAGAGGGAACTAACACATTTCCTGTCGAAGAAAAAAAAAAAGAAGTTCATTTGGGTTCTGTGAGCAAATAAATTTCCAAAAATAATGAAGTGAAAAGCTATGAAATGAATATTGCACTGTTATTTGGTGTATCTAACTGTGTACCCATAATGATTTCTTCCCTTTATCAGTCCGTGGTTTCCATCAATATTTTTTAGTATGTGAAGTATAAACAGAGGAAGACAGGTAGTTATAGCGGAAATGAGTAAGCAAAAAAATATTAACTGTATTTTTAAATTTTTTTGTAGTTGCGAAATACGCGGCAATTTCTGATAAAGAAATATATATATCCGTCGTTGAACAACCGACCCAATTTGGGGTATACGACAACTAATCTTCAATTCCGTAGCCTTTTAATTTTGAACTAATCCAGAAGACAAGGAAACTTCTGGATCAGTACCACCAGAGGTATTGATTTGTTATAGGAACACGGAGGACTTTGCGACTCGACAGATTTAACGTGCATCAGTCACCATTTACAACACGGGCAGTCTTCGGCCGACGGGGGTCAAGTCCACGAACTCTTGGATATGGGCCCAGTGCCCTGCCAACTAAGCTATCCCGGCTTTGATAAAGAAATAGAAAAAAGTGATAAAAAAGGGTTGTTTATAAAAAAAATAAATACATGAAGATAATAATGAACACTTAGCTGAAATCCTATTACCACCAAGCAATCAGAAAAACATTTTCGTGGTTTTCCATTGCTTGCAATGCGAAATGTGATTATTTTAATTTAATCTTAATTAAAATAAATTATTCTTTTAACTTTCATAAATATGAATGTTTCCGATACTTAAATTGCGACTTACTTAGTTTTATGGGTTGTGTTAAAAGTAAGAACACCGTTTCGTTATATTCGCCAAGATGACAGGCCATCTATCAAGGATAGTAATAAAAAAAAAATGATTGATTATTAAAGAATAATTTCTTTGTGATAATCAGCATTTAGCTGGAATCATAATACCGGTAAAAGAAACCTGAAAAAAAATCTTCGTAGTTTTTCTTTTGTGTGTAGCGCAAAATTTGATAATTTTAATTTCAATTTAATCTTGATTAAAATAAACTATTTTTATCAAGATTAAATTAACTTTCATGAATATGCACTGTGGGCGAGAAGACTATGATCTTTGGCGAAAAGTAAAAAATTAATTTTTCAACTAAAATATGTGTAGGTAGTTTTAATATATCCCAAATTAAGTATTCATAATCATTCCAAACATTATAATTTACTTTTTGGACCGACGAGAATACAATTTAATGAAAAATATGTTAACAAAAATTTTCTTAAATGTAACTTTTAAAGCTTTATTTCAGAAATCACCTTACTGTTACATTTTTATCAGAGTAATTAGTGTTAAATTATAGTAAAATTTTTCAATTTGTTGGATTAGTTAATACTCTTGAAAAACTTATAGTTTATATCTTATCATTTGACATTTTACAATGTTTGAATGGCCATTCGAAAATTAGTTCCAAAAAGTTCCACGAGGTAATTAGCTAAACTTTTTGTTGTTGTCTTCTTTGATGTTTCTTCTTTCGAAAGAACCTGCCCCATTTTGCCCGTATTGTAAAGGTGGACTAAATATACCGAAAAAAAAAAATTATGTTTTTTTTTTTCTTTCATGTTTTCGCGTTATTTTGTAATTAATTCGCGTTATTTTTTAATATTACTTCGGAAATATAATTTGCTTTTCCTTTTTAATATAAAATTACGAAAATTATTATATTTTCATTGCTATATTTAATTATTTAAACGCACTATATTATTTTTGCTCGCCATATTTCAGCCGCCATTTTGTTTTTTTGGGTATTTTTAGTGTATTTCAAAATTTCAACTATGAATTCAATTTACCTGCACATAAAAACGCCTAAATACAAATTTTATCGAAATACTAATTTTGGCCACGAAGCCTTGGATGCTGGCCCACTGTGATGGTTTTACTCCGATACTTAAATTGAGAGTTACTTCTGGGTTGAGTTAAAAATGACAAAAACATGAAGAGCATCTCTTTATATTCACAAAGATAATTGACTGCCTGTCGAAAATGCTAGAAAATGATTCATTATAAAAATAAAAAGTTATTATTGCGCATTTAGTCGGAATTTTTAAACGTCTTAAACGTCAAGCAATCTGAAAGATATTTTCCTGGTTTAAAAATGTCAAGTTTTGTGCCAAATAAGCTTCATTGGCGGGAACTTCTGATTTACTTCGTTAATTTGAAGAAATCTGCAGCTGAGGCGCATCGATTGCTTTGAGAAGCATATGGTGAGGCTGCTTTAAGTCAGGGCTAAAGAGAAAGGGCTGGTTCACTCCTTTGAAGAAACTCTCGCCGCGCCAAACCTCCGATTATCTCCAGTGACGTCACGGTGGCGCGAAGCTTGCACATTTACCTCAAGAACGGAGCGTTCGGTCTAACTAGCTCTAACTAATATTGTAGCATTCCTTTTTGTGACATATTCCAAAACATTTGTTGTTATCTATAATGATTTTCCTCAGTTTTTTGCAGTGAATTTAAAAACAATTTAAAACTATTAACGAAATGCAGGTTTGCGCGATTGCAACTTGCAAAAATTCTGATAGAAACACAAAAAGAAAAAAATTTAATTTTCCACGTGTTCATTAAAGTAAATGAACACTCAGGTAAAGAATAGATTCAACGTTGCAAACGAAATAACCCAGTTAATATAAAACAGCAATACGTTTATTCTATCGTTAATAACTTTTATAAAAATTAACCATCTAAATAGAAGCCGTCTCGTGACTTTAAAAAGAAGGGCAGGCGAAAAAATTGAAAAAATGGATAAAGTCAAAGAAAATTAAAGCGTAAATAAAAAGTATAAATAACTTACATAGTATATAGTTAAAATTCTCCTAATTTCATAACATATTTTTTAATGTAGTTATTCTAAATATTTATGATTTTTTAAAATTTTTTATCTTAAGTTTAAATATCAATAAACTATATTATCTTAAATTTAAATATCTATAAACAATTGTAAAATTTCTAATATCATTATGAACCTAAATTATTATTTTGTTTCAGTAATTAGCGTTTCAGGTTAATGTTTCCATAAAGGATTAAGTATGAACAAATTGCTATTAACGGCATATTTTAAAATCAGGATTCTAAATTTAACCCAACTTATTGTAATCAAAGATTATGTAGATAAAAAAGTGTCGATGTATACTTCAATTTTTCTTAATAATTAAAGTTAAAACTATTTATAGTGTGATTTTCGCCAACTAGTAAAATATTTTTATAAGTTGAAAATGGTATTTTTTTAATATAATGACCAAGAAAGTTTTTTTGAACTATGTTTTTGAACGGAAATAATGTGTTAATCATGTAAAGTTTTGCTCTTACATTATAAGCGACTCAGCAAGCAATTTCAGATCGTTTAAAATCGCTGAAAATGATCCAAAAACAAGGAAGTTGGGTCCCATACGAACTGAAACCAAGAGACATTGAACGTCGATTTTGCATAAGTGAAATGCTAATTGCCAGGCATAATAAAAAGGGTTTTCTGAATCGTATAATCACTGGTGACGAAAAATGTATTCAATACGATAACTCAAAAAAGAGGAGATCAAGGGAGCACCTGGCCATACTACAACAGCGGCACCCAAGCTAAATATTCATGGGGGGAAAAAACTCATGCTGTGTATTTGCTGGGATCAGATTGGCGTCGTCTATTATAAGTTGCTTAAACCAAGAGAAACCATTACTGGAGCTCTCTACCGAACACAATTAATGAGATTCAGCCAAGCACTCAAAGAAAAGCTTGTCCAGTACTACTCCAGACATGACAAAATTATTCTTCTGCATGATAATTCTGGTGCGCATGTTGCGAAGCCGGTCAAAACCTATTTGAAAACACTTCGCTGGGAAGTCCTACCCCACCCACAACAGTCACCAGACTTTGCCCCTTCAGATTATCACCTATTCTGGTCGATGGCACATGGTCTGTCTAAGCAGCAATTTAAATCATTTGAAGAAACCAAGGAATGGGTCGATTCGTGGATATCCTCGAAAGATGAAGAGTTCTTCCGACGTGATATCCGAAAACTCCCAGGAAAGATGACAAGGAAAAGTAGTGGTAATAATGGAGAATATATTGAATAAAAGATATGTATTCACTCAATAAACTTCTAATTTTTGATAGAAAACTTATTTGTACTCCCAATATATATATATATATATATATATATATATATATATATATATATATATATATATATATTTCAATCAATTGCTTCGAATTTGTAAATTTAGTCTACTTGAAGAAATTTCTGAATTGCTTTTGAAATGAATTGTTCTGATTCTGAGCGATTGCGGAGTTCGCTACTCTAGCTAAAGCATTACGGAAAAAAAAAAAAAAAAAAAAACATGTGTCCTTGAAGTGCCTGCCCACTCAAATATAACAAAATGAAAGCATTACCATTATTTATTTATTTATTATTATTTCTTTATGGGATGAATTTAAATAACTTTTTGGTTGGAAACAAAGTGAAATTTAAATCCAGCTTCCCTACTTTTTTTTTAGCTTCTTGGAAAACATCATGTAAATCCCCCTTCTATCAAAATCCTAACCAGGGGAATAAATAATATTCAAGCTATCTCCACGACGCGGGGTGAGGGTGCAAGCTCCAGAAAAAATAACACTATCATTTAATATATATAATTAATGATTATAAATACCCGATCTTTACAGTAATGTCACAAAATCTCTTTACAGTAATGTCTTTGTTTGTTACTATAATATAAAAATTTTTTCTATTAAGTCTAAGATAGGGAGCATATAAAGACTTTGGTGCGCATCTAAATCTATACAAACCTAATTCAATTCAGGTGCGCATCTAAATCTATACAAACCTAATTCAATTCAGGTGCGCATCTGAATCTATTCAAACCCTAATTCAGTAAACTTAACACGCCAATTGTGCATGACTTAATTCGAAGTTTGTAAGCGAGTGATTGTGCTGAGAATGACATAAAATCAAATTCTTTCTTTTTAACAGCGAGTTGGCGGTATTTTGAGAGATTCTCGTCTTCCTTGCAACCCTGTTCGCCAATTTCATGAGGGGTGAATTGAACAAAAGAGGTGAGAAAGGAAAAGCCGGTACATGGGGAAGAAAAGAGAAGATGTTTAAAATGATACAGAATGTGTATTGGCTTTGATCCGTAAATTTGATGCTGTTTTATATGGAACAACATTGATTGGACGAGATTATAAATGATATAACTCAAGGTAACTCTTTACATCCTTCTTAACTCTGTTTCCTTCTTAATTTTTATGTTATCGTTTGCAATTTTCACGAGGATTCACTGTGAGTGGGGCTGTTCAAATGCAGTACGTTTCATGGGGGTATCCATGTGCTTATTGAATAGTGATGAACTATGAATTATTTGAAATTATATGGGATGCTCCTAATCTATAAAAATTTTATTTCCATACTAGTATTTGTTTAAAAATCCCCAGGGAAATATTATTATTAGTAAAAAGTTTTTTATTTGTCATTTTAATTAAAAAATATAACATGTTTATCAGAAACAAATTACCTAATTATTGTGAGATTTTATAAATTCAACATTTGTATAATTATGAGCACGTCGTTATGGTTCAAAAGAATCTCGTTACTTCTGTAATATTTTCTTAAATGCATTTAATGAAATTCAGAACAGAATTTTAGGAATGTATTTTCACAATTTTTTTTTTTTTTTTTAAATTCTATATTCAATTTTTTTAATGTAGCTTATATATTTTAACATACATTATATATTTAAATTTTGTGAAAATATGCATGTTATATATTTATTTGAGTTTTAATGTTTTATTTCGAACAAGTTCTCTTTTCCAATATGAAATTAGAAAGGAGATTTTTTTTTCTTAGGAGATTTTTTTTTTTCTTAGGCGAGACTTGAAACACTTAATATAAACTTTTTTTTCTTTACCTGGATAATCTCATAAACGTCAAAAAATTTCTTTTAGTAGGTAAAGCATAGTTTATGAAATTACGCGGAAATCTTTGTTTGCTTTTCAGTTTAAAATTAGAATAAATATAAGCAATTAATAATACAATAAATTGCCATTTATATTTAAAAATACTTTTTTGATCACATATTTTTTTTATAGAATGTGTTATTATATTGAACACGTTTTTGCTCGCAGATTCTTTATTTGAAACATAATGACGAACTGCATATTTTCAAATTGAATTAATTTGACACTTGTTTCTAATTTACCTAACAAATAATTTTTGTCACTGTCATTGCATCAATTAATTCTTTTTTGCTGCCCATTTCATTTGTTAATTTAAATAGTCTATTAAAAAATACACTATCAAAAAATTTTGAAAGAGACCAATAAACGAGAAATTTACGTGGACTGCGTTTGTCAAATATTTATTTGATAAATTTCAATCGCGTAACGTTTTCCGCATTAAAATACTTAAAGATTTAGACGTCACGAAAATTTTGCGTGTCCTTGCTGACAAACACAAAAGAAATTAAATAAAATAGTTATTGTTCAATTATGAATCAACTTAAAAAAATATGGTCTCTAAATTTAAAAACTCATTTTGGATTATTAAGTAAATCGTACATATACAAGTTTAAGCAAAAAGATTTCTTTAGCTTTTTGTAATAGCTTTTATAATTTTTAACAAAAACTCTGAATTTGTTATCGAATTAATCCGAAAATTTTAAATGCAGTAAAAAAAATTTTTGCACTGAAAACTAAATTGATCACTACCCGGTAGCAGAACCAGTGCGTCACGGTGGCGAGTGATGAAAATTTTTTTTTGCCATTGTAGACAAAAATTAACCAAATTTTAAAAGAAATGAACATCACTATTTTTTAAATTCATGTAGAGTTTTGTTATTTCTAAAGATTAAGAATTCTTTATACTTCATTTACTTATTAATTTTATGTGCCCAGCGCTTGAGATAATTTTCTGAAATTTTATTCTTAATGTTTAATTATTTTAATAAGTTGGAAATAATTTAAATCAAGAAGATTTTTCATTTAAATTTTACTGTAACAGCACTTTTCTTTCTTCCGCTAATAAATTTCTAGCTAATAAAGTTTAAATTACTTAAAGTACTTTCTTTCAGTAGTGCAGTTATTTTATATATTGTAGTAGTAAAATATCTGCAAAGTGCAATATTTCAATAGAAATACTTTACCGTACGCTTGGCAGATAAATTTTAGAATTTTACCATAGTGTTGCAGATGAATATAGATGTTTCTTCAAGGTGCAAGATTGTAAATTTTTAAGCAAGAGTGTTGAAAATTAGAGAAGTCCTGCGAATATATGAAAAACATTGTTGTGTGAAAACACTAGTTTTAGTTTACCAAATCATATTCAAAATACAGAAAGCGCAGAATCTTTTTCATTTCAATGAATTTTAGCAAGAACTTTTGGGTTATACTTAAATAATTCTATTTTAAACAAGCCAAAAAAGGTAATTAAAGTTAATATTTAATCCTAAATTTGCATCTTTTATTATATTTGTTATAGCCAACGACAGTGTTTTAGGCACACAGACCATATTTAGCATTTTTTTTTTTTAAATTTATCATCCACAAGTGAAATGTTATAGATTTTACTATTTCTTCGTTAACTATATGGATCGATTGTGGGTATGCATTAAGCAGCATTATTTATAAATTAGAATAAGATTAAAATTGTTAAACTGTAGTAAACAGCTACGACATAACAACTTAATCGGAATAATCAAGGCGGAAAAATTGAGTTGTGGATTTTTATAAAAATATTTCTAATCTCTTTGACAGGGCAGCTTTCAAACCTGTGTTAAAAAATTACTTCAAGTTATTCTCATTCTCTTAGTCTGTATATTTTTGTAATAAAAATTTAAAAAAAGTCTCAATATTTTTGTGGTAATACATTTCAAGAATTTTTGAAAATTCTTAATTTAAGTACAATGCTATGCTAAGTATGGCATTAAAACTGATTCTTAGTTTTATTTTTTTAATTCTTAATAAATGTTTGGCATATGATATACTATGTAATTTTGCTAAAAATCCTACCTCAAAATTATGAAATATTGTTTTAATGTAAAACTCTTTTAATATATTGGAAAAAATTTGAGCACTTATTATGTTAACAATATGAATAAAGTAAAAAGATAGTAATAAAATTAGTTATCGATAGCTTTATTTCCTTTTCATTAAAGGAGAACTAAACATTAATAACCTAATAAAATAAATGAAAATGCGCTTACGCTGTCGATATTCATGACTAATATTTCATTAGATGTACTTTTAGTTCTTTCAATTGATGTTAAGAGGCCTCTTCTTTTTTGGCTGAGCTTAACAGCCAAAGATGTGTAGATGGGTAGGGGAAGTATTATTGATTTTAATCATCTTTATCTAATTTTCACAAATAAACTGATGATAAATATTAATTCAACATAGCAGTATCTTTTGATACATATAGGGTGTTTAAAAATTAGACAGACGAATTCAGAGAGGGACAAAAGGTATAAAGAAGATGAAAATATATCATGGGGTCAAAAACCGTGTTAAGATGAGAGGGTGAAAATCACGAAAAACGCACACAGGCTCTGAATCTAGGGGATACGAAAGGTCAGTTGCCTTACTTAAATTATACCGGAGGATCTCATAATGCGGGTTATCATCGCTTCGCCAGACATCAGAAGCACATTTTCGAACACCTCTAAGGATCGTTTTTACGTCGTTGTAACTATGCAATGATGTCAGCGGGCACCACTTCAAACAACTTTTGTAATGATTAATCAAATACATTTTTTTTTGTAGCTAGCAAGTTTAGAGAATATTTTGTAATAGTCTTCCAGCGTGACGTCGAAACGTTTTCGCGATTTTCACCCTCGCGTCGAAACGTTTTCGCGTGGTTTGTGATCCCGTGTGCTATGGTGTGTTTACATTCTCTCAAGAGAATGCAATAACCACGGAAGAAGCTTTTACTCGCAAATTCGCTTTCACCTCTATTACTAATTTAAAAGTAAAACGAAAGAAGTGAGTACAGGCAAACCTAGAGTAAGCATCACTGGTTGCGGTCAGTAAGCTGGTGGGTGACCACCTTGATCAGCCTACGTAGGGACCGAGAGTGCACAATATCTGACATCGTTAAACTGTTCTACCGTAAAGTGCTCGCCCTCAGATCGTTAGGCTACCAAAACGGAGGAGCCATCCCCTCCGCAGAGGATCAAAATTGCATGTCGTCCTCAGTGATGTTTCCAATACAATAGCCAATTGTACAGGTCTTGTGAGACGTAAATAAAATACCTACCTAAAATGTGAGAGAAAATTCGACAAGCTAACAAATTTAAAAGTTATCAAATGCTTTACACTAGACACTATGGAATTGAGCTTCTAAGAGGCTATTGACTAAACTCAACCGTTAAAGGGGAGTAGACCGAGAGAAAAATTATAAATATGCTTTTAGTTTTCTTTTTTTTTATGAAATGGTGTACGTGGCAGTATCTTTTGAAACTTGTAAAATACAAGGCGTCTTCAAAGTTGATTGGAGAAAATATAGCTTGCTTAAATCTAGAGTTTGAATGAAAAAAATTTTTTTGTCTGGAAAAATTTTACCTGTACAATGTTTTTTTGAAAGGTTGTTTAGTATTATGCATTTGTCTGTTTTTAGATATCTTTTTTTCCCCTAATAAGCATTAATAAGATTTTGTACAATAAGAATTTTTCAGATTCGTCCGACTCAGTCTTCTTCTGCTTCAAAAATAACAAGAAGTAACTTTAAAAAAAAGTCTAAACACAGGCTAATGTACAGAATTAAAATCCAGTTTTTTTTTTCTTTTTTTTTTTTCTTTCTTTTTTTTGAAAGGCAGTATAGTATAAATTTGTTTGTTTTTAGATTTTTGTTCCGTGGCTCAGGGGTTAAAGCGTTTGCCTCCCAATAAAGTGACTGGGTTTAAATCCCAGCGATGGCTGTTCGATACGAATTCCGCACCCGGCTAGCAAGAATTATAGTTCTGACGTCAAATATCCTCAGTGGCGGACGGATCAGGGGTTAGTTATCTTGTCGTCAGGCTAATCGTAAGAGGTTTTCGAGGTTTTCCTCTCCATGCAACGCAAATGCGGGTTAGTTCCATCGAAAAAGTCCTCCCCAAAGGCGATTTTTTCTTAATAATTGATCCAGGAGTTCCCTTGTTTTCTGGATTGTGTTCAAAATTCTAATTATACGAAGGTGAGCATTGGTCGTCGTAAACTGAGAATTGGGTCAGCTGTTGGTTCAACGACGCTTTTTGTTTTTGCGTAGTTCACATTAATAAAATTGTTCAATTGTTATAATAGTCATTTTTGAAAAATTTTAAAACACACAAATGTACTGTATTGACTTACCTGCCTATTTAACGGTATAGATTTATATGTTTATATTTTTGAGAGAAATTTCATCGAAGAACTAGAAGATATCCAATGCTTTTTCTTCTAATTTAATAAAGAAGTGCCTTTATTTTTCATCTTTTCTCAAAAATATAGTGCTACCGAAAAAAAAATTAAAATCTGTAATCAAAAGTATGTTGAAAACAAGGAAAGGAAAACTGGAAAACTTAAATCCATGAAAAATTTAATTCAAAATTCAAGATTTCAAAGTTTTTTTTCGAAGTAATATGAAGCCAAATTATCAATTAGTACTAATAATTAATTTATTGTTTTCTGTGCAAACAGCTGTCATTTTTGTTTTCTAAATACTCTGATCACCCTTATTTTGTTTCTTGCAGTTCTTTAAATGTTATTATTTTTGTAAATTGTTTTGTTGTTATTTTCTATTAGCTTAAACTGTTTGATTTATTTAAGAATAAATTTGAACTCTTCTATAAAGATTACTTCGAAAACATCTAGAGTTATTTTTCATTCCTACGAATGTTGTTTACTGTCATCTTATTCTGGAATCCCGCCAAGAAAGAAAATAGGAAAAAATTTTTTCATCTAATCCTTTTAGGAGTTATTTTCTTCTTATGTTTTTTTTTTCTTCCCCTTTCTTTTTCTTTGGGGGGGGGGAGGGGGAGGAGATAATAGTTGATAAATTTGTGATGTGATTTACTAGTTAAAAGAAGTTTACCGTTTTTATTTGATACCAGTAAATTTTCTCTGAGGTCGATCGGTATGAAATATCGAACAATTAAGACCGAAGTAAGGCATTTGATTTATTTTCTTTGTAGCGTTTTCATCATTTCAATGAAATGAGTCGTACTCATTTTTCTCCATTTTTTCTTGAGAAAAGTAAGCGTGATTAGTTATAGTGTGCCTGTAACATGCTTTCCTGTAAATTTTTTAACTAATACATTAATTTTCATAAAACTAACGAAAACAAAATTAACGCACCCCATAAAAGAGCTTAAAGCGTTAAAGCGGATATTTTACGAACTAAAATCACATATATATATATATAAAATATTATTAATGTATGATACTAACTTCTTACATTCATTTATGATTTAGTTTTTCAGATAAAATAATTAATCTCTTTTTAATTAAAAATAATATAACAATATAATGACATAGAACTATGAAATTAAGGAATAACCGTGAAATAGTATTTTTACTCCGAGTGCTACTTTATAGTAATATGTTAGCGCATGGGTGCACAATCATTTTCAAAAGAGAACCAATAAATAATTTTTGGTTTTCGGTGGTCCCGGGGACACCATGGGGCTTTCCGATCACCACTTTTTAACCACGCTAAAATTATTATAGTTTTTAAGAAAATATTATCTAAATGTATTTATTCCGACTATAAAGTCACATTAAAAATATAGATGGTGCCCGCTGTCCGACCATATTCTAACAGGTGTTATTTTATACGAAAAGGTTGGGGACCCATGCATTAATGTAATAGGAACAAATATGACAAAAAATTTGTGTAATATTTATGAATTCGATAATTTGTTTTCATGTTTTACCTCCTTTAATAAAATAGAATTAAAACAGGTATTGAACTTTCTTTCAGGATATTTTTTTTCTTATTCTTCTTATTACTATTACTGTACTTAAAGTAAAAGAGTCCCTTCTCTTCACTTTACTTCTGTTTCTGTACTTAAAGTTCTCATCCCTTCACTTCTGTACTTAAAGTAAAAGAGTTCATCTTTAATTTTTAAACATACCTTTCGAATTACATTTGTTCAAGTTGTTCATTTGTCATCTTGGAATTACATTTGTTTTTTGATTAACGAATGTTTTATAAAAAGAAATTGAAATGGCGAGAGATATTAATCATTTGTCATCTTGAATTAAAATCGTTATATTTTGGAATTTTAATGTTATAATTCCGGTTATACTGAAATAAATTTTTTCAAAATACATAGAAATTTATTTTAAAGAAAACTATACGATTTCTTTTGCTGTTCAATTAAATTAATTTACAGTTAGAAATCAGGGACCGTATTAATTGAGGGTCCCATTTCCACATTGTGTACTACTTTATTAGACGTCCCTATTGAAGTAAAAGTATTGAGTAGTTATACGCTTCAATTAGCCATAATTTGATTAAAAAAAAACTATTCACAAACATTATTTAAGCATTTATTTTTATTAATTGTCAAATATATAATATATTTAGAATGTTTTGTATTAAAAATTGTCTATGAATAATTACTCCTTTTCTTGCTTAGTCCTAGTCGTTTCCTGTTCACCTAAAATATTTTTTTCGATTCTTATCGATTAATTGCTTTAATCGTTCGACATCGAAAAGTTCTGATTGTCTGAAAAATATGCTACTCATCTGGTGAAAAAAGAAGAACTATAGAATTTTTAATTATTTATTTATTTGTCTGAATTAACGGTAATCGAATGAGAAAAACCAAATTTTGTTCTATGAGGAAACAATGTGAGAATTTTCAGATAATAATTTAGCTTAATAAAATATGCTAAGCCTCGTAGTGACCATTCCTAGTCATTTCTTCTTCACATAAAACATTTTTCTCGATTCTTGTCAAATCCTTTTTGAAAATTTCTGATTATCTGAAAACTATGTAACTTATCTTAAATAAAATTTTTAATTGTTTATTTAATTGAACTAATAGTAATTAAATGAGAAAAACCGAATTAAAAATTCGAGGAAACAGTGTGAGAATTTTCAGTTAATAATTTGGCTTAATAAAGTATGCTACGCCTCGTAGTGGCTACCCCTAGTCATTTCTTCTTCACCTAAAACATTTTTTTTTATTCTTGTCAAATCAATTGTTTTGAAAATTTCTAATTATCTGAAAACTATGTCACTCATCTTAAATAAAAAAATAAATTTTTTAATTGTTTATTTATCTGAACAAATAGTAATTGAATGAGAAAAACCAAATTAAAAATTCTGTTCTATGAGGAAACAATGTGAGAATTTTCAGATAATAATTTGGCTTATTAATCGTTCTAAACAAATTGTTAAGAAACTCATGTTTAATTAGATTATAAAGCACGCTACGGATAATAGTATTTTTTCTTCTATATATTATACTGTCACATAAAAGTTTCTGTGTGTAATGTTTTTAAAAAATTTCGTATTTTATTACAGAACCGTGGTGTATCAGGGATAGAGCGTGACCTTTGTTCGAATCCCAGCGATGGCTGATCGATACGAATTCCAATCTCAGTGTTGATATCCTAAGTGGTTGACGGATTATGGGTTCGAGTCCCCTAGCCATTCAGACTAACAAAGGGAGATTTTCGCGGTTCTCCTCTAAAAGTAACACAAATGTGGATTAGTTCCATCCAAAAGTCATCAATGAAAGTAAATTTCTCCCTATACTTGATACACGAGTTTCCTTGTCTTTTGGATTGGGTTCAAAATTAGAGCTGACATAAGGTAATATTGCAAAATATAATGCAATTTTATAAGGTAATATTGCAAAAATTGTTTCAGAATGTCTGTAGTTTCGTCCATTTTTTTAACAGTTGAAAGGACTTCGAGTGTAAAGGGTTAATATTGTATCAGACTATTTGCATTAGCTGTAGTTTTTCTCTGAGCTGTGTATTTAGTTTTTTCCTGAGCTGCGTGAGTATTTTTGTTCAAAATATTGATACATTTCGTGAGAAATCAGTAAGGAAAAGAGACCATTTAGAAGAAACGTTTTTCTAGAGTCTACTATCCATACATTGTTCTAAATAGGAAATCCGCTTTTTCTTAGGTTTCACGATTTGCTTTAAATCACCTGTTTCCGTTTTTTCTCTTCACTATAAATATTAATCTTATAAAAATTATTTTTAGCTTCATAAAAAATTTGTGTTATTTACGTTTCTCTCTTCAATAACTTAAAATTCATTATAATTAACAGATGAGGATAATTGAAGAATTTAGTAGAATTAATGTTAAGCTACTTTTGAAAACATGTTTGAGAGCATGTTATTCGGATGTAAATATTAAACGATAATTTATTCTGTCAAGTATATAGTCATTAATTTATTCTATTAAGAGTATTTTAATGATACGAGAGTCAGTAAGTTTTTAAATGCTACTGTCCATAATTTATTCTTTAGAGTATTTTAATAAAGCTAAAGTCCTCAATTTATTCTGTCAAGTATATAGTCATTAATTTATTCTATCCAGAGTATTTTAATGACACGAGAGTCAGTAAGTTTTTAAATGCTACTGTCC
Organism: Parasteatoda lunata; assembly: GCA_949128135.1. Taxonomy (NCBI): domain Eukaryota; kingdom Metazoa; phylum Arthropoda; class Arachnida; order Araneae; family Theridiidae; genus Parasteatoda; species Parasteatoda lunata. The sequence goes on from OX421980.1 coordinate 80,886,247, forward strand.
TTAATTTATTCTTTAGAGTATTTTAATAAAGTCTTCAATTTATTCTCTTAAGTATTTAAATAATGTGACAATCATTAATTTATTCTGTCAATTATTTGACTTAGATGCTTTTCAATGAACAAACAGTTTCTTCATTTTCACTAATATATTTTGCACACTAAAATGTCACTCTACGTTTCTTCGTCTAGATTTCATTTTTGTGTGGGTTTTTCCTCTGTAGGATAATTATTAAAGTCTGTATGTCAACAGATGTCGCTAGTTCCCGGTTGAGAAGCAAAAAGAATTAAGTTTCACTTCTCTTTTCAAAAGATAATTTTCTTTAATGTATGTTACAGTTTTCCAACTCGAGAAAATTTTCCGAAATAAAGTAGGATTTTTTTTAATTTTAGAAATGATGGTATATTAATATTGATGTTATTTTGTAGGTAAGAAAATCATTTTCCTACCCATTTTCTATTGTCTTTAAGTACAGATTATCAATTTTTTATGAATCTGGGAAAAACCCGTTTTAATGGTTAGTTGATACATTCGTTTTTCAATTAGTTGTTTTATAACATTTTGATTGCGTTTCCATTTTTTTCAAGTTCAGTAACGTATAACGAAAGTTACCGCAGAACTTGTGGTACAATATTATTATATGATACACTGCAAAAAATTCCGTCTTAAATTACGGTATGAAGTACAGACACTTTTGGTGTATCATTGGTAAAATGCATTTTACCGTAAAGTATTATTCCGTAATTTTTACAGTAATATTTATTTAATTAGAGGGGTTTAGTTATTTTACGGTAATTAAAACTGTAAAAATTACAGTACATGGATTTCACGGTGAAAGTACCGGCATCCTGGTTGTCGGTATCTAGTACTGTAATTTGATCTGGAATTTTTCAGTCTTAAGAGCTTGATTACTACAAAAGATTTTTCATAATAGCAAATTTATAATCTAGTCATATTGGATAATTTTTATATAGCAATTAAACACGTTTTTGCAATTAGGGAATAAAGAAAGTTTCTGATATTTTTCTTTCTTTTAGAAAATTATTTAGAAAATTGCTGAATTCATGAGAAACTTTTTAGCTAATACATAAAGGATTTTTCTACGTGTTTAATCATTATAATATTAACTATTTTAGCTAATCTGTGACAAAAAAAAATGAGCGCGTGAAAAAAATGAATGTGTTAAAAAAATATACGTAAACTACTGATGCAGGTGTATTTTTCGAAGAAATTTATATATATATATATTATATATTATATATATATATATATATATATATATATTATATATATATATATTATATATATATATATATATATATATATATATATATATATATATATAAATTTTTTTTTCTCAAGTGCAATTATTTTAACATCCTCACAATTTTCATTAAGAAGTTCTTTAAAATGTTCATGCCATCTTTTTAAAATGTCTTGTTTATCAGTAATAATTTCACCAAATTAGTTTTTGCATAGACTAGAGGTCTGTTTAAAGTCCAATCGACTGCGGATTGATTTTCCGATAGAATGCTCTGCATTCATTAATGGATTTCAGATGTTCAACATCTTTAAACAATTCTTCAAAGACCCTTTTCTTTTGTCTAAAGAGTTTCTTCAACTCTTTTCTGCGTCTATGGTACTCCTCGGCACTATTTCATGTGTGTGCTTGTATCATATGTTTATATGCAACATTCTTTTTATCATTAGCAATGGCACAATCAGTATCATTCCAATCAATTGTGAGGATGTTGAAATAATTGCACCTGAATTCATAAATGACATCGAAGTTGAGGCTCCAACCATTGAGGAGATCAGGGCTGTAATTAAAAACTTAAAGAATAAGAAGGCTTCGGGACATGATCTTATTTCAGCAGAACTACTAAAAAATTGTGAAGCTTCCTTATTGAAAAACTTACATCTAGCACTCTGAGATTATCCCAACGGATTGGAATATTAGCATTTTGTGCCCAATTCATAGGAAAGGAGATCCTATGACCTGTGCCATCTATCTTGGCATTAGTCTTCTTTGTATAACTTATAAAATTCTATCTAGAATTTTATATCTCAGGCTGTTACCTCACATTTATTGACTCACAAATAGGAAAATATCAATGTGGATACCGTGCTGGAAAATTAACTAAAGATCAGATATTTTGTCTCCGTCAGATTTTAGAGAAATCAATGGAATTTAACATTGAAACACATCATCTTTTTATTGATTTCAAAGCTGCTTTCGATAGTATCAATAGAAATTATCTTTTCGAAACAATGACTACTTTTGAAATACCTTCATAACTCATTAAATTGACGAGACTTACATTGAAAGATACAGAGGGTGAGATTAAGTTTCTGGGGTCTCTGTCAGAAAATCTAGACACATTCACAGGTGTTCGACAAGGAGATTCTCTCTCCAGTCTTCTTTTTAATATTCCCCTTGAGAGAGTTATTCGTGATTCAAACATCAATGCCAGTGGTCACATTTTTACTAGATCAGTACAACTACTTATGCTGATGATGTTGATATAATTGCTCGTTCACTTCTTGCCCTGAAAGAGGCATTTCTTGCCCTTGAGGTGGCTGCAAGGCAAATGGGCTTAGTCATAAATGTAGAGAAAACAAAATATATGCTTTTCTCAAATAAATAATATTTAAATAATAATAAATAATTGTTTTTTAGTGCTCTTGCAGGGTTTCCCCAAAGATGGGTAAAAAAGATTTCAATTTAGGTTATAAGGAAAGGATTTGTTTTTCCCTTTGGTTATCTCAATAATTTACAGAAAGTAAAATGAGTGAGAAGGATAATAATTTTATCGTTCAGCTTTATTCTAGTAAGTTAAAGGGGGAAAAGATACGACAATATAAAACAATACTCGTAAAACAATATTGTTTATATCCTGTATTATCCTGTTGAATATGGTAAAAATTTGCTTTTAAACTTTTTTATATATATATATATAGCAGTAACAATAAGCGCTGAAGAAGATTCTTTGATTAAATTGTTTAAAATTAGGTATAGAGCTACTATGTGAAAGGAATTACCGTGCCATTCGTGAAAATATAACATTTGCGAAAGCTACTGATCCTAAGATAATTTTAATTAAATTCTCGAGTGAATTTCCTTGAACTGTAATAGATAGAGTGAATGTTTTCAAAGCCTTTAGGATAGGATTTGTTTAAATTGTGATATACGGTTAAAAGTATTAGGTGGTATTAACTATTAAATTATCAAAACTATGTAACTTCAACATCAAGTAAAATATCAGTCATGTCAAACAACATACTCTGCGAAGGCCTAATTAAGTACTGTTTATCACATCATAATCCAGTTTAGAAATCAAAGGACTAAGTTAAAATTAAGTTGTAATTTTAGACTTTTAATTTAATTTGCAAACTCAAACTTGTGAAATGCATTAAATAAAAAAGAATTTTAAGCTATAATACTTTTTAAAATTAAAAGCTGTGTAATATTTTGATATCCTGAATATTCTGTGGAAAGGAATACTCTGTGATGTTAAGGTAATATTTTGTCAAAGAACACACTGTCAGAGACAATTTTTATTGAATTATACCCCATTACCATGTGAGCGAAGGAGTTTTTTTTTTTAACACAAGGTATTAGTCTTAATTTAAAAAAATATTAAGTTCCAGGCTTTCCTTTTTGTTTTTTATCAATCTTATTATTGAAAATTGATTTATTTTCTCATTATAAATTTTCTATTTCATAAAATATTCTAATTTTGTAAATGTGATGAAATTTTTAAATTTTATCAAGACACATTGTAGCGTGGAATGAAAATTAATATAGTTAGTTAAAATTACTTTTCAATTTTACATGTTTTACTAAATGTGTGGTAATAAAAATTATAATTTTGAAAACCAGAATTTCCGGCAAACTCTTACAATGTGAAAGGGAAAATTATCAAAATGATTTAAATACCATAAATTTTGGTTTTATTGATCAGAATTATAGATATTTCTTTTACAGAAATATCATTACCATATAATAGGTAATTTTACCAGAATTTTTTTTCTCCATGTGTGACTTAGCATATTGCTCCAATCGTTTTTTAATTTTGTGTAAAAAGCTCTAAAAATTTAAATATTTGGATGCAACTAAAGCCAGTGCAGTAGCAACCATTATAGAACTTTATATAAGAAAAAAAAAATATTTTTGAAAAAGTATGAAAAAAAATTTTTTTTAAAGAGGAAAAAAAAAAAAAAAAAGAAAGAAGAACTAGTCAGATAAGCATAATTATGAGATTAATTCCTTTCCAACTGTAAATGAATGTGCTAATGTGAATAGTTTAAATTACCTAACCTCCTGCATTATTTTCTTTCAACATATCCTGTATGTTATTTCTATTTTAAATATTTTCTTTTTTTTTTTTAAAGTACTTAGTTAATTTTTAGCTTTTTATGCTATGTAAGGGTAAAACAAAACAAAAAACTATTTATTTTCTGTGGTTTTCAATAGAAAAGAGAAAAAAAAAATTATGCAAGTTTCTCAAAAGTTTCTATGCGAAATTTAACACGTAATTTTATTTCAATTTTAAGAGTTTGATAATTATATCTAAATTTCAAGAATTCGATTATTTTATCTTCATTTCTCACAATATAAATTCAAATTAAGAGACAATTTTTTCTTCAAAAATCTCATAGTTTCATTGACACTAGCAGTTTAATACAGTTTTTACATAATTTTATAAATACTCATGCATATGCTATAGTTCTTTAACAGGCGACTCTCCAATCATAGCAGCACGTTCCAGAAGAGAGAAGACTTCCACACTGATCAATTTAGCAGCCCGACGTAACGAGCATAAACTGCAAAGGGGGTGACATTAGAAATATACCACTATATTCAGGATACTCAACTGCGTAGTGAGGGAAATACGAAGATATCGCTGCAATCGGACTACTAAATGATCGGATTTCTTGTTTACGGAAACCCGTTCGGAGGCCTTCTCTCTTCTAGGAGCTGTTGATTGTAACCAAAGAAAAATTTGGACTTAACAAAGGGCTATTCATACTGCATGTGATTGCCGCAGAGACTTATGCAAATGTTTAGCAACTACGTATAAGACGAAATGCTCGCACATGCGCGATTTTCGTTTAGTTCGATCGCATACGCGAATTCGCGTGCTGTGAGAAAGCTCCAAAAAACAATCTAACACGTGTGGAGGTTGGGTAAAGATGGCAGTGAGAAAACGGAATTCTTGTATTGGCTGTATTGCTTGCATGAATAGTGTTTAATAAGTATTTAAGTTCGTTCGTTAAATTCATCATTGAAGTGAAGTAAGCATTGAATCTTCAGTCAAATCCAAGTGAATACTTTTCATATTCTGTATATTATTTTTCATAAAATTATCTATCAATAACTATGGTCCAAGACTATAGCAATTATAGCCTATCTAATATAATTGAGAGCTATCCCATTTTAGGACACTTTTTGTGAGTTCGATCCCGCCGAAAGACTCCCCATCTCGTAAATGTGACTAGTGCACGTTCAATCTGTCTAGTCACTAAGTCCTCCAAGTTCCCATAACAAATCAAAACCTTTGTGGGTACTGAATTGGAGATTGATCGTTGTCTGGTTCAGGTTAAAATTACATTCTGTGGATGAATGAGTGGAGTTATTAATAGGTTCACCCCTTAAAACGGGCTGTGGCATGTGTGTTGCTGAAGACGTATTCTTGAACATAGTAGGCGCCACTGAGAAACAAGAAACACACCTCCTGTTTTAAATTCGCTTAGTTTCCCCAAGAAGGCTTGCTGGTTAATAGGAAAAGACATTAGAAACATTAACAACAGCAAGAAATTTTTCTAGATCCTATAAATTTGCTAATATTTTTAGTTTTTTTATTTTTTATATCAGACATAATAACAGACATAATCATAATAGCTGTTAGGCATTCATCTTAATTTTAAAAAGGGTGTCTCAAATTATAAAACTTTCCACTAAATATATTAATCATTGATTTTAATTTTCAAAATTTCATATATTTCACGAGATATTCGTTCAGGTACAGCGAGAAAAAAATTTTAATATGAACCTATTTCATCTAAATTAAGATAGAGATTAAGATTTTCTAATTATAATGAAAATCAACTTAAAAACACGTGCGTAAAGTAATGAAAATTAAAGTAACGTCCGGGCACCCAGCAATTATCCGGTACTTGGCCTACTCAGCCAGATTTTCATTAATCGGTTATTACCCAGATCCTGCAAAATAAATTTTACTACCCGATTCCGGACCCGGTTTTTCGTCTTAGGACCTCGTACCGGGTACCCAGACCAAAGAATATAGAAGGGAGAAGAGGTCCAGCTCTTAGAATACGCAATTAACGCAGGAACCTGCTCAGTTCGGTATGCTATACCAGAAAAACAACTTACAGGGTGAGCAACATACTCAGATTTAACAGAGCATCATATGTACTGCATCCTGTATATATCATAAGATCCAGCGCATGCGCATAAGACGCAAAGTGACTGTCAGGAACTACGCTACCTGTGAACCGGTTGTTGCGCAAGCCCTCACGGTAAAAACCATCGCCAAATGGGCTGTGAGCGCCGAAAAATATAAGAAACTTTTTTTTCTAAAACTTTCAAGTAGATGTTGTAATGGAATTCGAGATGCGGCTTGTCGCTATTAACTTTCCTAATCCTTCATCACTTTTTTAATTACCATAAATCATTTCATTGTATGTGTATATTCATCATTTTTAATGTTAAGTCTCTTGTCACCTTGTAGTAAAACCAAAACCAAACCTTTAAAACCAAAAAATGTTCAATGTAATTAATTCTTGTTTTTTCAGCCTTTGATAGAGGTAAATGGAAAGTTTCCACTTACCTTATATGAACCGCCTTTTTTAAATAATACTTCCGGATTACATGTTTCATTCGATAATACCGTACTTTCCACTTTGCTATCTGTTTTCTTTTCCGGATACATAAATGTATAATGTCGTCTAAAACAAATATCGCTTTTTACAAAACTCCTGCCTTTTTTATCGGTATGTCCAAATCGAAAACAAATGAAGCAACAACCGCTCCTCTTTAATATATCCCGTTTCTCATTTATTTCTTTCATTTTAAATTTGTTACAATCCCATAAATTATGTCTATCGTTACCGCAAGAGAGTATGGCTGCCTCCCGCCAAACGGCTTTTTATTCTTTCTTTCCATGTTTCATTCTTTCTTTCCAAAATGTGTTAGTAGATTTAATCAACATGGATGATATAAATGGTTTCTCAAAGGAATATTGTCATTAGCAGTACAGTACCGTTTATCAATACTGTCAAAATGTGGAACAAAGCAATAATGAACAAAAAGAGAAAAAACCCCTGTAGTGGTTAGGAGGACTTTAAAGAACTTTCAGCTGTTGTGTCTCTAAATATTGTTTTTTCTTTTATACACAGAAACCACACTAAACCTTGGGGGACAGGTTTACATTATGCCTACGAAAGCTAGCTTTCTTCCCCTTTGTATATTCTTAGGCCATACTCTGTCAGTTTAACCAGATATTTAGTAACACTCATTTATGTTCTTCGACACCATCGTATTCAGAATCATAGTAGCCTTATTCAGAAAAATAATTGTAGTTTTGGAAACCCATCTATTCCAATAGTTTCTTAAAAATCAAGCAGAAATAACTGGTTAAGGTACTACCTATGACGCCTTTTACTTTTGTGCGGAATTTTCAAAAGCGAAGATATATGTTCACTAAAAGAGAGGTAACTACTTTGGAAAAAGTAATTCAAAAATCAATACTGAAAACTGTTTTTACCAAATTAATGTGATAGTCATATAAATGCAAAATTAGAGTTAGGGAATTACACGATATTTCAAATCGTAATGAGTAAAATTTATAGATAACTGTTGAAAAATACGATAGATGTGTATTACTCTCTCTCATACTAAATTTATTTTCAGCACATAAATAAATCTAATTATATGTTTTATTATTTGGGTTTGTTGGCATAGTATTTCATAGAAGTATAGTAGACAAGAGTTTTTATCAGAGCATAAATACTTTCTCTCTGATTACTCATTATTTGTTCTAATACTTATTTAAGATTAATTTCCAAATAAATGAAAGCAGATGTTAAAACCAAGTAATTGTTTTGATAAAAATTTCTAAATAAATTTTTTGAATGTAGTGTTAATTTAAAAACAGAAATTTCTTTTACTAACTCAACAAAAAACTAATTTGGAAACATTTTTTTTACAATTTCAGTGTCAGTTAATTGAATTGAAAAGAATGACGTAAAATTAATAAAACTGGCCATTCGTTACTTTAAACTAAAGTTTTATTAGGGAGTGTATTTTTTTTACTCGTTAACTCAATAAATTCAATTACCAACCAGTCTTATTAAAGTTCTCTAACCGTCGGGATAACCACAAAGTGGTTTTTATGGGTTTATTTTCTCCGTGTAACACAAATACGTGTCAGTTTCATACAAAAAAAAAAAAATAAATAAATAAATAAAAATTTCTTTTTTAGTTAATTATATAAATTTGCCCTTTGTCTTTTGATGGTCCATGATTACTAAGATGCAGAGATAGAATTATAACATTAAGGACAGAAAAATCGATATTTGAATTAAACATTGATGATAAGATGAAATTTCTGACCAACTACCAAGTTTAAGAAATTATTCTAAGGTAGATTTCATTGTACTTAAATAACGTTTATAGCTATCGGATGTTTAAAAATAAACCCTGATAGTTAAAACATTTTTCATTTAACATACCGTCATTCTTTTAAAATATTTTTTAATTGTTCCATGTTTAACGAAATCTACATCAATAAATTATATTGAAAATGTAAATAACTCTTATCATGAATTAATTCATTATAAAGTCCAATATTGGCAAATGTCTCCATTTCATAGCAAAGTTTTACATGAATCATTTTGCATCAAAGCAGGTATATCCTAAATTTTTTAGCCCCAGGATCGATCGGGTAATAAATAAAATTTTTCATGGGTACGTGGAACCGGCCGGATGAAAGAAATACTTTTCATCTGGTTCCCGGAGCAGGCAAGGTTTGGGAACGACAAGGTTGCAAGGTTGTTTTCACAAGTGTGAAAACACCACAATCAAGTGGTAAATATCGAGTTTCAGCCTAAAATATCTACCGAAATTGAGATTTGAATGTGGTTTTATAAGTATCAGGGTCAAACAAATATGAATGACCCCGTCTCTCACAATGAAACTATACATGATACGACACAGAAAAACAATAATATGTAGGTAGAACCATATAAAATTAAGCGCAGGTGGCGCTAGAGGTTAATATTTTTAATAAAACTTCTGAGTTACTACTTCCGATTTTTATATATTAGAACACCGAAGTCACTGGCTGCTGTCAGTAGGCGGGTGGGTGATCACTTTGATCAGTCTGCATAGGGACCGAGGGTGTGCGGTATCGGGCCTAGTTAAACTGTTCTACCGTGAAGTTTTCGACTTCGCGCAGGTCTCGGGGCAACCAAAGCAGGGAAGCCATCACCTCTGCAGAGGATAAAAATTGCGATGGCATGTCTTCGAATCATCCTCAGTAATGTTTCCCAGACCGTCGCCAATGGATGGTGTTTTACACTAGGGAACGCCGCAAACTCCATTCCGTCTATACTTCCGGGTTATTGTTCTGGTGTATTTTTAAAGGCATTTAGCTATTTGGCTCACAACGTGATCATTGTGTTTTGAAATTCATGCAAACGTGGTATTTGATTACTTAATTCTTGTGTTTAAAATGCTAACAATACTTGTGATTACAATGCTAAATGTACACTCACGTAAGATGGTACACAGCTTGCAACTAGAAAAAAAAGTACTAAACAAATGGAAAGAGGCCAAATCAGGACTGCCAAAAAAGCGAGTTATTCAAAATCTAGCAACCATGTTACCTTTTTTAACAATATATCTATAAATAACTAAAACAAATTTTCCCTTCAAACTCACCTGAATTACTTAATAACATAAATGTCTTATGAAATACAACAGATATGAGCTCAGAAATTATCTAATTTACTTTTTTTTATTTAAAACAAAATTATCCGTTTGAAAATATCGCCTCGCAGAATAAGCTGTAGTAAGCAGTTGCAAACTTTCTAACCGGAACTAGAGCAGGTATTGAGCTCGAGATCGTTATTGTTTACATTTATATTGAAAACACCATCCATGCCCATTGTACAGCTCTAGTGCGACGTAAATAGAGTACCTACCTACCGATTTTCATTTACGCTTAAGCTTAAAAACACGCCATTTTATAATGTTAATTTACTTGTGTTGTTTACAATATGACTAGTGCTATTTATTATTCAATTAATAAATCCATTTAACTTTAACTGAAAGCATAAAAAAAACTCTTAATATTTCATTTATGCCGTGTTATTAATTTCCTTTAATCATCTATGACTCATGGGCATTAAGAATTTATAAAATGCAGATAATTCTTATGAATGATAAAATTAAATGCCAATTTAAATACAAATATCAACAATAAAATCTCTAAGAATATCAAACTTGCTCACATTCTCCCGGAAGTTTTTAAAATTCCTATCCAGTTTAAGAATCATGTAAAGATATGTTTTGAAAAATGTTAGTTTTCCCCTAATTCTAATATTATCGTTGTTCGAGTTTCACATCGCATGGTCAAAAATTTCCCAACAAATTGCATTATTGCAAAGTTTTAGGAAATAAGGTTCGTATGATTAACGCACGAAAAATGCTATGCAAAATCTCTCTATTGAGTACTTTTAGTTCCCAATCCATAGACGCTGGGACCATACACAGAATGCATAAAGGGGGATGGCCATTAGTAAATGGTAGGAGATTGTGCTAATCCCTTTCGCCGTCATTACTGAGGGATGATGGAAGAACTAGACACCGTCGTTTCTTTGTAAGGAATGGATACAGATTCATCCTCACATGGTGTCTTTGTGCTAGACCGAAGCACCTTCAGGGCGTAGCGTCTAACGTTATAGAGTGGAAACTGTTGTAAAAGTGGGACTAGCAGCGATTCCGCATACAACAGCAAGTGTAGCAGCCGTATTGGCTTCGCAGTCAGGCACGCTAAATGCTCAGCCACCTGGCCAGCCATGCAATTATCTATAAGTGGAACATCAACACACCACGAAATTGTTTCCCCAAACTGTCTAGGATCTCCCAATTGCAGGAAAGCATTGGCATGGTCTAGAATTAAAATTAATGTACCATTCCATTTTTTAAGAATGAACTATATCTCGCAATTATGTCATTCATTTCTGTATACTATCTATCTAAGCAATTATGTAAATATTTTATTATACAATCGCAACCTAAGTAGATAATTTTCGATTTAAAATTCCTTTTTTTGCAGGATAAGCAAGATGCGATCCAGGAAGATTCTATTTCGTCCCTACCCTTTGTTTGTGGCATGTTTCATCTTTTGTGGAATTCTAGTCATATTCTACATTCGATTCGAGTATTCCGAAGATAAAACGTATTCTCATTTTTTTGCTGATGATACTGTGAGTTCATTTTTAATTGATACTTCAGGTTGTCAAATTCCTGCATGGAACCCATGGGACGATTCTGTTAAATCAATATTTAAACGTGTTATCACTCCCTACAAGTGTTCTGGACCTTTATCTTTTTTAAGAGTTCTTCCAAATAGCGTTATAAGTTTAGAAGAAGCCTTGTTGGAATATTATTACGAAGTAGACTTAAAATCAGTGCATTGTACTTTTCAAGAAATACAAAGGAATTCTACAGTTATTGATAAAGACATTGACAATCGTGTTAATTTATCAAAATCTCATACTTTAGTGTGGGATCAACCTTTAGGGATTGATTTCATAAAAACAACGTGCCATTTTGATGATAGAGTATTTAGTGAATTTCTTCCTCTAACTCCTTTGAAGAGTTCAGTTGAGCGACGTTGTTTGAATCATCAATCAAAGCTTAAAGCTCAAAGACCTGTGAATGTTTTGTTTATAGGAATCGATTCAATTTCTCATTTAAATTTCATACGCCATTTTCCAAAATGCCAAGATTACCTGACAAAGTATTTATCTCCTATAACGATGAACGGTTATAATAAAGTAGGTGATAACACTTTTCCAAATTTAGTACCTTTATTAACTGGGCATTCTTATCAATTTTATTATGATGATGCTAGAAAAAATCGCTTTTTTGACGATGTAGACTTTTCTTGGAAAGCTTTTGCTGACCTTGGATATCGAACATTACTTGCTGAAGATGCTCCCGACATTGCCACGTTTAACTATTTCCGAAACGGTTTTAAAAGTCCACCTACTGATTATTATTATAGACCTTTTGCTTTAGCTGTTGAAAAGTCAGATATAAGAACAAAGCAGTGTTTTGGCAGTAAAATGGAAATGGAAGTAATATATGACTATTTAAAGAGCTTTTTGGGCACCATGAATAATACCCGACCATTCTTTGTTTTTTCATTTCTCGCACGCTTAACACACGATGTTTTCAACTTTGCTGGATATGCCGATGAGCCGACTTATCAATTATTGAAACACTTAAATGAAAATAATTTTCTAGATAATACAATGCTAGTTTTTTTCAGCGATCACGGAATCCGATATGGGGACATACGAAAAACTCGTATTGGTCAATACGAAGAACGTTTGCCGTTTATGCATTTAATTATGCCAAAATGGTTTCTAAAACAAAATCCGACTATTAACAAAAACTTAGTTATCAACAGCGAACGTTTGACTACTCCTTTTGATATACATGCTACTATCCTTCATTTAGCTAGCATGATGTCAAAGACTACTTTTTCTAGTTCAAAGTTCAGTCCTGGACTTAGTCTTTTTCATGAAATACCCGTCAATAGAACATGTTCAGAAGCTGGAATTTCACCCCATTGGTGCACTTGCCAAGTTTCAAAACCTATATCTAAGAGCTATGCAGTTGTAGAAAAAGCTGCTGAAACTGTGATTGATACCGTAAATAACTGGACACGAGTATATGAAAAGTGTTCTACGCTTGTGCTGGATGAAATTTTTGATGCGCGTGTTACAGATGGATCAATGGACAATGTAAACATTAGTATGTTAGAAACAAGGTCTCACCAATTCAGTTATAATTATCTTTTAATGGTGTCTGCTTCTCCTAGTCAGGCAATGTTTGAAGCAACTGTTCGCTGTACTACAATTAATGCAATTAGTAAATGTAAAGTTATTGATGATATTAGTAGAATCAATGAATATGGTAAACAATCGGATTGTATATCAGACGTAGAAATTAAAAAATTCTGTTTTTGTCTCTAGTCAACGGAAATTAAGAATTCGATAATTTGGCTTTCAAATGCAAAAAAAAAAAAAAATAAATAAATAAATAAAAAATAATAATTCTTTTTACCGGTTAATTCCAAATATGCTGGATTGATAATAGCCAATCAAATAATCAAAATCATTTTGGAAAAATTTTGTATTCATGATTAGATTTAAATTTTTGAAAGAAAATAGTGAAATGTACTTGTTTTCTACAAAGCTTATAATGTTTTGAAAAAAAATATATGCTATCTGAACTGTATTTTCTTGTAAATTTAAACTAATTTTATAAATAATGGCTGTAGGTCTAGATTGTAGATCTGTTTAGAATTAAAACGCAATGCTGAAAATAGGAACGTTAAACAAGCAAGATAAATAAATGAGCAAGCAAAGGAAAAGATTAAATATTTTAAGCATTAAATTTTACTTAAAATCTTGACCAGTATACTGATTTCTGGCTAGATCTTTGAAATGTTTGGCTTTGTCCAAGTTTTCATTATATACCAGAAATGTTTTTCCTTTTTAATCATATTCAGCATCAGAAGTATCTTAAATTTGATAAATTGTTAGCAAATTATTACAATCTTTATTATAATCTTTATAAGAGACGTAATTGATATCATCGACATTTAATTTGAATTAATTCTATTAGATTCTAAAACTCAATGTTTCCTTAACATTCCCTATTGATCAATGATTTTCTTTGTGATAAATTTATTTTAGATTTAGTATTCTTTTTTTTTTTTCTGGCATTGAAGAAGGCGATGAATTTGCTGTGTGTAACCAATCATATAAAATGTTTAACTTTAAGTTGTGAGTAAAATTTAGTTAAAGATGGTACATTTGTATAAAAACTTTATTTTCATGCACATTGACATTCCTTTAACCCTTAGATGCAGAATTTTAAGAAACATATTTTTTATTTTTTGTATTTTTATTTAGTTCAAAATTAATGAAAAATATAATATTTAGTAGCATTTTAATAATTTATAGTAACGAAATACAACATGAAACGCCAGCGTCTTTTTCTGCGTAAAATCTTCCAAACACAACTCACTTCCAAATAATTATTTTTCCACTTTGCACTTATTTGCAGTTATTTAGATCTAAGAGAAACAATTATTCATCATTAAAATTTCGTTAATTTACAAAGTCAATTGTTGATAATTTTTTTTAATTTGAAAGAAAAAAAATGTTCAAACTACTTTGTTTTTGGATTTGATATTTTAGTATAAATACAATCCGATAATCTAACAGATTTTTTAAGCAACTGTCAAACTGTCTTTTATAATTAAAAAAAAACCAAAATATATTTTTGATTGTAAATAGAAATTCAGAAAAAAAGTTATATAATAGGGACAACGGTGTCCCATTTGCGTCAAAGGGTTAAGGAATCATTTGTTGCTCTATTGGTCACTGTACTAATATAAAACAATGAATTCTACTTTATATTTATACATGTGATAAGTGCCAACTTTTACCTAAAGCCAAAGCATGCCTTATGTACTTATTTGTAAATATTAAGGATAAATATATACTTTTTTACTGATTGTTTTTGTATGCTTTTTGACTTGATTGATTTTCTCGTAATGGCTGTTATTTAACAAAAAGTTGTAGAAGTCTTTAAATATTTTATTCAATTTAAATAGTACTGAAATAAAGTCATAAAATTTCCATGAATTTTAATGAAAAGGCCATCAAGGTGCAAAAAACGCATATTGAAATGTCAATCTATTCATCATTCATAAAATTTTACGAGTTATCGTTCTCGAATTAAATATATAAATATATGGGCGTGGTAAAGTCCCTGTTCTTACTCCCCCTTTCTACCTCATTTTTCTTTTATAAATAAAGACACAAAACGATATTATTCGGGAAGTAAAATAATAATAAGAAGAATTATATATATATATATATATATATATATATATATATATATATATATAAATTTGAATTAACAGCCATAAGAGTTCTATTTGTATCAAATTTGGCATAGTTAGAATTAGATATTTACACTGATTGTAATTAACTTTTTAAAGTTAAAAAAAAAAAGTAATGAAAAAGAAAGAAAGAAAAAAAAAAAAAACGAATCCCCCTTTGTGACTTTAACACGGCTATATCTAGGATATGTAATAGTCAGAATTCTCTTATTGAGAAACACTTTCTACAACATGTAAAACAAAAACAAGAAAATATAAAAATAATAGAAATAATAAAATAAATAAAACTCCACTGGAAGTTTTTTACTGCCTTTAAACACCTTTGTCCCGGAAATATAATAAAAATCATCCCATTCTTCTTTGTTAAGCTTCATTAGTAAGCCAGAATTATTAATGACTTTTACCAATCATTATAGGTTAAACAATGGATAAAGAAACATACCAGATGTTAGTAATATTATACAAATTTCACCTTGAAACTTTATATTTTTCGCCATTAGAAGGATATGTGCTATTTTTAAGCAAAAAAGTGCAATTTACACATAAAAATTAAAATCTTTTACTATTATTAATAGTAATTTAACTAAAAATAATTTATTCTAATAAATATTCAAAAGAAATAAAAACCTTAATATTTTTCTTGAATAAAAAATTAACATTTAGACTAGTTTTTATAATATGTGTTTACATTTTTTTAAATATATCTGAAAGAATAATGAACGGATATATTAATACTAAAACTCTTCAGATATTTTACAATATTGTACTTCCAAAAAGAAAATGTATAAAACATAATCAAAATCTTTACATTTGATATTTTATACGTTTTCGTTCTTTTACACTGATTATCTACACTGTAAAAAATTCCGGATCAAATTACGGAAAAAGTACTGGCATCCGAAGTGCAGCTTCGTTCTGTAAAACTGGATTTTACGGAGAGTAAAATTATTTTTCAGTGTAAGATAATTATTTTAAATAAACTTTTCAGAAATAAATAACTATATTAGATTTAAATTATTTTTAACTAAAGGAAAAATAAGTTTAATATGTGTCGGCGGAAATTAGGGAGTGCATTTATCGGGTCAATCATTTTCGTAACGTTTCTTAAAAAACGACGCGTTCTTACAAAATAGGAACTTCTTAGAAAGTATTTAACCCAGGGTAGACAAGATTTAAAAAACAGTAGTTTAAACTATTCTGTCCTTCAGATTGTCCAAAAATCTTTTATACAAATTATTAAATTGCGTGACAAATTTTATTTGCACAGTATTTAAGAGTGATACATATGCATACGATTTGTTATTAATTAAATTTATATGTATAAGAGAATTTTTGCTTTTATAATATATCAAAAATATGTCAATTTACATATCAATAAAATGCTTTCAATTTTAATTACACATTTTTCTTATGTGTTTCTTCTTTTTTTATAATTAAAAGAACCGTGTTTTATTATTTTATTTGATTCCTAAGAATGTCAAACTGTCTAATTTATATTGTAATATAAAATTGTAAAAAATAAATATTAAAAAATAAATATTAAAAAAAATTCAACAATATAAATAAAAGCTTTTAGAAAATGAATAAAAATATTCTTTTTATCTTAGTTTCATTGCTCATCGGCCTTTTTGTATTAGTGTACAAAATATTTAAATATTTTATATTCTGTGATATAAATACTGCAATAGCTTATTTACAAAAAAATATGTTTAAGAAGTCATTTTTTGATTGACTACACTAGGCTTATAAAAAAAAAAAGGTGATAATTATTCCTCACACTGTATTACTCATAATAAACAGTGCGCTTAAAAAAAAAAAAAAAAAAAAAAAAAAGGTGAATAAATTTTTATTTAATAATCGGATTTTCACGTTCTACGACTCAATCATAATGGTTCCAAGAGGTGACCTCAAATATTCTAATTAATAAGTGCAGACGATATTTTAAGATACGAAATAAGACACAAAAACGTACTTTCTTTGAATTAATATATTTTTTTTCGACGG
The DNA here is from genome assembly GCA_949128135.1 of Parasteatoda lunata. NCBI lineage: Eukaryota > Metazoa > Arthropoda > Arachnida > Araneae > Theridiidae > Parasteatoda > Parasteatoda lunata. Next base: position 80,903,487 of record OX421980.1, read on the forward strand.
ATTCTGATTTCTGACCCCCTACATGTAGCCGCAATGTGAGAAATATGGTCCCCATAGTTTGGTCAGTAGAGGTCTGCCAAGTTTGGACCCCTCCCTTAATGTTAATTTTATTTTTTTACGTGTTTCGCTATATCTCGAGAACTTCTTAAGCGAATTGAAAAATTCTTGCACAAAATTATAAAATTCGTTTATCTAAAGATAATTCCATGCAAATAAAAAACTTTTAGTTAATATTTATTATTTTATTTAAGAAAGGTCGAAAAAATGCTGAATTGTAATGTGTAAAATTTTTTACATCATTTTAAAGAATGTGATTTTATATGCCAAAATACAAAATGTGAGCTTAATTGGTTGAATAGTTCCTGAGAAAAATTTTCAGTGCCTAACTTTTTTGAACTAATATACCTAACTGGATAACACAATAAATAACTGAATAATAGTAACAATTCAACAAATTTTTCCAAAATTGTTCGATCAATTAAGAAACTACAAAACATTTAATAACGAGCCTAATTTCTTCTTCGATATTTCTCACTTTCTTCAAAGCCTTTGATTTTCCTGAGTCTTTGCAGTTTTACCATATAAACAATCAGTATGTTCAAACAATCAAATTTATTTAATTATTAACTTGTTTCTCATGTGTTTAAGTTGTTTCTTACATCCGTTAAGATCAGGGACTGATAAAGGGGATAAAGACTTCTCACTTTTCCCAGTTTTTTATTTTTATTTATAACCGTAGTTGAGCATCCAATATTGAGTCTACGACTACTAGTCCGTGGTCTTGTAATTTTGAACCCAATTAAGAAGACAAGGGAACTTCTGGATCATGTATTAGGGGAAATTTGCCTTCGTGGAGGACTTCTTGATAGAACTAACCCTCATTTGCGTTACACGGAGATGAAAAGAACGAAAACCTTCCACGGTTAGTCTGACGGTAAGGGGACTCTAACCCATATGATCCGTTTACTATTGAAGATATTTTACGTCAGCACTGTTTTCGGTGTGAGCCGGGTGCGGAACTCGTATCGATCACTCATTGCAGGGATTCGAACCCGAAGGCGTAAGCTCTGTTCCCTGAGCCTCCACGATCCGGGCTTTTTTGAGAAGCAACACGCTATTGACAGACCTATTTTACGCACAAAAAGTGGTACTAGCTTCTTTAAGTATATTATTTTCTGACATTCCCGCGTAATCAGTATTGATAATTAAAAAGCTGTTTATTTTAAATCCTAATTTATTTTTTTTTTCTCTGAAAACCAGTATATTATTTTGTATATTGCTTAAAGATATCTATGCATCAATTGTAATTTATTTGTTTGTTTATTGAAATTTTAAAACCAGAGATCATTAATATTGCGGACAATTATATACTTAAGTTTCGGTTTTCAGAGCTTGGGTTAATTAAAACAAAAGGAAGGATATTTGCTTATTCAATCATAGTTCCTAGTTTGAAGCGTTTGGTTTTAATATTACTTAAGGATAAATGCTTATTTTAGCATTTTTTTTAATATTTAAATATATGTTGTATACATTTAACAGAACGTATTCAAAACTATAAACCCTTTGAATTTTATTAGTTTACTACTATTGTTTTAAAATCGTTATAATTAAAAATGCTTTATGTCAGACAAACTTTATGTGACATAAACAATGCAACCATAAATTTGTTAAATTTTCTTACGAGATTTAAAAATGAAAATCTTTTTCATCAAAACAATTATTCGTTGCATTTATTATGAATTTGATTGTATAGAGCGTCTATCTACTTCCTATCTTTATAAGTGCGATAAACTAATTTTCAAATTTAAGTTATGATTAATTAGTTTGTAAGGTACAAGCGCACGTATAATTATTTGGATTATTATTATATCTGCCAAATCATTTCTTTTAATCCACAAATGACTATCTACCCTGTTAGTGAATTTCAAATATTCAAATGCTCTCCTTTTGTAGTTTTAACAAGGAAGGAAGATTACATAGCTCAATTTATGTAAATATTGAAGCATTGCTGCCTTCATGAATGTTAAGAAAACAATCATATTTTGCGGTACACGCAAAGGGAAACCAGGAAAATATCTTTCAGATTGCTAGGCGTTCCAGTTTAATGAGCAGTAATCGCTAGGATTTTTATTTTTTATAATGAATAATTTTCTTAGCATTTTCGACAGGCAGTCAATCATCTTTGTAAATATAACGAGATGATCTTCATATTTTTGTAATTTTTAACTCAACCTAGAAATCAAAGTAACTCGCAATTTAAGTATCTGACTAAAACCATACTTATGAAAATTACGAAAATAATTTATTTTAATCAAGATTAAATTAAAATTATCGAATTTTGTGTTACGCGAAAAGAAAATAATAAGAAATACATAAGAAAAGCGACGAAGATTTTTTCCAGATTGCTTTTACCGGTATTATGATTAAAGCTAAATGCTCATTATCTCAAGAAAATTATTCTTTAATAATCGATTTTTATTTTTATCATCCTTGATAGATGACCTGTCATCTCCGTGAATATAAGGAAACTATCTTCCTACTTTTAACACAACTCATAAAAAAAAGTAAGTCGTATTTTAAGTATCGGAGTACATTCATGTTTATGAAAGTTAAAATAATAATTTACTTTAATTAAGATTAAATTAAAATAATCACATTTTGCATTACAAGCAAAGGAAAACCACGAAAATGTTTTTCAGATTGCTTGACGGTAATAGGATTTCAGCTAAGTGTTCATCATAAGCTTAATGAAATTATTTTTTTTTATAAAAAACCATTTGTTTTGATTATTATTATCCTTGATAGATAGGGTATCCTCTTTCTAAGAACGAAAAGCTTTTCTTACTAACTCAACCTATAAAACAAAGTAACTCGCAATTTAACTATTGAAGTAAAATTATATTTATGAAAGCTAGAAAAATAACCTATTTTTAATTAATATTAAATTAAAATTATAAAATTTTGCACTACACGCTAAAGAAAACCACGAAGATTTTCTTCAGATTGCTTTTATCGGTATTATGATTCCAGCTAAATTCTAAAAGAAATAATTTTTTCAGAATCAATCTTGTTTTATCATCCTTGATGGATGCCTTATCATTTTTGTGAATATAACGAAACGTTCTTCTTATTTTTAATTCAATCCAGAAATCAAAGTAACTCGCAGTTTAAGTATCGGAATACAAACATATATTCATGAAAGTTATAATAATAACTTATTTTAATTAAGATAAATTAAAATAATCAAATTCTGCGTTACACGCAAAGGAAAACCACGAAGAAGTCTTTTAGATTGCTGAACGGTAATATGATTCTAGGTTAAGGCTTATTATCGCAATGAAATTATTTTTAATAACCAATAATTTTTTTTTATCATTATTGACAGCTTATCATCTTAGTGAATGTAGTGAAACGCTCTTCTTATATTTTAGATTTTTAACACAACCCCCCCAAAAAAAGTTTTCCAAGTAACTTGTAATTTAAGTTTTGGAGTAAAATCAAATTTATAAAAGTCATTTTAGTAACCTATTTTATGTAAAATTAAATGAAAATTAATTCAAATTGAATTTTGCGATACAAGCAAAGGAAAACCACGAAAATGTTTTTAGATTTCTTGACGGTAATAGGATTCTATCTGCAGATTCTCCAATAGGAGCAATGAAATTATTTTTTAACAATCAATAAATTTTTTATTATCCTTGATATATAACCTCATCTTAGTAAATGTTGTGATATGCTCTTCTAATTTTGTATTTTTTCTTATTTTTGTACACAACCCAGATAACAAAGCAACTTGTAATTTAAATACAGGAATAAAATCATAATTAGAAAAACTTATTGGATGAAAATAATTAAAATTTACATTACGCATAAATGAAAACCACGAATACGTTTTAATAATAAACTAATTGAACGCTAGCAGACGATAGTGAGACTCGAATCTTAGCAATCATTAACATTTTCAGATTTATTGTGCTTTATATGAAATTTAATGTGGGCAGCTTAGATTGCTTAAAAAAATGTTCCTTATTTTATTTATTTTCTGTTTATATTTAAATTGTGTTTTTTATTTCAAGCACTTGAATTTGAGAATAATATAAAAAATAAATTTTTAAGAATATATTAGTTTGTTTTTTTTAAATTTTAAAATTATAAATCATTAAAAAATTCGGAAAAAAATGTGTTCAACATCCGTAAAATTTGCAAATTTTAGATTTTTACAGCACAGAGACAAAGATATAATGCTAATAATTATTCTTAATTATTAGTTATTACAATTAATAGAAATCAAATAAAAAAGAGAAAAAATTATATACAGCTGCTATGAAGAAGCAACTTCAATGAAGTTTTATTTGGACAAACTGCTCGCTAGAGGGCGTGGATATATAAAGAGAAAGGGAAAAGAGCAGATTCAAGAAGACAAAATATTTAGGTAAAGGAAGTTATTAATGGTGCTGCCATCTATGAAGTATAGTTGTTTTTACTTTATTCAAAGATGCATTGGAAATAGAAAGATCATGAAAACAATAGAAATTATTTAAAGAACATTAAAAGCAGCGATTTAACTTTAAAATTATTTTTTTATTTACTTTAATTACCATGAATAATTAGGAGGTTTAAAAATAAATGACTTTTTTACGAAATTCTTTTGTCCAGGAAAATAAACTGCACTTAAAAGCTGGTAAATAGCTTAGTTAAAAAGTCATTAAACAATTAAAGAAAAAAAAAATCGGCGATTTATTACTGTGTGCGTGCAGAAAAGGGGTGAAGGGGAAAACGCCCTCAAGCATTCTGCTAAGAGAGGCATCCTGTAGATGACTGATCGCTCTGAAACTATTAATGTTATTTGAAAAATGATATTAGAATTTCTAATACATAATTATTTGGCTAATACACTATAAATGAAGAATAAGGGTGATTTTTCAAACCGATTTCGCAATGAAGCTTTGGATCATTAAATTTGTGTTTACATTTATAAATAAATGAAAATATTTTGTGGGAAATAAAAGACTTTTTACGTTAAAAAAAATTCTACTTTCATTTGCATAAAGCTGAACTAAAGGTTTAGAATTTTTCTCCAACTTTTTAATCAGCTTTTTTTTTTCTCCCTCACGCCCTGATTTGGTCAGATTTTTCCATCTGGAGAAAAATTATTAAAATCAAGGTATAATTTCTAATTTTTGCATATTTTTATGACATCTAAGAATTCAGTCATGGAATATCTTTTTAAATATTAAAAAATTAGTTCACAAAAGCTTTTAATTAATCACTAAGCTGTATTTTTTCTTCATTTTGACATTTTGCGCTATGTTCATAATTTGCTTAGAAGACGGTAGTTAAAGATGGATGGAACTTAACAATCATGAACAAATGTTAGAAACTCACAATATCTTTAAAAATAGCATATTATTAGGCGAACAGCCTTGAGAAACAATTTTTTATTATCTTGTTAACAAAATAAATAAATAAAAATGTTGAATAGAAAAATAAATTCGTGTCGAACACAAGTATTTAATTTTTTACAGTTCTCATTTTTGTTTAATTTTATATACTGCTTATTTTATTTTGTCACCATCGTGAAATAGCCCGGCCATACCAGCAAATATAGTTCAACTATGTAACTTTGATAATTTTAAACAGAACCCAGAAGACGGGGGGAATTCCTGGGCCATGCATATGGACAAATACACCTTGTAAAGGACTTATCCAAATTTGTGTTACGAAGGATACTTCAGAAATTAATTTCACGAATTTGCACTACAAAACCCATCATTTTAAGATATAAATATTTTCTTCATGTGTCATTATTTAAAATGATGTCCTATATTTTGTATTCTTTGTTGCATCTATATCTGAAAAAGACAGTAAAAAAATTATTTTTGCATGAAAACGTATGTTATGTTTTTATGTTATAATGGACAATTTAGGAATTTATACAGCGAAAGCTATATTTTTAAGGCACAAAAAGTTTCTGAGAGTGTCATTTTTTAAAATGGTGTGATTCGGTATTAAGCTAAAATAAGGTATTCATTTGCATAATTTTTGGAGTTCTTTAATACCATATTTGGACAAGTATTACACCATAGTTTCTGCAGTTTATGTTTTCGATTGTGAATACTGATGATCTTTAGAGTACTAATCGCAAAAGATTCTGAAAATACACTATTTGCTTAAAAATTGTATTCATTTTCTAATTCCTAAAAAAGTACTTTTATACCTTTAATAAAAAAAAAGAAATTTAAAACCCGTAAGTTACATAAAATTCCTAATTCATACATGTTTAAAAAAGAAAGAGTATGAATGTAAAAAAATAAGCTAAATAAATCTTTCAATGCCGGTAAACTGTTTTTAGTTAGCTAAATTAAACATTGGCGCCGTATTTGGATTTGCAGCTTTTAATACTTTATGAGAACTTCGAAAGGCCTCCTTAAGGGACCTTTTTCGTCGAGTGGTCTCACCAATTTGCTTTATTAGAACTACATACATTTGCAGGCTTGTGTTCTCAATTTAGGTTTATAAACCTTTGTCAAGTCGAAGGACAGATAGAACAATTCCGTGAAGGACAGCACGAAGAATGCTTCCAGGGTTAAGGCCGGTTTCGAACCCGCCACCTCCACACTTCGTACAACGTTTGGCCAAAGAGTATATAAGTGAGGTTTGGCGGCGCCAATTTGCCAATCCCTCTGTAGCGTTGAAGTACGGCGTTCGAACTCCACTGTTATCCTGGCTATCTCTTTGTGATGTCTATCTTTAATTTATGCTATTAGTTCTTCTACTTAACCCCTTGACATATCATTTTTTGATATAGAAATGATCTTTGATTGCACTGTAAGCAACAACTCACAACGGAATGTTGACGAGATCCCAACTGCTCCGGACACGCCAAAATAATTTAAAAAAAAAAACAAAAAACGATAAATAACTGCAAACTAAATTTTGCAAATATTTTACTATTTTTGCTTGCTTTTAAATAGCATGAAAAGATTACTATAAAGTGGTGAATTATATAAGCCTACGAATTATTTAGAAATAGTGGTGGATAAAAATCTTCTAAATTAAATTTATTACACCAAGAATCACAATTGATAAACAATTTTTTTTTCTAATGCCCGCCTGTGTTAATATCCGTCAATTTAGGCATCTACAGGGCGATTTGTTGACCTCTCTTACAGGGGCGGCACCATATTATGCAGGCCAACGTCGATCACACAGTAAGGACATACAGTATTGAGAAGGAAAGAACATGCATGCCTTGCCCGGAATTCGAACCCAGATCCTTTCTGATGCAAGGACGGTTTCCTGCCCCCTACACAGGCCGGTCGGCCAATTGATAAACTACCACTTTGAAATATTTATTTTCTGTCCGGAACAAGTTTGCATCTCTGTGTTAAGACGTCTGAGACACGTCAATTATTTTTTTGACGTGAGAAACAAATGACGTCTCCCTGACGTCTTCGCATGTCATGGGGTTAACATGAGTTTATAAACCATCTTTGTCATAAGCACATCCCACGCGTGGAGGTGGCGGGTTCGAATCCCGCCGTAACCCTGGATGTATTCTTTGTGATGTCTTTCTCTATATTGTGCTACCTGTCTTTTTACTTGACAAAGGTTTATAAGCCTTAATTGAGCACACAAGCCTGCAAATGTATGTTGTATCAATAAACAATAAAAAGCATGTCCCACAATAGACTGATCGTAAGACACGGTTCCCAATAGAGTACCGAGGATAAGCATCTTTGGCTGTGGTGAGTGAGCGGGTGGGTTACCACTTTGATCAGCTTGCTTAAGTCACGAAGAGTGCATGGTATCGGTCCTCGTTTAATTGTTGTATCGCAAAGTGCTGGACTTCGCGCTCATGTCATCGGACTACCAACGCTTGGGAGTCATCCCTTTTGCATTAGATCAAAACTGTAATAGTATGCCTTTGGGGATGTTCCAAAGCGTGGGAGTCATACTTTTTGCAGAAGATTAAAATTTTGATGGTATGTCTTCGGATCATCCTCAAGGATGTTTCCTAGATCGTCACCAATAGCCCATTGTGTAGTTCTGGTATGGTGCAAATAAAGTTCTATTACTACTATTAAAAAAATATATATATATTACAAAAGTGATCGTAACGTCACCATGAAGCATCTCTTAAAGTATTTGTATGCTTTTCGTGAGTATTCGTCAGTGACTTCGGGACTCGAACTAGACCTGCTCTGTTGTCTCGGATAACTTAAGTTTATATGCTTCATAAATCCTTAAGCTTTGTGTGCTAAAATTACAACGCTCTTGCAAAGTTGGTGAGTAAACTATACTAGGTGATATCAGAAGTGAGATGAAGGAAAGGTTTTCCTAGGATTTCAGCCAGAATTGTACCCCGCTATCTCCTAGCTTTAGAGTTTTCGGAGAAAACACAATACACAGTGGTTACTGAAGTCGCACTTTACGGTTAGCATGCTTTACTTGGGCAAATATAAGTGGCAGGAAACAACCAACGAAATTAATTAAGTATCTGTATTTAGTAAACATTTTTAAAATAAACAGAGTCTGAATAAATGTTTTCTGCAATGATTAGGTAAGTATAGTAAATTTTTAAAAGTTTTTAACTTTATTATATTTTTAAAAAATATTTTTTTGAATTTATGTAACTTGAGGAGAAAAATTAAAAAAAAAAATGTTACAGAAATTCTAACTTCAAATTTCCCATGCTGTTGATGTAATTATTTAATTGGTGTCTAAATATTTTTAATAATCTAATTTTCATGATGCAATTTTGAAATGTTTTTATGCAAAACAGCGTTAATTGGTGTGTACATTTCCTCAATGTAATTCTTGTTAACATGATATTGGTCATTTCAGTTAAAATAAATTAGTTTGTTTATATTTGAATGAATACAAATTAAATCTTTTAAAATTCCAAACTTCATCAAAATGCCCCAATTCTGAAAGAGTATGATTTCCCACTATTTTAATTTCCATTATTTATTACTAATAATACTGCTGTTATCACCAACTATCAATACCAACAGTGTCAGACTATGCTTCTTAAAACTTTATTTTGTAAAAAGAATTAACCACTGTAAAGTTGCCTGGGATCGAGTCATTGCAGATCTTCTCATTCTACTCTGCTTATTTTTTTAACTTTACAGCTTTCTTAATATTTTTCATAGTTTCCCAGAAATATTTTTTAAAAATTTCCGCGACATTTTCTTTTGGAACTATGTTCAATGTAGTTTTCAGTTCCATATAGTTTCCTAACTTGAAAGTATTTATTCTATTTGAAAATCACAAGCCAAAAACTAACGTGCTTCCTTCTCCTGTGACTCTCCACACGCTAATGGGGAAATCATGCAAAGTATTGCCATGGGTAGAGAGTTCTGCTCTACACCACCTGTAGCCCATTTAAATCGCCAATGTATAACAAATTTGTAAATGTTTTATTTCGTAAATAGCCCTATTAATTGGTATGTATTTATCTGCATTTATGAAATAAACTAATTTAACTGAAAGCATTCTCGAGTCAGAACAGCATCAGAAATCAAAAATAAAATAACTAAATTCAAGACTGAAAATTATTTATATGTAATAAACATTCTGTCAGAAAAACCATATTTCTGATTATTTTATAAAATTGATAAAGCATAATTCTGAATATAATTCAAATTATGCATACGCCAAAAACTACTCGACTATAAGCTGCTTCGGATAAATCATTGCCTAACATAAAATCTAGTTTTATGAATTTTATTGATAAAAGAATTAAAAAATACAGTTCTACACATTAAATGCTTCAAAATAATTTTTTTTTGCGATAGCATATTCAAAGCTACTAATGAACTTTTTTTTAAATAACAAAAATTGGGGTTCCGCTAAAAGAAGCTCGATTGTATAGGGTTCCATAACCGAATAAAATTGGGAACCATAATGTTTGTTGAAATCAGTTTTCATAAATTTTAATATGGTACTCTTTTCTTTAAACATTTTAATGCGTTTCTCTCTCTCTCTCTTTTTTTTTTTTTTTTTTTTTTTTTTTACAAAGTTACAGTATTGGTCATATGAAATTAGAGATACCAAATCTAATTAATCGTTTTTGCAAATTTTCTGTTGCAACTTATTATTACCACTTTTTATTTTAGTACTTTCACTTCTTTTTTTTTTTGTAATTAACTCATTAATTCTTTCTTCTTAAAGAACTATGGGGACTATTGATCATATTTGCTTACAATAGAGCTAATTATAAATCATTAATAATTTTGTTTTCAGAGAAATAAAAACCCCAAAACACTTTTATGACCATAATGATTTAATATAGATTTTTCTAGGAAATTTATGGTGTTCGAAACACTATTATTCTGATCGCTAAGTGTTTTGCGAAGGCCAAATCAATCTGCAATGATATTTCATTATAGTCCCTTGCCCTAACAAAGAACCTCAAAATTACATTCAAGGTTAAAGAGTCAAAAACATTGTTTACAAAAAATTCAAATGTACCCGTAAATCTCTTTTCTGGCAAGGTTAAAAAAGGTAAATTTAAAATTAAAATAAAGAATTCTTTATGCTGAAGAAAATAAATATATTCGATCTTGATATTAACCTTATTGAAAAGAACTAAATGAAGATTCAATTAGGTTGTAATTTTTTTATTAGCCATGCGGAAATGTATCATTTATTTTTTCAATACCAATCTCTTGAATTTTCTTTGTAACTGTTGTTTTTACCATGACCAATACTTGAGAGAAGGTCAATCAAACATTTGTAGAAGTCACTCTAAATTATTTCGTGAGACAACTGAAATTGATCGGTGTGTGTATGGTCAGTGTAAGCAAGTTGATATTTAGTTCCGTGGATTGGTCCGTTGAAGGCCAGCCACTTACTTTTCTGCTATTAATGAATATACTATGCTTCACACGGCTTTTTTAATAACATTATCAAAAATACATCTTGTTCACTTAAATATTCTTGTCTTTTTAAACCCCAGACGCAGATGGGACAGCTGTGTTCCTTATTTTTTTATATATATATGTATATATATATATATATATATATATATATATATATATATATATATATTCTGAAGCTATAATCACAAACAAAAATATATTTTGATATTTTTTAAATATGAAAAAAAGTCTAATAGTTGCTAAGAAAAAATCTGTTAGTTTCTTGGTATTATATCTGTACTAAAATATAAGATCCATAAAAAGTAGTTTGATTATTTTTTCTTTTGTGTTCAAAAATGTTTTAATAATCGATTTCGTAAATTAAAGCAATTTCAATGATAAATAACTATTTCTCTTAGAACTAAATTACTTCAAATTTGAAAAAATATTGTTTGGAAAATTTTGCCTTTAACGCAGGAAAAAAAAAACACATCGGTGTTCCATGCTGTTTTTCTTAATCATAAATTATTAAAATGCTAAATGTGATATTTTTAACTTATTTCGACCTAAACTAATACAAAATAATGAAAAAAAGATGAAAAATATTTTTAATAATAATTTTGAGTCAAAGGGATAAATAAGTGGGTTGAAAAGGTATCGAATTTCATTTTCTAAAATGTATATTTTCGAATCATTTCGTCATTGACGATAATTACTTAATTTAAATGGGAATATAATAATGATTGTGGTTGATGGAGAATTTGACTTCTCAGGAACTATTCGATCGATTTAGTTCATTTTTTTATTATTTTACCATATAAAATTAAATTCTTTAAAATGATGCAAAAATTGTAAACCGTACAATTCAATTTTTTCATCATTCTTAAATAAAATAATAAACATTTCCTAATGTTATTTTTTTCCATGGAATTATCTAAGGATGAACTAATTTTGCAATTGTGTGTAGAAAAAAAAAATTCTTTTCACCTAAGAAGTTCTCGAGACGTAGCGAAATACGCAAAAAGTAAAACAGCACACTAGGTTTCAAACTTTGGAGCTCTCTCCTGACCAAACTAATAGGACCATATCCGTAATCCGAATCTGTCGCTTGTTCATTCAGAGAGAGTACGTTTTTGTGTCTGATTTTGTAACTTAAAATAAAGTTTGCTCTTATTAATTAGCATCTTTGAAACCACATCCTCGATCCATTAAAATTGAGTCTAAGAAGATCTGATCAACAGATCAAAAGTTATTCAGGTTCTGTTTTGGTCTGGTTTTTTTCTGCACTGTACATATTAAAGCTTAAAAATGCAGGATTCTAATAATTGATTTTAGCTATTTTGTGAATTACATCGATTCTCTTTCGAGTGTTCTTGACTTCTTCTGTAGCTCTACAGCCCTTAGTGGGCCCTAGCTTGTTCCAGAATTCGATTCCATACAGCCCTATGTTTTGACTTTTCCTTCCACCCACGGGTTTTTATTATTTCCAGGACATCAAAAGTGTCGTCCTTCCACCTTTTCCTTGGGCTTCCTCAGGGCCAATTGTCATAAACATAAAACTTAATTCCGTTCTTTCTCTTTTATTTAAGAATTAAAATAATAGCGTTTCTTAAAATCGAAAATCAGTACAGATAATATTAATTTTTGTTTATGTATGCAATTTTTTCCGCAAGTTTCGATGATAATAGTAAAAACAAATGAGATTATCAATAACCTTATCTGTCGCTCAGCATCTATTTTTTTTTCTTTTTTTTTTTCTAATATATATATATTTTAAACCTTGCATTTGAATTCAAAACAATTGGTTAAAAAACACGAGGAAGGTTTTGTTAAAAGCATTTTTTTGAAATGATATTTGGAAATATTATAGTTTATCACTGCTTCAAGGATTTACAAAAAAAAAAAAAAAAAAAAAAAAAAAAATCGAAACCTTGAGGACCTTCAGGGAAGATAAATAATTAAAATAATTGTTAAAAATTTTATTTATAAACAATTTATTAATTTACGTTATACTTATTGCACCATGAATATTAGTTATAATGTAACTATTTACTTAAATACTTTTTTATAAATATAAAACATCATATATTCTTATTGTCCTTAATGTATCATGATTCTTACTATGTTTATATTTTTGTTGTCTATTTTTTAGCATTATTCATATTGATTGCGTAAAAGTTTTTAAATCGTTTATCTATTTAATATTTTCGGTCTAACCGATTAGGTTTCTTTTCCATCTTTCTTTTTTTGGATACAGTGAAATTGTAACCAGATACATCGATATAGGGGCCGTTTATCTCTAGGAATTAACCTATGCAAGGAGTTCTGTAAATACCGCCCTTAATGTGTATTTTTACACTCCTTATCAGAAATGAAAGCATATATATTGGGATCGTCATAAGGAAGAAAAAATTAAGCATGCAATTAAAATCTGATAAACCGCAGTAAAGAAAGGCAAGTATAATAAACAGGTTTAATTGGAGGTTCAAATTTAAAGGTGTTTTCAACTCTTATTTCCAGCAATCAAACTAGTCTTCCAGTAATGGGATTGGCTAGATTTTGATAGTTTTTTTTTCTTTTCTTTTCTTATTAATTTGCGACTCCCAGGAAGAATCCTTTTTTGTTTTTGATAAGGATGCATAATAAGGATTGTCTTTATAGGACACCATTCGATTTAGGTTTATTTGTTCGTAATGATTGTTTGAAAAAACGCGATTTGATTTTAAAAAGAACTCCACAAATAATGGGTTATCAAAAATATACAAGAGGGAACAAATGATATTTCTTAATGAAGATATAAATTCATGTGCTCTTCCTAACAATATACTTGTCTATTTTAGGAATAACTGGTTCTCATACTGAAAGATACTTAAAATATTGTTTTGCTATTAAATATTGTTTTGATACTTAAAGTACCGATTTTCCAAGCTTTAGTTTTGATTGTTCAGGTTTTCCTAGATCGAAAATGAATGTTTACAACGAATCAGATAATAAACATTTTTCTGTTACAACTTGAAGAACATAACATCTTTTACTAACAAGCCATAAAAATTGTTTTGTATGTTACTAAAATGCTAAAAATAATAATCTGATTCTAAAAATAATTTTTATTACACATTATTATTATTGCTATAAAAATTCTAGATAGCTATGAATGGGTTTTCCTCTACAGATTAAACATAAAGTGCTCAATTTTATTTTTCATTATTTTCGCCTAAACCTCAAACACATTTATTTTTTCTGATCTGACATGTATTTTTTAAGGTACGTCCCTTTTTAAAAAATTGTACCTCTTTTTATTTTGCGATTACAGCGGCATCTGTCAACCACATCACACTTTATACAGTGTTTATAGTAGTGTGCAAAACATCTAACTCACACTTGATTGTAAACAGTTTATTGACGATAAACAAAGTATGCCAATATTTGTGCATAATAATACACATTCATATAAAATAATTTAAGAATGGTGTGAATGCGCGTGATTTTGGTGGAAGCATTTTCAATTATTGACCGAAATCGGTGGTTGTTGACTTCCACCGGTGAATGTTGACAATCTTATAGTGGCTTTAGTAAATGCCCGAAATATATACTAGGTAATATTTCTGACAAAATAGGTAATATAATAAATGTCCGAAATATAGGTCTAGTTAAGTGCCACTGCCCGGTATGCCCTACATCAATATTTTTTTAAGGCCAAGGGCCACTGCTCAGCATGCATTTAACCGATACTCCTAATACTGATGTTTCTCTTAATCTATCCTCAGAAGATATCAAAATATCGAATAAATATAATAATATCAACGAATAAAGTAATATCAAATCGGATATAACAAATATTTCGGATATTCACCAAAGCGACCATGTAATTCTTGACATTCACCGGTGGAAACTCGACATTGTTTTAATTACGGTCATTCATGGTAACATCTATTTGTGATTCTTTCATCTGTGTGCTTTGTTTACAAAACAAAAGGTAAAAGTAATGCATTTGAATAAGAAGAAAATATTCTTATCGATTTTGGCATTTGAATTGTTCCAGACAGTTTTCTTGGAAACTTTCCTTTATCTATTCTTAGGTAATGAACAGAAACATAATGGCAGAAACATAACTGGCAGATGTTATTTCCTAGAAGATGTTTTTTAAAGAAATCCTTTTTAGTCGTGATACTTTACTTAGACTTATAGTTCTCGATGTGTTAAACTATCATTTATGGTTTTATTTTATCTCCTTTATATTATCTTTATTAAATGGATAGATATAATATACATATACTATTGAATAAACCTCCTACACAGGAAGCAATTCAATTAGTTTCGAAAAACATCGTAAAATAATGTTTAGTGTTTAAAAACAACCAACTCAAATGCAATTGAATTTAATGGCCAAATTTCCAGACCACGTGGAGAAATTGTGAAAGCTAAACAGCAATCTTAATAATTTTTGCACTAAACTATGTTTTCAAATAATAAGATAAGCCAAAAAGCGCCGTTAAATTAAGACGTCTTTCAGAAAAAGCTTAGTTTTTAAAGTTTTTTTTTAAAATTAAATAATCGCTTACTATATCTGATTTTTAAAAATTTTAAAGTATTACAGCATTGCAGGAATTTTTATTATTTTTTATTATTAAAACCTACTTGCCCTCGCTTTACAAGGAGAAGAAACTCGCGAAATGTCAAGTTTTCTGAAAATATCAGTATACGACTAGAACTATTTATTGATTTTTTTTTTTAAACACTTTATCTAACATTAAGTTTTTACTTATATATATCGCAACGCCGCTTTATTTTAAAACTAGTATCATGATCAAACATAGGCAATGTAAACATATTATTCCTCCTTGAGGAATTTTTTGATTAAAACTAGCTTGCGCTACACGGGGAAGAAAACTGCGAAAAAGTCATGTTTTCGGAAAATATCAATATATATCTAGAAATATTTATTGAAATTAAAAAAATAAAAAAAAACATTTTATCTTTCATAAGGTTTTTAATTACTTATTTTTCAACGCCGCATTAATTAATAACTGGAATCATAATCACACATGGGTTACGTGAATATATTCTTACTCTTTAAGGATTTTTTTTTATTTATTAAAACCTACTTGCTCTTGCATTACACGGATAAGAAAATCGAGAAATTTCTTGATTTCTGAAACAATCAATATAAGCCTATAAAATATTTATTGAATTTTTCTTAAAAGAATATTTTATCCAACATTAGGTTTTTATTTATTTATTATATATTTTTTTCTTTTAGCAACCCCGCATCAATATAAAACTGCTACTATAAAAAAAAAAAAAAAAAAAAAAAACACTGGTAACATATTTTCTAAAATTTTGTTCTCGAACGTATCTAAAATGCACCTGTGATACTGCTCTAACAGGTAACTTTGCTTAATATTTCAACTCAATTAGTAATTATCGGATAATGTTTACAAATGCTATGTTTAATTCATTTGGATTCTATTAAATCGCAATAGCAAGCCTTAATACATAGGCCTCAATTGCATTAAGTAACAGCCTCTGTTTTAAAACATTTATAGGTTCACGTTTTCCAAAATTATCACCCAAGTTCATTTTAAATTAATGAAACAGGGCTGGTATACGCCGTTTCTAACTATAATGATTTTTTCTACAATATAATAGAGTTTTGATAAGTAACTGAAATTCAATCTAATTTGCTGTGATACTGGTTAGAATAGTGGGAGTAACCTTTTATAAAGATAAGGAAAAATATTTCTATTTATTAAACAGAGCATATCCTTGCAAGTTAATTGTTTTGAATATTAATTACTTAGTCACTCATATTTTATCATTATTTTGGGCTAGAATAAATTACTGTATCATTTAAGAGTGCGTTGTTTTAATCGTTTTTGCTAAAGCTTTAAAAAAATAATCGTTTAATTATTTACAAAAAGCTATCAATGTACAGTTATTATTATTGTTTAAATATTAAATAAGTTGAGTTATTAAAGGATTTTGAACTAGTAGTTTCAGTTCATTTTTTAAAGATATTTTGTAACTAAATCCATTTTAAGTTATATATTTTTGTTATAAATTTGTTAAGACAAAAAGAAAAATACACATCTTCGCGAATCAACTAATATAATTAAAAAAAAAAGAATAAAGTAACATGTTTGACACGTTTTAATCAAATGTTTAGTAATTAAGTATTCTCGAAAATGATGAATGTAAAAAAGCTGAACATATGCTGAAATGCCATACTAAATTTGCCAGTTTATTTATTAATACGCAATGCTTACTCAAAATGTCTAGCATCGCCACTTATCTCAATTAAACGTTTTACGCAAAAAACAGTTTTGAGAAAATGAAACTTTCATTATTCTCTATAAACGAAGAAGGAAACTTAAGGGTGAAAATGTTAAGAAAAAGAACTATCGTTAGATTGCGCGAAAGTATCAGGATCAGTCACAGAGTTTCATCACGATTCGAATAATTCAACGGTAAGTTGATTTCATCATTGAACTACACAAATGACGCAACATTGCAGCGCAACCTGTCCTCAGCCAAGAACTTTGAACACTAGTTTTCCGTTTGCATGATGACATCATAATTTCAGCTGTTCAGCTCGTCGACATGTGAGCACTGAATGGATGTTGAGTAGAAGTATTCAGTAGTAAAAAATGGGAGTCACTTTTAGACTAAAAATAGATGTAAACATTTCAGATCTGTTCCCTATTATCTTTTTTCCCCGCTTATCCTATCGCCTTCTGAACACTTCATCAAAATGGAATATCTTCCGCACACTGTGCTTAATGTACATTGTTTGATATTTAGCCTAACTGAAATACAACATTTTTAAAAACTTGGAATATTTTATTTTGAGTTCCGTTAATAAGTAATTTAGTGATTTTTTTCCGGCTGTGATAATGTGTTCTTGTCTGATGTTTGTTCATCGCCGTTTTGTGATGTTACTGCCAAAAATACACAATTCGGAAATTACAGTTCTAGCTTTCCACACCGCCAAACTTCTTTCAAGGGCAAAATTAAAACCGTAAGTTTTAAATTTGTTTAATTATTTTCTTGGAATGCAATTAAAAATGTGTATTTGATTTTAATTTGTAAATTTTTTGCCAGTTTATATTAAAAGGATTAATATATTTTGTTAAAAATATATATATCACTTTATGTGTACTAATATATGTATATTATAATATGTTACTGGAAAGAAAAAATTGTTATTTGATTTTTTTAAATATTTTGAATTTAAATATTTTAATTTAAAATAGTTGTTTTTCTCTTTTTATCCTTGTTTACATATTACTTTAAAACCCCTATTTTTTGTATTTTTACCCTTGAGTTTTAACTATTGTTTTTTGATTTTTTTAAATATTGTTATTTTTGAATTTTTTTTAAACAAAGTAAAAGTTTATTTTGAATTTAAATATTTCAATTTAAAAAATAATTTTTTTTCTCCTTTTATCCTCTTTTAGATGTTACAATAAACCTATTTTTTATACTTTTTTGCATGAGTTTTAACTGATATTCTAAAAACATATACAAACAATAAGGACTATGGAGCACTCTGAATTTACTAGATTTGAATTCATCTTTTATGTGATGTGCGAATAAAATCAAGAAAATATGAAACAGTTATGATAACAACATTAGAGACTGATGATTTATTTTCTGTCTTACTACTTAATTTTTTGAGTCAATATTATTTTAAGAATTTTGATGCATGAGAAAAATCTTTAAAAGCTATTTAGAATCAAGGCAATGGAATTTGCTTTAGTTTTGATGACGTTTTTTTCCTGAGTCGTTAGAGTATTTTAAAAATATTTTAATTCCATAAATTATTTCCCAATAATATATTATATTGAATATTAGTTAGTTCATATTTTATTTTAGAGTTTTCTTGAGATAAGCTAGTTTAAATAAAGTAATTTATAAAAATTATCAAAAATATTACAAAAAAAATTGAAAAAATGAAGGAGTATTCTTAGTTTAACTTTTTTAAACATTCAAAGAAATAAAATATGTTTCTTATTTTAAAAGAGTGCACATGTTAAAATGTACAGTAAACATTTATATATCAGAGCATTAAGTTAATGGTGACATAATGCTGGAGTAATGTACCAAAAGTACCTAAAACATCATCGTACTTACCTAAAACATCATTTTTTTTCTTTCTGAATTTTATAAGCAAATGTCATGTTTCCCAATACAAACATTATAGCTCTAAAAATTAATTTTTAAAGACTATATAAATACATTACTCAAAATTAGTAGAACATTGTGATGGAATAGAAATGCATCACAATGTTCAACTAATTTTTATGATATTTTACGTTTCTCTTTCTGAATTTTTTTAACTGCAATTTTTAATTATTTATATGACTCTTTACATTATATAAATATATACATTAAAAAAATATTTATACATTAAAAAAATACTTATACGTTGAAAAAATTCTAGAATAGTAAGTATAACACTATTTATATAAGATAAGGAAGATGAATTACGATAAAAATCTTTCTTTTCCATAAATTGTGATCATTCGGAGATTTAATGAAATTCTGGGCTTGACCTAGAAGACTGCTTTGATCTTGATTTTTTCTTAGAACTTTAAAACTAATTGAAGTAAAACTCGAACGTGAAATAAAACATTCCATGAAAGAAAATAAAAAGCGGGGAATTTTAACAGAAATGTATAAG
This sequence comes from Parasteatoda lunata, assembly GCA_949128135.1. Taxonomy (NCBI): domain Eukaryota; kingdom Metazoa; phylum Arthropoda; class Arachnida; order Araneae; family Theridiidae; genus Parasteatoda; species Parasteatoda lunata. The sequence continues at coordinate 80,923,038 of OX421980.1, forward strand.
TGTTTTACTTATTTTTTTTATTTTTTATTATATGAATTTATTTTGTTATCCAAAAACTGCATTAAGAGCCTGGTTTGTTTTCTGATTATCATTTAACGGAAAAATTCTTACAATTGTTTTTTAAAAAAATTTTTTAATTTAGTATAGTAATGAATAGAAAAAAGGAAATTGTAAACATAACCTAAATTAGAAACGCCTGTGCCGTTTGAACCTTTACGTCTCCCTGACCTAATATATTATCTTGTATTTCAGCAAATGAAGTCATCGGAAAGAGGTTTTTTTTCTTTTGCCTTTTTGTTATTCAGCTGTTAACTTTCAAACCTTTTTTTTTTTCTTTACAGAAAAAAAATATCAGAAATTTTTGGGGTTACCTATGTTGTGAAAGTGAGCAACTTAGTTTTAGCTTTCAGCTTATTTTGTATCTGTAACTGCGCAACTTATTTTTAGCTGATTCTACTTATATTTCTTTAATAAAAACGCAAGAAAGGATTTTATTTTATAACTAATCTTGAACAGTCGACCCAACTCCGTTGCTATGTGATTTTGAAACCAACTCAGAAGACAAGGGAATTCTGGATCAAGCATTAGGACAAACTAGCTTTTCCGAAGGATTTCTTTTTAATAGAACTCTCCCGCATATGCTTTTTATGAAGAGGAAAACCCCGAATCCCTCCCACGGTTAGTCCGACGGCAAAGGTATTCTTACCCATGATGAGTTTAGCACTGAGGATATTTTACTTTTACGTCAGCACGGTGGTCAGTGCGAGCTTGGAACAGAATTCGCCTTAACCAGCTACCTCAGGGATTCGAACCTGGGTCACCTCATTGGTATCCCCTGTGCGACCGCGTCTCGACAAGAAAAGATAGGATTTTTTTTTTTTTCTTTTTTTTTTTTTTCCCTTAATTATGGAATGTATTATCCGTGCAATTATTTTCTAGCTGATTGAAATAATTTAAAATAAAATTTTTCTGCATAGCGGTTAAGGTTATTTTTATATAGAATCTTCATTCGATTTATTTCATGCATTATTTTTTTCTTTGTTACATTGTCAGCTTGAAACTTATTCTTTGATTTAAATATTTTGCAGGTAACGTAACGTTTTTAAGGTAACGTAAACCTAAATGCGGTTGACTGTGCTCAGATGTTAGACCAAAGTTATTCCAATATGTTATACGAAATACGAATCGAATCAAAAATTAAAATTGATTAGATTAAAATAAATTACATGATTACAAGATTTGTATCAAATCAATGGAGCGAATGAAAAGTTAAAACAAGGGCATAAATCAGAACAACGAGTCGAATTGTTCATATTGTTTAATACCAAAATCCAAAATTTGAACAGGTGTCAAAATAATGAGTTGACTCAATCTTTCAATACTCAGTTATCTCAGACACTACTCAGCTACTGAAATTATTTATAAATTACAATTTTATTTCTGATGTAATTTTATTTACCTTAATATATTTTCGATATATATTTCAATATATTTATGATAGAGTTGTAGTTAAAATCGTATTGGTTCAATATTGCGAAAAGACTCTAAAAAAAAAAGATATTATTATAGAAACTTAGAAACAAGATATATTAAACAATTTTCCGAAAAAGTACATTAAACCAGCAATGAATTTTTTTATTACCAGCTCTGAAGGCATTATTTAAATGCAAACGCCTTTGTGAAATAAAGCATGGAACTTTGATAATTTATTCTTCGCTAGAGCTGAAGGTTCAAGGAAAAAATAAGATAAAATGACGTCTTACATACGCAATAAAAGTAATAAAATTTATGGAAATAATTTGAAATAGCTCTTGGTAATTGGCAAATCTTCGCGGCTGAAACTTCACCGATCAAAACTTCGGACAAAACTGTGCGTGGACAAAACCTCGTTAAAATTAATAAAATGTATGTTACTTAGAAACTTATGTTACTTTAGAAAAGAAGTCAAAGTTTTTAAGCTTTTCATTCATAATTAATTTAATTTTAATAAAAGTAAAAATATTAAATTAATTTTTTTATAGTTTTTATTTTGATTTAAAAACTAGAATAAAAATTTGCCTAATGTAAATTCAGAAAATTTAGTATTTTAAAGCTTTAAATTCATAACTAATTTAGTTTTAATAAAATAAAAAATATTAAATCTAAAATTTTTTTATATTTTATTATTTTAATTGAATAATTTACCTGCCAATGTTCCAAAATGAAACATGGGTTTTGAGTTTGATTCTAAGGAGCAAGTGAAGTTCGAATAATATTTTTTATGCACATTTAAAATTTACATTTAGAAGTCTTTTTTTATTTTCAGTTTGATCCCGTTTTCATAATTATTTAAGTTTTTTATATTTTTTATTTTTGGTAATTTTTTCACTGATTTTTGAAATTCAAACTTATTTTATAGATTTCAAATTTCGTACTGTTATCTTAACTACAACTGTAATAATCATGCTACTGTAATAATTATACTGTATGACTGTAATAATTTTACTGTGTACGGTATGCTAATAGTTACAACTATCTAAAATGATTGTTAAATATGTTTGTCCCAGTACTGTATGTACTGTAATATCAGTTTTACCAAATTATATTCATTATTTTTCCCAGGTATCAAAAAATATGTTGTTTAATATTCAAAAGGATAATATTTGATTAATTGCTTAATTTAAATTGAAAGATGATACATTGAATTCATTTCCATGTATTACTTGCTATTTTTGCATGAGGACTATTTTAAATGAAAAAAAATATCTAAATTAAAGTTAAAATTTAAATTTATTGATCAGTAAAAGCTTTTTATGAAATAAAAGGTTGAGAACCTATGGTTTACATTAAGCAAAATAGCTTTTTATTAGAAATTAATTTGTTCATTAAAGTCTGTTCGAAAAATCGCTGGAAAAAAAAATAAATAAAAAACCCACACCCGAAAGAAATATTTCTAGCTACAACCCTGCCTTATAAGTTCTACATTGGTGAAGTCTTAGATCAGCCAAGTTTTGCATTCGCGAAATTATGGATAGGCAAAGTTTTAAACACGCGAAAGTTTATTCAGCGCAGGTATGGCAGCTAAGTTTTGACCCCGAACCATAGCTTTTAATGTGCAATTAAATATATTTTTTTTTAAACTATACAAGAGGAGCCGTGATAGCTCAGAGGATAGAGCATTTGCCTTCCAATGAGGGGAACTGGGTTCGAATCCCAGCGAATGGTGGTCTAGTCGGATTCCGCAACCGGTTTGCACCGACTACAGTGCTGACTTGAAATATCCTCAGTGGTAGACGGATTATAGGTTAGAGTCCCTTTGCCGTCAGGCTAACTATGGGAGGTTCTCGTGGTCTTCCGCTCCATATAACGCAAATGCTGCTAAGTTCCATCAAAAAGTCCTCTACAACGGCAAATTTCTTCCAATACTTGATCCAAGAGTTCCCTTGTGTTCTAGTCTGGGTTCATAATTATAAGGCTACGGAGTTCAACATCAGTAGCCGTAAACCCAAAAATTGGATCGGCTGTTCAACGATGGTTGTATATATATATATATATATACAGGGTGTTTCAAAATTCTCTTTTCAACTTCAAAAATTCATAACTTCGAAAATAAACAAGATATTTATATTCTGTCTTTTGCATGTATTACTGCAACTAACAAAGTTTTGTTTAGTACACTTCAACATGCGCACCATTGGTGGCCCTAAGCACTTCCAGTCTGTAATCAATTTCAAGCCAGGTATTGTAAAGATAATTTTGGCACCCCCTGTATATATATATCTAAACAATAAAGTCATACTTACACAAAAAATGGAAATATATATTTTTTAACTAAGAAAAACTTGATTTTTTTATTTTTTACTAAAAAAATTTTTTTTGTCTCCAAAGAATATAAAATATTTACCAATATCCAAGTACTTGTATGAATTTAAGCAACTCAAGAAATCTTGTGCAAGAGGAAGAAAAAAAAAAATGTGAGAAAAACAGAGGCAAAACTTTAAAATACTCAAGTTAGCAGGAGATTCCAATTTAGAAAATGAGTGTGTGATTTTCTGTTTTCAGTGAGTTCTTTTGTCTGTTAAAAATGACAATGCTATATAATGTGAATACAATAATTTTAAAATTAAAGGATTCCAATTATTAACCAATTAACAAAATTAATTATAACAGATGAATGAAATTGGACAATCTTTTAGTTTAAGAAAGTTTATTTTTCCTTTATTAATTAAATAATAAATTTTATTAAATATAAAAAAAAATTTCTTTTGGTTTTAAGAACGATTTCTACATTTTAAAAGGTTACAATACGACAAAAAGTATACTTAAAGAATATATAAGATATGTAAAAACACATATTTAATAAATAACTGCGAAACGACAATATTTTTCGTCAACTACGTTTTTAAATTATGTTTGTGGTAATAAAGACTTGAAATATTTATATCAATTTGATTTGGAATATATTACTATTTTTTGCATTACAAAACTGATATCAAATGATTTTGCATAGTATTCTTTTATCTAAATAAAAAGTTCTTTATCTTGACATATTAAATAAATGAGACAGCTGAGACTTATTTATTGAGGCCAATGTACTGAGATAAAGTCCGAAAAAGTAAATCCAATAAATATGTTTCATAATTTCCGTTATCACAAATGTTTTACATTGTTTGAAAACAATTTATTTATATTTACTTTAATTAGCTCTTTCACGTGTGCATTTTGTTCTTAAATAAAAACCTAAATGAAAAATTGTTTTTAAAATTGTAAATAATTCTTTATTTATTGTTAGACACAAATAAAACTGAGCATTATTAATAACTATTCGTTATAAATGCACTAAAAAACTAAGACTCTACTTTTCAAAAATATTTTTCTAAAAAAAAAATGAGTTATTTATACTTTTTGCGAAAATATTAATGCGTATAAAAGTATATAGCTAAAATATCTGGATTACATAAAACATTAATTTTATACTGAAGCAACATGTACGCCTACGTTGACTACAGTTAACCTCAAAACATTGTCGGCTCTAAGATGGAGCATGTGCTAGTCTCAAAGCTGTATAATTTACATAAGCAATAATAATTCTTTATATTTTTATTAATGCATATTAAAGCACTAAAACTTTACTTTTTAAATATGTTTTTTCCTTTTTTTTTAACGTTATTTATAATATTAGCGAAAATATTAATAAGGTACAAAAAGTACATTGTTCAAATATCTGGATTTAACTTTACTTTAACATTGAAACATCCAAAATACAATCCGCTGATTGCAGTGTAATTTATATTGATCAGAAGGCATCCAATTTGGTGACACAGGTTCGAATCCCAGTGAATTCTGCTCCGAGCTAGCACCGACCGCAGTGCTGAAGTAAACTATCCTCAGTAACAGACGGATCATTGGTGCGTCAGGTGATTTTTTTGTGGTTTTTCCGCGCAACGCAAATGCGGGTTAATTTCATTAACAGTCCTTATCGAAGTTTGTCCCAATGCTGGGAGTTCCTTTGTCATCTTAGTTGGGTTCAAAATTACGAATTTCACCGCTGGTCTTAAAATATCAGTTACAAGGGCTCAGGGGATAGAGCGTTCGCCTCCCGGTGAGGTGCCCAGGTTCGAATCTCAAGGGTGGCTCGCACCAACCACTGTGCTGACATAAAATATCCTGAGTGGCAGACGGATCATAAGTTAGAATCCCCTTGAAATGAGGTTAACAGTAGGAGGATTTTGTGGATTTCCTTTCCATGTAACGCAAATGCGGGTTCCTCCACGAAGGCTAGTCAATTCCAATATTTGATCCAGGTTTCTCTTGTCTTCCAAATGAGTTCAAAATTACAAGGCTACGGAGTTGAGCACTGAGACTCATAAACACAGAATTGGGTCGGCTGTTCAACGACGGTTATAAAAGAAGAAAAAAACTGTTCAGAAATGTTGTTTTTGTTAAACATGCCACAGTTTTCAGATAGGCAAGAAGATATTCCTGTTCATTGCACTGATATCTGTTAAAAATTCTGGAAGATACTAGCTAGAAATAATACTGATGAACAGATGTTAAAATGACACCTTTGGAAAAAAATGTCTTATCACTTTGGTGCTTTTTGGTATTTATTGCCTAAAAACTCTTCACATTTATATGCACGCAAAATTATTAAAATAAATATTTTACGTTAGTGGCATGGCATTTATTCAGAAGACACGATTTTTTTTAACCCTGCTTTTAGATAAAATTTAGGGCCATTTTTAACCTATTAGATACTCTTTCTCAAAATATCTTGACATTCTTCGCTCTTACATTAAGCTACAGACATGGTATATAGATACTTTTGAAAAGCATTACCAACGCCAATGACTAAGTATTTAACATGTTCATATTTTCACATTTCCTGTATGTCTGCTGCCCTACTTTTCTTTACTCCTCTTATCAATTATAAGAAAAGCTTAAAAAGGAAATGAATGAGTGACCTACCAAAATAATACTTACGTGCTATGATATGTAACTGGGTAGGTACGTAGATTAAATAATTTACATTTAACTTCTTATATGACATTCAAACACAGTATAAAACGCAAATGATAAAATTATTTTATTTAAAAATCAATTTATTTTTCAAGTTTGGAAGTGGTAAAAAATCCATCGAACAAAACTTGTTTAGTTTTGCAGGACAAAAATGTTTCTTAATATGTAACTTCTTATTTTGTGTTTTATTTATTTTTCTTTTATTTTAACGCATATTAAGCTTGATGTTTTGAAATAAGTTAATAAATAAGATTGAAACTTTTTTTAGCATGAATTTCATTCAAGAATATTATTTTATACCGTTAAACTTCTCTTTAAGATACTTTTTTTTTCGAAAATGTCTTTGAGGGGTTTTCATTTTTTTTTTCTTCCTTTTTTTAAGGGGATTATGGTGAAATTGGTTTTTCAATTTTTAGAATTATCTGAGTGTTTTCCCAATTTTTCTAGATTGTTCCAATAGTTTCTCAACTAATAATTTTTCTGATCCGTAAAGGTTAATTTTAAAACTTATGAAAATGTTGAAATTTTTTTTTTTGAAAATTGCATTTTTTTAAACAGACTATAATCGTTCTTTATTTAGTAACCTAAATAAATTTTTTGGAGTAAATATCTTTGTTGATATGTTCTGACGAATCATAAAGGTTGATTTTTTAATCAATTATTAAAATTAAAGTATTAAAAAAATTTTCAGAAATTTGAATAGATGGGGCGAAAAAAGGCCAATATAATTAGAAAAAAAAACATTAGAAACATACATAATTTTAAAAATATAAGTACATATTTTATATAAATGTAAAACGAAATTACTCCGTGATAAAAAAAAAATTACTTATTTCAAACAAACTATTCGTATTTTTTTAATATGCTAAAAAAACTAAATTTTTATAACCTAAAAATTATACCATTTCTAAACATGCTTGAAACCAATTCTTCCTACCATATACCAATTATATTTACTTCTTTAAAAAATTTAATTTCAGAAAAAAAATAATAGTATACTTTTGAAGTCTTAGTGTTCTTTGTCGTCAATTGCATTTCCCCCTAAGATGGATACTTTAGGCCATTTCTCTCCCTACACCGAACTGTGATTAGTGAATGAATATACACATTTTAGTGAATATCTTAAAAAATCTGACATTTTAATATATAAGGACACTAATGTAAACAGAAGCATACAAAACATATTTTTTACTTTGAAAATCACGTTATTTAAATGATTTGGAAAAATGTCACTTATAAAGTTCTTCCATCAAGCTTTATGGTTCTTGTTTTGTTCTTTTATGGCATTTCTTGAGAAAATCATAAAAATAAGCCTCAAAGCATGCGGAAAAACAAATAATTTTTCATGGATGTTCTTCAATTAATGTAATCTCGATAAAGGTTCATTTTGATCTTTGATCGCGGTAAATTTATATCTAAAATTTCATCTATGTATTATGCTGCATTTATACAAGTACTACACTTGAACCTTCTTCCATGTATAACTTTTATTATCTATTTTAAAAGTTGATTACATTAGGATGTTATATTTAGTTTATCTCATTTTTTGTTGAATGATTTATTGTATATTTTGTCTAAATGTCATCAAATCCTTTTTTTGTATCAGGGTTCAGTTAAAGCAAATAAAGATCCGTCGAGTTTGAAAACTAAAGTTTTTTAAAAAGTGTTGTGAATGAGCTAGAACGAAAAAAGTAATACAGCTGAATCTATTTTACTGAATTTTTATGCTAAACAACGACACAAAAATATTTGGGTATTTTCCTTGATTGTTTTTAATAATGCTTTTGTTATTTGTAAAAATGTTTTTGATATTTTATTAATTTAGTGAAATTTGTTTGTTGAATAAGCTAATAAATGAATCGAAATACATTTTTTTGGCTTTAGTTGCTCTTATTTTTTGCCTGAATAGTTTTTAATACAGTTCCTTTTTAAAAATTATTTATAAAATTCTATATTTTTACATTTCCACCTTTAGATCTAAAAACCAACCACGTTTAATTTCAGAATGACCTCTTCAGGGTTTGAATGTTTAGGTCATCTAAGAATTTTTTATTTTGGGCTTCATAATCCTATATTATTGTTAAAAAAATTATAGGACGTAAGAAAATTCACGTTACTTTTAAACTTCTCTTTTTATACCAAAAATTAAAATGTCCACCTTTGTGAAAATTACGAAAAACAAAGAAAAAAATACAAACTTTAACGTTTGTCCATACTTTAAAGGAAGAATACCATTATTTCTTGTCTTGTTTTTCCTATTTAAGTTTATTGACAGCGCCATAAATTAGACATTTATTTCATCGGTGTACTTATTATTTTGATCATAGCTCAAAATACGCATTTTTGGAATTAGACATATCATCAGTGTACTTTTAATTTTGAACATAGCTCAAAACATTCATTTAAGAAAACGGACATCGGCGCAAAATATGCTTTCTTAGAACTAGACGTAGCTTAAAATGTGCTTTTTATGGAACTAGATATAGCACAGTATATGCTATTTTGGAACTAGACATGACGCAAAATGTCTAGTTTCAAAAAAAGCTAAACATAGCACAAAATACGCATTTTTGGCATTAGACATACCATCAGTGTAATTTTATTTTGGACTTGTTTGAGATATGCGTTTAAGAAAACGGACATAGCATAAAATGCGGTTTTTGAAACTAGACGTAGCATAAAATACGCTTTTTTGAACTAGACATAGCACAAAATGCGCTTTTTGGAACTAGACATAGCACAAAATGCGGTGTTTTGGAATTAGACGTAGCACAAAGTGCGGTGTTTTGGAATTAGACATAGCACAAAATGCGGTGTTTTGGAATTAGACATAGCACAAAATGCGGTGTTTTAGAATTAGACATAGCAAAATTTCGCTTTTTTGGAACTAGACATAGCACTAAATGTACTTTTTGGAACTAAACAACGCACAAAATGCGCTTTTTTGAAACTAAATATTGCGCAAAATGAGCCTTTTTATATTAAGCAGTGAACTTATATTTTTAACACGTACGTTATTCCTAAAAAAGACGCGTACAAAATCAATAAGAAAATTTGCTTAGCTTTTTCACGAATAATCTTCATTGACTAGCAAGTTCTTTTAAAAATACAATAGTCCTAACACTAATTTAAAAATAGAAAAATGCATAATCCATTTCTTAAATATATGTCGAATGTCTTAAAAACGCATTTCAGGCTTCGTTTATTTTCATCAATACAAAGTTTGAGATATGTTCAATTTTTTAAACACCTATATGAAGCTATGTCAATTTCCTTAGACACGCAATTAGAGCTAAAATAAAATCTTCTCCTGTATGATAATAAATCTATTTAAGAATTTCCGAGAAATAAGCATTTTAAAAAGTCCTATTTGTGAGCATTTATTTCGCGTAAACTATTTAACCGATTTAGTTAATTTGCTTTACTCATACTCATTTGGGTTTTTTTATGTTGTTCTCTTATCTTTGCTTTATCTTACCATCAAATCATAAACAGCTTCTTTTATATACTATACATGTATTTTATTAAATAATGATCGATTTATTTATTTTTGAATATTTAGGTTAATATTTGTTTCTCAATTTTCTCACTGAATGGACGCTTACAGCGTTAAAAGAAATAATCGTCTGACTTACACTATTTATTTAGTTTCCAGTTATCTTCTATTAAGGAAGAATATCAAAGGAAGTGGAAATTGAAATTTATGAGTAGAATTCTTTCTATTCATTGCTAGTAATGTTTTACTTTCCATTTTAAAGGTTAGTGTTCTCAAATGGTGTCAAGGGTAGTTTAATGAAGAAGTGTGTTTATTTGAATTGAACTTTGCTTGTTAACTTTGCATGGCTTCTGAAACAAACAGCCATATCATTTGATTTACTATTAGATTGTTTCCTAATAATTTTTTTTCTTAATTTATGTAAATAATATTTAAACTTAAATTCCTTTTAAGTGAAGAATTCCAGTTTCTTTTCGGTTTGTTTTCCTTCTTTATACTGTAAATAGCTTAAGAATTTGCAGTTTATTATTTTTACTGTATGAATCGAAAGATTTTTACTGTTTGTTTTCTAACGGTATAAAGTGATAGATTTTATTGTTTTTTTTTTTTTTTTTTTTTTTTTTTTAATATCACAAAGCGAAAAATTTCTCTGTTTGCAGTTAACTGTTGAGACATACTACATAGATTAGAGACTATATTAGCATAAAAATGTGTAGAACTGGCTGTTACGACAACATAGAATGATGTTTGTGATGTAAATAGAAATTATTAAAATTTGTTTATTTTTTTTACTTTATTTTTGCAATTTATGTATTTATTATTTTGTCCTCTGTCAGAGTTTATCTTTTTTGATAAATGCGGCTAGATATGGAATAGCAAACTTTCATCTTTTTTTTTTTTTTTTTTTTTTTTGGTGTCAGACACAGTTTCTCGCACTGCTTGAGTTTATTATCTTCTATAGTACATATTAAAGTAAAAATAATTCTTTCGTGCGTTTTGCGCAGCATAGGCGCATTCAACACTTTGACAAGTAAACTGATCAGTCCAATTCATTAGTTTATGTTTCAGATTTCTGAAATTTATTAATGTACGAGTGAATATAATGTGTGGAAAGAGGTATTTATTTTTTAATTTGATTTTTGTTCAATAGATCCGTTTTATTGTAGCTGATTTGACTAGGAGTTCATAAAATATGAAATGACTCATCATAAGTTCATGACGTACTATGAGTTCATAAAGTAGAATTTTAAAAAGCTATATGTTTCAAATACTAATTTATGCGTTTAGTTAGCTAACGATTTTTGAATAAACAATTTTTTTTATTTAAAATTAAACATCAAAGGGGCTTTTTGTTTTCAACATTCTGAAGCACATAAAAAATTTGTATATAATATCAGTTTTTACTTAAAAATAGATTGATTCCATAGGAACTGTTGAAATAAAAAATAATAATCAATGCATGTAAAACAGATTGTTTAGATTAAAAAAATAATAATATAAAATAAAAATTAACGCTGTCCGCAATGAATTGTTTATTTATTTTCTTTTAAAAAAAGTAATAACAAAGGAATAAAAAGTTGATGTATTCCAAAATGGACTGATTATTTTTTTTTTTAATTAAAAGCAACAACATTGATTAAATAAAATAAAATTAAATAAAATAAAATTAAATAAAACACTTAAAATACTTGTGATTCAATTATATTTTTAAATGAAACATTATAAGTTATTAACATTAAGAGTAATAATTAAGAGTAATAATTGACGTTAAGAGTAATGAAACATTATGAGTAATAAAATGTATACCATTTATGGATTTATCACTTCCTATTAGCAGTAAACTTATATGTGTATAAGCTAAAATTTATGTAGATATTGATTATTGATAATAATATTGGCTATTTTAAATTAAGTGGCTACAATATTATATTAATCTTCCAGAAAAATTGCAGCATTAAGATTAAAATAATGTACTGTTAATGATAAATCTATCATAGTTCGAGGATACTTCAAATACAATATTTTGTGTCATACGTTTGATACCATGCCACGAAAATGTAAGATGAGGAGAATATGCATATTAGATTTATACGGTGGTGTCATGGCTAGATTACGTCACAAAACGGTCTACAGCTTAGACAGCCGAAAGTCCAATTCAGGCAAAAAAACCAGTTGCATTTTTCAGAAAATTTATATCAAATTATTTAGTTTTTATAAAATAGTATTGTGCTTACATACAAAAGTACACAGAAAAACAACTAAATATTCTAATTTAAAAACCCGGACCAAAAAAAATAAAAAAAATGGAACTCTTCCTTTCCAATAAATTTGTTATACTTTTGGAATCCCAAGACCACCAGTGTATTCGAATTGTTTTGTAGATGGTCACAAAAAACTAGTTAAAAATACCAAAGATTTGTGAATGGATACAAAAAATGATTTAAAATTAACTCAGAGAGTTGGTTAAGGGAAACTGCAAATTTTTTTCTCGACGAACTCTCTTTTTTTTTTAAATTTATTTTTCAAATATACATTTAAAATATGCATTATTATTATTGAATGTTTAAGAAATATTGTAAAATAGGCCGTATTGAGAGAAATACACACTAAATTTTAGGAAATTAGAAAACCAATTTAACTTCATGAACGCCTTACGGATGCAGAGCTATAACATATTCTGCGGTGTCTGCACTTCCAAGAGCCCCTCCTTTTAATCTGACCATGAATAGTATTAATTAATATTTTTTCCTTTTAACAATTTTAAAATAATTAAAGCTTATTTTTCTATTTAGGTTAAGTGAGATTAAATTTAGCATTTTAGAAAACTTCGCTTCCCTTAGAGTTTTTTTTTTTTTATTATCTTTCATATTTAAATAAAACAGTTTAATGAAAATTCCAAATCATTCACATTTCTGCAGATTAAAACTTTGTCTATAATTCTCTTTATATATTCCACTACTAAATGATTGCTTAAAACTTTCATTAAAAATTTAAAACGTGTTGATCCTAAGACAGTTCCCCGAGAAATTTATTTTTAAAAAAGTTAAGTATACATTTTTTAAATTTATTTAGTTTAAAGATCATCTGAATTTGTTTCATATTTTTAGCATAGCATTGTTTATATCGCGTAAATCTCAGCACGAAAGATTTCCTTTTCTTATTTTTAATTTTATGCTTCTTGTTCGGAAGTATTCCTAAATTCTTTTAATTATTGCCGCTTTATTACTTCAAAAAGTTAATCTTGCAAAAAATATACATTTTAATAGTTATTTTACACTCACAGAACTGTTTAATTATTTGATTAACTGTTTTGGTGAAAGTGCCCTTGTGAAATTAATCCTGTTTTGATAAAAAAAAAAAAATTGTTTTGTGTTTTTAAAAAAATTTGTGATCTCTTGCCAAAAAGTCTCTTTCACAACACGAATCGTTAGGCTTAGTGCTGCCATCTAGATAAAACTAAAGCGTTATAATTGTACGAATGTGAAATCGTTTTTGAAATTACTACAGAGGCGAGCATTACTTAAAATAAGCGTGTTTGATATCGTTATCTTTTGACGTCGACGTCAAACGTTGACGATTGAATATTATGACGAGTGTATTATAATGTGGTAAAAAGCTATGACGTAATTATTATACACGTTGGGCAAAAATTCTTTCGTATTCGGAAAATAAAGTTTAGTCCAAAGGTCATTCTTTTCAATTCATGCTGAAAACGCAGGTAATTTTTTTTTAAAACAAGGATTCTGAATTCTAGAGATCATAGATTTTCACCAACAAAATGAAAACAACTGAGCTTGAAGTGTAAGAATTTCTTGCATAATTTATTTTGAAAATTCATTTTTAAATATTTTATACCATGTATATATTTATTTTTTATTTTACGAATGTTCCATAGTTTTTAAGTTTAGGCCACTAATTTAATTTATACTCAAAATTTTACAATCGCAATTTATTTAATAATTAAGACAAAAAATTATAGCAAAATTATGCTTAGTGAATTAAATTTTATTTACGTCTATTTCTCTCAGTGTAAAAATAAAATACTTCAATTTTTTGATTTTATATCTCCCTTTCCCCTGTTAGCCTGTGATTATAAACCGATTGCAAAATTGTATTTAAATTACATTAACTTGAAAGTAATAAAAGCATAATTTAAAAACTAGTGTGGTATTACGGTTTAATTAATTTTTCAAATTAGTTCTCTTTTTCTATTCAATCATAATTGTTAAATTATAATTAAAGCATTGAATTTAGTTTGGCAGAGTAACCTTTTATTTTACGTATTTAAAAAAAATTCATTAATTAAATTACAATTATTTAAATTCAAATTCCTCCTTTTAATAAAATAAAAACATCTCGTGGTTGAACGTCATACCTGAGTATCAACTTTCTGATATTATTGATATATTCTTTTTCTTTCTTTTTTTTTTAAAAAAAAAGCTTTATTAAATGGACAATTTTTTAATAATTTATTATATTATCTTATAAAATAGTTTTAATTCTATATATATTGTATTAAAATTTATGTTTTTCTCTTAGTTTTCAATTATTTAAACTCCTATGTTCTATAATATATGGGTGATTCTCACGAAATATGACAATTCACTGTCCCTTGCTCCAAGATCTAATACTATAATACTAAAAGAACTTTAAAAAAAATAAATAAAAATAATAATAAATGGAATTGCTGTTAGCATTTTAAAATGACTTTGTACTAGCATTGACTGTTTTGTATACTTAAAAAATTTAATTGAATATCAAAATGTCATTTTCCTGGCATGTCCCAAACAATGTTTCCAATAATAACTAGCTTCAAAACTTTCCATAAATTTTTCAATATCTAATTTTTTTTTTTTATCTCAACCGGTGTAAGCATATCTAGAATATGCGCAGAGGGTATAATTTACAAAAACTTCGTTTAAAATAATTTTTTTCGTCAATAATTTGTTTGTCCCAAGAAATTCTGTCATTTTCCTAGCTTCTTTTACTTAGTGGTTTATAACCAAAATAGATAGAGCCAGCAATCAATATCTTATGTTAATAGATTGATTAGACCCTCCTATATGAACATGTCTTGTTGCATGAATAAAGAACCAATTTTCTGGTTCAAAATTTATTTCAAAAAATTTTTCAAGGTGAGTAGGTTTTTGTGTTGTCATTTTCCTGGCTTCTTGAAATCATTAACATAAACTACAAAGATTTATCTGAGTTATTTTAAGAAATCCTGTAGTTTTATGCAGAATATAAACGTCTTAGGCCAAAATATAAAATTAAGCTAAAATTATATGATTCAAAATGGCGAATTTGTCATTATCCTGGCTTTCATTTTCCTGGCTTATGAATGTCAGGACATTGAAGTGTTACCGGCAATTTTTATTAACTGCTAATACTGTAAGGAGGGAAAGCAAATTTTAACCTAATACCAAGTTTATGTATGATTGTAATATTCTTGGATCTAATCAAAGTTATTTATTTATTTAATGATTGATTATTATACACAATTTTATTCTGTACATATCAGCAACAAAAATTTTTTTGTTTCTTTCTACAGTGGATAAAAAGAAGTAATTTAAGCAATTTATGGTTCATCTAACATAAAGGCTTAAGTTGAGTCACTTACTATTAACTTAATATAACTGTTTTTTAAACTTCTAAGCTAATATGTTTTTCCTGGCATTTAAGATTTGGTGAATTTCTATTTTACTTTTTTCTCTCGAGCAAATGTCAATGAACTACACTGCTGTCTGTATGATATTAAGTGTAACTAAAGAAGTATACATAAAACTTTTTGGATTATTTTGATTTTTTGGTCCGAATTGTCATGTTTAGAAATAATCACCCATATATATATATATATATATATATATATATATATATATATATATATATATATATATATATATATATATATATATATATATATATATATATATATATATATATATATATATATATATATATATATATATATATAAATTTTGCGAACATTTGCCTATTTAGGATTACTACTGAAATTCATTTATCCGGTGCGAAGAAATCACGAACACCACAGTGACTCTAGAAACTACTGTATGCACAAGAACAGATTTTTTTTAAAAAATAAAATAAATAAGGAATCGGGACATTTTTAAAATGGGGAACACTTGGCATTTACGATAACGGGAGAAAATTTCATGGTAATTTCTCTTTCAACTTCATTACTAATTTAAAATTTATAGTAAAGCATAAAAAAAAAACCCAGTTTAGATGGCTAGAGGAAATTATTAAATTCAAAATATTAATTTTTTTTTCTTCAAAATATCAAATCACAAATTTATGACAATATAATCTCCCCTCTAGCTTAAAAGAATCCTGCCATAATTTGCAATATACAGGCTATATATTGTATATATATATATATATATATATATATATATATATATATATATATATATATATATATATATATATATATTATATATATATCCTCCTTGTATAGCGCTCTTTTAACGATTGACCATTTTTAGTTCTGTCTTATCTTTAATAGATTTGGATTTTTTTTTTTTTTTTTTTTTTTTTAAATAATCCAGTTTTCACTGTTTCATTGAAAATTACAACATTCTTATAATTTCGTTTACCAATAATAATATTTTTATTTTCAAAAAAAGCTCTTAAACTGTAATCAAAATCAAAGGTAACAAAATATTTTAACTTGGTATATGAGAGTGAGGCACCTAGCCAAATATGTATTTTAAGAACTGGTAAAAAAATAAATACATAAAAAAATTTCGGGTCAGTTACCTGAGGGTTCTCTGCGTGGTGGCCTTGATGGTAATGTGTGCGTTTACAGCGTCAATAAACAGCATAGGGAGTGAAACTGAAAGTTTGACTTAATACATATGAATAAAACATATAATTTTTTGTGTCAAATTTTCATGCAATATTAACTCATCTCAAACCTTTTATATTGACTAAACGAGGATGAAAAGGAATTTTTCCTTATTAGCGTCTATACTTTTAGTATGTGTTTTTTTATAATAATTTTTTATTCCAGTTTGAAACTTTTTTTTTTACATTTTTAATTTTCAATTGATGTTTGAAAGCGGTCGTTTTTATTGAAATCTGAAATCTAGGGAGATTTTCAAAAATTGTACAGGTTTTATTAAATTAAATAAAAAAAATATGTTATTACGAATTTTTTATGGAATTATCTTTATCTAAATGAGTTTCATAAAATGGTGCATTTTTTTTTTTATGGCAATTAGTTCTTGTATATTGATTTTATTTGATTCTTCTATCTAAGCTATGGGCCATATTTATCTTATTTTGGTTTTTATGGAAATAAATACTTATTTTTTTCTTTTATCACTCTAAGTACCTAAATTATTTTTTACTTTAACTTCGTAATTTCAATCTAATGGCTGATTAATTAGAACGATTTAATGCGTTTACCTTTTTTGTGTAAGCTTAACACTTAGTGACCTTTCCTCCTCTTTTGTTGGTTTTAATTTATTATAGTATCAAACATTGTTTCTATCATAAATTAAAAATGTAATAAATGAATATCTTTATTTAACTTGAGTATGACATAATACATTTACATCTGACTCTTACGGCATTAAACTATCTCTTTTTCAATCATATCGAATCCTTCGAAAATAAAAATTGTCCCCAAATAAAGTTTCATTTATGGGAAAAAAAATTTTTACACAAAAAGATTAAGCGAAATCTTTCAAAAATAAAAACTTAGAGCTATGAATTGAAACTGGTTATTTAATAAATAAGTTCTTAGGCCAATAATGTTATATTAATATATTACTTACGGAGCATTTTTTTTTTAATCGCACAATTTGTGCTGTTAATTGCAATCAGTTTTATACAGTGATACCCTGTAAGGTGCTGTAATACATTAATTAATAATTATTTTTCTTTAAATGTGATTACTCAAATATGAACATCCATCACTGTTTCCTCGTTTGGAAGCATTTAATATTTTCTTATGACTGAAACACATATTTCAAAACTCATATCGTATTATTGTGCTATTGCTGGTGGTTTTCATTGATTATTTTGCACATTGTGTAGTATTATAATATTACGCTATTTCATTTCGAAGGTAAAATTGAGTTACTAAATCCTTACCGACTTTGCATTAATATATTTTTTTTAAATGACGCTTTTTTGGAAAGCAAATATTTATTTTTTAAAGAATTTTATAGTTTAAACTATTGAACACATGAGTTTTATAATTGCATTAGTTCGTCCTTTTCAATCAATCAATCAAAAAATTGCGCTAAAAACAGTAATGGATTCTTTAGCTTTAAAAACTATATTCTTCGCAAGGAAAGAATTTTTGTATTGCATGTTTCCAAATATTTAACGGTAACTTCTAAATATACCGTTATATATAATATTAACTAATTACTAAAATTTTGGTAAAATTGTAGACTTTTTCCGTTTAAGAAGTCAGCTTAAATAATAATGGCCAAATATGTTACCATAATTTAAGTACATATTATGACAAAATAAAGGAAACCACATTTATTACTTATTGTAAATACAATTTCTTTATTATCGTAAACAATGCTTTTCAAACGTTCTGTCGTTGCATGAAATTATCCTTTTTTGCTAATAATATATTACTTTTATAACTGCTATAAGTTTGCAACAGTTACTCATGACTTTTAGGTTTAACTTATCTTAAGCCAGTGCCCACTATGTTATTCAGAAAATTGCACAAAACGTTGAGATGGAAAAAAGTCGTAGTTTTAAGAAAATGAAAACCTTTTCAATATTCAAAAACAAACTACAATGCTGTATTATTTGGGCTCATAATAATTTTCAAACAATAAAAATCAGGAATTGAATAATATAATTTTCATCTTGTAAAAATGTCGCGAAATTGGTATTTTTAAAAAAGGTAAAAAGCTTTTAAAATATGTAAGTTATTTGTCCGTTCTAAAGCCCTGAAAATTCTTCACGGCATGATGGCATATATGTTCTAAAATTATAGTTTTGCTTCAAGTGTGAGGGACTCAAGCTGTAATGCCTGAAAATTTGGTTTTGAATTTGAAAATTTGGTACTTTTTGGTAATGCCTGAAAATAATTTCAATAGTTTTTAATGCTTTAATAATAATTATTTTTATAGCAAATGAGTATACAAGTTTTAATCGGAACAATTAAAGAATCTAATAGCTAAGTTAAATATAAAATAATTATAGAAACGGGGAAATTCTAATTTGAATGGCATTGATAAAAAATATGCTTGTCTTATGGGCATTGGTAACTTATTTTTATCATTTGGTGATGAAAGGTTTTTTAAAGACTAAAATGCTTATAGTTTTTATAAAGTTAAAAAAAGACGTGCTAGGATGTTACGGAGTTTAAGATTTTAATTTGATTCATTTTAAGTGAAACAAATCAAAATCTTTAACTTGTGTTGAAATTCGTTATCTAGTGGTGCTGATTACTTAGAAATTCTTTTTGATCCTATTTTTAACATATTATTTTTCCATTAAAAACTTCATTCAAATTATTTCACTCCTTATCATTCCAGCATGATTAAAAAAATATTACATATTTATTGCTATATCGCAAATTTAAATTTTTCAGGAATGAGGTAAAATTATTCGTATTATTAGAAACCGATATTCTGAGTACCTGATATAGCCTAGACTCTTTTTCTATTTTTATAAATTATGAAAAAAATTACGAAATATTACATATAGGTAGTTAAAATAAACTCTTCAGTCTTAGTATCTTACTAAAAATATGAAAAAAGGTAAAATATAATTAGTTAACATAATCTATTCTTTCTGTTTTACGCCTTACGAAAAATGTGTAAAATTACACGTAGGTCGATTACATAGGCGCTTTTCCATATTTATGAATTATTATTAGCGATGATTAATATAAGCGATATCCTTTGATGCAGGCTTAGTCCTTTTTACTATTTTATAGATTTTTAAAAAAATACGCGAAATATAACAAATACAGCAATTTGTAGCGATTCCTGGAAACTACTTTTAGCGTTAGTTTAGCAAAGAAACACAGCTTTAACGCAATATTTAATTTAAGAAATAAGAAATTATCAAATACTTGAATTTTTTTAATCGTTTAATTCTCTTTTATTTCCCTAAGAAATTAAATACGTCAAACATATGCTCATATACGTCGTATAGGTCAAACAGATTACATTAACGAGATTACAATCACAGGTGAAAGTGTGACCAAAGTGATTAATTATCAATTTTTTGTAATGGCTAGTTTAAATATTAGTTATACGTGATTCTAAATACGTAATTTCTGTTACGGCTCAGCTGCAGCCACAAGGTCATTTTCATTACATCTATAGACGGACCTGCGAAGATTTGTGCCCATCAAATTCGAAAAATAAGTTGCGTTAGAGCCGTGTTTCTTTGCTAAACTATCCTTAAAAGTAGTTCAGAGGAATCTCTACAAATTACTGTTTTTTTCTTTTTTTTTTTTCTGTATCACACTACTCTACTTTTTTAAAAGAAGTCGCACGCTACACTCAAACTACGGAAAAAAAAGTAGCGACTACAGTAGTTTCACTACTTGCATTGCGCTACTTTCAATCACTGAAATAACATGTAAGTAGGGAACATATCGCCGCTTTGAAACTAAACCGTGGTAACTCAAAAAACCAAGTTTTTCAGGAGAGCGATTTAAAATTTTTCAATAACGTGCATCGCGCTATTGCGATAACGATTTATCTGCTCTCTAAATTAATTTTATGGAACTTATGAAGATACCACGTTGTTTCTCTAAAATGGTATTTTTTTTTTACACAAAATGACCGAAATATCTCATTTTTCGACTTTTTTGAGTTACTACGGTTTAGTTTCAAAGCGACGATATGTATGCTATAAAAAGATAACTTCCTGGTAAGAAATATATAATCGTTCTTTCATTGTATGGAAGTCTTTCGCCCATAGGAGTCATTCAGTTAGAAGGTAAGATATTAAAAAAAAAAAAAAAAAAAGAAAAAGGCATAATATTATTTAGCTTTTTTTTAAAAAAGAAAATGTAATAAAAAAACAAAGAAAAAGAAATCTGGCATCTAAATAATTTAATCATAAGTCCTTCTCCTAGGGAGTCTTTCAGTTAGAAGAGAAAGTATTGGGCGTATAAAATTGTAAATGTTTGAATACATAGTGAATTATATTTATATATATATATATATATATATATATATATATATATATATATATATATATATATATATATATATATATATGTGCATGCGCTCTCATACAACGCACTGCTTATTTCACCTGCGTTATATGACAAGTAGATAAAATATATCTTGAGAGTGGAACCTTCGATAGTTCATTATTGAATTAGTTAAAGTTAAAACAGTAAGAAGTAGACAAAAAAAACGTATTTGAATTTAATTTAAATTTAAACAATTTTAGTAGAAATACAACTGGAAAAAGCGCTAAGAAAATGTGTCTTCCAGTTATTAAAAAACCCGTTTTTTAAACAATGCTTTGTACTTGGAATTATTTTTTCCTTAATCAATCAACACAAATTGATTACTTTCAAGGCAAATACTTTAAAGGGTTCAATGTTTGCATTATTTATTTCATTTTACGCCTTAAAGAGAAATATATATATGTATCATCCATTTCTAATTCAATCAAGAGGTTTTTTTCAAAGAAAAAAAAGTTCGATGTTCTTTGTATTGTTAAACTACAAACGTGTTTACTTTCTATGTAAGGGTTAATAGTCACTAAAAAGAAAGATATGTGTTGTTACCAGTGACATTGAAAACAAAATTTAATGATATATCATTATTTTTTCTTTATGAATTCTTCTCGTATTTCAATATTAAATGGAAAGTTACTCACAATTCTTTTGAATTGCTTTCTATTTTATCTTCGGGTATTTTATAGTTTATACTGATCCTCCTGATTCAGATACGCTTTGAATATTAAAATAAGTATCCGATTTACGATTGTTTTTATGGACTTAAAAAAGCGTTTTTGTTTCTGATTGTTCTTTTGCTTTTGTTTTAGGCCATTTAAATTCAACTGAAATATGGTATACAAATGATGTTTAAGTACAAAATACTATTAAATCAAATTAAGTCATTCTCTTAAGGTTTTTAAGGGAGGGGGAAATTACGAGTAATTTAAATAAAAGGCGTTTTCATTAAGAGATGATCACTATAAAAAATATAAATTGCTATTCACCAGAAGAAATTGAAGCAATTGTTTCGGTTGAATTATTCAAAAATAAATTATTTTATTTATTATTTTTAATTTTGAATATAAACATAAGTGACTATTTATTTTTCTTTATACAGTTTTCAGACCTTAAACTAAGTGACCAGAAATTGTTTGATTACATTATAGAATGCTTAATTTCAATTCCTAAAAATAAAATTTTTTGAGTAAGTATTTCTTTATAGAAAGTTGTTTGAATTTTTTAAAAATAATATTTTTATTGCTTTTGTATCAATAATAAATATCAAATGTAAAGATAAAAAGTAATTACCTTAAAATTCTAATTAAAAAATTAACAGGATGTTTAAAATAAAAAAAAATTATTTTTAGAGGAAGAATAATTTGTTTAAAGTAATAAAAACAAGTGAAATTCTTTTTTTTTCCCTTCTTTTTTTTCTTTCTTTTTTTTTAAAACTAGCCAGTAAAAATTTTCGTTATTCTTTGTATTGCATGTACAGTGCAAAAAAAAAAAAAAAAAAAAAAATGATTTACTCTTAATGACTTTTGATCTAATGATCGGTTTTTTACGAATTAAGACTCAATGGTTGGAATGGGGACCTCAAATATGCTAGTGTACACAATAGTTAGTGTACATAATATTTTATGTTACGAAATCATACACTTCATCCAGATAATCTCTCTTTTTTTAAAGACAGATTTTTATTTTTGAATCTTAAAATTTAGGGGATAATAAGATAGTTCCAATAATTTGGCCAGGCGAGCAATCGAATGTTTGAACCTCTTGATGATTTTCGATTTTCGCGATTTTCGAAATATCTTGAGAACTTTTAAAGCGAAGTGAAAAATTTTGCACACAATAGTGAAAGAAGAATTTTTGTTAATTTTGTTAAAAAGTAATTGAAAATTTTTTTGAATTGGTATACAATGCATAATTGTTACATAAATACATCATTTTGACATAATTTGCGTCACATAACATAATTTATAACATTTTGAGTTACACACATTTTTATATTATTTTAAAAAATGCAATTTTACTTGGCATCAAATTTAAACGAAATCATTTTAATAATTCGGTTAAATTGAATGAACTTTGAATAATTAGAAATCTGATTTTGAGAAAAATGTACGTTCTATTTCTCGGGAATTTTTCGACCAATTTTATCCAAATGTCGCTTTTTGCAATATAAAATTACTTTCTTTAAAATGTAAAAGCTTGAATGCTTTACAATCCGAAATTTTTCTGGCAACTCTTAAATAAAATAATAAAAATAATAATAATTAAAAATTATTTCGCGCAGGAAATTGCCTTTGAATAAATGATTCTTACAATTGTGTTAAATTATTTTTAGTTCGCTTGAAAAGTTTTCGAAATATGGTGAAATACGTAAAAAATAAAAGTAACATTAAGGCGCATAAACTTTCGATTACTATCGTGACCGAACTATAGGGACCATATTTCACAGATTGCGCCTACCATCTATACTTTGAGGGGTCAGAAATTATAAGGCTTCAATAAAAATTTATGTTTATTCATTACGTATGTTATTATTATTCTATTGAATAGTAGCCTAAAAAACTTTGAATTGAAAAGTATATATTTTTTTACATTATTTTAAAGAATACAATTTTAAATGGCAAAATATAAAATTTGAGCAAAATCGGTCAAATAGTTCTTGAGAAATCAAATTTTTAAAATTCGACTTTTAAAGTTTTTTTCTTGACCAAACTACTATAATTTCCAGATTAGGCTACCCTTAAATTTTGTGGGTTCGGAATCCGTCGAAAAAAAAGGCTATTCAGAAGAAGTATGTTTTTGTGGTTGATTTTGTAACTTAAAATATGGTCAACATGGTATGGTTACGGTTGATTGATCGATTGATTTTAAATGGTTTTAATTGGTCAAATGATTTTAAAAAAATGAAATGTGGCTTGTAAAACAAATTAATAATATGAACTTTAAATAAATAATCACTATAAATTAATAATATAATGATTACAAAATTTGAAAGCTAAGTGCATTAAAGTTTTTAATCTTGCAGATTTGATTTTTTTAAATTTTTTTTTTTTTTTTTTTGGTTTCAAATTAAGTAACAATAATAAGAAAAAATTAGCCGATAAATATGATAAATATTTATTAAACAAAATTGGTTTATTTCATTATAATTTATTTCAAAAATATACTCTTGTTAGTATATTAAACTAACGCTATTTGTAATGTTAATGGGTTACATTACTATATTAATGGAAGTTCTCGAAATTAATATTATCTTATCTTGCATGTATTGTATCATCAGCCTAGTCTTCTGGTTATAATTATGTTTTCCTACTCCTCTGTCAGGCTATTTGTTGGCTGGCACTTTAGCTTCAGCAGACATTTTTCCAATTATCATTTCTGCTTTTTTAAATTATTTTGTTCTATGAATATATCTCTGGTAAAGAATTAAATCTAGATAATTCTAAAGCACTTATTTTAATTAATGTTTTTTCTTACTTTATTTATTGACTAGTGCTAATACATACTGTCAGGTTATACATGAGATTAAATGCAGAATTATGTAGAATAACAAAACTACATCTAGATAATAACGTCTTGTATCTATAGTGCTTGATACGAATTCTGTTCCCTGCCTGTACTGACTAGAGTGCTTAAATAAAATATCCTAAGTGGATCATGGGTTAGAATCCCCTTGCAGTCCGGCTAATCGAGAAAGGTTTGCTTGGTTTTTTCCTTTTCATATAACGCAAATGCGGATAAGTTCCATCAAAAAATCCCCTTGAAGGTTATTTTGTTCAAATGCTTTATCGAGGAGTTAGAATCCCATTCTTCCGGGTTGGGTTCAGAATTACAAGGCTACGGTGTCGAACAGTTATAATCGTAGAATTAAAATTTGTGTGACTGTTAAGCGCTGGTTATAAAGTAAATTATTTTTATTGCGAAAATTTGAGCTATTTAAATTCTTTTAACACACATTTCAAGCTACGCTCATTTTTTAAACGCTTAAGGTAGGCTATGTCAATTTTTTAAACGCGCAATTTCTTACGAGTAATAAATTTTGCTAAACGCGCATTTCAAATTATTCCCATTTTTTAAAACGCGTATGTCCAAATTAAAAAAGTTCCAATGAATTTATACTGAAAAACAAGTTAATTTTCGCTATGTTCTTAGACAGGCTATAAAAATTTTCCTTCGTTTTGCGCTATCTTCAAAAAGGCGCACTTTTTGATTTTTTTTTATATCAACAAAGAAGTTAGAGGACAGCGTGAATTTCTCTACGGCATATAATTATAAGGAACAATTAAGAGTTGAAAGAACCATCAATGTTTTTTTTTTTTTTATTCATTTTCGAAGTAACATCCTAAATTAAAACTAATAATGAAAGAATAAAAAGTATGAATCCTTGACAAAACCTAGTATTCATGTTATCCTTATCAGTTACTTCTGTTTGTTAGTTTCCAATCCATTGGATGGGGGTGAAGGTTAAAAGCAGGAACATTTTTACAAGTGAAGGTTTGATATGGTTTATTTCTAGAACAATGTAGAAAGTGGGTGGAGTTTATTATTTAAAAGTGACAAATAATGTATAAAAATTCAATGTCAAGCATATCTTTTAACTGCCAAATTACTATGATTTTAATATAGTTTCTCGAAATGCTATTTCACTTGATGACTCATGTGATTTCACAAGCTTAAAATTTTAATAAATGTCCGGAGTTTGAATAATCACATACCTGCCAACTTTTAATCCTTTCGAGGATGATTTTCCCTAGTGGTAGTAAATTCGAATTTAAATTACAATTCTAGGCAGAAACATATGCTGTTTTTGATAAAGCTTATGTGGACAAACACGACAGCATTTCATATTAATATACATGCTTAATTTTTTAAAAATAATGGTGGTTAAAAAGATTTTAAAATAAATTTATTAATGGAAGGAATATATAAAAAGCATACATTTTACAACCATTTTAAATATAGAAATAAAATTTTACGCCAAATGCGTTAAAGTTGGCAGGTATGTAATCATTTTTTAAATCTCAAATTCTTTTAAATTGCTTTAATTGTACAGTTCGCCACGAAAAAAAAAGAAAAAAAAAACGAAGAAGAAGAAACGGATCACCTTGAATAACTTTTGATCTAATGATCGAATTTTCCGGTCTTGATAGTCACAAACTTAATGGTTCGAAGGTGTGACCTCAAATATTCTAATGAATAAGTGCAGACGATATTTTAAGGTAGGAAATCAGAAGCAATAGCATACTTTCTCAGAAAAACATAGCTTTTTTTTCGATTGGATTGGGATTTCTGACCCCCAAAATATAGAGGGTGGTCGAAAAATTTTAAATTGAAAGGTATATAATTTATTGAATCATTTTAAAGAATGTAATTTTACATGGCAAAATAAAATGTTTGAGCAAAATCGGTTGAATAGTACCTGAGACATTGAATTTTAAAAAAGTTAAATACATAAAATTCAATTTCTCGAAAAAATTTTCATTGTAAAGAATGCAAATATTTGTGTCCTTCGCAACAGATCTGAAAATAACCAATCGTCACTCGCTAAGCGGTGAATTAATAAAAAAAATATATAAAAAAACTGGCACTTTTTCCCATCTTTTTTTTTTCTGAAAATCGTTTCATGAAAGTACATCAATGCAGACTCTGGAAAACTGAATTTTCATGAAAACGGTCAATGTCTCCATTCAAAATTTTGATCCTTCAGAATCTATCAATTTTTGATAGAAAGATTCATGTGGAAGGAGAATTCTTTAACAATTCACACTTTTAAAAATTATAATTGAATGTATTTTACCTCACCGTTTTTAAACTAAGTTCTTAAAAGTTAGAACGTTTAAGAAAATTTTGTCACATATTCATATTACTTTTATTGATGAAATTACTTTTTATAGCCATGGATTATTTCCAATATATATATGTTTAAATATAATTAATCCAATCAAAAATGATGTTTTCAAAAAGTGGCTTTTAAAGGGACTTATCGATATCAGTCACAGACTCATCAGATTTGAAGAAAAAGTGGCTATTAAGTTATTAAAGTCAACTGGCTACTAACTGAAGATTTAGATCTAATTCCCAACTAACAAATTTTAAACCGACAAAATGTGAACAGTCTATTAGTTATATTCAAACAAATCATGGCAGGATAACTCTAGGATCCTGGCTATAATTTGCTTGCATTTTGTTATTTAGGAGGGGAAAAAAAGCATTTTAGGCATGTTTTGCTCGGAGTTTATCTGAACTATTTTTTTTTCCATACTTTCAATTACCAAAGAACGTGAAACAGATTTTGTCATGAAAAGTTTATCCCACGGTATAGAGTCCTCTTAACTTATTCCACAATTTTTTTAAATGTACACTTATCAATAGTTTTAAATTATTAATGCCATTAATATTGCCGTTTTCAGAAGAAAAAAAAAGCATCTCTAATTAGAAGACAGTGTTGATACGATCTTTCTTCTCTAAAAGGCAGACTGATATTGTTTCTTTTTTAATTTTCAAATAAACATAGTAAAATATCCAATGAGACAGTAGGAATAGCTGTGGCTATGAAAGACACTGATGTTCCCACGTTATTTAAGAAAGTGTGTGTGGGGGGGGGGGGTAAGAAAAAACTAAAAAGTTAGTGTTTGTTCAATTTTAAACAAATAAATTGTTCTTGATATCCATTATGTTAATCACGATAAATGTTTTTATTTGGAGATTTTAATCTTTTGAAAACCGTGCTTTGAATATTTGTATATGGAAAGACGCCAAACTTTAAACAATAATTTTGGATTGAAACTAGAAATAAATATAATTTTCTGCATTGGTTTAGTTCAGTTTGCAAATGAAGGTGGATAATATTTTTCTTTTCTCTTCTGTTTAATTGTCTTTATTACACGTGTAATGTAATAATTGAGCTGTGTAATACCAACTCGATAATTGGTTTTATGGTGAGACTGATTTTATTGTCTACTTAAAAAGTCATGTGACACAACTCCAAACCTCACAGATATTGTATTCTGTTTATACTTACTTAACCTTCACTATTTAGAACTCAAGTTAAAAAATATCGATTGATGTTTATTCTTTATTTAAATTTCGATGACAGGCAGTGGTGAATGTTATCAAAATTTTTAATATCCTAATTAGAGAAGAAAAATATTCATGAAGCAAAATTTGAAATTAAACTTCCTTGCTCATTATGGTTATTAATGTCCTTTTTCATTAAGCTAGAAATGGTGAAAGTTTTTAATAATACTTATGATAAGTGAACGACGGCTTTGAAGCATTACTTTAACCAATTTTTGACCAAAGGTGCGTAAACGCACCATTTTAATACATTTTTTTTTTTGTTAACACGAATTGTTGAATTTTAGTACGAATATTTTTGAATGATTCTAATAAATATTTTTTGTTTACACTGTGACGAATATTTTTCAATAGTTTTATATTTCTGCTGTTTTTAAGGGTTCTGAAGACATCTGTAAAATATTAGTAATTCAATTGGAATAAATACTTTCTGTTAAAAAATTTTCAAATCACGCTAGTTTTTTTAAACTTTAAACAGTTATTAAAAAAGACCATTTTTTGAAACTGTATAATTATTCCCCTTGAGACTTAGTATATGTTTTTATAATGGGTTAAAGTTGTAAGTTCTGAAAATAAAATTTTAAAAAAATATCATGAAAAAATTCAAATCTTTAATTGAAACTTGATGGTGCGTCAACGCATCATTGGCCGAATGCATGAGGAATAGGCAATAATTTTAAGACCCAATTTTTATGCAGAGTTTTATAAAAAAATTTAGAGCGATTTCTTTGAAATTTACTTAACAGTTTACTACTAATACAAATTCTTTCTATATACTAATACTTTCTGGATACCATTTTCTTTCTGATATCCACTGGTATATTTATTATGTATACTGATTCTTTCTGGATATCATACTACACTTCCTCAAATAAACACGTACAGGTCTTTAGATGAGGATAAAAGACTGCGAATAATTCGAAGCAGAATTTAAAAACAAAATATTCATTTGTCGGATAACTCTTGTCTTGATAAGATAAAGCCAAGATTAGTGAATATTTGTTCATTGAGGTCTCAAGTTGTTTTGTTTATAGGGTATTAACAATAACAATATTTGTATTTTTTTTTTATTCCCAAGTGAAGTCAATAAAATACATAATACAAATAAGGCGTTTATTCAAAATAGTTTATTACTATTTTTAAAAATAATTCCTCAATTTTGTTTTACCGAGCTTTATTGCTGAACTAAAATTTTTTATTTTTTCAATAGCTTTTTTTGGGGGTATTATTATTAACAGACTACTTCTAGAATAATAACAACAACGGATAGTGTAAGAATAACATTTGCCTTTCATTAACAGCAAAAATTGGCCTGTAGCATCACCAGATTTTCAAAGAGGATTTTTTATATGGAATCATTTGCCACCGTCAGTGAAAAGCACGCGTGAACTCACCCTGGAAAAAGTTAAAAGACATGCACATTTGAGTTTTGGGGGGAAAAAATATTTTGAACTATGCACATATTTTATGTGATACACTGTGCTAAGTACATCTTATATGGTGCGTTATGCAATTTTAATGCATTTTACATCCAAAAAAACTTTTGAACCAATAATTAAATTTTCTTCATCTGATATTATAAGAAAGAGAAAAAGAGAAAGAAATAAAGTAAAAATAATTTAAATGACCTAAACTCATTCTTACCAATCCATAGAAAATTAGTGCAGTTGTATCTTTCAAATAGAACCTTTCCGTCTCCTTCTTAACTTTGCAAATCCGTTGCACTAACTTATTTTCACATTCATGAAAATTAGTGGACGCTATAAACAGGGAGAAGCCCTTCACTGCAAATTTTCTTTAACTTTCATTTGTAATTTCATATTTAAATAACAGAAAAAATGAGTTCAAGAAACTTGCAGTAATTAGTGAAGTTTCAAATGCAGGAAAATATTTTTTCAAAATTTTAAAATGCAAGTAAATTATGAGACGATTACTGAGGATTACGCAGTTGAAAATCATTCTTCTTTACATTTTTTTATATTGCTATTTTAAAAATATTTTTTTAGCATTTTAAACTTAACTATTTCTTCAAGGTTTACCTGAATTCACCTTTCTTTAAATTTTTAATTGACAATGGAAGTCAAACAGAATTTATTATGAAAAGTTTCTCCCACCCTATAGTGTCCTCTTAAGCTGTGAATCTGCATCGTGAATGTAAAAATCCAATCATTAGCTCAAAAGTTACGCAGAGTGTAATATTTTTCAATTTTTACACTGTACAACAGTTTAAAATTTTTTTTTCTTCACTCTTTACTTCACCTAAAGTTGATTTTAAAAACCTTCATTTTATCAGTAACTTAATGTAAAACGCTATTTTTTGCGCCAATAATCACATTTTTTATCAGGATGGACAAAATGCATTCCCTCTGTTTCTAATTTAATTTTTCAGCTATCAATTAAGGTAGATAATGGACTAAGAAAAGACTAAAAAAAGCAAACACGCAAGAAATTTACATGTGACGTTAAAATGACGTTCTCTAAGTTTCTTCTGATAAATCAAATCTGGTGTTGCTTAATGTCACAAGATTGAAATATCGTAAACAAATTGATTGCATTGAGGGAGAATCCCAACCAGTATCTTCGTGTTCTTTTCATTTTCATTGGTTAGAAATATACTTCTTTCAATTTCGAAATAGTGTAATTTATACCGACCGTTTATAAATTTGCGTCACTTAAATGTGGTTTTTTTAAATAATCTTATATTTCAAAGTGTCTATTAAAACTAAATGGCCTTTGCGCAATAAATCTTTAACCTTGCGATCTGTGCTATCCTTTTCCAATTTTTTACGATGTGTATTCAAATATCATATTTCGAAACTGTATTCAAAAATCAAAAATAGTCTCGGCTTGGATTTCTGATCCTTCGGAAACATATCCATGTTATTTCGGAAAACCTATCCTTTGCTTTCGGATTTATTTTGAATAAATGCGGAACTGTTTTTTACTTTTTCGAAGAACGTTTTGGTTTTCACTGGTATTTAGTTTCATGTTCTTGTCTAAGTTTGGAAACGCGCGTTTCTCAGGAATTAAACGTGTATTTTAGATACAAAACATTCAAGTGTAACAAAATGCTCTTTTATGATTTATACTGAACTTACTTATCTAAGTACCCACGAGTCCCGCAATAGAGTGACTGACTGATCGTGAAGACACGGTTCCCAGTAGAGCACCGCATCACTGGCTGCGGTCATTAAGCGGGAGGGAAAAGCTATAAAGACTGAGGATGTACGTTAAACTCTTCTACAGTAACGCAGGTCGTCAGGCTACCAAAACTGGGGAGCCATCCCCTCGGCAGAGGACCAAAACTGCGATGACATGTCTTCGGATTATCCTCAGGAATGCTTTCCAGATCGTCGCCATTGATACCCACAATGATTTTATAAAAAATGAGACCTTTTCAAAAAAACTACTGGACGGAAAAAGCGCACAACAAGTCGTGAAACTATTGTAGTCGCTAATTTTTGTAGTTCGTAATACAGTGAGTTACTTTAAAAAAAAAAAAAAATATTGTAGTACTTTAACTAGCCATTACGAAAAAAAATATAATTAATCATTTTGTTACACTTTTACATGTGAATATACATTGGTGAAACACTGATGTTATTTAAAGGGAACGTATATTGGATGTACTTAATTTTTTAGGGGAAATGAAAGAACAATTAAAAAATTTTAAGTATTTAATGATTTCGCATTTCTTAAATTAAATCACTGTCAAGAAAGGCAGAAAAAGTTGGAGTATCAAATGAACAAATTCGAAAAAAATATTTTGGAAAAACAAACTGGCTCATGTAAACATGAATAAATATTTCTTAATTGTGCCCTTACATTTTATATAAGTTCTTCTCCTTAAAGTAGTGAAGTAGTTTTTAGTCATTACATTAAAAAAAAAAAAAGTATTTGTAGTAAGCTACAAAAAAAATGTAGTTTTTCCGTAACTAACTGAACTATACGTGAAAATTTGCTGCACCCTCAATAAAGTATTAAATTGAATCAATCATATTCCCTTAAGCTTACAGAAGTAAAGAAAAATTGCATTCAAGAAGGATTAATTTCTACGATAGAATGATTCAAATTGGCACCGTATGGCGATGATTAAAATTGCACCGTTACTAAATTTCCAATAATCATAAAAAGGCATCATCCTGAATAACCGATTTTTCGTACTAGCTTGAAGTCTTAATGATTCGAGAAGCCGACCTATTATTGATTGTCACTGATTAAAATCAGTGACAATAAATTTTTTAAATAAGAGATGTCTTTCAGTGGTTTTCATATTTTGATGATATGAAATGTAACTGAATTGAAAACGGAAATCTTATGCATTTGGAAACGTAAAAACTTTTTTCAGTACAAAGAGTGAATTGTTATTTTTTCACGGCGAAAACAATTATAGTAAAATTACCGTAAGTAATGAAATTTCTGGTGGAAAAAAATACTGATTAATAAAATTAAATCATACTGTATTCAAAGAGCCGTACTGGCTCAGGAAATAGAGCGTTCGCTTAAGAATGAGGTGAACCGGGTTCAAATTCAGGCGATGGCTAGTCTGTACGAAATTCGCTTCTGGCTTGCACCGACCACAGTGCTCACGTAAAATATCCTCAGTGGTAGACGGACCATGGGTTATAGTTACCTTGCAGCCATGCTAACCGTTGGAGGTTTTCGGGGTTTTTCTCTCCATTTAACGAAAATGCGGGTTAGTTTATCGAAAAGTCCTTCACGAAGTCAAATTTTCTCCCAATACTTGATCCATGAGTTCCCTTGTCTTCGGTATCGGACTCAAAATTGCAAGGCTACGGAGTTGAATATTAGAAGTCGTAAACCCAGAATTCGGTCGGCTGTTCAACGACAATTATAAAATACGATATTTAAAACATTCATTTGGTACTTCCTCTGTTCATAAGGTATCAGTTTACCGGA
Organism: Parasteatoda lunata; assembly: GCA_949128135.1. NCBI lineage: Eukaryota > Metazoa > Arthropoda > Arachnida > Araneae > Theridiidae > Parasteatoda > Parasteatoda lunata. Next base: position 80,956,238 of record OX421980.1, read on the forward strand.
AATTGTGGTTTTCAATATTATAGTTTCAAAATTATAGTTCTTATTACCCCACATATAATAAATACAAAACTGAAAATAAATTTAACCGAATAAACAGTTTTTATGTTAGACTCTAAAATACCAAGTTTTACCACATTTACCAATTTCTATCACGTATTATATTTATAGCTAATTTAATCAAAATGAATACCAAAATGCTTTGCTAAGAATTACCCAGATTTTAGGTGTTCCCATAGCTCTAGAAACACGGTAAATTTTACCATATTCTGATAGTTTTTACCATACCTTTTTCCACAGTTGAGGTTTTAAGTTTTTGGCCTCAGTGTATTTGAAACCACTAAAGTTTATAATCAGATGAAGTACGATCTTATAAGAAAACTAGCCTTTACTAATAGAAATCGAACAATGATTCCGGCCATGGAAGACTCTTCTCACTATACCAACTAGGTCCCTGGTGGTCACAAATCAATCACTCGACCAAACGGACGTCACGGTGAACTTTGACATCACTGGTCTAGTAACTAGTTTTTACTCTATATTCACGCCCTCTAGTGAACTGCGGTGTTTCTTTATTGCAGCTGTGCATAATTTATTCTTTTTTTATTTGATTTTTATAAATTGTAATGATTAATAATAAATTGTAATGATTAGTTTAATTCTTTATATCATTCTGAAATTCAAATATTTGAAATAAAATAAAACACAATTTATGTACTTACAAATAATAAATAAATAAATAAAATAAAGAACATTTTAGTAAACATTCCAAGTTACAAGGTACAATTACAAGGTACTTTGATATCTGGGTCGGGTTAAAAGTTAAAAATATAAGTGTTTCACAATATCCACTAAGATGACAAATTTTCTGTCAAGGATGATAAAAAATTAATGGTTAAAAAAATAATTCATTGCGATAATCAACATTTAGCTGTAATGTTATTATTGTTCAGTAATCTAAAAGACTTTTTCGTGGTTTTCCTTTGCACTTAACGCAACATTTGATATGTCTAAATTTTAATTTAATTTTAAATAATATATAGGTTACTACAAAAGCTTTTATAAACATGATTTTACTCTGATATTTAAATTGCAAGTTACTTCAATTTCTGGATCGTGTTAAAAGTTAAAAGTATAAGAAAAGTGTTTCACAACATCCACTAAGATGACAAATTGTCTGTCAAGGATGATAAAAAAAATTAATGATTGAAAAATAATTCATTGCGATAATGAACATTTAGCTGTAATGTTATTACTGTTCAGTAATATAAGAGACTCTTTCGTGGTTTTCCTATGCATTTAACGATACATTTGATTTGTCTAAATTTTAATTTAATTTTTAATAGTATATAGGTTACTACAAAAGCTTTTATAAACATGATTTTACTCCGATATTTAAATTGCAAGTTAATTTGATTTCTGGTTCATGTTAAAAGTTAAAAATATAAGAAAAGAAGAGCATATCGTTATATTCACCGAAATAATTGGCTGTCTGTCAAAGACGCTAAAAAAATGATTTATTATATAAAAAAATTCATTACGATTACTGAGCATTTCGCTGGAACTCTTTAAGTGTCAAGCAATCTGAATGATATTTTCGTGGTCTCCTTTTACGTGTAACGCAAAATATGATTGTTTTTTTTTTTAAAAAAAACATTCATAAAGGCAGCAATGTTTAAATATTTACATAAATTATGAGTTATTTTATCAGTATTCCTTGTTAAAACAAAACAAAATGAAGAGCATTAGATTGGGCAATTCATTAGCAAGGTAGATAGTCTTACGCGGACATTAAGAAATGAATTGGGATATATATATGTAATAACCCTGTTAAACTTGTAATAAAAGGGTTAAAATCCCTTTTATTTTGTATATAGATAGCTTAAATAATGCAGTCGTAAGCCATGTTACACACAAGAAATCTTTATTAATGGTAGTAGGCTGGTATCGATAACAGTCCACATCCGCTCTCCACAAGGGAGAGGGTGGACAAGACTTTGGACAATTCCGGAACAAGTTATTAAGATCAGAACATAATGAAAAAGCCATGCGAAAAGCATTGCTCTCGCTTTTATACTAACACAGATTTGAGTAAACAGGCACAGTCATTGACATACTTGTATCCTTACGCATTAAGGAAAATCATTTCATGCTTCCTTATATGGAAGTGAAATGGGAGAGATTCTATAAATAACTCAATCATATGTTTATCAGCCTTGACTTCCCAAAATAGAATCTCTCTACGCTTATTCTTTAACAAAGACATTTTATTAAAACGAAAGATATTTAATTCTTTTATTAATACAAAAGTATTATAATTTTTGTATTACATATATATATATATATATATATATATATATATATATATATATATATATATATATATATATATATATATATATATATATATATATATTATAATTTAAATAATTATTTGTGCAAAGGCATTAAAAAAGATCGGAAATTGATAGATGCGCTATACAATCGAATTCCTAATAAATGCTACGAATAATTATTTACATGGAAAAGATTTTTATTTTTGATTCTCATCGGAAAATTTAACAAATTTACTGTTGCATGGCTTATATTTGTTGAAAAAAATGTGTCATTAATGTGCATTTTTAATTATAACGATTTTAAAACAATAATAGTAAACTAATGAAATTCAAAGGGTTTTAGTTTTGAACTCGGTCTGTTAAATCATATATTTAAATATAAAAAAATGCTAATATAAACATCTATACTTCAGTTGTAATAGAACCAGACGCTTCAAACTATTAACTATGGTTGAATAAGCAAACATCCTTCCTTCGGTTTTAATTACTCCAAGTTCTGAAAACCGAAACTAGAGTATATAATTGCTCGTAATCTGAATGATGTCTGGTTTTAAAACTTCAATAAACAAACAAATAAATTATGAGTGATGAATAGACATCTTTAAGCAATATACAAAATAATAAACTGGTTTTCAGAAATAAAAAAATTTTAGAATTTAAATTAAATTGCTTTTTAATGATCAACACTGATTACGCGCAATGCTTAGGTACGGCGGGGATGACAGAAAATAATCTATAGGAAGACGCGAATGCCACTTTTTGTGCGTAAAACCGGTCTGTGAAAAGCGTGTTGCTTTTCTAAAACCCCCATGGAAAAGTTAAATGTCCATATCCCCTATATTAGTCCCTGGAATCACCAAATGAGCCTTTCATTTTGAAAGTAGAATAAGTCTATTTTTGGAAAGAAAATGAGTTATAAGCAATATATAGAGATCCTCTTTTAAAATAATATTTTATAATAATCAAAATAAATTGGTTAAAATAATCAAATGAATTTTCGCTAAAAAATTTCTTATCGTAAAGCATTTTTTTGAAAATGAATGAGTCTATATTTAAAAACAATTTTCTATTTGCTTTCTCAAATTTCCCTTAAACATAACCTCTCGTTTAGAAATACTACTTTCTGAGAATAAGCGCCAATGTAGGCATGCAGACTGTCTTTTTTCGCGCCAATTTTTATTTCGAAATAAAATACCTGATTCTGTTTAACTTGTGTTTCCTATAACAATCGTGCGTATAATTTAAATAATATAATATTATCAAAGTAAATTATTAAAAAAGAATAAATTAAATAATCACAACTATGTTGCCACTGTGCACACATATATCAAGATTAAAGTATAGCATTGTAATGACTTTACATGCCACCGATTCACCGTGAATTGTGATTATTATTAAAACTAATTATTCGTGTATTTACATAAAATAATAATAAAATTAATAATTTGTAAATTACGTTTTAATTTGTATTTGCGTATTTACATTACATAAAAATATACATTTCAGTAAAGTCAATGTGTATAAAACTGACTTAACTTTCCCCTTGCTTTTATTTCTTATAAAATGCTCTTATTAAAAGTGGAATAAGTCCAATTGGAGCTAAAAAATTGTTAAATTTATAAAACAAAAAAAACAAAAAAAAATATTACGAACTTTATAACAATTTTAGCCTTTTAAAGTTAAGTCAGATTATATAGTTAAAATCATCTACAAAATTTATATAACTTTTGACAAAATTTAAATTTAATTTATCGCTAGCCCTTAATTTCTCAATACATGAAAAAATGAACTTATTCCACTCTAAATGTTTCTTTAAATTGCTTTAATTTCTTCCTTAGAAAAAAAAACAGCAAAGTGCTTGTTTTTTCTGCTCAATATTCAATATTAAAAGCAGTTACCTTTCCACGTTATTTAAATATTCGTGTATTATCTAAAAATTTATAAAATAATGTATAAATTATCATTCATTTTAACTAATTTCGGTTTATTATATTTTTTAATCTTGAAAAAAGTAATAAAGCATGCTAAATAATAGTATTTTTTAAATTATTACAGGATAGTAATTAATTAAAGGAAACAAATTGTTACCACTGTACATTTTGTTTCATTTTGTCTTTGCTTTCTTTCAACACTACATGTGTATTATATTAAACTAAAGAAATTGCCGGCAAAATATCTTTTTCTAGAAAAGAAATTGCCAAGAAAAAGGGACTTTAAAGCTAATTTTCGGGTAAAAACATAAACGCTTTTGCGACTGAGCTTAGCTGTCAGGACGATTTTCTCTATCCAAGATCCTAACCAACATATAATCATTTTCACGTTATCACGTTATCCGCAGAGAAAAAAATAAAAATTTTGTTTAAAAACGGAAAATTTTCGCCGAAGGAAAAAGTTTAAGCTCTACTTAGTGAAGAAAAACAGAAATTCCAGTAGTTGAAATCGTATAACTGTTATTGTTTTTTTTTTTTCTAAGCTATTTTTTTGTATATATATATTTTTTCGCGACTTCAAAAAATTATTTACGTAACTTGAATTCATGACCCATAGTTTAAGAAGCAAATTTGCATTCTAATATACTCATACGTAGCACATTCATAATATAAACTAATTGATGTTAGGAATTTTTTATTAGTTTTCTAAAATTTAAGTACTAGTTAAATTTTAGAATGTGAATATAAAAGTTACAAATAACAACCGTATATATATATATATATTTCTAACTATGACACTTTAAACGTTATTCATATTCCATAAATCTTCTTAATTAAGTAAGTAGTTTTCAATTTATAACGCATTTGTAAATTTTGTTTCATTGCAATTGACCTTTTACCGAATTTTAATATTTATAAAATTTATTCGAACAGATATTAATCCATCAACTGATTCTAAAAATTTAAAACCAAATTTTTAAAAGAACAATATAAATATCATGTAATAGGTTGTTATAAATGGTCACCAGTGATTTTCTCATTTTTCAATTTCCTCCTTTCTTTTTTTTGTGAAGTTTTCATTTTAAAAAATCAGACATAGATATTAATATACAATTCATTTTTTTTTCAGAAAAATGAATTTAAAAGTTTTGATAGAATTAAATCTAATTTTTTCTAGTTATCAATATTATTATTATTATTATTATTTTGGTCAAGACTTTGTATTATAATATTTTAATAAGTTTTTTCCCTTTACTTCATGTCAGAAATTCAACGGACTAGATTTCAAAAGCATTTTAATTTTGATTAACTAAAGGTACTCATATTTCGACATAGTATTAAAGTTTTTTTATCTCATCATATTCATACATGGCTTATAATAAGCGAGTATTTTTTTTATTTGACAATGGAAAGAAGACTTTTCCCTTCCTTTTTTTTATTTTTATGCTTTTAGTGAAATATTACATATTTTTAAATAACCTTTTATAGCATTAATTTATACGATTGTGTCATAGTTAATTTATAAGTTATGTCATAGTTTGCTTGACAATCTAAAGTAATATTTAAGTCTTTAAAGTAAATTTTAATGTGTATTCGATCACGACAAATAATAAATTTACAGTAAAAATGAACTATTATTAGAAAATACAATCTAAAATAATCCTATAAAAATACATTAAAATGTCTTTGAACTTTGTTCAATACAATAGTATGAGGAAATAGAGAATATTAATTTAAGAACAGACTTATTAAAATTACATTTTTATTATACGCTTAAAGATTATTACGGGAGGCAGTTTTCTATTGTTTAGAAATCTTGTTAGAAAAGCAAACTATCATATCATATTTCTGGTGTTATTTATTTCCACTATAAATGGGGAAAAGTAATATAAAACATAAAGATTAAAGCATATTGTATGGTTAAGTGACTTACACAATGTCTCTTCTGTTTGTATTTCATTTTTTTAAACATATTTATTTTATTTAAATTATTCGAAATTTCATATAAACAATGCGCCAAAAAATAAACGGACCAACCTAAGCGTTTGATCTAATGATCAGATCTTCAAGTTCTGGAACTTAGTTTTAATGGTTTGAGGAGGTGACCTCAAATATGCAAATTAATTGGAGCACACTTTGTTACTAAATCAGACATAAAAATAAACTTTCTCTGAATAAACATAACTTTTTTTTTTTTTTTTTTTTTTTTTTTTGTTGTTGTTGACTGATTCGGATTTCTGACTCTTAAAATATAGGGAGTAACCGCAATCTCGATAATACGGTCCCATTAGTTTGGTCAAGAGAACGATTCAAAGTTTGGATCCCCTAATGTGAATTTTAATTTTTGCTTATTTCACCATATCTCGTGAAATTTTTAAGTAAACTGAAAATTTTTTGCACACAATTATAAAATTTGTTTATCCAAAGATAATTCCATACCAAAAAACAGCTTTTAGTAGGTATTTATTATTTTTATTATTTTATTTAATGATAGTCGAAAAAACTCTGAATTGAAATTTATACAATTTTTTACATTATTTTAAATAACGCAACTTTAAATGACAAAATTCAAAATTTGAACAAAATCAGTTAAATAGTTAATGAGAAATCGAATTTTCAAAATAGCACTTTTTCCTGAAACTATTGGGAGCATATTTCTCAGATTCCGGCTACCCCCGATATTTTTGGGATCAGAAATCGAAATCCGACGGAAGAAATCTATGCTTATTCAGAGAAAGTATATTTTTGTTTCTGATTTCGTTACTTAATAAAGGTCAACCACTCAAATCACGAGAATTGAGTCCAGAACGTGAAGATCCGATCATTAGATCAAAAGTTATTCAAGGTTTTTAATTTTGCACTATTCTAGTAGTGTAATTCAAGTATGATTCATCACTTGAATAAGCTTCTCGCACAGTATTTGTTGTATCCAAATTTTAAAAAACGTTACTCTCACTTATCATATGAACTAGTCTAGAATGTATTGTTTTTATTGGGTTGTATTTGATTGTTTTTCACATAATGCTATCATGTTTTTATAAAGGATGTTTTTTTCCTTTCTGCCAATCCTCAAAATATTTTTTAAAAAAATTTAATTCTCCGCTTCAATTCACTTTTTAACTTTACTTTGAGCCTAAAATATCCTATGCTGAGCTTTAATCTGAGTAAAATATCTCCAATAAGTTGGAACCACCTGCTACAATTATACATTATAGGATCATTTATTCAAAGTGTTTTTTAGACTGATTTTTAATTCTTCTCTGATGCCCTTCTATAGAAAAAGAAAGAATTAAAACAAAACGAGAAAAGTTAATAGCCACTTTATTTATAGTATTTCTAATCTAATTGTCATTTATGGCCTAATTGACAATTGCCTATGTAATATAGATTTTTCAAGTGTGTTTAAAAAATTATTTATTAACAATTCATAGTCAAATACATACTTGGTACAATTTGGTTCAAGCATTTGTTTTATGTAGACTTTTTAAAAAAACATTGATCCTTATGGAAAACATCAATTATTTCCTTTGGCTTCTTCTTTACAAGTTCAGTAAAAATTCTTTGCAAATTCAAATACATTTAAGTTTAACAGCCAGTGTAAAATGTAAAGTGAATACAGTTATTCTTTAGTATCTTCTACTAATAAGTGTTCTTCGATTCTTCTCCGTTGAGTCTTAAATAACATTTGTTATTTGTGTTTGGCAAAGTGGCTTCCGGCTTTTGTATCATTTAACTCTATTAAACCTGCATTTTTACTTTGTAATTTACAAGAATTCATTTTTTAGCAATTAGACTCATTTAATATTTTTAATGAGTTCATGCATTCGTTGTAATATTAAGCGTTAGATTAAGATTAATATAGTCGTATTGCTTTTCTTATAATAGCACGTGTTTTTGCAAATTAGCTTGCTGGATTTATATATACGACATTGACCTGTTAATAATAATTTACCATGTTTTTCATTCATTGCGTTTAATGCAGTCGTTTATAATAAAAATAAATTGAAATTTGATAGCTTCTTCTGCATATGTCTTAAAAATATGACGATTTATAGTTTCTATATTAATACAATTAGAGATTTCAAACATTTCTAATTTCATTTTATTTATTCTATGTTAACGTTGTTGTTTGTAAAAAAATTAAATATTATTATTTGTCAGCTTAGTTTTCATGTATTAGAGTAAATTATTCATTTATTTCTCTGAAGATGAGAAAAAACACGTTTTTAATTTGCTATCATTTCTAAATACTCACTTTTAATAGTTGATAAAATTTACCTACAAATGTATATTATTCTTATCTAAAACTGAACAAAAACTATGAAAATGAATATTGTTGCATGCTTGAAATGTATACTAAAATGTATTGTGAAAATGCGTGCAGTATACAATAATAAATCATTGTAAGTTAATTACCAACAAAAGCAAAGTAAATTCGGAAAACAATTAAATAAATTTCAAAAAATTTTTTAAATAACTATCAACGCATCCATTTTTAAAATTTCATGCGGTCTCTTTTATTATCATTACTTCAGTTTGAAAAACATGTGAGTCTTGTTTTGAAAACCTTGAATTCTCATTCGCTGAAATCCATTCAGCCGGCTCTGAATGAGACTACGCCATTGGTCATTGAATCCGCAGTTGCTCTTCTAGTTTTCCTAATAAAATCCCACAGCGTGGAGTTTTCGAATTCATTACTAGTTACTATAACAGAATGATCGGAAGTAAAATTTCTTTTTTGAGCTTTTATCATTTTTTGGCTCACTCCTGTTATACATTTTGAAATTGGCCTCGTCTTATTTTCTCACTGTCTCAAACTATTTTTAGAAGAAGTACGGTTTTTGTTCTACTCTTAAGTGACTGATTATCAACAACCGAGGAACGAATTCTTGTAAAAAATTAACTGTGTCACTAAATCTTTTTTTAGTTCAATTATTATTTTGAAATTATGGCTGAAAATAAAAAATCTATAGTACCCGACTCGGGCACGAACTTGGAAATGACATCAAGAAAAGCTTTACTTCAGTACCTTGTCAGGTATGTACACTTTTATGCGTCAGTTTTTTTTCTTATTTTACAAAATTAAGTTAAAAATTTGTTCTAAAAATTTTAATAAATAATAAGACGACATATTTTAAAATTTTTAACATAAAAATAGCGACGCTTTATGCTTAACGATATAAAATGCTTTTCGTCATTATTTTTTACTCTTTCCGGGCCAGAAAAATTTGACCAAAAATTCAACCAGGAGAGCCGCAAGATTTGTGGTTACGAAGAAATTCACTTATTTTTCTATTTTACAAAATTTAAAATCGTTTAATGAAAGCGATTTAGTTTAAAAGATATAAACTACTACAGTTTTAGTGGTTTATATTATTGTCAAAAATAAGAAGGAGTAGTTTCAAAAATTTAACCGTGTCACTAGATATTTTTTTAGTCTATTCATTATTTTAACTTATGGTTGAAAATATAAAATCTATAGTACCGGATTCGGGAACAAGTTTGGAAATGACTTCAAGAAAAGCTTAACTTCAGTATCTAGTCAGATTTTTTAATTTTATAAAAGTGGATGCATCGTTTAAAAATATGTTCTAAAATTTTATTCTAATTAATAATAAGGATACACATTTTAAAATTCCAAACATAAAAATGAAATGTTTTATATCCAATATAATGGACTTTTGATATTATTTTTACCCTTTCTGGGGCAGAAAAATGTGACTAATAATTTAAATCAAAAATAGCGAAAAAAAAATTTTCATATTATGCACATCTAAGACGAAGTGATATGCTTTATTTTTATATTTTTCCAAAATTTGAAGTGGTTGAATAAATGCCGTCTAGTTCAAAAGGTAAAAACTACTACAAATTTAGTGATTCATGTTATTGTGAAAAATAGGGGGGCGGAGTAGTTTTAATCCACCGCTCCTTAAAAGGTTAACAAATTCATAATATGGTAAGCAATTAAAATTTTTGTACATTTATTATAAAGGGAACATAGACTGATATATAATCAAAATTAATTTAGATATATAAATCAATTAATTTTCTAATTTTACTTCGGCTTATATTGTTGTTTTATTTGTACATTGAGTTTTAAGACGTCTATAGTTTTTTTTTTGTTTTGGTAAACCTACTGACTCAATTTATATTAAGAATATAATGCATGGAAGGTTGAAGTAGATTGAGAAAGTGAACAAATAAATGACAATACGAATGTATTGAACAAATGAAAGTGGAAATACATTGAAACGTGAATGATAAAAATTCATTAAATAATTAGTGTACAAACAAATTGAAATAATAATAGAAATTAAAATCAGTTAAAAAGAATTAAGGAACTTATAAGTTAATTGTACTAATGATGGTATGAATATACCGAATGAAGTAATAAAAATATAATTAAATGAATGGAATGTTATGAAGAATAAAAATATATGCAGTTTTTGATACTTAATCTGAAATTAAAAATCTGATATATTTTATATAAAATATGCAAATTTAACATATATTTACCACTATTTAAAATGTCATTAGGTAATTTAGTTTAAGTTAAATACTCATCGTATTTAATCGAAATCCTTCTAAGTTATGATTTAAAAGAGTTTTGCTAAAACATTTAAGGTATTTAAATGAAGATTTTAATTTAATTTTGGAATTGAATATTTTCGTGTTTCACTGGACATATATTAACAAAAACTTTACTACACTTTACATTGTCTTTTAAATATTTTTGATTGAATGAATATCTTTCTTTCGTTTTTCGAATTTCCTTCTTAAAAACAAATAATTTGTTTCTTTCCCTTTTCCTCTCTTTTTCTCTTTAATCTCTTTTTTTTCAAGTTTAAAAATTTGAAATTTAATTTTTTTCCTTCAAAGTTTTATCTTATTATAACACAACAATAGTTAACACAACAATAGTGAACTTTAGAATGGAGAAAATTTCATTACTGAAAAAAATTTTAAAAAATTGGAATTTTTTATAATTACTAAAATTTTTATTTCAAATATCTCTGTTTTATTAAATTAGGGTTTATTAAAATCACTCGTTGCAGCATCCTTTTTATAGCTTTGAACTTCATTAGAAATCCGTAAATTTTCCGTGTTTCTTGCTCAATGGGAACAATAAAAAGTTCCGTAATTTTTGCTAAAGCGCTTTGGTAATGATTTGTTAATTTTAAAACTAATAATAATTTGTTGATTTTAAATTTGTTGATTTTAAAACTAACAATAAAATAAGACTTCATAATATATGATAAAATTAGGTGAATGTTTTAAATTTTTATAATTTTTTCGCGATACCTCAGAGCAGGCATAAAAACCATTTTTCCAGCTAAATTTTCTTTTCAGTCTTATGTTTTTAACTAAATACGTGATAATAAGAGCTATATTTATGAAAACCAAAACTCCTGGTAAACTATTACCAAATGAATGATATAAATACCATATATTTTAGTTTTTATTACCAGAATTGTTTTTTTTTTTTTTTTTTTTTTTTTTTTTAATTTTATAACCAGAAATGTCATTATTACCATACAGTACAGTAATTTGACCAATTTTTTTTTACGTGTGTAACGTTTAAGTATTCCAGTGGAAAATTCCCAACCAAGCTCTCGCAATACTTTCAACCAATTCTGAATTGCTAAAAAGTAAAAGTTTCGGAATCAACTGAAACGAAAGGTGAAATAAATAAAAGGTCATATCCCCATGTAGTAATCAAAATCGACAGAAACCACTCTCCTTTCCAGGAAGTGGATTCGATGGATATTGACTTCATCAAAAATCATTTTTCAAGGGGAACGGGTATATGCAAGTTGGGGCACTAGGTAATAATCATAATAAGGTACAGATTCTAAGGTAGCGAGATTTCAATTATGAAATGGCCACCTACTAATCTCATGGTTATTCCTTTTTCTGAAGATTCTACAATTATTTACAATGGTTTAATGACTCCTTTCTAAAACTTAAGCTACGAACCTTTTTATTTTTTGGCTTTGTTTTAAATAATTAAATATTTTTGCTTTTTTGACATAAACTAAATTGTTAAAACAAATCTCATTATTTTAAAATTTTATTTTTATAAGAAATTATGTTCTTGGAATAAACATTCATTCATGCGAATTACAGTTTATACTTTTCTTTTTTGATCTGTTCCTAAACATTCTGTTTTAAGTTTATTCAATCGAAAAATAAAATAAAAAAGGTAAAAGATATTTTCAAAACAAGTGAAAGTCCTTTGTTAATCTTCTTGAATTTGGATTCTCCAAAAAGGAAAAAAAAAAAAATATGTTAGAAGAAACAAAAAGTTGTGCGTCTCCTTATTGTTTCTCTATCTGAATGAAGATAAGATGAATCTTCGAATTGTGCTATTTAGAGATGAGTAACCATAGAAACAGAGTAAACAACGCAGTCATTGAGAAAAGTCGCTTACCTATTGCTGATCACAGGTTTTCTTGTGTTGCTTTGTCATTATAAAGCGGTGACAGATCTGTTTTATTTTTTTAAAGTTTGCAAAATGCTTTGTCAATTATATATATATATATATATATATATATATATATATATATATATATATATATATATATATATATATATATATATATATATATATATATATAAATATATATAAAATCGGTAAAAAGTTACGATTATTTAAAAAAATATTTTTATTAGTTATTAAATTGATAATTGTCTTTTAGTTGTCCTTTTACACAAATTTAATTTTTCTGTTATTTTCCTTTATTCTAAATGCATTATCTCAACATATTTTAGTTCAAATTACCTGAAATTTTGCATGATTTTTTTCTATACATATGTATAAGGAATAGACTATGGACTAGTTGATTAGTTTTAATTTAATTTTGGAATTGAATATTTTCGTGTTTCAATGAGCATGTATTAACAGAAACTTCACTACACTTTACAAAGCTTTTTAAACATTTTTGTTTTTTTTCCGTGCTCCTTGGAAAATGAGAGTTCCATCTATATTATAGAAGTGAATATTTTTCTTTCGTTTTTCAAGTTTCCTTCTTAGAAACGAATAATTAGTTTCTTTCTCTTTTACTTTCCTCTTCTCTTGAACACATTGAATGCCATGGGGGTCACCAGTGGCCAGCACTGAGTTTTTTCGTAGCGCCACGGGGGGTCACCGGTTACCGGCAAAGACAAGATTATTAGAAAGACATAATTCGAGTAAATTTTTAATGCTTTTAATTGTTTCTATATTATTATCGTTACTAAAATGATTTAAAGAAATTAATGCAATACATATTGAGAAAATCATTTTGGCCAGACGAGCAAGCCATGTAAAATGGCATTCATTAATTTCTTTTTTTTTTTTCAAATTTAAAAATTTGAAATTATTTTTTTTTCTCCAAAGAGTTATGAAGCTTTATAGAATGGCCGCCGCAATGATTCAAAATGACATGCATTCCATCATTTAAAAGTTTTTAAGAAACAGCGAAAAAAGCAAAATTAAAATTACCGATCTTTCGACTAAGCCATTTTGACCATATTTTCCAAATTGTACCCCCTTGTGCCATTGAAATCGAAAATATGTTTCTCATGATGCGTTATTTTGGTTGCTACTTTATAAAGCTTCATAACTTACCTTGGATTTGGGTGAGCTATGGTGGTTATGATTATGGTGGTAAGATCATCTTACTAAGAACTTGGTGGTCCTTGCTTCGAATCCTGCCAGCATATGACGAATATTTCTCTTACACATTTCTCCTTCCTCATGAATTTTGAGACTGCATTTTATTCAAAAGTGAGTTTAAGCTGATTCAATTCTGAATACATGGGATTTAGAATTCTGCTATATTTGACACATTTTTGCTCAATTTTGAGAAACTCTTTTTCACGTACATAAGCTTCAATCTGAAGATGAATAAAAGCAAATCACAAATTTTAATATTTGTTTTTAAAAAAATATCAAATGCATCATTAAAGACGATTGTTGACAATTTTTTTTCAATAAATATAATAATGTTAATGTCCGTATTTATCGACAATACTTAGCACAGTAGTCAGCAGTTTATTTTTACTCACTTATCCTTTCTTCTGTTTGCATTAGATTATTTTACTTAAATCTTTTAAAGTACTTTTTTTTTAAACATTGCTCATTTATTATTTGGTAAAAGGCGTGTCGTATGTAGATTATCTGAAAAATTCTTCAGAAATCTTTATCTATGTTTAGTTTGATTGCCTTATTTGTTTTCTTTTCTCATGGAAAGTGCTATTTCTATTTTTTAAACAATGAGCTCAATGCAAATAACTAAAATTAGGTAGATGGCTTATGAAATAGCCTCCTGATATGTTTTTTTTTATTTTGATAAATAGCTAATACGAAAAACAGTTCGCTAAAATTAATCCCACATTTGATACCACTTCCGCATTTTTCCAATTATTTTTTTCTTTTTGAATTATTACTGCGTTATAATAGACCTTTCATATGATTTTTTTTAAAAAATTTATTCTAAATTGATGTCACGAATTTATATTCCTTAGACTAAATAATAATATTCTTTGTATTCTGAATTGGTTACATCTACTTTAAAGAGAGTTGTTATGCTGCCCGAAAGATTAATGATTACTGCAAAAATTCAATAATAAGAATAATAGAAAAATATTCGTAAGTAGTAATAATTTAAATATTTCCAACTCATATATAAATACAACCAGTTTGTATATAGGTAACTGACTTGCTACTAAATTTAAAATTTCTTTTAAATTAGTATTACTGAAATAGTGCATGCTTTTTTTTTAGAAAAAAAAGCAGACGCCTGATATTCTGGCGCCGTTAGGAGGAAGAAACAGATTACCTGACGGTATTATAAGTGAAAAAAAAAATATTTTACTCCGTTTTTCGTTTTTTGTTTCGGATTTATGATGATAACCCAGCTGAAAGAAGCCACAAAGCTATTGCCCCTCCTATAATTGCAATTATGTGTGGGATTTACTTCAAATTTATGTACTTTTTTTTCTAATTTGGGTTAACGCTTTTGTTAAAATAAAGTGAAAGTAACATTGGAAGAAAACAAACTGAATAGTAATCAGAGTTCTCAACTTTGACAGACATTTTGCTATATTTAACTGATGATGGTTATTCACCTCTTGACCTTGTTTAAGATCCTATAATCTCGTCAGTTTCTTAATTCTTGCAGCTTGAATTAGTTCCAAAAAATTGAGCACCAGAAATTTATATTTTTTGTCATTCTTTATTGGGAAATAAAAGAAATTTGTCTTCCATTCTGAGATTTTACTTTCTATTTATTTTTCTTTTATTAGCTCTTTAAAACTGGTTCAGCGCTTTGTTTTAGAGCATTTTTTTTAGTCTAGTGCTAAGCTAAAAATATATTATTTCGTAATTATTGTGTAACTTTTTACTTACAAGGAAATGTTTTTTAATTGTTTCACAGAAGTTTCTTTACCATTACTTATTTAGTTTTTCTTCTATGTTCTTAATGTAATTCTAAAAAGTAAAAATAATGTTCCAATTAAAGAAAGGAGGGACATAAATTTGTTTTGAAACTTTGAGGACTCAAAGAAAAAGAAATGAAAATTAAAGTTAATGTTTAGGAGTTTCGTATTGCAAATAAATAAATAAATGCTGAATCAATTTCAAAAAAATTAGTTATCAGTTTCAACAATATATTAATGTTTTACCTATATGTTTTGTTTTAAATATTTTTATATAATAAATAGTTTTTTTTCCTATTTAATTCTGAAGATTACCAATAAATAAAGGCTTTATCTTTTCACTTAACTCCGAGCTTTATCAATAAATAAACAGCTTCTCTTTATGTTTAATTCTGAATATTATCAATAAAATAAATGGCTTCATTTTCTGTTTCATTCTGAGTATTATCAATTAATAAATAGTTTTCTTTTTCCATTTCTCTCTTACGTTAATGAATAATTAGATAGAAATTATCATTAAATAAATGCTTTATCTTTCTGGATTTTTTTCATGCACTACCAATTAATAAATGGTTTATCTTTATGTTTAGTTCCGTACATTGTCAATAAATAAATAGTTTCTTTTCTTTTTAAATTCTGAGCATTATTAATCAACAAATTAAATAGTTTTTATCTTTGCATAATTCTGAAAATTATCATTATATGGAATTATGTGGAAGGGATCTTAAAAAATTATAAATTATTGAAATATCTCTTACTTTTTTAAACATTTTTGTTGATTGTTTTTCCTAAAAATGGATATTTTAAAAGGATTTGTATGCCTTTTAGCATAATTTAAACTAAGAAATTAATAAACATTTTTCAAATGAGTGACTTTTTTCGAGATTCTAATCATTTACTGTGATATTTGTTTAAGTTGAATTTTCAGAATAATAATTTCGTATTTTCTCTCAGAACATTTTTAGAAACAATAAAACTTAGCGGAGCAATTCTGTTTCTTTTACCTGAAAAATTTTATTACTTCGTAATTGAAAACTTCCTTTAATCTGAAGAGCTATTAGACAAATATACTTTTCTTGAAGTATGGGAATGTGTTGCCAGGTAACAGGATATGTTGAACAGAAAACAATGTATTTATAGCGTTGTAGATGTGAAGATTTTGGATCCAATGTAAATTATATTTAATATTAAAGTATATTATTTTGCCAGGTAAAGTATGAATGTGTTGCCAGGTAACAGGATATGTTGAACAGAAAACAATGTATTTATAGCGTTGTAGATGTGAAGATTTTGGATCCAATGTAAATTATATTTAATATTAAAGTATATTATTTTGTTTTCAATAAAAAGTAGGGGGGGGGGAATGAAAAATTTTGGACTGAAATACTTTTTATGGAATTCAAAGTTAAATTTTAGTTACTCATCTATCAAACCAAATAATGTTTTTTTCAGATGCTATTTCTTTAAAAAAGAATTAAATGAAATCAAAAACTTTCCATGGTTGGAGTTTTTAACTATAACATATGAGAAGTTTGGTGTGTATAAAAAGCCACACTTTTTCCACAGGAGACAACTTTTACGATAAATTTTTATGAAGTACTGATTTCAGGTAGATACTTTACTAGATTCCACAAACTTTAATCTTATAGAAATATCGTGGAACATAGTGGAACAGCGGGTTAAACTCTGAAATTATTCCAGTAATTAAATAGATTTTAAGGATTTAAGCTTCAGCACTTTAAAAAACGCTTTAAAATTAAAAAAAAGAAAACTTAATATCTCAAAAATTCAAAATACACAAAAAGTTCTATCAAACTCTGGATCTTAGTTTTTATTATAATTTTTTGAGTAAATGCACAATGCTCAATTCCATGCTTTTTTTGTCAGTCAATGCTAAGAATTAATAATGAGCCAATTATTAATTTTTTTTTATTATTAATTCCTTATCCAATAACTGCTATAAACTGTAAGTTATAGCAATTATTGTTTTTAACTGAACACATCCTATACTACTTTAAATAAAGATTCATTTGAAGAATTAAATGAAAATCATTAGATATAAATTATTATTATGGAAAGTTTAACTTATCCAAGTAGCTTTATTTATCAAATGCTTTTTTTAATAAATTAAGGCATGCCAAACGTACTTTTTAAATTAAAAGAAAATGTTTCGTCCTTGTCCTTATTTTCAAAGGTTTGTAGATAAATCTTTTTACTGAACTCTTTAAATATAGTTCAGAAAAAAAATGGAAACTGTAGAGTGTCTTGCTTAGATTTTGAGTATTTTGCGAGCGTGGGCATTAAATGTTTTTGTCCTTACTCGTAATTATTTGTTTTCTCAATGAAATATCATGTGTTTTCTAAACTAATGAATCTATTTTTCTCTTCCATTTTTTTCGTATTATGCTCATATTTGAAAAAGTAAAAAACATTTTATGACGCTGTTAATCTGGTATGATGGAAAAATTAGAATATATAAAAAGAAAACTAAATAAAATGCTATTACATATCAAACCCTACCACATCCACAATGAATGAAAAATGGGATTTTGGAAACTTCGTAGAAATGTATAAACAAATAAAAAAAATTTCAAACACTACAGGAACTCTGAATAATTTAATATGATCGATGTAGTTATTTTAATATGCGTGATAACAAAATTCTTTATGTCGCATTTGATTTGTTAAGGGCATGTCAGCATAAGTCGCTTCTTTTTCAATGGTCCAATCAAATCCAGTGATTTTTGCCTAATTTCTTTTTCAAATTTGTTTCGTTTTCTAGAACGAATGTTATAAACGTATTTTTACAAAAATGCACAATTAGTAATTTTTTAGTGTAATGTTTAAAATTACTTTGAACAAGTATTACCGATTTTGTTTTCTTCATTGGCCTATATTTTCATAAAATTTCCTCAATGTAGTTTTATATTTTTTTATTTGCTGCTTTTTTAATAATGTTTTTATTTCAAATATATCTAGAGATAATTTTTTTTTCTAAAAAGACGGAAGAAGGAATTCATTTTAAAAGAAGCCATTCATTTTTATCTATCACTCACTACTGCAAACATTATTCTAAATGAATGTTCTAGAAACTTCTCCCTTCATAATTTAGTTCAATGATGCATATAAAGTAATTCGTTTAAACAAATTTGTCCTTTAATATCAGTTTTTTTATTCTGATCAATCTATTTCAGTCAACTTACATTTACAACTCATCATGCCATAATTCTTCATTCAATTTCTTCTAGTGTAGAATTTTTTCATTGTATAATCCTTGGCCAAAGGATACTGTGAGAAGGCCTCTTCATTTCCCTTCTAACCTTCAGTAAGAGTTAGTCCCGAATAGGGACGAAAAATATAGCACCTCCAAAACCCGTTCCACTGTCTCCCCTACATTTTTGGTGGGGGTGCGCGTACTTCCTGGGGTGTTAAGTAATCTGAAACTAATCGACTAACCACTGTCACAGAAAAGGGGGAATTGCAACCTGCGGGGGTCAACTAGCTTTCAAAAGATATCAGAAGAGACTCACTCTACATTCTCCTTCTAAGAAAACAATTTTTTTAAACTCTAAAACGGCTTTATTTATTTTCAAAATGGTTTTATCATTTTATTTAACATGCACTTTTTCTAATTATATCTTGAATTATTTATTATTTTGATTTTATTATTTAGAGAACTAATAATAACCAGAGTATTTAAATTTATAAAATTTTACTATGTAGTCATATGAAAGTAATTCATATAAAGTAACTACATTAAAAATAAATTTATATTTTCTCTATAAATCAAATAAAGTTTGTTAATTTTTTTAAAAATTGATTTGCTAACTTGTAAAACTCTTTTTGTTAAAGTAAAACCTTGAGTTCAAGATTTTATTTTTTTATTACTTTTTTAATTTGTTTCTTTCAATTACAATTTGAATACATATATTTTTCACAACCTTTTCTTTTTTTTAATTTTAATTAATTTTTTTCAATTTTTTTAAAGATTGTACCATTTTTCTAATAGATCATTTCGATGGATCATTAAAAACAACAAACAAAAACAATTCTATGTTATTTTACATTTTAATATATAGATTTGTGAAGCTGCTCACTGTAATTAATATAAAGATTTATCAAAAAAATCGAAATTAATTTATAAAAAAGTACGATACAGAAATTTTTGAAAGAAAAGGCATTTATTGATTTTCATTAAAACTTACAACATAATAACTGATTGAGACAAGTTTACTTTACAAAATTTTATCACTAACCCTAGGAGGTTTTCGTGTTTTTCCTCTCCATGTAATGCTAATGCGGATTTTAATTAACTATAACTACACTAATTAAAGTTTGCAGTGCAGAAATTTCTACTCAGAAAACTCTTCTCCATGAATGGCAAAAGAGGGTCAGGGAAGCGAAATTAAAATAACACATTGATTACATACTTTGTTCTATCAATATAAAAGAGCAAAAAATTGTGAATAAAAATTACATTACACACTTTTAATAGGAATTCGAAAAATTTCTCGTTATTAAATACTAAGATATTGCATAATTACTAGTTTTAATATATATTTTTAGAATATTGCTAAAAAAAGTTTTAAAAAGTGTATTAATTAGGAATTACAGATTAATGTTAAAGCAATAAAAAAAGACTAATAGTTTCAAAATCTAGTGAATCAACTAAGGAATCAGGTCTGAAAACATCAAAACCAGTTTGACTGTCTGAAGTAACAAAGAGAAACTTAACTCTAAGTATTACAACTTATTTTTATTTTTTAATATATCGTGAATGAAATTTCGTGATGTTTATAATAATCACATTTCTCATTCTTTCTATTTCATCTGGCAATCAAACTGGTTTCAATATTTTCAGTGTTGCGTTCCTAAGCAGCGGTTCATTATATTTTGATACCGTTTTTATTTTTCTCTCGTGAATATTAATTATGTCCACTAATGTTCTTTTACTTCCTTTTTTTTAAGAATTTTACAATACATGGGTATATTTTCATATTTTTCTTCATTTACTGATTAAAATAAAATTTTCATAATACTTAGTGTCCTTGTGTATGTACATTAAAGCCCTAAACACAGGGCTAAGTGCTTGTTCACGTTTGGATGATGTGTGTTCTTGTGTACTAGCTATTTTTTTTTTTTTTTTTTTCCTTACCGTGGAAAAACAAACTATCCCAGCTATTGGAGTAATTAAAACTATTTACGGAATGGAAAAATTGCAACCTTTTAAATTTTTATAATGTAAATGTTTTTTTAAACCTACAAATGAGTGTACGATATATATATATATATATTTTTTTTTTTTAAAGGAAAACTGCAGTTTTGTGATGCTTTATAGTATATTGGAATATCTCGTCATTGTCAAATAAATAAAAACAAGAAAAAGTATTACTACTAAATAAATAAAATGTATGTAGAATGAACGAATTATCGGCGAATATAATTTCCATAATTAATTGCAAGCTTATAAAAGCTCCCCATATCAGTTTTTCAAAAAGACAGAGAGAGAGAAAAAGATTTTCAAAAAGAGTTGAACAGAGTAAAAGTATTTTAGAGGGAGGGATCAAGACCACCTACGGAGAAGATTAGACAGCAATCGTCTCTTGGAGAATGAACTTGGGGGTGGAAGTTGCCTTCCTCCCTTACTCAAAGGTAGAAAGTGACTTGAGTTTCAAAGGCAATATTACAAAAAGTAATAAAGATAAAAAAAATTGACCTACATTTTCGTGGATAGGAAAGATTGAAAAAATTATTAGTATTTTTTTTAAATTGATCACTCCGATTCTTAAACAAGAAAAATGGATTCAAAGTATGACAAGCCCGCCATAGACTTTACATGTTAAAAGCAGAATTGAGGAGTCTGCTTGGTTCAACACTTTTCTCCCGGCAACCACGATTGGGGATCCCGACCTTCTGATCATATGAGCTCGCCCCGTGCTCTTTGTTCGCCAAGGTATAATCTTATTTGAACATTTTTACGAAAAGTTAATATTTTTTAATTAAGTTTAATAAATATAAGATGATATTTTAAGTAGGAGCACTTCCTAATCGAAAACATAAAATATTGTATAGATTTTTTGGTTCATTAAATTTAGCTTCAGTAAAGTTAATTTTTTGTATAGAATTGTTAAAATTATGTCATAGGATTTGCTTTTACAATATCGCATTTTAGTTTTAAAAATAAGTATTAATGAAAAAAATAGTTTATCAACTAAGTATTTTATTTTATAACCGCTGTTGAACAGCCGACTCTGTTTTTTGAGATTATGACAACCAATGCTCAACTCCGTAGCCTTGTATTTTAAACCCAATCCAGAAAACTCTTGGGTGAAGTATGTCCCGCAGTGTTCTGATCGTTAAGACACGGTTCCCAGCAAATCCCCGAAGTCAAGCATCACTGGCTGCGGTCACTGTGCGGTTGCCATTCCCTCTGCAGAGGATCAAAATTGTGATGGCATGTCTTCGGATCATCCTCAGGGATGTTTCCCAGACCATCGCCAATAGCCCATTGTGCAGCTCTAGTGCGACGTAAATGAACTACATCCTGGATCAAGTATTGTGAGAAATTTGACTTAGGGGAAGACTTTTTTATGATCTAACTCACATTTGCGTTACTTAGAGAAGAACCACGAAAACCTCTCACAGTTAGCCTAATGTCACGGGGAACTCTAACTGATGATCCGTCTACCACTGAGGATATTTTACGCCAGGACTGTGTCGGTGTGGAATTCGTATCGACTAACAATCACTAGTATCTGAACCTGGGTTACTTAATTGGGAGGCGAGTGCTCTATTTCCTGAGCCACCACGGCTCATCAATTGAGTATTGCAAATAAAGTTCCTCTTACATTTTTTTAAAAATATGTTTGTCTAAAAATTCTTTCTATTTATTCTAAATAGTTTTTTTCGGTGGCAAATTTCTTCTCCTCTTTTGCTAAATGCGTAGACGATATTACTGAAACTCTGTAAGGTGTAATCAGTTTTCAAATCATTAGAATTTCATACAGTAAGATCATGAAAGATATATGGAAACCGATAAATTCTAGACATTTGCTATGAATTCTGCTGACCACTGATTATTGTAAATCAAACGATCTACTGCGATTAAAAAACTACAATACACATTTAGAAAAAAATACTGGTCAAAACTACCAGAATATGATAACATTTGCCGTGTTTTTGGCCAGGGCTAAAGAGAAGAGAGAAGGGCTAGTTCACTCCGCTCTTAGAGCTGAAGCTACGATTTCTCTCCTCATGACGTTACTGTGTCCACAGATCTCAGAGATAGCAAGCAAAGATATTGTGATAACTTTGCATCTTTCTCTTTGTAAAAATAAGTTAGACTTTTTCTGGTTATTAGCTTTCAAATTTTACGTAATTAACACATTATTTCCGTCCATAAACATAGTTCAAAAAAACTTTCTTGGCCATTATATTAAAAAAATATCATTTTAAACTTATAAAAATATTTTACTAGTTGTCGAAAAGGACACTATAAATACTTTATTTTAAAAAGTTCAGTTTTAACTTTAATTATTAAGAAAAATGAAAGCATATATCGACACTTTTCTACATATTCTTTTATAACAATAAGTTGAGTTAAATTTAGAATCCCTGATTTTAAAATATGCCGTTAATAGCAATTTGTTCATACTTAATCATTAGGAAACATCAACCTTAAACGCTAATTACTGAAACAAAATAATAATTTAGGTTCATAATGACATTAGAAATTTTACAATTGTTTATGGATATTTAAATTTAAGATGATATAATTTATAGATATTTAAATTTAAGAGAATATAATTTTTAAAAAAAAACATAAATATTTAGAATAACTACATTAAAAAATATGTTATGAAATTATGAGAATTTCAACTATACACTATATATATTATTTATACTTTTTACTTACGTTTTAATTTTCTTTGACTTTATCCATTTTTTAATTTTTTTTCACCTGCCTTTCTTTTTGAAGTAACGAGGCGGTTTCAATTTAGATAACGAATTTTTATAAAAGTTCTTAACGGTAGAAAAAACGTATTGCTGTTTTATATTAACTGTGTCATTTCGGAATCCATTCATTACATAGTTGTTCATTTACTTTAGGGAACACGCGGAAAATTATATTTTTACCTTTTGTTTTTCTATTAGAATTTTTACTAGTTGCAATCGTGCAAACTGGCATTTCGTTAATAGTTTTAAATTTTTGTAAATTCACTGCAAAAAACTGAGGAAAGTCATTATAGAAAATAACAAATGTCTTAGAATATGTCACAAAAAGAAATGCTCCAATATTAGTTAGAGCTAGTAAGGCCGAACGCTCTGTTCTTGAAGTAAAAGTGCGAGCTTTGCGCCTAAGTGACGTCACTGGAGAAAATCGGAGGATTGGCGCGGCGAGAGTTTCTTCAAAGGAGTGAACCAGCCCTACTATTCTCTTTAGTCCTGGTTTTTGGCACTATGAGAACACTAAAAAGCTCGGTAATTTTTACTGAATAATTTTAGAAAATTTACATTATGATTTTTTAATATTTAATAAAATTGGAAAATTTTAATGTAATACCTTAGAGCATGGCAGAAAAATAATTTATTCGTATATATGAACTCTTCAATTTCGAACACTAAATGTGTGGTAATAAAACTATTATTTTATAAGACAACATTTCCGGTAAACCGTTACTAAGTGAAGGGAAAAATTACCAAATGAATGGTTTAAATACTGTATATTTTGGCTTTACTAATCAGATTTATGTTTTTTTACTTTCTTTTCCCCATGCAGATTCCTTGCTGATTAGGAAATAGTAATTGATAATTTAATCAGGAGATTTTTTATTTTACGCGCTAAAACTTTTCTAGCTTCCTAATTATATTTTTAGCTCTTAATATGTTTAGCTACTTCAGATTCAATTGAAATTACAATTTAAACTTCAACCTCTTCCCTCTCGCTCCCGTCAAAATCACGGCGTGAGCTTTCGTATCCTGTTTCTTGTGCCCGTGATATTTGAGGGCTAGAGCTTTCCAAAGTAATGCACTAGAAAGGTTTAAATATATTCACTCTTGGGCCTGGAATTTTATTATTTCTTATTTTACTCACTAGATGGCTGCACCACGCTATTTTTTATGTAACTATTTTTTATGTTATTTTTTTTAATGCTATTTATGTAACTATTTTTTATGTTATTTTAAATTATATGTTTGCACTATCCAAATACACGTATTTGTGATATGTATTTTGTACTCATAGCTCAGCTACTTATGCTCTTTGGAAATACACGTTCTGTGATAAAATAATGTTTATTATTGTGTACATTATGGATGTATGGAGTATATATGGAGTTTTAAAATTTCAGACTAAAAAAATTCTAAAAGTTAAAAATGAATATATATATAATGTACATACAACTTTTTTATATAATTTTCTTGAATAAAAAAAGTAGGCACTTTTATGTCCGTTCTCTTGAAAATTATAAGATCGTTAAGAAACTCTTACTATTTTCAAAATAACATTTATATTTTAGCTGAAATTGGACGTATAGTATGCGAAAATACTACTTTTATTTGTAGTTTACTAACTTATTTAAACTATTTAAAAAATGTTTTATTAAGATTCTTTTATTTTAAATCCTTTGTATTGTATTATATGCTCAAAACGTAACCGTTATTTTTAAAGGGGCTTGATTGTTCCTTCCTGCAGTCAGCTAGAAAAATGCTGCACATTCATAAGTTATGGGAGGTCATCAACTGTTCTTCCGGAATTTAAAAGGTTTGTGCATGCAAATCTTATGCACATAATTTACATAGACCACCATATAATAAATACATATCTTGTTTCTTTCTTGGCAAAGATCAATCTAGAATAAATGCATTAAACAAGCATACAAATACCATTGTAAAGCTTTAATACTTTTGTAAAGTTCAGTTTTTTTTCTGAGAACTACTTTTTAAAATTAGATATTTTTGTAAGTGAAAATTTTAAAACTTTTCTTCGTTGTTTGTTCGTTATAACGTTAGATAAATGTCTAAGTAGTTTTTAGAAAAAAATTATAAAATTAGAAAATAAAGTCTTTTTTTTTTTAGTCTTCTTTTTTTTTATAGGAAGAGAAATAACGATATTGCATGTAAATGCTTAGTTTATTTTTTTTGTGCCAATAGTTTAGTACTGGATTAATTTTTCAACAAAAATATTTTAAGGATATCAATAAAGTCTTCAGAATACAGCAAATTGATCCTTCACATTAGTTAAAAATATCAAAAATGCAACTATTTGCGATGATAGCAATTGGGACGAAAATTTGTATTACAGGGACAATAATTTATACTGAACACTTGATTTTTCATAATTAATCTTATAATTTGTGTGATTCATTTAAAGTTTGTTTATATGAATTATAATAATAGTTTAGTGCTGGAATCATTTTTCAACAAAAAAGTTTTAATGATAACAATAAAATGATCACAGCGCAGCTAATTGATCCTTTACATTAATTTTAAATATCAAAAATGATAGCAATTGGGTCATTAATTTGTTTTAAAGTGACAATATTTAATATTGAATTCGTGATCTTTCATAATTAATCTTATAATTTGTGTGATCTATTTAAAGTTAGTTTTTATGGTATTTTACTGAAGTTTAATTTTAGAGTTAAACTTTTATTTGACTGAAATTTTGCGTGACTGAACTGCGTGAAAAAACTGACTTAAAAAAGCGTGAAAAGTTTTGAAATGCACTGGTGGTTTAGCAAAAGGGTAAAATTGGGAAAATGTTTGTCCCTAATACACCATTTCCCTGTCTAATAACATGGAAAAACTGGTTTTGCTATGCCGAAAAACCTGCGGGTTAAAATCCGACTTCTTACAGACAGGACCGCAAGTAGGTTAATTTTTCGAATTACCTTAAATAATGTGTTGCAAGATCAAACTTTCTGTTTAACGTTTTTAAAGTTAAAACAGCTCAATCTTAATTTATTTGTACTTATGAATTCAATATTAGTTAAAAAGAGATAGCAAACAAAGGAAAAAAAAAAAAAAAAAGCTTTTAAGGTTAACAGAGTTTCAACTCCTATAGTGATTAGCTTAAATAATCCCAAAAGTACAATTTTTCTGTCTGATAATCAGAAAAGTACTAAAAATTGTCATTTAATCAACTGAGAATAATTTTTGTTTTCTATAGAGAATTATAGAACAAAATCTGAAATCGTGTAAAATTTCATGGTTAAAAATATATTATTATGATACTTTTATTATTAAAATTTCTGAAAATAAAATAATTAATTGGTTGATGATTGAATAAACTGGCCACTTTTATTTTGCACATACTGAAGAAACTTGATAATAAAAATATCTTTTATTACCAACAGAGGGCTTGATACTTACAGCTATTGATGAAATCGAAATATGATTACTTAAAAATAATTTATATCGAAAAAATAATTACTGTGCACTCACGGTTTATTTTGAGAAACGCCCTTAAAAAGCATATGCAGTGAGCAATAATAGGATTACCACCGAAGTTGCGAATCTGCATTCTTATTTTTCCAAATTATTTGTTTCCGTTATTCTATAAAATTTTAAAATATTTTTTCCCGAGATTGTTTTTGCAATTTTTATTCTTCCCAAACTTTTGTAGAGACATTAGAGACATTTTGTACTTACCTTTAACACAAACTAATTAAAATTTTAAAAATTGCTAAAATATCAAGAAATTTAATTTCTTTTCTTGCAACAAACTAGATGTTAAATGCAAAAACTAATTACATTTATCACGAACTAATTAATGCTAAAAATTTTAAAAAAATATCAAAAAATTCAATTTATATTCTTGTATCAAATTAGATGCAGTAAATAGATTTTTTTCAAGTTAATTCTTTTTCTAATTCCTGATTTTGACAACATCAAAAGAATTGCTACATAAAAGCTTTTTCTTGTACACTTCATGTATTTTTTTCGCCACCTGATTATGACAGTGATCAGTATCTCTTGGTCTCAAAACTAGTTAAAGATGATTTTTGTTCTCGAACTTCTGTAATACAAAATAAAAAATAATAATTAGCATATTATATGATTATCGGATTACTTAGTTCATCATTTTAATTAAGTATTCATCCTTTATCATTGAACCTTGAAATAAAAATAATGATTGGCAACAAGGAAACATGTCTTTATTCCAATTGTTATTAACATATTTCTATTTCTTTTCATAGATATTCATAATTTTTTCATTTTTACTTTTATTCACACCATTAACCTGTAATGATTTTGTAACAATTAACGATTGTTTGGAGCTTTTAATTATTTTACCCAACTTTTAACAAATGCAACAGATTCACATTTGAAAAAGTTATCCTAAGTTTTAATATGGGATGCAATTGATTTGCTTCATAAATTATTTAGTTAGATGCCAAACTAACGATCAACCTTAGACTTTTTTTATTTTTTCTGTATGGTTGAATAATTCCAACGGAAGAATAATTTATTATTTTTTAGCTATTTGTTTTATGGCCTGTTTTGTATCAAATAGTTATTTTTGGAGCTATCAATCAATTTGATCCAACCTTTGATAAATGCAACAAATTCACATTTTTAAAGTTATCTTAGGTTTTAATAAAGGATACAATGAGTAGCATCTTAATTTATTTAGTTAGATGCTAAGCAAACGCGAATATAAACTTAGAAATAAATTTAGAGGAAATTAGTCTTATTTTTTATGATTGGTTAAATAGTTCCAAAGAAACAATATTTTATTTTTTTTAAGCTATTTGCTTTCAGACCTGTTTTATAACAAATAGTTACGTTTGGAGCTAACAATCAATTTGATCCAATCTTTGATAAAAACAATAGATTCACAATTTTTAAAGTCATCTTTAATGAAAGATACAATAATTAACATCTAAACTTATTTTGCTAGATGCTAAACAAACTAGAATAAAACCGTAGAAATAATCTTAGAGGAAGTTAGTTATATTTTTCTAATTATTAGAATTTTATTTTTTCTATTGCTTTGTTTTCTCTGATTTCTATTTGCAATTTACTTTTTATGTTTGATTATATTTTCATTGGACATTTTTAAAATATAACTCGAAGAAATGATAAAGGTTTTAAGGTGACTTAGAATAAAGGGAAGAAGTTTTTTTTAAAAAATAAAACTGATATTAATCATGTTGCTGAATCAAAATGCAACTCAAATTACAATCTAAAAGGAAAATATACTTAAATATAACTTTTGAACTATTTAACCTTTGAGTTCAATAGAAGCGAAATAAAACTGAAATAATAAAGAAGAAAGAAACTACTTGAATTAGAAAAATGAATTTTAAATCTGTGCATTGTTTTGTGTGCATTGTTTTTATTCCCATAATTGTAAAAGATTTCATGGAACAGATCAATTTGACTCGAAAGTTATCGCTGTTTCTTATTGTTCTAGGCTCAAACAATGTATAGAAAATTATATTTCATTTACTTATTTAAAGTAAAATTTCGTTGGATTTAAATAATGCTGAGAAATAAACTTTACTTTTTCTTGCATTTTTTTATTTTTCAAGTTTATTAATTTGTAAGTAAATAAACGAATTTAAGTGATTCTGTTTTTCGAATCACACAATTTCAAACAAATGAGATAAAACTATGTTATAATAGTTCATTAACGTACTCGCGTACATTTTTTAAAATGTTACAATTTAATGACGCACTTTAAAAACTTTCCTTTTTCATATTGTATGAAAAGCGTGGCTGTTATTTACGCCAATAACAGAATAAAATTTATGGGTAAAATAATATAGATAAAATGTTTCCAAAATAGTACCCTGAAAGGAGTGAGTTGTAAAAAATGGCATTAAGCCCAATAAAATGCTAAATAATAAAAAAAAATTAGTTTTAGAGAAACTGAGATGGAAGCACCTTTACACAATTTTTTGAAAAATACATATTTTTCATATTTAAGATTTATTTAGCTGACCAAAAGGTGCTCTTTTAATAGATTTGCGATCAGAATAATTATAAACCAATTTATGTAATACGTTCATGCATTAATTTTCATTAATTTGCGATATTTACAACAATATATTTTTTTAATTTTAGTATTGAGAGTACAATTAAGTCTTTTAAAAACGGATTATCTTAGTTTTTTATATTTTCAGTTGTATATCATTCAATATTAATATCATTAAATATTTTTTGAGAATCTTAAATGATAAATTCTATTCAATAAATTTATGAAGATTTATTTCCTTAAAAATTAATTTTTTCACTAGTTTTATTTTCAATTGATATAGATCATGTATGATTGGTCAACTAAAAATATGTTTGACTGTTAAAATTTATTTGATTTCATGGTTGCATTTTTAAATGTTTTTATAAATAATCAATTTGCTTATCAGTGAACATTAAATAACATATATTCTTTTTCTTTTAAATTAATGTAAATAGAAAAATATATTTGAAATTCAATTATATAATATATATATATATTAATATCTTAAAAACAGCAGTGTAGTTTATTGACATTTACTCGGGAGAAAAAAAAATAGAAATTCACCAAATCTTGAATGCCAGGAAAATGATATATTAGCTTAGAAGTTTAAAAAATAGTCATTTTAGGTTAATAGTAAGTAACTCAACTTAAGCCTTTATGTTAGATGGACCATAAATTGCTTAAATTAATTATTTTTATCCACTGTAGAAAGAATCAAAAACATTTTTATTGCTTATATGTACAGAATAAAATTGTAGATAATATATCACATATCAATCACATTATAATCAATCATTAAATAAATAAATAACTTTGATTACATCCAAGCATATTACAGTCATACATAAACTTGATATTGGGTTAATATTTGCTTTCCCTCCTTACAGTATTAGCAGTTAAAATAGGAGTTAAGCCAGGTAAATGACAGCCGGGATAATGACAAATTTGCCATTTTATAGCATATAACTTTACTTTAATTAAATATTTTGGCCTAAGACGTTTATATTCTGTAGAAAACAACAGGATTTCTTAAAACAACTCAGATAAATCTATGTAGTTTATGTTATTAATGGTTTCAAGAAACCAGGAAAATTACAACATAAAAACCTACTCACCTTGAAAAAATTTTTGTAAAAAGATTTTGAACAAGAAAATTGGTTCTTTATTCATGCAACAAGACATGTTCATATAAGAGGTTATCTAATCAATCTATTAACATAAGATATTGATTGCTGGCTCTATCTATTTTGGCTATAAATCACTAAAATAAAAGTAGCCAGGAAAAATGACAGATTTTCTTGGGACAAACAAATTATTGACAGAAAAAATTAATTGAAACGAAGTTTTTGTAAATAATACCCTCTGCGTATATTTTAGAAATGCTTACACCGGTTAAGATTAAAAAAATTTAGATATTGAAAAATTTATAGGAAGTTTTGAAGCTAGTTATTATTGGAAACATTGTTTGTGACATGCCAGGAAAATAACATTTTGAAGTTCAATTAAATTTTTTAACTATACAAAACAGTCAATGCTAGTGCAAAGTTATTTTAAAATGCTAACAGCTATGCTATTTATTAAATTTTTTTTTTAAATGTTCTTTTAGTATTATAGTATTAGATCTTGGAGCAAGGGACAGTGAATTGTCATATTTCGTGAGAATCACCTATATATATATATATATATATATATATATATATATATATATATATATATATATATATATATATATATATATATATATATATATATATATATATATATATATATATATATATATATATATACTTTCATGTTTATAAGCTATTTAGTATTAATGTTTTTCAAACTCAAAACATCTTCGACTGACAAAAAAAAAGTCTCACGTTTACAACACGAATCCGTTGGTGAAATTTCAACACAATTTTATTAGATATATTTATGTTGATAAGAACACAAATTTTACTGATAAAATTAAATCA
This sequence comes from Parasteatoda lunata, assembly GCA_949128135.1. NCBI lineage: Eukaryota > Metazoa > Arthropoda > Arachnida > Araneae > Theridiidae > Parasteatoda > Parasteatoda lunata. Next base: position 80,987,850 of record OX421980.1, read on the forward strand.
GTATTTCTCATGTTCTAAAAAGGTCATTAATTTTTTGGTACAATGTTTGATTACATAAAATCGAAAAAGTAAAAAAATAAATCTCAAGTTTTTTAGATTTTTAAATATAAGAATCCTGATTTAATCGAAATTAGTATTAAAAATATCCGAGATAAGGAATCTTGTTAAAACTTGTTTTGAAATGTCGGAAGAAACTTGTAACACCCTTCCTAGAGATAAACATGTTTTTGTTTCTGACTCTTTGTCCCACTATTAGATTACACTGTCGGAAAATGAAAGAAAGTTAATTTTTTGTTACCCCGGAAGTCTACGGGGTGATTCCGTCTAGTTAAGTTTAATATTTGTTTTGTCTTTTTACTCTCGATTCTTATGAATGATATTTTTTTGCTTGCATGATATTTTCTTTTTATTGAAGGTACGAATATATCTGAAGGCGAATCACGCAAAATTCGAACCTTCAGTCACGTGACTTATGATGCAAAGCGTGTCAATTTGGTGAAAGTGGCTATCGATGTTTTTGTTTTTGCGTGTTTAATAGAATGTTAATGATTTCCGTAATTCTGCTCATCATTTGATGACATAGATATTTCATACTAAAATAGCTTTTCCAGAAATAGCATGTTCATTTATAAGAGTTTATATTTTTATCTTTAATACATATTAAGTCTACGGAATCAATTTGTGACTTGTATACTGTATATTGTATAAAGTAGGTGTTAATTATTTTAATTTAAATTTTAAACATTTACTTGACTAAATAGATTGTTGGCAATTTTTTTTTTTATTCTGAGCATAGCTGTCAAAATGCTAATTTAAAATACTCTGCATAGCTTCAAAAAAATGGCTTCTGCCTAAAATGAGCGTGTAAGTAAATAAACAAAGATAGAAATGTGTGTTAATAGAAATGAACAAAATAGTCTTCATTACCTTTATTTTCCCATTATTTCGCAATACAATAAAGTAAAAGCTTTAAACAAGTCTGAACATATTTACTTGAGCACATTTACATTAACTTTTCAATTAATACTATTTCCGGTATAAATCTATATTTACTTAATATCGATTTTCTTTTCCTTATTTCAGTTTCTTATTAGAATGCATAGTGCAAAAAAAAAATTCTACCTTGAATAACTTTTGATCTAATGATTGGATATTCACATTCTAAGACTCAATCTTAATAATTCGAAAGGGTAGCTTCAAATATGTTAGTTAATTTGTGCAGATGATATTTAAGTTAAGAAATAAAACACAAAAACATACTTTCTTCTAAATAAACATACCTTTTTTTTGTTGACGGATTCAAATTTCGGACTCCCAAAATATAGGGAGTAGCCGCAAACTGGAAAATATAGTTCGTTTTTGTGCATGGTTTTGAAACTTAAAATATCGTCTTGCAATAATAAATTAGAATATTTGAGGTCAACCCCTCGAACCTTGAAGATTGAGTCCTAGAACTCGAAAATCTGATAATAAGATCAAAAATTAGTCAGGGTAACCCATTTTTTTACGCACTGCACACTAATCTTTAAATTGATAGGGATCTAAATATAAAATAAACTAAAAATATATTTTAAGTTGATAGGGAAAAAAACTGTCAATTCATGTAGCAGTATAAAAGCGTTCATTTCACAGCAAGATATTATTATTTATGAGAAAATACCTGTTTTTTAAGCAGATAAGTACTGTTGTTTTAGCAAAATAAAACTCGAAGAAATAACTAAGTCAGCATTGTGGTCGGTGCAAGTCAAGTGCAGAAACCACATGACCAGTCGAACCTGGGTCACCTCATTGTGAGGCAAATGCTCTGTCCCCCGAGTCACGGCAGCTCTAGTATTTTGTTACAAAAAATTCTTAAACTGTCTTTGTCTTAAGTCTTACTTAATGAAATCGTGTAAAATTGTTTAATAATAGCTTGGACCTTTCTTTATAAAAATGTCTAGCATTTTAATTTACAGAGAAATTATATTTAAAGACGGATAATTATCAAGTTGGGTATCACTTCAACAATGAAATTGAATCACAATTTTATTCATACGATGTTTAAAACCATGAAATAATTTCTGAAAAGTAAGAGCAAGTATAGAAAATAATCGTTAAATGATTTGGGAAAAAAAAGATTAAGTCATTATAAGATAAGCAAGACTGTGTGATAAAAAGTAGAATTTAAATAGACAGACTTAATCCATTTATGATTAGGATTGAAAACTGAAAGAAACTGTTTCGTGAAAAAAAAGAACCGGAAAAATTTGTATTTTTTTTAAACAGTTTTTTTTTTTCTGGGAAAAGCTGAAAATTTGAAAGCAGGTCTTAGTTTTTTTATTTATTTACTTTTTGAGCACGTTTACAAACTATTCAGTTAGCTATTTCCGACTTAAATCCATGTTAACTTAACATGGATTTTCTTTTCCTTATTCCAGCTTCTTAATAGAATGTATACCCTAGATAAAAAAAATAAATATAAAAAAATAAAAAAAAAAAAAAAAAAATTTTTTATATAACTGCGTATTATATATCTAAATCTGTTTTTACATGAATCAGTTTAACACCAAACCCGTATTTACATACTTATATTTCCTTAAAATTTCTGAGTGCTTAGTTTTTTAGTATAGATAATTAGCCTTGAAATATTCATTTCAAATTTGCATTATAAAGAAAGCGACCTTTACCAAGACAGTGTAATACACTTATCATTTAGCGGTGAAGGTGATCTAGTTAAAGAAAACTGATATAGCTATTGCAATTGTTATAAATAAATAAACTCGGTTTTTAGATGTGGGTGGAACACAACGAAACCCGTCAGCTTTATATCTCCACCCCCAATTTTATGTTTCCTTGCTTAAGTTTGATTCATAACCGGGAAACAAAGTTATTTATATTAAAATTTTTCTGTTTTGTTACAAATATTCCTTTAGATATATTTAAAACTATCTAGAATCCTTGACATAGATTATGAAAGCAACAATTGGATATAAATGGTGTGTATAAATTTAAATAATTTAGTATAACATTGCCTAAACCTTTTTTTAAAAAAAATTAATGCACGTATAATTGAATGGCGTATATTTTCTACAGAAAGAAATAAATTGTGTGTCACAAAAACTTGATATAGAACGATGAGGTTATGTAATACATTGTTTGCATAAAACTATAATTAAGAATTTTTTTTTAAGTATTTTAAAAGTTGATGAAACTGCAAGCAATATATTCCTCATAATAATCGTACTATAATGTGAAAAACTCAAATTTTTATTTTTTGTTGTAAATGTTGTCGTAAAGTGACTCAGCAGAGATTTTTACAATAAAGTATCTGGGAAAAGTAATATCCATAAATGCCAATATAGGCTCATCTTCCTAATGATGCATCTCAAAAGGGATTCTCGGGTTTAAATCTCGGTTATAAAGGCTTACCCCTATTTTCCTGCTGATGTCTCAAATTTTTCAATCAAAATTTTTTACAGTAATTATTGAATTTACGGTAAACATTAATGGCACCCTGAGTACTTTTTACCGTACATTTTCAGAAACTTATTTTTATACAGTAAATAGACTATTTTATGTTTAATTACAGGAAAAACTTCATTGTAGTCTTTAGTTTATTGATGTATAGAAAATCTTTTCTAAAAAAAGTTGTGGTTTTGAAATTGCATACACCATGTAACCAAAATATAACATTTCTTCTGTATTTTGCAATATTATACCTCCACCAAATGATTTATATATTTGGCCATAACATTTGACGTTTCTGGTTGGTAAAAATATATACTTGTCGCATCAAGAAGTTGTGGCATACTATTTTCGCCTCTGTGTTCTTGTTTCTTGCTAGAAATGTCGTTGTTGTGTTACTATTTTTCAAGCTTTTTCCGTTAAAATCATACAGATCCATACGTAAAATCTGCATGAAACTTAGCATTTCACGATCGTATTTAAGATTAGCTGAACTTAACATCACTTATCTCTCAGTTTTTCATGGTCTTCAGTTGTCAATTTTACCTATTGAAGAGATCAAGGCCAATAAAGAACGTGGGAAATTTAGGCGTGGTCGTTTGATTGAGGAGGTTATTTTTGCTATATCGTTTTTGACGGTCATCGACATTGAACTATCTGCTCAATGAATGACCGATTAAAGGAAGTCTTTATTTATTTATTTATTTTTTTTTTCATTTTTGAATTTTAAAATTTTTGAAGCATCATGTTTCAGAAAAAATCTTTTCCTTTTTTTTTAAATCCCACTTTAAAAAATTACGGATTAAATTACGGTTCAAAGTACGGGCACTTTGTGAGCCTCATCCGTAACATCCATTATACCGTAAAATTAAATTTGACAGTAATATTTACTTTAATTGGAGTGATTCAGTGATTTTTGCCGGTAATTATTACTGTAAAAATATATACAGTAATTTTTATAGTAATGTTTGTTTAATTAGAGGGATTCGGCGATTTTATGGTGATTATTATTGTATAAATTATGGCGTATTAGTTTTTTTTGTTCCATATCATGTTCCGTTAAGAAATATATTTCACGATAAAAAGTACCGGCAACTAGAGTGCTGGTACTTTTTCCCGCAATTTGATACGGAATTCTTTAAAGTACAAATCATTTAAAAGCTGTTAAAATTTCATTGAGAGTAACCAACTTATAATGACACAATAAAATAATAATCTTTCATAAAGTTTCGTAGTAAAGATAATGTCGTAGCTTCATTAATGTTGAATGTTTTTTTTTTTCTTTACCCTAATCTAATATTAGTATTAGAATGAAATATGGAACTAATCTTTATTTCCCGAAATCTAATAATTTGTCAAAATCTTTAATTTGTGGAGGATTCTGTAATAAAATTCTCAAATTAAATTTTTTATATGTGAATGGGCGATTAGAAAAAAGAATAATATTCCTTACCACACGCTAAAAAATGTTTTCTTTAACTTAATTAAACAATATAGAATAGATCTAAATTATAAAAATAAATCAATTAAACATTTTTATGAATATCTTATCTGAGATTATTAGGGAAAAAATTGTAGCAACTGTTATTTCAAAATATTTCGATAATAATTTCGCTTGCAGTCAAGGAAGCATTAAAAAAGTATTGAAACTGCACACTATCTAGGCATGAAAACATATACTTTGCTTTGTTAATTGTTTGGGTTTTGTGCAATTGTTTTAATTGTCTTTAAAAATAATTCATAAAATAACTTTGTATCGATTTTTATTCCTCAGATAAATATATAAATAACGATTCCACGACCCCAAGAAGCCCTTGCGCCCCTTTTTTTTTTTAGTTGTCCCTTTCATTTTATGGTTTTGCGACATATGATTTTTCTGGCACTTAATTATGTTTCCTTGGGTAGATTTTAACGCAGTTTACCATTTAACGCAGATTAGTTACTTTAAACCTATAAAAAGCATAATTTCAGTTGGCTTTTGTGCGATTTTCCCCATTCTAGTACATTAAGCTTAATTAATACACGAAAGACTTGTACCAGTATAAGCCAAACTTTTTACAAAGGTAAAATTTTTAAGTCAATATATTCCTTATCATTGTGTCCAGATAGGTACTTTACTAATTTATTAAATTTCTTCTAGTTAACTCTTTCGTTACGAGCACCGTATTTAGCTGATATCCACGCGATTACCCGTGTGTACGAGTGCCATGTTCAGCCGGCATCCAGGCGATGGCCTATGTGTACGAGCGTCGTATTCAGCCGGCAACCAGGCGATAACCTGTGTGTACGAGTGTCGCATTTAGAATACACTTCATCAGCGTGATACTGTATGATAACCATTAATACCACTAAAAGAATATTTTGAATGCGCTTAATATGTTTAATAACTCGATTGCATTTTTATTTATAATGCTTGAAAAATCTCCAAATATATTGTTGTTTGAGTAAGAAAATCCAAACATCAGTTTACCGACAATGCAATGTGCATACTTCACGGCTTGATGCACAGTTCAGTGGCGTTACTTCAGCGGAGAGTTCCTTTTTTTTTCTATTCAAGCTCAAAAATTGATCAATAATTAGTTTTGCAAATTTAAGAAATTGCAATGATGAATTACTGTTTTTCTTAGATCTAAATAACTACAAATAAATGCAAATTAGAAAAATTATTGTTTGGAAGTGAACCGTGTTTGAAAGATTTTACCTTTAACGCAGAAAGATACTAGTGCTCCATTTCATAGCCATAAATTATTAAAATGCTAAATATAATAGTTTTCACTCATTTTGATCTAAATTAATACAAAATAATAAAAAAAGTAAGAAAAATATGTTTATTAAATATTCCGCGTCAAAAGGTTAACGTTTATATGAAATAGGTAAACCAATAAACGCTAGATCTCTTTGAACAACTATTAAAATAAAGATAAACGTAAATAATATGTCAAATTTATTTATATAATCCAATAACAATTTTGTTTTTTCAAAAGGATAGAAAAAATTAGCTTGTTTGAAATAAAATTGATTTACTATGAGTGTTTTTTATTTTCAGAATGGGTAGTTTCACCTCAGCGCCTAAAATCTTAAACGATGATACAGCTGACAATGACTTACTTTTGCAGAATGTATCGACATGGGAGGATTTGCACTTGCGTTGTCAAGAAGAACTTTCTTGTCTTCCTCCCAAAATGACTCGATCATTCAAAAATGTGAAAAATTCCTCCCAAAACACTTCAGACAGTCTCATCCGAGTTATGCAATGGAATGTTTTGTCTCAAGGTAAAGCGTTACATTTATTTTTGTTTGGTTGTAATCCTTACTGCAACAAACAAACAAATTATTGATGTTTATTGCCTTTTCCCGAAGGCCGTTTATATTTAAACTATTTCATTTGGTCTTTGATATATTTTGTATATAAATAGATTAGAGTTAAAATTTTAATGTAAGTCTTCTATAAAATAAAGACGAGTAATATAAATTTTTATTAAAAAAGTTAATATTTGTCAAGTATTGCGATTTGTTATAAATCTGAAATATTCTCTCGTCCTGAACAATAACATACGAGACAATTTTCTCCCTGATAGTAATTTCTGTCAACTTTTATGCTAAAATAATGACATATTTAGTATACAGGAAGAGGGTAGTTACAATTTTAATGCAACTTCTTTATAAAATAAAAGACGTGTATTATAAATTTTTATTGAACAAATGTTACCATTTGTAAAATATTGTGATTCGGCATAAATATAAAATATTCAACTTCTCTCATCTTGAACAATAACATCAGAGACTATTTTCTCCCATATGGTGATTTTTATCACCTTTTTTTAAAAAAAATGATAATATATTTTCTCTGCAGGAAGATTATATTTCTTTATAAAATAATGACACGTAATCTAAATTTTCATGAAAATAGTTACCATCTGTAAAATATTGCTATTTGGCATAAATCTCAAACATTCAACTGATCTCATCCAAACAATAGCATATGAGACTATTTTTTTTCCTGATGGTGATTTTATTTTATTTATTTATTTGTTTGTTTTACTTTTTTTTTCTTGCTAAAATGACGCTTTATGTTGTATACAAAAAGACTATAATTAAAATTTCACTATAAATCCTATGTATAATAGAAACTACTAAACCAGAAACTACCAAACTTGAAAACATAAAATAAGTTGTCATGAAATTTTATTTTTATCAAGAAAAGTTACAAAAATTAACCACCAGGTTAAATATAGTCCTGTAAGCTTGACATGTCCAGGATGGGTATAAGTCGAATATGCAAATTCGAAATATTGTATAAATATTAACCGTTTTTAAGGAAAATTTTTGTTATATGTTTTTACTATTTTTTTCAGATATTCTCGTGAAAAATATTACTGGTTCTGAATAGAGCATTAAGTTCTATTTTCCTTCCCATGTTTCTGTTTTGTTTCTTCTTTGTAAAATTTAGAATTGTCTATAATATTTTCAATCTTGTTTTTCTGTCAAATGAAGTATCAGCAATACATTTCAAATGTGATCACATTGTCTTATGCCATAGGTTTTACATTTGTTTACACCCATAATTTTTTATTGTTTATAATTTTGCATTCGTAAAAAAATATGCGACGATCTTAATATTTTAAAAAGCAGTAGCGATATTGGCTTAAAATGTTTATTTAATATTTTAAAATTGCACGGATATTTAAGTTCTAATATTGTTTAAACTATTTTCTTAAGCTAATGATCTTATTAAACTATAAAAATTTTGTAAAAGGTATATAATCAGATTTCAATAAAATTAATATTTTCAAAAAAAAAAAAAAAAAAAAAAAAAGCGTTGCACGTATTGATTGTGGTAAAAAAATGAACAAGATTACAGATTTAGTATTTCTACCCATGCAATTAAATTTCTTTCAAGTATCTTTATTAAGCTTGATTATTTATTTTAAGATTTTATTATTTCATGCGTGAAAAATTTTTGGAGGGAAAAATTGAGTTTCACTATTAGTTTATTTAGTTTAAATACAGTTGATTTAGAAAAATTAGGTAAACTAGGTAAGGATAGCCTGGTTAGTATGGAGTTGGGTCAATGCCTAAGTGATCGTGAGTTCGATTCCCACCAAAGATTCCCTTTAGTAAATGGTGACTGATTCACGTTAGATCTGCCAGATCACAAAATACTCCTTGTTAACGAATCACTACTATGGCTAACGGATCTCTACTACTGAATTAGAGATTGGTCGTTCTCTAGCTCAGGTCAAAATTACGATCTGTGAATGAATGGATGTATGAATGGGTCCGCCCTACAAAAGGGCTATGACATGTGTGCGGCTGAAGTCGTATTCTTGGCATAGATAGCACCCAATAAAAACAAGAAACGCACCCTCTGCCTTAAAACCCGCTGGGTTTTTCCCAGCAGGCTTGCTAGTATTGGCAAGTGACATTAGAAACAACAACAGTTTATGTTTATTTAATAATTTTGCATTTTCACTAAGCGAAAAGAAATTTCTCTACGTTTTGCAATTCTACACAATATAATATTTAAAAAGGTTTTGATACAAATATTTAATTTAATATTTTATGCATTTGACTCGGAGTTTTTATAATCCCTGAATTTTCATTGAAATTGCATATTACATTATTTATAGAAAACGAAAGATAAATATCTGAAAATGTGCTTGATATTACCATTGCTAGAAGTATAATTTTTAAGTTTTAAACAGTCATTTATATTGAAAACGATATTGACTAATGTGTACTGTAATAAAGCTAAATTTAACTCACTTTAGATTTTTTTCAAATCTTAATGTCAACTGACTGAAACAAATCCATAGTTTTTCTCAACTGTGCAAACTAGTGAATCAGAAAAAGAGCTCAAAACTTATAGGAAGCCGAATAATCGATGTAATCAGTTGTCTTTAAATGAACCCAATCTAGACTTCTTGTAAACTTTTTAAGTGACTTATATTATCAAGATTATACACTACTAATCTATTGATTTGTTCTTACTGCTAGAGCGAGTCAAAAGCTACTTGAGTAAATATTCTCTATCTGATAATATAATGCTGCTTTGTATATTTTATTTTTTGTGTTTAACTGTCGAATCAATTTCATTTGCTACAATTTACTCTTTGGTAAAAAAATAAAAAGGTCATGGTAGCCAAAAGAACAGTGCTTGTAATCTATTGTATAATTTTAATTAAATCTATTTAAAACATTATATGAAAAAATCAATTTGCTTAAAATATTTTCAATCTAAAAAAACTCTAGCCTTTTTTAACAGGACTCATTCTTGCTCTCAATTTTTACAATACTAATATTTCTAAGCCAAAAAAAAATTTTTGATACGATATTTTTCTTGTTTTATGTGTTTTACTTACTTATATATTCAGTAGAATAATATCATGAAATATCTGTACATAAAAACCAAGAAATTAAATTGGAAATCTGTAAAATTTTGTGTCTGAACTATTTATTTTTAAATATTTTTTATTTTTTTTTTAAATTTTTAATAACATATGTCTTTTTTCTTTTTTTTTTGTGTTGAAGTTATAGTTCGACATTTAAGTGTCTAGTTTTTTTCCCTTATAGATTTAGATTAAAAGAATCACTTTACTCAAAAAATTTAAGCTCCATGAATTTTATATATACTTAAACGTCTTTATACTCAATAAAATAAATATTGCTTGTAAATATGATTAGCATTTATTTTGTTTTGAATGTTATTTGTATTTTGTACTATTTTTTAAATTGCAAAGACGACAAAATTTTCAAAAAAAATATAATTATAAATAAAAATATTATTATAAAAATTCTTAAGAAATGCTTATTTTTCATATTTAAGGTAATTACAAGATATGGTGATAAGCTTTATGAGTAAAAAAAAAAAAGCGTAGCAATGACGTCAGAAACGTGCTTTTTAGTGAGAGATTTTTAAACTTTTGACGTCAGTCAAGTACACTCCTTATCCTTAAAGTAATTCTTTCTTGAGTTCAAGATCCCGTTTGATAATCTATTAACACACAGATAGTGGGAGAATGACACCTACTACGTTATCTAAGTGATTTTAGAAAGACGTAGTTGGATACAAAGCAGAAATAGTCATCCTACAACGTTACAAAACAATCATTTAATCAAGTGGATGAATAACATAGAATAGAGTTTGGAAAGTGAATCATCAACGGTAGTTTGAAAAAAAAAAACAAGAAAATAAAAAAACAAAATAAACTATTCGGATCAAGTTATTCGAATCAATTCATTTAAATTAATTATTAAAATTAATATTTTAATTAATGGTTTCATACATCAAATTTGAATATAATTGAATTAATTATTAAAGCGAAAAAAAAAAACAACGTGAAAACATCGTCATTTAACGTTTAGACATCGAGGAAGTTTCTCATTTAAAGAACTGAAACTATAGCTTGTCAATTTATGACTTTCATTAGTGCTTTATTACAGATGTTTTTTTGCTTTAGTCTTAAAAGCATAATTGAATTATTATTATTATTCGAGTTGAAGGTTAATTATGAATTATATTCTTAATGAAGATTATAATTAAATTAACTATTCATAAATTAAAACAAATTATTATTTTAATTGAAGATTCAACTCTCATTCGGAGAAGTGATTCGAATCATAAGCTATTTTGTTAAGTTTATTCAAATCACGGCTTGTACTCGGTATAAATGATTTGAAACTGAATCAGTCATTTGAATAACTGATAGAACAACCAGCTTTAAGATAATAAAGTACATTGTATTTTGGACACGTGTTTGCAATATTTTATAAATGAAAACTTCATAAAACACTTATCAACCTTAACACTTATTTTAAACACTTAATCTTTGAAAATTCTTTTTAGCCCTCGCAATCAACACTGACAAGTTTGTGGCTTGTCCTCTAGATGCTTTATCATGGAGCACTCGACGATGGCGTCTTCTTGAAGAAATGGTTTCTTGTCAACCAGATATTCTCTGTTTTCAAGAAGTGGACCATTACCAATTTTTCAAGAGTACTCTTTCTCCTTTGGGATTTAGGGGTGTGTTCTATCCTAAACCTGATTCTCCTTGTTTTTACATTGCTGAAAACAATGGACCTGATGGCTGTGCCATATTTATCAACGAAGACAAATTTGAACTTTTAGATATGAAGACAAGATCTTTGGAAGTTTGGGGTTACCAATCAAACCAAGTTGCTCTCCTTTGCAAATTAAGGTAACTTTTATCTCATATACTTTAGCATTTTTCCATTACGATGACTAAATTGACTTCAGGGCCGGAGAAAAATGAAAAAGAAACAAAAAACTGGTAACGGAACTACCTCATTTATAGTTAGTTTTCTTGAGAAGTAGTTTAAGCTCCAACTTTTTTTAATTATAAACATTTCATCACAATTTACAATATAACAGCCATATGTTTATGTTTTAACTGTTAAAAAAAATCTTGGTAGTCATGGAAATTTGAATATTTCTAAAAGCAAAGTCGTACTGAAATTTTTCATTCTTGCACTTCTTGTACCTATCTACAAACAGTGCGTCAATGCTCAATCGGTTACCAAGTAAAGATGTTATCCTAAGCTTTTTTATTGAGTTAACTCGACTTTGTTTGAGAAATCACATCACGTATTTTGAAAGAAAGAGTGTATGTTGATTATTTTAATTTGATTATAAATTGCAAGAGAAATCAAAATCACAAGAAAATTAGAATTTCTCACAAACAATGTTCAATATGTAAACACCTTTTGCCTCAAATAAACACAGTATTATGCCAATTTAATGATACCATAGAAGTTGTTTACCTTATTTTTATTGGTTAGGAAACTCTATTAGGTAAAAAATAGTTAGAGTAGTGTAAGAACTTTCAGTATTAACGCTGTTGTTGGTAAAGTACATTAACAGCGTATACACTTCATGTAAGAAATATTTTTAAAAAAATTAATTATTTTTCAAATTTTGATTTTATTGCAAATTAATACAATTGATGTATTACTTAAAAACTCAAACCTGATAGTTAGTTTATAAATCTAAAATCAACGAAATCAAAACCTTGTGAATTCCCTCTTTATGCCATTAAACCTTGATTTATTTTTAGATCTTAGAGAAACAGCTAATATATAATTAACATTAGCTATTATAACGTATAATATAATAGTGCCTGGCATAAAAAAGACTAAAATTAGCGTATATTTAACGTATATTAGAAATTGTGGTTTAGTTTTAATATTTAAATGAATAAACATTATTATATTGAATTGAATTAAAATAAACGAAACACAGCTGAAATCCACAGATTGTTTAACACTTCAAACACTGTTTAAAATTCCCAGATTGTTCCTAAAGTCTAACCATCCTAGATTGTTGAAGCCCAAGGTTATATTAAAAGCTATATATTGTAAGATATTATGTAATTTCCCAGACTAGTTTCTTTTTTTCCAAAAACATACATTTTTGTAAAATTCTGTCTCTTAAAAAAAGTTACAGTTTGATGTAAAAAATTTCTTTTGTTGTAGCTTATTAAGAACTAGTAAACTTTTCTGATCGTGATCCATGAAAAAAATGTGAAGTATATTTAATGTAAAGTTTTGTCTATAACACTAGATCAAAAAATTTGGTTAAAATGTTTAAAAAAAGGGAGTAAATTTTCTGCTGAATATTCCATTTCAATTTCTAAAAGGAAAAATAAAGTATTGAAAATCACCGATAGGGAAAAATTTGACGCGTAAAATACAATATACAATTATTTAGATCATGAGAAACGCGGTCATAAAGGCTTTTTCGATCGTAAAAAAATTGACAATATTTCTTAGTAATATTTATCCCTTGTGTTATAATTGATTCATAAGCCAACCGGACAATAAAAGCTAGTCACATCTTAGTAAATCATAAAAGGAATAATTTAATACCATGAACCTCTGGATTAGTTAAGAGCGTGGACATAGTTAAGATAGAAGTCCACTTTTCCAGGCGCATTGAATACAGTTTAATTCGCTTGCTGAGGATTTGGTCTCGCAACTTCACCAAATTACGGGGTTGTCGTTTTCTTCTTTTTTTCCGTTGTTCTAACACACTTCACAAATTTTTCATGGAGTTCGATTTAAATTCTTGAGCAAGACAATAGAAACATAATAGAATGTGTAAAATTTTATGAAACCAGTCACATATTTTTCTAGTACAATGAGCTTTGTTGTTGTCCTCTTGAAGAATAGAGGTATCAATAACGCATGAAGACGTTGACTAAAAGACAATACTTGATTAACCTGAATGTTAAAATGATCATATTGGCTAATGTTTGTAGTTATCTTAGTAAGTAAGCCGAATTCATAATAAGAAAAATACCGCCAAAACATCATAGAGATACCCGGTATTAAATTATTCTTTCCATGATTTCTTTTAAAATGAAATTTTTTTTATCCGATATCTTTGTTTTTTTTCCGACTAAAAGTATAATTATTTAAATTATTCGTTTTTTTATAGGAGAAAAAGTGACGACAAAGTGTTCTGGATAGCTACAACTCATCTGAAAGCTCGACAAGGGCCTTTATTAGCAACGATGCGACGTGAGCAAGGTAAAGACCTCATGGATTTTATAAAAGTTTTTAGTGGTAACAGTCCAGTCATCTTGACCGGTGACTTCAACGCCAATCCTGCCGAACCTGTGTATAAAATAGTTCTCAACGACGACATCAATCCTTTAGACAGTGCCTATCGTTACCTAAACAATAGGCGGACTGAACCAGCTTATACTACTTGGAAAATTCGAGAAGATGGTGAATATTGTCAAACGCTCGATTATATATTCTTCAGTAGAAATTCTTTTGAAGTTTGCAATCTTCTTCAACTTCCAACTTGTGAAGATATTGGTGAAGGTCGTGTGCCTTCTTATAAATATCCATCGGATCATTTCTCATTGGTAGCTGATTTAGATTTGAGCGAAAGTTAAAGTAAATTAAGCCTGCATACTGTTTTTCACCAAAGAACTAAAAACGTGAATTTGGTTTTAACATTCAGCTAGAATCAGACTCAAATACTTAAGCCATTTAGATTCACTTGCAACCCAGCACAATTCGAATCTTCTTACTGTGAAACGAGACTAAAGTATTATTACATCATTATTATTTGTTATACATGGTATTTAATTTAATTTTTTCAATGACATTGATGTGATAGATAAAAGCAGCCTAAGACAAAAATTTGTTTTCCTCTAAAATTGGCTTAATTATCATTAATTTTCATTGTATTTATTACTATACATCATTATGATCTCTGAACTGTTCGCGAAAGAGAAGCATTCAAGCATTGTAATATATTTAGTTGAAGTATTTCTTTGGGCTATAGTTTGCCTAATATGCGATGAATATATTTATAAAAGACTCGGTGAACATATTTATTTTTATGTTATTTAAACTTTTTAGATTCAAGGTTCACTGTTATTGATATAACGAACGATGCTGCTATTTGCAAGATCTCTTATGCTTTGTTTATATTTACAACGACCTATGAAAGACTTTTACATATTTTAAATGTTAAATGAAGCTTTTTGTCAGTAATTTTGTTGAACTGTGATATAAAACGGAAATGGTGTTATGGTTTTATTGTATTATATACAAATAAAAGTAGTTTTTGAATATATTTGTGTTTACTATTCTAATACGGATTATTTTTTATCGCTATATCACTGGGTTACTACTTATCGGGAGTTCCAATAAACAATTAAATAGAAACTGAAAAAATAGGGAATCGCAGTTTTCTACTGAGGAAAAAAATATTTTTAATCACAACATGTTTCTTACTTACAAAATCCCTCAACAGCTGTTTCAAAAAACTATAAAACAACGTTTGTTTCAGTATTTCAAACTATTGCAATGGAAATTAATACACATCAATTTTAATTCAAGACTGAGTTAAGTCATTGTTATTAAATTTAAAACATTGTTCTAGAAATTTTGAGCTGTAAATTTATCTGTTGAGAGATTTTGCTACTCACTTTGAAACTTGGTGAGAGCGAAGTCTGGTTTCTGGTTGGTAAAACTACTCAAAAAGTAGAAAATTGTACATTTCTGTCTCTTTCCGTTTTTCATTTATTTATTTTCGGAATCGTCGGTCATTTATAAGCACCTGGTACTATTTATTTAAGACTAGCATATAAGTAGAGCAGACATCTTAATTATAAAAAAAATATTATCTTTTTCTGAAATTGAATATTATTTTAACTTGCAATTAAATATCAGTCTTTGTTGAAATTCTATGAAAAGTTTCATAGAAAATGAAGCCCATTTAACAATTTTAATTTAACAGTTAAAATATACTAATTTAAGACATACAGACCATAAAGAGGCATTATTTTAATAATTGAGTCAATCTTTAAAACAAAACATTAATTTTAACACCAAATCATAACTAAGCCTCAAAACGTCTGGGAAAAAAATTTCGAAAAAAAAAAAAAAAAACTTCGTTTTAGTTTTTTTCTGAATTAACGAATTGGTTTATACCACTTTACATATTTTTTAAATAGAGTCTACCACTTAGAAGTAACTTTTAGAATTAGTTACTATGTTAGACTTTATTTAGAGGTACCAATAATCTGTTAAAATTTCGGAATGTATGAGAGAAAATTCGCATTTTTTGAAAATTGTTAATACTAAATATTAAAAAAAAAACCGATGGAGAATTATTATGACGTATTTGGGCTTCTTAACGTATTTTTGTTAATTGTTTTATTTAATTGTGATTGCACGTAATTTTATTGCAGGTAAAATCATAAAAATATAACAATTTTGGAAAACCATTGCAGTTGGCAAATAAAGCAGAACTCCCAAACTGAACATCGATAAATAACTATTCCTTATTATTGTTTATGTCATTATTAATGAATATTGCTTTGTTCTGTACCCCTTTTTTCCAGTTCAGATAGAACGGTACCTTTCAAAATATTGAAACAGACTCTTGAAATTCTCTCTATCCCCTTAATCATCTCGGATCTACTATTTTCATTTATTACTTTCGAGGAATTTAAGACAAGATTGGTGACCAATGAAAAAACACATAAAAGTTGAAAATAAGAATATATGCCTGGAACAGGCAATTTAAAAGCATAGTTTATATTAATGATTTAATTATTTACGTTATCATCATTATCAAAAATGAAGATAAACTAAATACTGTAGAGGTAACAAATATTTAAGGGTGGAAAGAAAAAATCGAAATTTGACTATTATTATTACTTAAGTCGGTTACAAAAAAGACCCTTTTTGATTATAGGTTGATATCAAAGAATTTTTCAAACTTGTTCTTCAATACCTCTCTTTTTCCGTCATTCAAGTAGGTTTTAATGTTTTTACACCCTTTTTTCTCAACATCTATCAGTCATATTTTGACAGAGTTCTTACTTTTTAGTCGCAAAAACATTCAACCCCGAATGTATGTACTTTTTTTTCCTTATTTTGTAAAATGATTCAAAAAACAACTTAAAGGCGGTCTTTAAGGAACACCGTGTTTATTGTAACAAAATGTACAGGGTAAAAACCATGACCAGAGAGAAATATGATAGACTTTCAAGAATATATTAAAAATCTTTAAAAAGCATACGAATTAGTAATACGAATTGAAAAGTATACGTTAATATATAAACGAGATAAAAAAAAACACTATCGAAATATAATCACTACTAAGGAAGGGCGAACTAAAAATATCAAAATCTGTTTGAGAGTGGGAAAAAAACTTGGAGGTATTTCAAATTATTCCCTTTCAGCTGCAATCTCTCTTTCTTTCTTTCTTTTCCCAACTACAATTGTTGTTAACGACAAATTTTTTTTTTATTTTTCCAACCACTGGGTATAATAGTTGAGGAACATCCACACTCTATAAGGCCCATAAAATTGGCGCTATAATACGTACAGAGCGCAAAAAAATTAACGGACCACTCTAAATAACTTTTGATCTAATGATTAATTCTTCACGTTCTAGCATTCAATTTTGAAGGTTCAATGGATGGACCTCAAATATGCTAATCAATTAACGCAAACGGTATTTAAAGTTACGAAATCATACACAAAACTGCACTTTCTCTGAATTAATGTACCGTTTTTTCAGCTGATTCAGATTTTTGAACCCCAAGATGGTATCAGCAATCTGGGAAACATGGTCCTAATAGTTTGGCCAGGAGAGCTGTCCAATGCTTGGACCCCTTTATGTTCATTTCACTTTTTGTGTATTTCACCATATCTCGAAAACCTTTTAAGAGAATTGAAAAAAATTTTCACACAATCATAAAATTCGTTTATCAAAAGGTGATTCCATGAAAAATATGAACTTTTTATTTATTATTTTTCATTATTTTATTTAATAATAGTAAAAAAGGATTAGAATTGTATAGTGTCCAAATTTTTACATCATTAGAAAGAATGCAATTTTAAATGGTAATATAAAATTTTTAGCAAAATTGGTCGAATAGTTTCTGAGAAATCGAATTTTGAAAAAATCATATTTTTAAAATTCGATTTCTCGCTGAAACTTTGCATTCGCCTGTTAAAGTGTAAAAAAAAATGTATCTTACAATTCAATATTTTCTACTATTATAAAATAAAGTTATAAAAGAAAGTATTTGCTAAAAGTTATATTTTGCATGGATTTATCTTAGGATAAGCAAATTTTATAATTTTGGGCAATAATTTTTTAATTAGCGTAAAAAGTTCTCGAGACATGGTGAAATGCGCATAAAGTAATTAAGAAGCTCAGACTTCAAACCGCTCTCTTGGCCAAACTATAAAGACCATATTTCCCTGATTATAGCTACCGCCTATACTTTAGGGCTCAGATATCCAAATCCATCGGAAAAAAAGGTATTTTTATTCAGAGAAGGTACGTTTTTGTGTCTGATTTCTTTACTTAAAATATCGTAATAATTTGCATATATGAGGTTATCCCCTCGAACCGGGATTCTAAGACGCTATCTTAATATTGCATCCTAGAATGTGAAGACCCGATCATTAATGATTAGATCAAAATCTAATTAGATCAAAAGTAATTCAGTTTTTATATTTTGCTCACTCTATATACTAATGAATTATGTTTTATACTAATGAATTTTATACTGTATATACTAATGAATTGTAAAATTTTTTTAAATAAACGTTTTATATTTATTTTTGGAAGAAAAAAAAAATTTAAATTTAAAACAGTAAATGATAAAAACTTAAAAACAAAACATCCATTTTTAGTAAATAACTCTAATCAAGCATATCTGTTGCTAACGATTAAAAAAAAATTATATCAATGAAATAAGAACACGCAGTTTATTCGATTTAGATGCGTTATTAAAATCAAACGAGTAAATTTTTTTTTTTTATTTGTGTAAATTTATTTATAGTGCGCGCGAATTAAATAATTAAATAATCGTTAAAGATACCAGAAGATGGCGTCACCAATCATTGACAGAAAACTTTACAAGTTTAATATTCTCTTGGTAGAGTAACTATCACTCTACCAAGAGAATATTACTAATAAAATCAGAGGATAAAATTAAGCCGCTTTTTAAAGTCAAAGGGCTGCAAGAGAGGACTTATTACAATATCAAAAATACTAAAACTATCCTTTTATAAAATCATTATCGCCGTTTTTTGTAAAATCAAGTTTTTGAAGTTTTGAAAGCAAATTTTATTCTACCACCCTAACGAGCAAAAAGAACAAATTTACAGATATAAATTACATAACTTAAGGAAATTTAAAACTGAGGGTAAAAAAAAAATTATTATGAGGAATTATAGAGGAATCCAAATAAAAATTTGTTATGTATTCAGAAAAGTTATGGAATGCCTATCATTATTAAATGTCAATAATCATCCCTCATTCAATAAAGTAAATCTGCCTTTTCAATAAAAAGTGATCAATATTAAAAAGTGACTTTTACCGCAAAAAAATAATAAATAAATAAATAAAATAATGAAAGTAACAAAAACTTTTATAAACTCTCTAACCATGCTGAATCTTTAATTTTAAAATTTGCTAATAATTTAATAACACAAGCCTGCGAAATTGAAGTTTTTGAAAAATACAAGAGAAGTTATTGTTGATTTATATGTTATTTGATGTGCTGATTTGCAAAATGACCGTCATTTTTCCCAATCACATCAGGATTTTTTGTAAAATCGATATTAATGTTTTTACTAAAATCCTATTTGGAAAGGAATTCTCAAAAACAATTTTTCATGTACTATCCGGTAACTGTTCTCTTCATTCATTTTAATCTATGTAAAATTTAATCTTGTGAAAGAAAATTGATTTTTGAGCTATCAGCTTATTTTTTATAGGTTAAAATGATAAAAAATACAGTTACCAGACCGCACAAGTCACCTCTAATCGAGAGAAAAACAATAAGTTCCTTGCGTTCAAACTTTTTACATCAGTGTCTAAAAGAAAATCACCAACATACCATTTTAATTTATTTTTATCAAGATAACTTACGTAAAACTGGCGATTGACCAAGAATAGCAAATATTGTGTATGTGTAAATAAAATTTTGAAACAAAAACAAAACAAACAAAAAACGTAACGAGGTAACGTAAACTTAAAAAAGAGAAAAGTTTCTATTTAAGGACATACTTGTTTTCCTCTGAAACTTATTTTTGATTATCTTCTTTTATGCTTAATCTAAGTTCTATTCCGAGCTATCATCCAACAGTAATCGGCGAGCATGTTCTTGTCCCATCTTCCTTGATATTTACGCTCCATATCTCTGATATTTTGTTGCAACATTTCGCCTTGTTTCTCGCTGTCTGCTCCTGAACTTTCGGGTAGAAAGTCCACATGTGAGTGAAGGAAATGCATTTTTACACTCATGGAGCAACCCAAAGTTTTAAATTTGTCCAGCATTTTCATTACAATTTCCTTATAATCCGGATAATTGTAATTACCCAGAAATTTACTGACGACGTCTTTGAAAGTAGCGGATATCTGGACCAACAAAGGTTCCTTCTTTCAACTTGGCTTGAGATAAACCTGGAAACTTTTTGCACAGATATTTGAAACAATTGCCATCTTTTGGAACAGACTTGACAAACTGCTTCATTACACCTAATTTTATATGTAGCAGAGGTAACAGTACTTTTTTCGAATCAACTAAGCTGTTTCGAATAACGTTTTTGGTGCCTGGGTCAAGATTTTGTCTTTTCGGCCATTCTTTTTTTTACGCAATGTTGAGTCTTGTCACGGCTGTCCCCAATCACAGATGAAACATGGGAACTTTGTAAATCCACCTTGTTGATCAAGAAGCATGGAGATAACTTTCAAATCACAGGAAATGGTCCAACTGTGGTCGATATATTTTAGTTTGTCCAGGACGAGAGCCAGGTTTTTACAGCATTCTTTTAAATATACTAAGGGCCCAACTGGTACAGATGCATACTGGCTCCCATGATGAAGAAATAGAACAGCTTTGAGGCTTCTTTTAGATGAATCTATAAACAGCCTCCCCTCATCTTTTTCGTAGATGACATTAAATTTGCTCATCAATCCAGGAACATCAGAACAATAGACCAAGTTCTCCTCCTCATCAAAGTACTTAATAAATTCCTTTTCACGATTCCTGTACCAGTAAAACGATGCTCCTTTGGCCAATAAGTTTTTTTTCTTTCAGTTTGGAGCTTAACAATTCAGCTGCCTTTTTCAAAAGGTCAAGATCTCTGGTCAGGTAATTAAGTTCAACCTGAGAGAAGGGCTGAGGTGAACCAGCTACAGGTGGCTTATATTCGATATCGGAGCCTTGAACTTCTGGATGTTCCGAGTCTGAAGACCCTGACGAGATGATTGGCAATTCAGTTGGAGGCGCAGGCACATCAGGTCCATGAGGAACGGGGCGTATAGCCGATTTAATGTTATCAGGATAAGATATTGGTCTTTGAATTTTGGTTATACCCACGAATATGGCAGGAACAAAAATAACATTCATCAAAGTGGTTTTGGGGCTCCTTCCATGTCATAGGAATTCCAAATCGTAAAGCAGTTTTCTTTCCTTGATGCCATAAGCGTAGATCATTGAGACATTGCACGCAAACTTTATGAGGAGCCCACGATTTGTCCAAAATATGTGAGATAAAGTTGTCTTACATAGTCTGTAATGCTCATCCTGCGATTTTTAACAACTCTATATTCGCCGCATATATAACAAAAGCCACCTGGGAAATTTTTACAATGTCTCGAACTCGAAGCCATGTTTCATAAAACGCACAGAAAAAAGCAGACGTCAAAGTGACTCCCTATTACACTTGCTAGTGTTTCTGAGAGGTCAGCGAACCTAGATAAAAATTCTCGCGACGCTATTGGTAGAGAGAGATTATGACAGAGAGAGGAACGGTGACATGAAGTAGTCATAGAGGGGTACTTTTGTAGATTTAACCAAAGTAGAATGCTGGTCAGTCAAGAAGGAAAGAAATTCAAAAACGAAATTTTTTTTATGGTAAATGTTCATATAAATTCCAGTAAAACTGAATTTTTCAAAAAAACGTGACGTAGAAAGTTTTCATTATTATTTTCCATTTCAGCACCAAAAAATACATTAAGTTCAGCTATCAGACCCCTTGTATTTTTTCATCGCAGGCCTGTATAATTTAAATACTAAAAATTTAAAACCTTTCGGTAAATTAAAAAAAAATGTAATTCATGTTTACTTAAAATTTCATTTTTTGGTAGGAAAAATAAATTATGAATGTAGAATGAATGCTTTTATTATATATTATTTGTTAAATTTAGCAATTTTTTTTTTTCTTTTAAACTAAGAGTAGATATTTTGGTTTATACACAATCAGCCACCTTATAAAATAAAAGAAGAGAATATTCAGAATTCGAAACCGCCTTCATTCTGTATGTCTCTATGCTGGCTGACACCAACGGTGTGTGTCACGTTAACAGCAAGGCACCTTTCCTAGGATATCATATGAGCTGATGGCGAGATTAGCTCTTTTGATTATTTTGTTTTCCGGCTTTTTAATATTTTTTAAAAATATTTTTAAGAATATTTTATTTCAATAATTTTTCTTTCTTCTCTTTTTATTAATACTTATTGTATTTTTTCCATGTTTTATTTTTAGCTCTTTATTTTTAACTTATGTTATGAAATCTATATACTTACAGTAAATAAAACTCTCAATTTCTCACTTCAAATTTTTCTCAATTTTCTTCCTTTCTCTCTCTTTTCTTTTTAACCTTTTTGTCGTTATTGTGCTATATAATATATATATATATATATATATATATATATATATATATATATATATATATATATATATATATATAGATATAGATAGATAGATAGATAGATAGATAGATAGATAGATAGATAGATAAATAAATAGAGATATTATTCATGAAAAATTGAGGTGTTATTTATAGTATCATGGAGATATTGACGTATTTCCGCCATTATTAAGAAGTAATTGTAGTATTTTAAACATTATTTAGAAAAAATTGAAGTATTTCAGACATTCTTTCGGAAACATTAAGGTATTTCCGTCTGCTCCAATTTTTTGAGTGTCATATAAATTCCAGTAGGTGTTTCAAATTCCATCGTTGAATTAAATTTATATTAGAACATTTTATTAATAAGAAAATCAAAAAAAGATTGAGTAATTTTTGAATGTGTGATTTTGTAAGCCTGGTATTAATTCGAAATAGCATTAATAAAGATATTTTTAAAAAAATCTAAAGCTGTTTTTAGAACAAAACTATGATATAATACCACAAAAGCTTTTGAGGAAAAATTTCCCCATAATTCTCTTGCTATCCCGTATTTGATCAACCAAATCACGTATTTCAAAAGAGCTTTTGATAGATGATATCCAGTTGCTTTTTCCTCACACGCGCTCAACATTTAAAAAGTATTCTATAACCTATAAGCATCTTGGAAAAGTTTTTATTTTTTGAAAAGTAAATAAATAGATATAAATGTTACCTTATGTATTTCACACCATTAGCTAAATTGCGGACATATCACTTTAAAAAATAAAAAAAAGAAATTATACATTAAGAAAAAAAATATGGTCAAAACTACAAGAAAATGGTAAAATTTACCCTGTGTCTGGTAAAATTTACTTTAGCGCTTTGATAAATTTTGGTAAAATTAGCAAGAAAGTATTGTTTTATAATATGTATTAAAATTTGGTGAATGTGGAAAAATTTTATAATTTTATCATGATATCTTAAAGCATGACATAAAAGCAATTTTAATATACTTTACCGTTTTGTAGTTTTACTATATGGGGATAATGAAAACTATAAGTTTAAAGATCAAAATTTTTGTTAAAGAGTTACCGTATGAACAGAAAAATTACAAAACGAATAGATTTTGTTTTTATGTCGTTTCATACAGCACGGTAATTTTACCAGATACGGCAATTTATTGTCTTGTTAACCCACAGTTGGAGAAAAGTCACCAAACTTTTTAAAAAAATATTGATATACTACTCTTCCTTTCCAATTATTCACACCTACTGCTATTTCACTTTTGTCCGCCAATTCCATAATGATGACCATCAATATTAGAACAATTGTCAAAATTGAAATTAAAAAAAATTATACTTATGGCTGTCGCAAAATTAAAAAAATAAAAATAAAAATACATCAAAATTTAACTAACCGCTACAGCAGAAAGTGTGACTGGAAACATCAGAATCTGTTTGTTTTTTGGAGGACACAATTTGGTAATAAGAAACAAATTTTTTCAAGCAATGTACCTCCTTTTAGACAATTTACTAATTTTCTTAATTTATTTCATAATCTTTGTTGACCAGTTGATCCAATTCTTTTTGAGTTTACGACTATCAATGTTTAACGCCGTAGCTTTTTAATTTTGAACCCAATCCATAATTGGAGCTCCTGGATCAAGTATAGAGAGAAATTTGCCTTGGTGGAGGACTTTTTGATGGAACTTACCAGCATTTGCGTTACATAGACAGGAAAACCTCTTACAGCTGCCATTTTAAGGAGACTCCTGTGCCATGTGCTACTGAAGATATTTTACATCTGCACTGTTCTCAGCGCAAGTCAGGTGCGGATTTCGTATCGACTAGTTATCGCTAGGTTTCGAACCCAGGTCAGCTTTTTGGGAGGCGAACGTTCCGTCCCCTAAGACGCCATGGCTCGAAAATTTGGTGACTCCGGGTATCAATCCTTATTTTCGATCCAGGACTTTTTGATGTTTGCGTTTGCGTTACATCAAGAGGAAAACCAAGAATACCTCCCACGATTAGCCTGACGACAAGTGGACTCTAATCCATGATCCATCTACCACTGAGGATATTTTACGTCAGTACTGTGGTCCGTGCGACCCGGGTGCGAAATTCGTATCGACCAGTCAAAGCTGGGATTCGAACCCAATTCAGCTCATCGGGAGGCGAACACTCTATCCTCTGAGTCACCATGACTCAATTTATTTGTTTTAGAACCCTCGTTGAACAGCTGACCCAGTTTTGGGTTTACGACTTCTAATATTCAACTTCGTAATCTTAAAAGAGAACTCCTGGATGAAGTATTGGAAGAAGCCCTCACTGGACACCTCAAAATTGGAAATTTTGCCTTCATTGGACTTCATTGGTTCAACTCATTGGAAAGCAACCGCTCTATTCCTGTCATCAAAATTCAAAAAATTTACTTACTTGAAATTAATAATTTACTACGGTGTCCATAACTTTGCTGAAAATAAAAACAGGTCTTGTTTGCTAGAAAATCACCGAGATGTTCTCCCGTCCTATTCACACTTCTGTTCTATTTAAAAATAGTGAGTGTCTAAAGCAAATGATGCGCATATTTTATACATTTGTATTATTTTACAAATTTTTAGATTTTGACATTAAAACTCTACAACATGCTATTTTGAGCCTAAAAAATAAGAACCGAATTTCAGAATGCGAGTGAACAGCTATTAATTCTTGTTATTATCTAGAAATTATTAATTGAAAATGATTATTTAATTTGATCACATCCAATCCTAATGTTTGCATCCCAAAGACTCAATCTTTTTAGCTCATATTTTTATTCATAATTTTCTGGGCGGCTTTCTTTTAATTCATCTTATAAAGAGTGAAAACTCTTTTTATTGCTTACAATTTGCAAACTCTCAGGTTTCTTATTACTTTTAGCCATTTATAAAAGCAGTCATTTAAATAGAAGGATTTAATAAAATTTTAATTATCTTGAGTTAATTGAAATGCAAAATAAAACTAAAAATGAATCAAAATTGATAACTCAAAATATTTAAATAAATAAAACTAGAAAAAAAAAATAAAGGTAATGCGTTAACAAAAATATTTTTGGCACACATTTTTAATAAACAGAGATTTTGATGCCAAACGAAAATATTGCTTTATTTTTATTTGTTTAGTATTATCCAAGGAATTAATAAGCAACAGTGATAATGAATTATTTCTTGAAGTAAAATTTATTTTAATTTAGTATTTTTCGTACGACTCAAATAAATACAAAAATAATTTTTTTTTCTGAAATATTATTTCCTTTAAGAAAGACTTTTTAATATATTAATTCAAAGAAAGCGATATTCAAGAAAAATACTAATTATAAAGCAGAGTCAAACTCGTGTATGCAGAAGAAAAATGTTAGAAATGACAGCTTTTTAATTTAATTTATACTTATAGTCTTTATAAATCACGTGCATAAAGGTAAACACAATAAAGCTCAAAAAGATATATTTTCGCTTAATTGGTAGAACTAATATTAACTTGATTCGAAGTGTTTTTAAAGTATCTAATGAAATTGTTTATTTATACTAATATTTATTTTCTCTTAATTAAAAATGGAAATACTGAGATAATTAATTAGGAAGAAAGGGATAATTTTCATTCTCAGACCTTTGAAGACAGAGTTTTTACCTGCAGTAATTAGAAATCTTACAAATATAAAATGAAAGTAGTTTTTGTTTTAATAATTATTACATTATAAAACTAGATATATAAAAAAGCATTTCATTTATACAATCTGCTGCACAAAAAAAGTACCCCAAACATTACATAAGGTATCCGACTAGTTTCGGCAATTTTTTTTAAAAATATTAATATAAATTTAAAAAAACTAGTTTATTTATTTTATTATGTGTAAAAAGTTATAAAGGTAGCAGAAAAAGTTACTATTATTATTTTTTAATGGCCGTTTTCAGATAAAAATAAGGCAATTTTATGCATATACGGTAAACACTGTAAAAAATTCTATCGCCTAAAACAAAAATTCCTTTGAGGATTTTATTTAGAAGGCTATCAAAAATCTGATTTGAGACATACGCATTTCAGTCTTAAAATCATTAATATATCCACTGTTATTACCTTGGAAAAAAATTGCATAGCTTTGTAAATAATTAGAGTATAAACAAAAGTAAATTATTTTGAAAAAACTTATAGTACAGGGATTATACATTTATAATAAACACAACTTCAAAAATTTTACCCAAAATCATGTTTATGCTCTAGTTAGATAACTTAACAGTCATTTTTATATGTAAAATAGGTTTTGATAAGTTCTAAATTAAGATGAGATTTTCATTTTAAGATTTTCATTTGAATTTTGACTGAAACAAAGAATTAAAATAATCATTAAATTTTTGCCAAACAAGCGTTAAAAATGCATTTGGTAGATTTTATTTTCAGAATTACCCATCTAAGTTAATTAAGTATTTTTAAATTTTCTGTTTTGACAGAATAATCAAATTATAAATTCAAATAGAAATTTGTTACGTATATCAAACATTGAAAACTATAAATACACAAAGAAAACTAATTCTGGTAAAATAACAGTACTGTATGGTAATGACACATTTCTGGTATAAAAAAAAATTGTTCTGGTTAATAAAACTAAATTATACGGCATTTAAACCACTCATTTGGTAATTTTTTCGCTCATATGGTTATGACTTACCACACATTAAGTAAAAAATGCAAATCTGAAAAGTAATTTTAACCGAATAAATAGTTTTCATGTCACGCACTAAGTCTCGGGGTAAAATTACCAACTTTTATCACATATCACAAATTTTATCACACATATATTTTATTGCTAATTTTACCATAAACTCTTCCAAAGTGCTTCGGTAATAAATAATTCCCGATTTTTGGTGCTCATATGGAGCCAGAAACACGGTAAATTATACCATATTTTTGTTGTTTTGACCATACTTGTTTTATCAGTGTAGAAAAGTTTTTATTTTTTCTGTTTCAAAGTCAAAAACTTGTTTTTAATCTTTCATTTGACATGTGTATATTAAAAATACACTAACGATGGATTTCTTTTAGTATTTTTATCCGAATGGCGCTGCTATTTCTCTTGCTCTCTTTTATCTATTTTAGTAATCATTCGCAGATTTTTGAGTTATGCTCAAAATTATATTTAGAGAACTTTAAGCACATTTGCTCTGAATGCAACTGTGCAATGAAAATAAATTACTTTTTAAAAAAACAGATTCTAATTTAAGCAACGATATTTTTAATTATTCATGTATTGTGCTGCCCTGCAATTCAGAAGAACAATTTAAATACTTAAATGGATTTGGAGAAAAAGAACTTGACAGCTATTTCTTTTCCCTTGTTAATGCTATCAGGGCTGAATTAAAATTATTGCAAACTGATGAAAAATTTGATTTTTTTTTCGCACGCAAAAATACCGAATGTATAAAAATCACAATCTAGAGTTTTTTGTCGTCGCTTCCATTGATTTTCGTGATACACATCAGTGTAAGGAATATGAATTTCGTGTTTTTCTAAAACAAATTTTGAGAATTAAATAATTTTTTTATTGACTTCTAGACTTTTATTGACTTTTCTGACTTTCTTAAAGATACATACCTTTAAGAAAAAACATGTGTTCCCATAATTAAAAATGTAGTGGCTAAAGAGTCAAAGTAATCTTTTATAGCCGGCAGTTCTTTGCACTCGTCTGTAAGTAGGAATTGCCATCGTATTGGCCTCAAATTGTTTATTAAAACAAGCTATACAGATTAGTAACAATTTCGAAAGAGATAAAGTTTTCTCATTTCTTAACTACTTTGACTGTTTATAATGTTATGTTCAATGCTTATGTTGTATTTTTTCTATGTACTAGGCCCAATTTAGTTCTAAAAAAATTGAAATAAGTATTTAAAAAACTTGAATGAAATATTTGAAATTTATAGACGACGCAGCTAATTTATTTTAGTTTGCAACCGTCATTGAACAGCCGGCCGAATTTGTTGGTTTAAGACTACTAATGTTCAACTCCGTAACCTTGTATTTTTGAACCCAATTCAGAAGGCAAAGAAATTCCTGGATCAAATTTTGGGTGAATTTTGCCTTCGTAGCTCTTTGTTGGAACTAACTTGCATTTGCTTTACGTGGAGAGGAAAACCACGAAAATCTCTCACGTTTAGCCTGACGGTAAGGGGATTCTAATTTATGATCCGTCTACTTCTGAAGATATTTTATGTCAGCACTGTGGTCGATGAGAGCCGAGTGCGGAATTCGTATGGACCAGCCCTCGCTGGGATTCGAACCCGGTTTACCTCATTAGAAGGTGAACGCTCGAAACCACCACGGCTCAAAATACACATATTGGTTCTTTTTTTTTCTGGTTTTTTTTTCTCGAATTTTCAACTTTATGGCATAATGTTGTTAATAGTTTTTCTCCTTCAAAATATTTATGCCGGGAAACATCCCAATTTTAATTCTGCGAGATAACGCCTGGAACTATCGATATTTAACCATTTATCATGGTATTTTTCCCGTTTAACTAATTAACAATGCTTTAATATTGTTCAAAATTTTTTTTCCTAGATGCATTTTATCAACTCTCACGATAATAACGCTGTAGCGTATCTACCACTACAAAAAATACAATGCCACTTCCCTAGTATATAAGACTCGATTAACTCGAGGTAACTCGATTGGATACCTTTTCACAGGTAAAGGTTGACATTGTCGATATCTGCTCTCCCCACATTGGTGACCCGGACGTGATGTGGAGACGCCTACCTTGGCAGTAACGACCACTTCAATATGAACACGCCTATCTTGACAGTAACACTCACTTCGATTTGAAAACGCCTACTTCGATGGATGGTCCACATCGAAAAGTTGACTTGCTACTTGTGACTCATTACCCACCTCCTCAAACTATTGCTACTCAGTCTCGTCTAGATCACACACAACGTCGGCTTGCATACACTCGACTGCTAACGGCAACATATATGCGACAACGACCGTGAACTTAATGCAGTTCTCACGAACAGCAAAAAAAAGTACGGTGTTCTTAATACAGCTCTCCCGGCTTCGCGCAAAAACAGCAATGATTCAACTAGTGGCATCCATACATCGAATTCTATCACGGATATAATTCTGGTGGGGGGGGGGGGTACTGTAGCGTATCTACCATTACAAAAAATACAATTCCACTTCCCTAGTATATAAGGCATGTTAACTCGATTCTATGATGGTGTACTTTTTCATAGATGAAGGTTGACATTGTTGATATCTGCTCTCCCCACAACGCATTCCAAAATTATAAGTTTCGATATTACTTCTGATATTATCTTAATCAGTACTTTTCATAGTAAAATTGATTTTTAAATATTAGGCTATGGTATTAGGCTATAGTATATAGTTTCAGTGCAAAAAATTGTACTAATGTCAAAATTGACCTAATTTTTTACCAGAATATTTTTTCACCATGTGCTATCCCATTAATTCTCAAGTTACAATTTTAAATAATGTTTTTTGTATGTTAATAATAATTATCGTGAAATCAAGTAGTAAATACTTAAAAACTCCTTCGAGAAAAAGATACTATAAATAAATAAATTAATTAAAAAATGCAAAAACACTCTCAAAATTTAAAACTATATTATATCACATAAAATTTTTGTTCAATGAAATTAAATTAAAGAATATTTTTTATTTAATAAAGATCGTAAATTCTTGAAATATATTGTATAGTTACATATTTTTTAAGAATGCAATTTGATTTTGAAAAATTTAAGGTGTGAAAGAAATTGATTAAATATTTTCTGAGAGTTAAAGGGTACGAAAAGTATTTATTTTAAAATTTTAGTTCTCAGGAACTATTCAACTAAATTCGTTCAAATTATAGATTTTGTCATTTAAAATTATGTTGTTCAAAATGATGAAAAAATAACAACTTAAGTAATAAAAACGAAATATTATTAGTAAATCAAATAATACAAGTAATAAGTAGTTGTTAATTTCTTTGCATATAACTATCTTTATGTAAATAAATTTTATGAATGAGTAAATATTTTGATTTGTTCTATTAGTCCTTAAAATATTGTAAAATTTGTGAAAAGTTAAAAAAAAAAAAGAATTATAATTTACGGGATTTTTTTTTCTTTATCCTATATTTTGAGAGTTGAAAATTAAAATTCTTCGAAAAAGGATTTTCATTTAAGGAAAGTTACTTTTTGTGCATGATATCTAAATTTGAATTAATTTACTCAAAATTAATTAACTTAATAATAATGTACCTTTCGAATTTATCCTTAATTTGGACAATTCGAACATTATTCAGGAGGATTTTGTTTTATTAAATGTTTATTTCTTTTTTTGTAGATACATAATTGCAAATATTAATTTTTGTCCTATGATATCTCCTTACTAAAACATTCGAAAAAAATTTTTTCAATTAGGCTCTAAAAATATCCTAGATTTTAAATGTTATTGTTTCCTCAAGCAAATTTATGTTTACACTAAAAATATATTTTGGGTAACAAGCAAAAACAGTTAAAAGTGATTTGAAAATTCTTGTTATAATAGGATCTTTACTACAATTCATTTCTCGAGATTCTTGTAGAAATTTATAGTAATTCAGATTCAAGTCTAGTAGGTTTTCTCAACTATTTTTCTATAATTCCCATGATGGTTCAAAGAAAAACGGTTCACAGAAGAAATCCAATATCTTACATACAACTTTACTTGTCAAAGGCAAATAAAAATATTAAGTAAATGTTGTACATTAATATTATAAATTTCCTAAATATCAGTTTATGAACTACTTGAGGATGATATCTCTTCAAAAAACTGTTTTAATAATTTGTATGGAAAAAATCACTTGTATTATTAAAAATTAATTATTTCACTTTAATGGATTTCTTTCATTTTTTAAGTTAATCTTTTTATCATTTAGTTCACCAAAAACTAGACCTTTATTATACGTATCTCCATTATTTTCTTGCTCAACATTAATGTAGAAAAATAAAAATCTCGGAAATCAGACAGTTTTTCTTTTATTAAAAGAAGGAAGTAAATTTTCGTTAAATTTTTATTTAGTAGTTGTTGTTCAGCTCGATCTATGTTAGAAATTAGCAAAAAATAGAGTTCTTATACCTGTTTTGAATATTGATCTTACTTTAATTTAAACAACATTTTTGTTAATATATATATTAATAAGAGCACAAATTTAAAAAAAAACACATTTTATTGTTCACAATTAGAATATTACACTTATGGAGTCCAGTTTAAAACAAGTAGAAAACACTTAATTGACAATTAAGAATTCATCAACATTTAAATATCACACAGAGAAAAAAATATGGTCAAAACTACCAGAATGTGGTAACATTTACAGTGTTTCTGGCTTAATGAGAACATCAAAAAACTCGGTAATTTTTATCGAAATGCTTTGGTAAAAAGTTTGGTAATATATTAACATTAAAATATGTCATTATAATATCTAATAAAGGTTAGGTAAATGTGGTAAAATTTGGAAATTTTATCGCGATATCCTAGAGTATTCATGAAAATCAATTTATTTTGGTTGAACCAGAATTTTGATTTATTTTACCAGAAATGTCATATGGTACGGATGGTAATTTTACCAGACATTTTTTTATCTGTGTTGAGACAAAGCCTTCAAATTCGGAGATTCTTAGTGAATTTGAAATATTTTTACTTCGGATCAAAATATACTTACATCAAACATTAGTTAATTCAATAAAAAAAATCTAAAGTTTCAAGAAATGTTTAATGAAGGATTGCAACGCAAAGTGGATCTTTCTTATTTACATTTTCTTTACTTGACATTTATTTATTTCGACAAGCAAACCGTAAAAAATACTTCTTACGCCAAGTGGTTTCAATTTTAGGAATTTCAACAACAACAAAAAAATAAGTTTTTTGTTTAAGCTACATCTGCCAACTGACAAACAAATATATTTCAAATACATCTACAAACTCGAACTGTATTTATGGAGTTGACAAAGCATAATCCAAAATGGAACGTGAAACGTTGCAGGGAAAGAAATTTCGCATATAGCTTTTGATATCTCCAGGGAATGTAAGAAAACTTAAGATGTTCTTTCTGCATTCATGAAATGTCACTTCATCTTCGTTTCTTACATCCGCAGGGAAAGAGGTTGAAGAAACTTTCTCGAAATCTGCTATTCATGAAACAATAAGTAACTGGATTGCAGCAGGAAGATGTATAGGCCAGTAACTGGAAAAATGAAATACCACTATATCCAATTTGCGTGTACACTATTGTTGGATCAAAGAGGGAAATAGTATTAATAGC
Organism: Parasteatoda lunata; assembly: GCA_949128135.1. Lineage (NCBI taxonomy): Eukaryota > Metazoa > Arthropoda > Arachnida > Araneae > Theridiidae > Parasteatoda > Parasteatoda lunata. The sequence goes on from OX421980.1 coordinate 81,020,818, forward strand.
ATAGAGAGGACTCCAACAAATAAAAAATTCTAAGACAACGACAAAGAGCATCTGTATAATTCGCTTCTTCTGAATAATTCCACGTTCACTGTTGTTTTTTCGTATAGCAGGTGTTCCTGACAAAGTTCCTGACGTATTATGCGAGGTGGCAGATGTTATGGTAGATGTAAACGTAGAGGCTGTTGAAGAAGCGGTGTTTCGGTTTATATTTGGAGATGTATTCCAACAATAGCGAATTTTGTGACCTGAAAAGCATGAATAAAATAGAAAATTACTTGAAACAATGATCAAATCTGTAAGTACAAATAGTTAAAAAAAAGCACACTCCTAACTCCTAAAATAATATACTCCTAAAAGGTAAACTGTTTTTTTTTTCTTCGGGTTTTTGCACTAAATACATACAGTACATGGCCAAATTATTAGATGCACTATAAGATTCTATGCAAAATCTTAATTATAAGGTGTACTATTGTTTTTACTCGACTGAAACCGGTTTGCACTTGTTGAAGTTCATGTATCAATTGGTCAAATTAGACGATATATTGTATAAATAAAGAATATTTATCATATCAGGTATTATATACAAATATAATACCTGATATATAATTATAATAATTAGACCAAATTATTAGACTCATTGTGATGTTGTAATAATTACATTATTTGCAAGAGTTTATATGCAATACTTTTATACTCAAGCATACATTCGGGAGATTTTTTTATATAATTCCTATTTGTATATACTTTTAACATATTGTATTACAATGTTAACCAGTTGATACACGAACATAAACAAGTGTAAACCGGTTTTAGTCGCGTAAAAACAATAATCCTGTATAGTATCACCTGATAATTAAGATTTTACATAGAATCTTATAGTGCACCTAATAATTTGGCTAGGGACTGTATATTGGGAAAAATGTTCAAACTAATTTATAGCTAAATCTTAAACTAAGTTATTGATAAATTTAGTATGGCAAAGCGACATATAAAATTTCAAATTCATAGATTTCTAAATAAAGTATTGAAGGTTGTGGAGCGAGTAATACTTCAAAAAGAGATAAAGTAATGGTGATAAGTGACATTATTGAAACGAACATTCATAGATAATATAACTATTAAGAGAATACACCTAATTCTATTTTGTTGTGAAAGACGTAATGGAAAAGACAGAACTCTTTTATTCACAACGTTCCATCCTTATTGTAGAAAATCACTTCCTACATTGAAGAAAACATAGCAAGACAAGATTTCGTAATAGATTATTTTCTTTCATGTTTTCCAAAAAATGCCTCATTGGGCGACCACAAATATCCATTAAGAAGTTTTCTAGTGCTTAGATGTTTTCCCCCGAGAAAAATAAACAAAAATGACTTATGGAAACTTTTCCTTAATGTTATATGGTGTTCTTATAGATAGATATTTGGCAAGAGCAGGAAAACTAAGATTGCATTTAAATTCTTTGAAGATACTCAAATTATTTCAAAATAATAAAACGAACTTACATGCAAACTGTGCAGCAAATTCTAAATATGTTGATAAGTAAATGATATGGAAAATATATCGTTAAAGATAAACAAAAAAAAGCAAAAAGTGTTAAAAACTATTATCTAAATCTAAAGAAAAGCCTCACCGCAACAGCCTGTTATGAACGATGAAGGCTAAAACTGCATAATTTCGTGGATTCTGACATTATTGTAACACTAAGCTTAACAACGCGTTCCAAACACCTTAACTTCCCAGACAAACTGATACTCATAGATCTGAAGCTTCAAGTCGTCACTGGATATGGAACCTCATTTCTTCACAATGGCAGCTTAGTACCTTTACCACCGTGCAATCGTGGCTCAATGCTTAGATCTGGGTGGTCATTATTTACTGTAAAAGCAATAAATTTGCTTAATCCACCTGATCTGCAATAAAACTTTTGTGTAAACTAGTCTTAATTCAACCTCATAGCCCCAATTAAATAATTCAAACCTTTTCTTGACTGAAATATTGTTACTCACACAATATAATTATCTTATGTTCCTTTTTTGAATGGTTTTATTTTAAACAAAATAATGAGTGGCATTTAAAACTAAGATTAAATAAGCTCCAAAGTTTTGAATCCACAAAAATCTCAAAATCGATAAGTCTTTATTGCGCTTTACTATTTAAACTTAGTTTGAAATAAAAATGTTTTCTGACGTTTAATGATTTAATGGCTATAGATATAATTTGTCTACAATTTTTAATGACTCTACAAAGTTATTTATATTTATTTGAAAGATACGTAAAAATAAAGACTATCTAACATTTTTTATGTATGTATATAAAAAACAAGAAGTTATAGCCTTCAATGAGTAGTTAAGAAAATCAAATAACTTTGATAAAAATCAAATTTAATTTCTTGACTTAGAATGCCTAAAACCACATAAATCTAATCAAATGTCAAAAATTCGGTATAGAGAAAAATACAGTGAATTCTTAAAGATTTTGAAAGAAATGTTGCAACTTCTCAAGAAAATTCAATTTAAGAACTTTTTTCAAAAAGAAAAAAGAAAAAAACTTGAACTCACAAATAATAAATATTTTACCACGGTAAAAAGTTTTCCTATCAATATTAAGAATAAAATTTTTTTAAATTCCGAGCTATAATCGAATTTGATATTTATTTTAAATAACTTGGATGGGATTATAACTTTACGGAAAGCAAACATTTCCTTGCGCGGTCGCAGATAGTCTTGCAAGATTTGACGCATTATATTATCAAAAGTAGAATTCCACTTGCCAAAAAAATATTTCTTATTTGACAAAAAAATTTCTGATAATTTTATGACAGTTATACTTGATATTACCTATTTTAGTGCGTTCATGTTTTTTTACGATTCGTGGGATAAAAAATAAAATTTCCTATCTTTATATTTTGAGAGATATAAATTTTTGATGAAACATGCTCGTCTATAACTAGTACAGTATGTTTCAAAGATAAAATCTAAAAGTATTTGGTGATCAACAGAAGACTGCATTCAGTACGAATTGACAATTCTATATATTTTAAGAATTTATACTTTAAACATTATTCTCAAGTACGTCCAAGTAAAACAGGAATTCACTTATTGAAAAAGTGCTTTAGTGCTGATATCAAACTTTCACAGAAACTTTATCTTGTTATGCCATTTCTATTTTAAAGCATAACTCTTTATTTAAAATTTTTTGCTGAATCGGGTACAACTATCATAATAACTATCAATGAGAACATATAACTAGAATAAATACGTTTTCGCTCCAAAATTTATAGATGTTATTAAAGTGTCCGATATTATCAAAAGTATTAAAATTCAAAGACAGAACTGATATTGTTAGAATGGATGAAAATAAATCCAGTACAGAAAATATTTGTGTCAAAACTCTTCACTAGTCAAAAAATAAAAAAGGTTATAACCTTAACTACGACTGCTCATTTCTGTGGAAACAGATTTCAGATTGATTAGGGTAAGATTAGCAGTTCAGATAAAAAAAAAAAAACGGCTGTTTTTGAGACATTTTCAACAGAAGGCTTTGGCTCACCCTTGGCTGCCGTGCCAAATATGATGATGAACATAATCAGTGAACAAAAAATAACTTTGGTCCCTCCATCATCTTCAGTATTGTTTGCAATTCCAGTGATTATTAGTAGATTTTGAATTAAAAATTAACGAGGACATCATAAATTCTAAAAATTTGCTAGAAAAAAAAACTAACTAAGCATTTTTAAACAGGATTTGAACTATAAGAAAATCCAAAAATCATAAAAAAGGTAATTACCTGTATGCGGTGATTCGTCAGAAGATATAACCATTGCTTGCCAGAGAGTTCGAATTATTAATGAATAAGTCACACTCATTAGTACAAGGGGTAAAATAAGAAGAATAATATCCAGAAAAATTGTGAATGTTTTTTCCGCATTCAAAGACGGCCAGTTCTCTCTACATTTCTGTTTCTCTATAAAATAAAAGGAAACACATTTTTCATTCAAGTGAGCAATTAATACAAAATCACACAAGGACTAATAAAATTGCATTATTTCAAAAATATCCCAATTTTTTAACGTTAGTACACGGAGAAAAGAATTCTGTTAAAACTACCGGACTACATGGTACTAACAATTCTATATAGGTAGGTAGGTACTTTATTTATGTCGGACTAGAGCTGCACAATTGGCGACGGTCTGGGAAACATCCCTGAGGATGATCCGAAGACATGCCATCGCAATTTCGATCCTCTGCAGAGGAGATGGCTCTTCTGCTTTGGTAGCTGGACAACCTGCGAAAGAAGTCGAGCACTTTACGGCAGAACAATTTAACGAGGACTGATACCGCGCACCCTTGGTCCCTATGCAGGCTGATCAAAGTGGTAACCCACCCGTTTACTGACCGCAGCCATTGATGCTTGACTTCGGTGTTTTGCTGGGAACCGTGTCTTTGCGATCAGTCCACTGCGGGATAGCATTTCTTTATATAAGTACTAAAGCTCCTTTTTTAACAAGTAGAATTCTGCTTAAAAAAAAACAAAAACAATTTTGGTTAATAAAACTAAAAATTACGATATTAAAACCATACATTTGGTATTTCTTCCATTCATGTGTTAACAGTTTATTGGAAATTGTGGTTTTCAAAATTATATTTCTCATTACAAACTAAATTGAACCGAAAAAATTATTTGTATGCCATGCTCTATGGCATCATGATAAAATCACCGAATTTTACCAGTTTTGCCAGATTTTGTCACACATTATAAAATCATATTTTATTGTTAATTATACCAAAATCATTTCCAAAGTTCTTCGGTAAAAAATTACTGAACTTTTTAGTGCTCCCATTTAGCCAGAAACACGGTACATTTTACCATATTTCGGTAGTGTGTAACCTTTTTTTGTGTGTGCAAATGCCTATAAAAGTGAAAGATGCTTATTTTTGAAGAATCTAGACAATAAAGCATAACGATTTTTATTTGCAAATTGCTAATTAAAACTACAGTTTGCGTCCATTAAAGCTTGCCATTTCTAGACCTTGAATTTGGAACCTTGAATTGTCTAGATGAAACGTAAGGTTGAGTAAAATGGTTTCTGCACTACTTTCTGTAGCCCGCGAGCTGGTTTAAGTAAAACTCTCAAGTATTCAAAATTACGTTCATAGCACAGATAAGCTCTTAGCGCATTTGACTTTTTTTCCATAAAAATCCAATAATAAACTATTAAAATTAAATATTTTTTCAAAGTGTTTTTTATTTCAATGCATATAAACCCAATAAGTAGTTTTTTTTCACATTTCAGTTGTGCTGTTTAGTAATTTGAAAGCAATGAAAGGAATTTTTGTCATTTCAAGGAAGGAATATTTTACCACATTCTGATAGGTTTGATCATACTTTTTTTCAATGTACAGAAAGTATTTTTATACTGGGAAGATTAGATGTGTGCTGAATTATATCATAAAAGGAACATGAGAACATTAACTGTTTTCCATGTTCTCCATTTCCACACAGTGAGACTTTACAATAACATGTTTCAACATTTTTATGAAGAAATTTTTTAAATGTTTCAAGAAATTATTGCTATGTTCCTTTAGAACAGTTTCTTTAAATTTTTAAAATAATACGAATAAAACCAGTAATTATTATTAGTTGTTGTTAATATTATTAACTAAATGTTATTATTTAATAGTATAAACCAAATATCATAAAAAAAAATTATAGGTTTAAAACATAGTTTCGTAAAAGCAATTTGAGTTGAAACTCCTCATAAATTAAAATAAGCTTATTTATAAAAATTTTAAAAGGAATTTCATACAAATTTTGAATGGCATCTGCCTACTCCATGTGTACGAAAATCCAGTTTTTTTATAATTTGGTTAAGATAATACTTAAAATACAGAACAAAAAAAAAATGGTTTTTCATAAATTATTTAAAAAAAGGAAAAGGTTTGCCTATAAACTAAAGAAAAGCACAGTTATAAGTAACTTTAAAAATAAAATCTTACAAATATGAAGAGCACGAAAAAGAAGAAAAAAATTCATGTATCCGAATTATGTAATTTGAATTTAAGTAGCTCAGAAAAACATAACCATATTTTGAAATGTTTGAAACAGGAAAATATAGAAGTTGACGTTAGCTATTATGAAGAAAACCTGAAAAGAAAATATTGTTTTTCCTGTAACATTTTATATAACACAATTTTCTCCAATTGCAACAAGTACTATCTATGTTAAGAAAATTGAGTTGAGGAAGACGGTTTCAATATTTTATGAGCAAAACTGAGACGGTATACTCAATTTTCTCGTTTTCCCCCCAACTTTTTTTTAGTTGAAATGTTTTGCAACAAAAAATGAAATATTTGAGAAATAATCGGCGAGCGAAGAAGCATTTTTCTTGATGGTTATATTCGTAAAGAAAAACACTGAAACGACCAACATTATTCATTGGTCTAAAAGCACATAAATCGAGTTATGTTCTAAAATTTTCTTGAGTTTTCCTGGATTATTTTTTAAGTTGAATTTTAAGTATGATAGAATTTAGTTTAAGCAACTTTATTATCTAAAATTTATATCTTGTTGAAATTAATAAGATGAAATATTCAATCAGGTCATGTATCAGTTTCAAAATTATTGATTTACCGTGTATTGACAATAAACAGATATTTTGTATTCAATTGTAAATGACTTTGTTATGAATATATTAAAATTATATTGCTATAAAAAATAAAATATTTCTTGTATAACTGCTTAAAGTATCAATTTAAAAATTAAATATTATTTTATTAAGATTTACTAATTTGTTGAAGGAAAAAACGTGTTTTTTAAGCACCGTTATTTTCTATATGTTTTCTGAGAATAAGGCTGAAAATAAAAGTTATAACCGATATAATGATAATAAAAAATTAATATTTACGGAGGGATAATTATCGAACTTTATATCAAAAAAGAATCTTTGATAACTTTTGAACCACTAGCGACATCGCAACATTGAAAATTTGACGACTGAATGGTAGGCATTTTAATTTGCTTTTATTTAATATTTAATTATTTATTGAAAATGTGAACTCTTATTGTTGTAGTATTATATTTTTCGGCAAAAATGTTGGAATACAGCATTTTTCAGCGAATAGTTAAGGCAATTCTATTCTAATCTCAGACATCTAAACTAATTTTTTGGGGGGAAGGAGGAAGAGGAATATTCTGACAAAGTTTACTCAATTATCTCAAAACCCTCGTCGAACTCTAAACTGTCATTTACACTCAGAAAAAAAGTGTGATACATGGTAAAGTTTACCATGTTTCTGGCTAAACATTATTAATTTAAGAAACATTAATTAATTTAAGAACATTAATTAAACTTATTTTTAATTCATAAAAAATGGTTTCTAATATTCAGATTTTTTAAAAGGAGTCTGAAAATAAATATTGAGAAAGAGATTTTAGTAAGCTTTGAGCAAATGTTGAATATTGAATTTTATGTTTAAAATACTTCAATAATGCAATTTCGCGTTAAAAAAAAAAAGAAAGAAATTAAAAAGGTAGCACTTTATGTAGATGTGAGGTTGTTAGCAATCACTACAACCTTTCTTAAAACATATGAGGTAGTCAATAAAGAACTTCCATTAACACATTGAACTAAACACATTGAATATTCTATGTAGTGTTTAATTTTTTACTATATAGAAGCTGTCAATTATCTACTTAAGGTGTTTGACATGGTTGTTATAGGTGCATGCCATAACCTCTTTTTCTTCCTGAGGTGCTTTATTCGTACACCTATCGGAAGTTGTCAATTATTAACATCTGGTATTTTATTTAATGAGTTAAGATGATTTACCAACCTAAGGTGTTTAATTTTATACTTCACAGAGGTTGTGAATTATTAACCTAAAATGTTAGACAAGGTTGTATAGGGTGCATGCCATAATTTCATTTCTACCTGAGGTGTTTTATTTTCACACCTAACTGAAGTTGTAAATTATTTTCCTCAGATATTTATTTCACACCTTAAGATATTATTCGTCAACCTAAAGTATTTTATTTTATATTTCATTGAGATTGTTAATAGTCTACCTAAGGTGTGTGACAAGGTTGTAATGCGTGCATGCCGTAACCTCAATTCTACCTGAGGTGTTTTATTTACATTAATATTATAAGCTATTATTTATCAACTTTAGTCTAGGACACAATTTCCTAAGGTGTTAAATTATTAACTCAAGATAATAAATTAGCAACTTTCAATAGGTATTATAAAAATAAAACACCTCAGGTAGATATGAGGTAAACCCACGTCAAATAACAACCTTGGCAAATATACCTATTTCAACCTCAAAAACATCTTTTTCTTTTCTTTTTTTTTTTTTTTTTTTTTTTTTTTTTTGCAAGTGTTTGATTTAAATGGTAAGATCCCAAAATTTCTTAGTATACGTAAGAATTCTTAATTAAATAATTTAAGTAACACAATTATCGGCAATAAATAAATACAAAAGCAATAGCAAAAGTACAGACAAATGAATAGCAATGAAAAAGACATTGGAAACTGTCTTCTTGGTGTTAAGCTTAAGACATTTACCAGTTCCTTTTATCCTTTGGAGACTACTTAAGATGAGGATTGGCAGCATACAAAAGAGAGATCCAATCCAGACTACAGTTATCATTTTATAAGCATGAGAAAGAGTTTGCCACTTTCTAGATTTAAGAGGATGACATATGGCGAAGTATCGCTCAACTGACATTGACACTAACGTCCAAGCACTCACACTTACGCTGACAGCTGTAAAAAAAAAAAAAAAAAAAAAAGAAATGATAAAAGTTTATTATATCCATTATTATTTCGAAAAAGATTATTATATCGATAATATAAAAGATTATTGATAAAATATAGTATTATTAAAAAAAAAGATAAAAGATTGTCAGAAAGGTAAAATTTTATAAAAAGAAGGAACAAAAGATTTTCGAAAATATTTTTAAATGAAAGGATAAAAGTTTATTGAAAAAATTTAAGATCATTAATGGAAAGCATAAAAAATTGTGGAAAAAATTTAAGATTATTAAACAATGTATTAAAGAAAATGATGAAGATTTAACCAGATAAAAGCAGTTTTTAGGGAAATAAAACAGTTAAATATACAGGGTATCCAGAGAGTTCCAAAACCGAGTTCCAAATTAAAAATCTCAGAATCAAAGTGTAATAGAAGAATAAAACAAACGGTATTCAAAACGGTATTTAAACGTTTTAAAATCATTATAAACGGTATGTTTATTATGATTTTAAATTTTAGTTATAAAAGTTGCCTACTTATGGCAATGTAAGCTGTATAAAAATCCTGAAAATATGCCGTAGCACTATAATCTAAATTTTGATATTCCAGTACTTGAAACAAGCCAGAAGTCAAATAACTCATTTCAATAACTGAAGAACTGATCACTTTGATGAGCAATACTTGCGGTGCCATCTGTTGGTAAGTTTCGCCACTAAATTACAAAATTTCTGTATAATCTTATCTTTCAACTGTTCAGCTTTAATAATAAGTACACAGTTTGTATTATTCCTTTATCGTTATTCCTTTATAATTTTAAAATCCATCAGTCTTTAACTGGAGAACTAAGAGAACTGTATCTCTTCTACAGTTCTTGCTCAACCACAATACGGACGCATTCTTTATATGTTTCCTATTTATTTAATTATTTTTTAATTAATTATTTCCAAAATTTATCAATAATTTTATAATTTCTTTAGAGAAAAATCTAAAAATGAATGAAAAATAAATTTAAGAAAAAACTCATTCATTAGGATATTCACCGGTCAAATTGCTAGTCAAAAAGTCGTATTTGGTCCGTGCACGTGTGTTAGATTTATCCTGTTTTAGAAATTGCAAAAGCTTTAAACAAGAAATCTGAACACTGGTATTGCATATAGTGAGCCTTAATAATAAATATATATTCAATCGCGGTGGATCGGGAGGTAGAGTGATCGCCTCCTAATAAGGTGGCTCTGATTCGAATCCCAGTGGTGGTTGTTGATACGAGTTCTGCTCCTGGCTCACAACGACTATAGTGCTTACATAAAATATCCTTAGTGGTTGGTGGCTTATGGGTTAGAATCCACTTGCAGTTGGACTATCTATGGGAGGTTTATGAGGTTTTCCTCAACATGTAACGCAAATGCTAGCTAATTCCAGCAACAACAACAAAAAACTCCACGAAGGCTAATTTCTCCAAGTGTTTGATCCAGGAATTCCTTTGACTTCTGGGTTGGGTTAAAAATTACAAGGATACGGAGTTGAAAATTGATATTCCTAAACTCAGAATTGGGTTGGCTGTTCAAAATCTGCTATGAAATTAAATATAAATTACATCATTAATGCAGAGTATTCTTTATTAATCATAATACTTTGCCAAGATAGCCTGGTTGTTTGGGTGCTTGACTCCCGATTTAATGGGAGTTCGAATCCAACCGGCCAAAAACTCCCCGTGTAGAATATGGTGACTTATACACGTTAAATCTGTCGGGTCACAAAGTCCTCCATGATCTCATAACAAATTATACCTCTGCGGGTACTGGATTGGAGATTGATCGTTCTCTGGTTTAGGTCAAAAGTGCTATCTGTGAAGGAACGAATGGTTGCATGAATGGGTCCGCCCTATACACGGTTGCGCCGTACGGGTGTGCCAGAAGTCAAATACCTAGTCATAAATAGAGCCATTGAAAAACAAGAAGAATCCGTGCGACAGTGCCTTAGTAGGCCGACGACAACAACAACAACATAATACTTCATTAACTAGGTTCAGTAAAAATCTAATTATCTTACAGATTTCAATGTAAACAGCTCGAAATTTACCTTGGAAATAGGGTATCAGCTTGCAAAGAGCACTTCCAAATAAAAATTGTCGATATAAGACGCCAGTCAAAGTGAATGGCATGCAAAAAACTCCTAAAAGAAAGTCGCTGATGGCCAAATTAAATAGGAATACATTCGTTACTGTTCTCATTCTCTTGTTAATTAAAAGTGTTACGATGACCAAAATATTGCCAGTTACGGCTAAAACAAAAATAATGCTGTAAGGGATAATAAGATGCCAGGCACTGAAATCCTTAAAACTCAGTGTTGGAACTGCGGAAGAATTTTTAAAAAATTCGCTCGTATCATTAAGATTTAGAGTAGAATTTTCAGCATCAAGGCTTGTCACTGAATCCATCTTGCATTTGTAAAAAATTCTCTGATCTGAAAAGAAAATATTTAAATGTTATTAAATCATTATTTGGAGAAGTTATAAAATATATATATATATATTTATTTTTATGATTAAGTGGACGTTAAAAATGAGAAAAAATTTTCAAATATTTACTGTTTCAAATTTGAAAAAAAAAAAAAAAAAAAAAAAAACTACGGAGTAAAATAAAATTTCTCGGCTTCTCTAAATTGAGCAAAAATGTGTCAAAATAGCCCCGAAACAAATATAGCCGAATCTGAAAATACCATGTATTATAAATTGAAACAGCACATTTTCAGAGAAAACTGCATAGTCTCAAAAAGGATTTTCCTCTCTCGTGGTTTTCCTCTCCATGTAACGCAAATGCGGGTTAGTTCCATCAAAAAGGTTTAGTTATAATTCTTAACATTACTGAATAATTACAAACGTTAAATAACACAACATAAAAAAATATAAATTAAATAGAAATGATAGCACCAGTTAGTATTTTTTTTTTATTAAAATGTTAGTATTTTTTTTTTTATTTATTTAAATTCAGAAACATTTTAAAATTAGAAACAAAGCCCGGGTTAGTTCCATTTTTACTTCTTTAATATATTTTGACAACCAAACAGTTGAAATTAGCCGTGGAAAAATTGTGTTTGAAGAACCCACCATTCTTATTTTTTCATATTTAAACGGTCAGAGGCCCAAATTAAAGTCATTTGATCTTCAGAAAAGTCTTCCAAGTCATCATTTTGTTTTTCTCTTTGATTTGATTGAATTCTCACCTTTTCTGAATCTTTTTGACAAATTCAATCAACCCAGTCTTGATGTGGGATCTTTTGAAGGAATCAATTACGGCTTGTTGGGTATAGTTCATTGGAAAAAGCCTTTTTCTGATATCCAGGTAAAGTGAGCCGTTAAAAATAATTTTATTTTGATTTTCCGGACATCGCATTATGATTTTTAATAAAATACCTTTGGTGAATATTTTAAATACTATGTTGGGTGATGACTTAATTTCTATAAAAAAAAAAGAATGCAAAGACTTCTAAGAAACAGTTTTAATGAATCTCGAAATTGATCGACCTTGGCATTAACATATATATTGCAAAAACTTTCGGATCAAATTAGGTTAAAAAGTATTGAAACTCTAAATGCACCATCCATAAAATCTATTTTAATAAAATCCATTACCGCAGAATTAAATCCATTACAGTAAAATTTTGTACCGTAATTTTTACTTTATTTAATTACAGTGATTCAGTGATTTTAAGTTAACTATTACTGCAAAAATTACGATAAATCAGATTTTTTGCTGCTGGAAATTTTTCGGTAAAAATGAATATTTCGGTAAAAAGAAGTGGCACCCTGAGTGGTACTTTTCACTGTAATTTGATCAGGGAATTTTTTTACAGTGTACAGAAGACACTTCGTCAAGTACTTAGATTAAATTATTATACCCGATATAATAGTTATTTGTTATTAATTTCTATTCTAATGTGTGTTTTTTTAATTTGTTTTACAAAATGAATGCTAAAACAGGTTAAAACCATCGAATCATGGATCGTGGATTTAAATCCTTTTTTTATATATATTTCTAAAGATATTCTTCTCAAACAGGAAATCAAGAAGAGGCACAACATGAAGAAAAAAATAATTGCAAAATAGTTAAAAGAAGAGCAAGCAACAAACAAAGAACGAATAATAGAATTATCTTCAGATATTTAAGCTTCATTTTTGGTTGCCTCTCATTTTATGGTTGATTCATTTAAATATTTAAGTTTATATTTGTTATTTTCTATTAGTAGATAAATACCTTAATCTAATATTTCGTTTGGAACATTATATTATAACATTTCTTCAGGTATTAAATTAATTCGGCTTAAGTTTTAAAAAACTCTTCTAATTCCAGTTGGTTAAACCTCCGTCTTAAAGGACCAAACCATCAATAAATATGAGCTTTCACAAAGTTTTTACACTTTTCAGAAATGGTTAATGAAAAATTTAGTTCATAATATAAACTAAAAACTAACTAAAATAAACAGAAAACATTTTAAGTTAAAATAAGTGAGAACTTGGAAATTATATTACGTTTAAAAAAAAGTTGTAAAAAGTTGATCATAGCTTCTCTTATAATACGCTTCAATTGGACAATTCATTTCAAAAACCAAATATGCTTTACAATCACTTTAAATATGAAGTACTTTATACTGTCTCAAAAATTAGTTTCCTTACATGAGATTAAATAAATTTTAAAAAATTTAACAAATTTTAAACAAATTTTAACAGATTATAAAATTCTGTTAAAACTACTGTTTGGCACTGTTTGAAAATGTCCGGTAGGGTACTGTTTAGAAATTACATTTCAGGTAATAAAAATATAATTCTGGTCAATAATACCAAAGTATACGGTTTTTAAACCATTAATTTGGTATTTTTTACGTTCATATGGTAACGGTTTGCAGGTTTTCTGGTCTTCAAAATTATAGTTTTCATTGCCACACAATTAGAAACTGGAAATTAAATGTAACCGAATAAAAAGTTTTTATGCCATACTCTAAGGCAATATGACAAAATTATCAAATTTTATCACGAAATATATAACTATATTTTAATGCTAATTATACTAAAATAATTACCAAAATCCTTCGATAAAAATTACCGAGCTTTTTAGAATTCCCATTGAACCAGAAATAAGGTAAATTTCACCCTATATTGGTAGTTTATACAATACATTTATTTTCTCAGTGTATTGTATGATGTCACTATTAAAAATATTTTTATTCGATAAAACTTTGAATGTTTTAAAAATGTATTTTATTTTCGTTCAATCATCAAATTACCTAGCAAAATTTTAAAAAACTAATACATTCAGAACCGTCACATAAAAAACTAATATATTCTCAAATATCAATAAATTTTGTACCTGTTTAAAAAATTAAGAAAAAGGCTGATTCCTTTTCTTCATAAATATTCAACAGTTTCTTACAAGCTAGAAGATAAGAGTATCGTGATGTTACTTATAAATTAAGAAGAAAAGTTATTATTATATATATTTTCTTTCTTTTTTATTATTTTCTGTGCGAGCATTTTATTGATTTGCTAAGAAAGGTAGTTGCCTAATTATTTTTTGCTTTGGTTACACAATGAGAGTTTTTTAATATTTATTTTAAACTCCGCTAAAATATTTTTTAAAACAAACAAGTATGTCAAAAAAATTTATTGTTTGAAACATTTTAATAAAAAAATTACTAACTAGTGCTATCATTTCTATTCAACAATATTTTATTAAGTTGTGTTTTTAACGTTTGTACTTTTTCAGTAATGGTAAGAATTAGGACTACTTGTTAAAATAATGTTTTTATTCTGGTTCTTAATTCACTTTTTACGGTAATTCTTATTCAAAAATGCTGAAAACTCTGAAAAATTTATCTTTACAAATGTGCAGTGTGCTTGTCCTTTAGAAATGTAATTATGTTAGATACAATTTTACCAAAAATGTCGAAATTTAAACTATTAATATTTTCGCAAATTTGTTTCTTCTTGCACATCGCATTATTCTAAATAAATTTTAAAAAAATTAAAATTATATTCTTTCAGAAATATTTACATGAAATTGCATTTAATATAGTTTATTAAAGATAATTTTACATGCCACATTTTTCAAACAGTTTTAAAATATAGAAAGAAATACATTTTAATTTTAAATAGTTGTAATATCTTATTTAAAAAACTGCAAAATTCAATTTGATTAATGGAAATAACAGTTTTTTTTTTTTTTTTGTAATCAATTATATTTCTTAGATTTTAAGAACTAGAATTTTTAAGAGGATGTTTTAAATAAATTTCAAATCTTTAAATCATTTACATGACCGTCTCACATTTAAGTAATTATTTATGCTACCATTACTTTCTTAGAATAGTTACTTACGGTTAAAACATATTGAGTGAACCATAAAGATCAGCATCAAGTTGTCATTAAAGTTATATTTAATAGTTTTATTTTATTTTATAACCGTCGTTGAACAGCCGACCCAATTTTTGGGTTTATGACTTCTAATGTTCAACTCCGTAGCCTTGTAATTTTGAACCCAATCCAAAAGACAAGGAAACTCCTGGATCAAGCATTGGGAGAAAGTTTGCCTTCGTGGAAAATTTTTTGATGGAACTAACCCGCATTTGCGTTACACGGAGAGGAAGACAACGAGAACCTCCCTAGGTTAGCTTGACGACAAAAAGGGACTCTAACCCGAGATCCGTCTACCAATGAGGACATTTCACGTCAGCACTGCGATCAGTGGAAGCCGGATGCAGATATTGAATTGTTTGGGAAATTCTTTTCAACGATAACTAGATCTACACAGACAAAAACTAATAATACATTAGTTAGTATTTTTAATTAAACTTTTTATCTCTTTGAAAACTTATATTAAAGACTTTTATTACTTTAAGAGTGAATTTAAAATACGTTTAACAAGAATTCAAATATATTTTATATATAACTTTAAATTCGGTATATTATGTTTAATATAAAATACATGGTTTTTTTAAATTTATATTCCAAGTCAAGAAAGTCATTCGATGAAATCAAATAACTGAAGCTGAGAAATTAATGCACAATTTCTTACCGAATGTCACATAAACATTTTAATAGTTTTCCTAGCTAAGAAGAAATAAATTCTTCAAGTATCTGTTTTAAACCGTAAAAGAAGATGATTTATCAAAAAAGAAAGTTACAGAGTTATGTTTCTTTTTCATTCTATGATTTAAAAATTTTTCGCTCAAGATGTTACAGTGTTTTTCTTATTTCATATATGAAATTCTTTCAATGTTTTACTCATTTTTCTTCTTAGATACTACCATCTAAATGCTGGTTTTGATAGCAAACATAAAAATTTCTATATACAATATATTTTAAGAAAAATACGAGTGTTTTTCTCATAAAATATGATATAATATTTAAGTACAGTAGTGCCGTTTTTCATATTCTTTAAAAGATGAGGAATACTGAAAAATAAATGTAGATAAAGTATCAGATTAAATACGAGATCTCCATGTTTTAAGGTTTTATTAATGATAAACTTAAGAAAGGTCTTGTCACTATTTTATATTTTATATTAATTTGTCAGCATGCAAATACTATATTATTTAAAAAAAAACTAACAGTTTTATAGTACACTGAGGAAAAAAATTATGATTAAAACTACCAGAATATGGTAAAATTTACCGTATTTCTGGCTCGGGAAACCCAAAAAGCACAGTAATTATTACCGAAGTGTTTTGGTATTGATTTCAGTTATATTAACAATAAAATATGGTTTAATTATATATGTGATGAAATATCAAAATTTTATCATGATACTTTAGAGTATGGCGTAAAAACCCTTTATTCGGTTAAATTTACTTTTCAGTCATGTATACTTTTATTAAATGTGTGGTAATAAGAACAATAATTTTGAAAACCAGAATTTCCGGTAAATCGTGACCATATGAATGGAAAAATTACCAAGTGAATGGTTTAAATCTCGCATATTTTGGTATTTAGGTTTTATTTCCTAAATTATGTTTTTCTAACCAGAAATGATGATACCATACACTGCGATACTTTTACCAGAATTCTTTTTTCCATGTACTTTTTATATGATTATATAAATTATTGGTATATGATTATATTAATTTTTATATATAATATATATGATTATATTAATTTTTATAGGATTATTACTTTTCAGTGTGCATACAAACTCATTCTAGTGTTTTTGCTTTTAATTTAATGAAGTTTTTTTGCCCCCTTTACAATTTACATTATTGCATCCCTCTTTTTAGAAGCATTTTCTAGAGGATTTTGTTCTAGGCATTCACTTCCTTGAAATATAAAATGCCACTTAGATTGTATCTTTTGTTAACAACACTTTCTATCCCAATTGGTGAAAAATTGGTGCAATTATTCCGATTGGTGCATAAAACTTACCTGAATTGAGAGACACCTTTTCAATTTATCAGCAACTCACACTCTAAAAAATAAAACTCTCACTTTTTACGATTCAGCAATCCTTGAGCAGTATTTCATTAATTTTTAGAATATTTTCGTCACGAAAACACATGATTTGTGGCGAAACGCAAACTCTCAATTATATGACAACAATTTTTCCTCAACTCATGCATTATGCATCCGTCAATTCGTGCACAATAATCGTGATGCATTGTGGGAGATTATTAACTAAAATGACGAAATTAGAATAAGCACTAAACAATCAAAAATAAAGCAACAAATTAAGCCGATGGGTGTGTATGGTGGTCAAGGAGTTGGCCTAGTAACAGGAGGATCCGGTGTTCGAATCCCGTTTCGGGCATAGGTGTAGTTAATCTCTCTGTTCTATCTATCCTTGTAGTATTGTTCCATCTATATGGTGCCTACGTTAAAGTAATTATTAAAGAAGTTAGATACATTGGGGCACTACGATTTTGTTTTCATTATTATTGTTATTTTGGAAAAAAAGTAGAATGACGAAATATTTCTAAAATTTTGACGAAATTCGTTTCCTCAAAGAAGTGACAATAATTCCTTCGTCACTTTCACGAAATTTTTGCTCGGTGTTTATTCCCATAACCAGTTTTGTGATATTTGAGTATCCATTTTTTACATTGCATTAAAAAAATTATTTTTAAATTGGAACACTGAGTCTCAATAAACGAAATTTTAAATTAATATTCGTTTTGCTAAGTTTAATATATGAAATATTTATTCAACTCTTCCTTTAACGTTAACAGTAGCATCAAGTTTCATTCCTATAATTTGTCTAGAATACGCTCCAATTAGCTAACATAAATATGACTTTGACATAACACACTGCATTTAAATTTTTCTAAAAACAGATTTGTCACGTCTTCAAGACATTAGTCGTTCTCTTCACTGCTTTTGTCAACGGAAAACAATCACTCCGAATTGTATTTCTTTAAACGCAAATATAATCAATTGACTTACAACAAGTAATTCTTAAGTAACTTAAAATGCCGATAAAACAAGATTTTCGATTTTCCTTTCCAGCAGTTCTATATTATTTGGAAAAATAGCAATTTTTTTTTCCATAATCCACTTTTCCTCGAAAAGAAGTGACATGCAAGATTCATAAAAGACCATTCTTAGTTGAAACTAATTGCACGTTGGAGGACAGTACTTGGCTTAATTAGTGCAGCTATAGATTATCTCGACAAGTGCTTACAATTGTTTCATCTCAGAACTGAAGTAATTGCGGCCTAGTCACTCAATAAAACGGCAGGAGACTGAAAATTATAGCCTAGAAAGTTAAGTAACATGACTGCTTAGAAGTAGGTATATTGAATTGAACACATTTGAAAAGACTACACAATAAATGGGATGGATACTAAAATTACTCTATTTCAGAGAATGTTGCACTAAATAATAGCTCCAATTTATTAACAGATTAACTGGCATTGTTTAATGTGTTGTTAACTGAAATGGTCTTTTTCAAAATTAAACTCTTTGTATGAATTAGCTAATAAGTAAACAGTTTTTAATGGGTAGTTCTAAAAAGAGGGGAACATAGCACAGATTTAGATTTTAAAATAATAACAATTAAATAAAAATTTAATTCAAAGTAAAAATTTTTTGAGTACATTAATGATTTGTTTGTGACAAGATTCAATACAAATTGTTGCAAAACTTTTTAGCAAATATACTTTTTTTCTATTTTTACAAAATGGACCTATTTTAGATATTCTTGCTTGTCACTGAGCCACTGTAACAAAAAAAAGATTTTTACCAGTTTTTACACTAAGAAAGATTTATTGTTAGAAGTACCAGAATATGGTAAAATTTACCACGTTTCTGTCTCTATGGGAACACCAAAATCTTAGGAATTTTTACCGAAGCGCTTTGGCGATGATTTTGGTAAAATTAAGAATTAAATACGGTTTCAATGTATTTAAAAAATTTGTAAACGTAGTAAAATTTGGTGGTTTTATCCTGATACCTTAGAGCACTGTTTGAAATCCATTTATTCGGTTATATTAACTTTTCAGTTTTGAATATTTTTCTAAATGTGGGAAGTACCGCACTCGACTGATCGTAAAGACACGGTTCACAATAGAACACCGAAGTCAAGCATTACTGGTTGCGGTCATTAAGCGGGTGGGTAACCACTTTGATCAGCCTGCTTAGGGACCAAGGGTGCGCGGTATCGGTCCTCGTTAAACTGTAATACCGTAAAGTGCTCGACTTTGAGCGCAGGTCATCCAGCTACGAAAGTAGGAGAGCCATCTTCTCTGCAGAAGATCAAAATTGCAATGGCATGTCTTCGGATTATCTGCAGGAATGGTTCCCAGACCTTCGCCAATAGCCCATTGTGCAGCTCTACTGCGAAGTAAATAATGTACCAACTAAATGTGTGGTAATAAGAACTTTAATTTTTAAAACCACAATTTCTGATAAGCAGTTATGTAAACCGAAAAATTACTAAATGAATTGTTTAAATACCGTATATTTTATTTTTTTTAACCAGAATTATGTTTTTTTGTTGTTAGAATTGCAATTACCATAAATTACGGTAATTTTACCAGAATTTTTTCTCTGTGTAGAGTAGACGTTTTCAATTAAAAATAAACTAATAAAATTTCATTAGGAAAATTATTTCATTATATCCTTTAAAAATAACAAAACAAAACAAGCTATATTTTCTTCTTTGAGAAATTATTAGAAAAGTCATCCGCTGATTTGATGCATGTTCAAATGTCATGTTTGAAATAGAGCTTTTATTTCAACAGAAAATAGATTATATTCAGTGCTTTAAACTTAATTATTGCTCTTAAAAATAATTTTTAAAACATTTTTAAAGTATTATCCTTTTGTTTTAAGAAATAGCCTTGCAACAAATGCCATTTTCTTAAACGCGAAAGAGCGAATAATCCAAATTTGTGCAATAATTGCCCCGCCGAAAGTTTTTCCGACATACTTATTGTTTAAGCTAATCTGCTGTCCTAAAATTCAATGAAAAAAGTTATTGTGTTAATTGAAAAATATTGCATGTTTTTTTTATTATGTATCATTTTCAATATTAATATTATATATGTCACCTACAAAGGTGGAAATTCGGTATTACATACATTGCCAAAACTCGACTAGTTCAGTATCTAATTTTTTTTCAAATTTTTAATTAGTATTATTATGATTTAATAGTATTATTTTATAATTTTATAACCATCATTGACCAGTCAAACCAGTTTTGAGTTTACGGCTACTAATGTCCAACTTTATAGCCTTGTAGTTATGAACCCAATCCAGAAGACAAGGGAACTCCAGGATCAAGTATTTTGAGACATTTTGCCTTCGTGGAGGACTTTTTCATGGAACTAACCCGCATTTGCGTCGCATGGAATGGAAAACCACGAAATCCTCCCACGGTTGTCTGACGGCAAGGGGACTCGTGATACGTCTGCCACTGAAGATATTTTACGTGAGCACTGTGGTCAGTGTGAGCATTGTGCGGAATTCGTATCGAGCTGTCATCGCTGGGATTCAAACCCGGTTTATCAGTGGGAAGCAAACGCCCCCCCCCCCTGAGACACCGAGGCTATTTTATTGTATTAGTTGAAAGTAGTTTCTCGGTGTCACAAGTAAATTTATATTTTAAATTGTTTTCTTTAATAAGAAAGTCATAAGTTTTGAGCAATCGCCTAGTATTATTAATTGAAAGCAGATTAATTTAAATAAGAACCCATCAAAGATGCGTTGGATACTATCCGGTATCCATTTTCTCAGTATTCTCTATACTTATTTTTTAAAGTGATGACCTTTGTCCGGTATTCCCTACTCCAGTTTTTTAAAGTAAAAAGATCATTCCCTTGCATTCCTTACACTGATGTTTTGCCTAATCGAAAATAAAAACCAAATAAGTCGGTTAAAAGAAATTTCACGTTTCATGAAGTTGATTTATTGATTAAAGAAAAAATTATATGTTTCTTTGGTCATCAACTCAGTAATATTAAAAAATTTAAAAATATTGCTGTTTCTTTGTCCGTATTTGCCATATCTATTCTCAGTCTAAAAACTCCAGGAGTTGTACAATGCCGGCACTTCTTACATTGCAGGTAGTACATGTACACCGAAGAGCCTTTACATTATGGCCACCCTCCATTTATAACAATGGGCTATAACCCGGTGGCGGGGGTAGTATGGTGTGGGCAATGCTTTCATGGGGCACATTAGGACCCATTATCCTCATAGAACAATCCCTGACGTCTGAAAGCTACTTGAACATAGTTGCAGACCAGGTTCACCCATTCATAGCAACAGTTTTTCCTACGGGGGATGGTGTTTATCAACAGGATAATGCACCATGACATAAGGGTCGAATCGTCATGGATTGGTTCGAGGAACATTCCAGTGACTTTCAAGTCATGTTTTGGCCCCCAAATTCACCTGACCTTAATCCAATAGAGCATTTGTGGTCTTACTTGGAAAACCAAATCCGTGCTGCCACGCTACCCCCTCGCAATGTGAGAGAATTGCAGGACCAGTTGGTGAGTGCTTGGTACCAGATACCTCAGACTACTTATCGGCACTTTGTGGAATCATTGCCACGGCGGGTGCTAGCAGTTTTGAGGGCTAAAGGTGGTCCTACATGTTATTAGCAGGGGGTCATAATGTAATGGCTCTTCGATGTAAATCAAAGTTCGTATGTCCCTTTAAAAATTTAAAAGATGGTGTCAGTTTTGTTCTGAAGAAGTTGAAAATTTCTTCTTATTAGCTTCCACTTTCAAATTAATAAATCGTTACACGAGATTTCACAGCTAGATATATTTATTTTGATTTATTACATGTTGTTGTAAATACGAACTTGTTAAAATACATCTTATCGTTTTAATTTTGCTAACTCTTTTTTTTAAGGACCACATGAGCCCTGATATATGTTTATAAGAAATTTGTTTTCGTTAAATACTTAAATTATTGTTCTCCTTCTATTGATAAAATTGTTGGTTAAACATTCTCAAAAATGTGTAATTCGATAGCATTAAATAGAGTATTCCGTAAATACCGCCCATGATATGTATTTTTAGAAACAATTATCGATGTCCTTATCTGAGCAAAAATAAAACACAAAAGGGATAGCAAATTCATATTTAACTCAAGAGAAGAACAAACATGCTTTCAAAATCTGAGAAATCACGGTGCAGGAAAGTGAAAGTTTTAAACAAAAATATATGTTTGACTGCGTGTGGGAACAAAGAGAATTTGAAAGAAACATCTTTTAGATTCAACCTCCAATTAAATCTGTTTTCATTTTTATTACAGCTGTCTTCTTCTCCTTTAATTGGTCAGATGTCTATAATTTTTTTGCATTTTCTTCAGTGAAATATTAATTTGTAACCCCCAAATTGTATATTTTCTTAATATAATGTTTGATAATTATTTTAAAAATACATACTAAAGGTGGTCTTCGCGAAACACCTTGTATGCGATTTTATACCATGAAAGGTAAAATAGAAGAAAATTTAAAAATATTCTGTGAAATATCTCTAATGAGCTAGAATCCCATTGCTGTTAGACTAACCATTAGAAGTTTCCGAGGTTTTCCTCTCCATGTAACGCGAATACTTGAGCTCCATCAAAAAGTCCTTCACTACGATTAGTTTGCCCCAATGCTCGATCCAGAAGTTCCCTTCTGGATCGTCATCTGGGTTAGGTTAATCTCTAGGCTATGGAATTGAATATTGGTCGTAACCCCAAGAATGAGTCGGCGGGGTAAAAGCTGGTTATAAAATAAAATATTAAAATCACTGTTATTGGCTTATAACTGATTCATATAACAATATAAATTAAGTTGATGCAAAAATGTATTTAATTATATTATATTGGTTCATATACAGCCCCTGGCGATATTATTAGACGCACTATGAGATTCATTGTAAAATTTTAATTATCAGGTGATATTATACAGCTTTATTGTTTTTACGTAACTGTAACCGGTTTGCACTTGTTTACTTTCGTGTTTCAATTGGCTAAATTAGACGATATAAAATATAAATTTGACGATAGGGTAAATTAGACGATATATTAGATAAATATAGAATATTTATTATATCAGGTATTATATTAGTATAATATAATAATTAGACTAAATTAATAATATAATAATTCGACGCTCTAAAGTGTTTAATTACATGTTTTGCACGAGTTCATATACAATACTTTTATATTTAAATACACATGTAATGGGTTTTTATTTAGGAAATTTTTTATATGCTTCCTATTTGCATTAATGTATTATTTCTTTAACATATTGCATTACAATGTTAACTAATTGATACACGAACATATAAACAATTACGAACCGGTTTCAGTCGTGTAAAAACAACAAAGCTGTATAGTAATACTTGATAATTAAGATGTCACCTGATAATTAAGATTTTACATAGAATCCTATAGTGCGTCTAATAATATGGCTAGGGACTGTAATAAAATAATTTCTATTACGCATACATCTGATAAGAGTCATTACTGGTACCTGCAAATTGTTCATTATTTCCTTTTGGCTTCGCAGTCAAAAGGGAAAGCCCCGTGAAATAAATTACTTGCAAATGAAGCTTTCTATTCATTTATGCAAGTAAGTCTTTTCCAGAGTATAATAAGATTGACAGGCTATAATACTCATCAGTCTTGTTGTACTCGATTAAGTTACACTCGAGTAGGTAAAGTGAGAAACTATAGGACGGAATAATGGAATCTGCTGTTGATATCAGGACACAGACAAGAGCATCCATCATTACACAGCCTTAGTAGACTGTAGGGTATATAACTAAACTCCATCATGTCCTACAAAATTAAATTCTACCAAAATAAATCTCTTTTAAAATAAATTTTCTAGAAAAATTTCTACTGAAATTGGGTTTTAGTTTAAATTTGAGTTTATGGCAAACATAAATAGAAGGTGAGATTAGGTTATAAATGAAACTCATGGCTGTTAAACTAAATTTTGAAACATATATGTTTTAATTATCGCCTTTTTTATAGAGTTTAATAAATTACTTTAAAATTAAGTGTTTGTGTCAAAGCGGGAAGATAGCGATTTGTTATAAATAATTTCAAATTAATAAATTCCAATAGAAAGTGCTACATCCATAAATTTCAATGTATTATAACAGTTTACTTAAATATAATGAGCAGTAAAATAGTTTTCAGTCAAGATTATTTTTTAAAAAAGTATTTACTTTCACAAATTTCTCACAAATCAAAATTTATTATGTCATTGTAATTATAAATTCAAAATCATCATGATAAATCAAAATTATTTATTATGTCGAGCTTATTTAAGTCACAAGAAAAATTCAAAATTATATTTCAAAGAATAATTACAAATTTATTAGCGCCATATAAATATAATATTAATATGGCCCATAATTTTTGATGGAAGTCGTTGCATAATTTATATAAGATAAAAGTGAATTAATGACGCTTAATTACAACATTATTCAAAAAGATACTACAAAAAATATCTATTATTTGTTAAAAACTGGTGTTCGTATTTACTTAAAACAAAAACAATTGATATTTTTGCGAAAAGTTTTATTAAATTGAATTTCCTTTTGAATTTTTACCGCGTGTTTCGTTTTATTAAAAGCATTAGAATTGTTAATAATAATTGTTAAGAATAATTAGAAATATTTAATTCACTATACTCAAAAACACAGTATTGCTCTATATATTTTTATTCTTTGACCTATAAAGCATGATTCGTCAAATATTTCTTACGGTATACATATTTGATAGAAAAATACATACAGCATCCATTTATATAATATTAAAATATTTTACTTTTAACAACTGCGTGAATGATTTATTCACATGTGATGTTGATATAAAGGGTGCTCAATAAAGATCGTATCTACTCTTTTAAATTTCGAACTGCTTGAACTATAGTTATAACAAGGCTGTATAGTTATACTAAAGTGGCTATGTGCTAGCTTTCAGCGCTATATGGTTGAGAAAAAGAAAAAATAACATTTACATCTCTAAAACGGTTCAAGATAGAAAAAAAAGTAAATTACAAAATTGTAAAGCATTATCAATAATATATGAATCTACATCTAGTTGACGATTAATTCTATAAAAAGAACGCTCAAAATGTCTGATTGTTTGCTTAAGATTTCCTATATAGTACGGTAGTTTTACCAGGATTTTTTTCTCCGTGCGAATTTATTTCCTTTTTATGGTTCAATATTTGTTTAGATAGAACAAAAGTTTCACACAATATTTATCCCATATAAAGTATCATCTGTTTAAAATAGTTATCTTTTCAAGAGTACCGTTCCTAACCTTACGATGCAAGCACTTAAAAAAAATTATATTTACTGGCCCCAGTAAAATATTTCAGTTTTTCTGAAGAAAGAGAAAAAATAAGCAGAATACGTTATTTTCTTGAGTTTATTTCTAAATTGTAAGTATAGAATCTTCTTGAAGTAACAGAATAACCTCGAATAAATTTATTAGATCTCTTGTAGTCATATCATATTTTAGCATTTCACGTAAAAGGATAAGTTTTCTGTAAGCACTTACAATACTAGTACTTTTGGTTAATTTAAATCTAATTTCAACACATACCAATTCTTTAAATTATGACGATAAAAGAGATAGGTTATCTTCGTAGAAAAATTGCATTTACTGTTCTTTTCATAACAATTGTTTACTATATCGTCGAAAGCTTCATTTAAAATGAAACAGCAGAATAAAAGAATAATGAATAAGATATCTTTTGAACAAGATATTTTAAATTATTCGGTGGAATAAGGAATTTAATATTTATTAGAAAGTGTGGTGTGTTTTAGTTTTAAAGCAATTGATATGTAGAACTACATATTTGAGGGATTTAATTCTGTGATGCAAAATAAAGTAAAAGATAGGAATGAATTTAAGTACGAAAACTGAACACTTGAAATATTTGACAACTATTCCATAAGTAAGAAGGCGAAGAAATAATAACAGCAATAAAAATTTTAATAATCTCGAATTATTCCATCAATATGGTTGCACTCGGGAAAAAAAAGAATTCTGGTTAAATTACCGTACTGTATGGTAATGACTTATCTGATTAAAAAAGGCATAATTCTGGCAAATAAAATCAAAATGTACTTTCATTAAGACATTTATTTAGTAACGGTATGTAGGAAATTCCGGTTCTCAAAATTATAATTTTTATTACAACACATTTAGTAAAAAACTCGAAACGGAAGAGTATATTTAAACGAATAAATTGTTTTAATGCCATGCTCTAAAGTATCATGATTAAACTACCAAATTTTCCACATTAACCAAATTTCATTGCTAATCATAAAACTATATTTTATTGTTATTTTTGCCAAAATTTTACCAAAGAGCTTCGGTAAAAAATACTTAGCTTTTTGGAGTTCCCATAGAGCCAGAAGCACGGTAAATTTCAACATGTTCGTTCAGTTTTAACCATACTTTTCAATGAACCATAGCAATGTGATTATGTTTATTAGTAAACAATCTGGAGATAACATTCAAAAACAATTTAAATTACTACAATTTAACCAAATTATTAATTGCTTTTAATAGAAAAAATTTTAAGATTTTGAGTAGCACGTTAAGTAGTAATAGTTTAATAGTAGTAGTTGTGAATATTGCGTTTGCGTTATAATTTTAATGTATGTGCTTGTGAGTTTTGTTTATTTTTAATGCTTTTTAACGATCATTCGTTAAAACATATATATGTTCGTTAAAAACATATATATGTATGAACATATATATGTTCGTTAAAGCATATATGTGTTCGCATTACATTGTTCTGTTACAAAACAATATACAAAGTATTATATATAAAAATAAAAACTGAAATTTGCTTAGTTCTGCATTTGCTGTAATTTTTAAAGCATTACATATATTTATTTATTATATTTTATATACATATTTATTTATCATTTCATAAAAAATTTTATACAACATTGTTGTATTACATGTTAAATTTTAAATTATTTTTATATAAAAATAAAATTAGAAGCGTGTCAACAAAAGGCATTTATCTTTAAAGTGAAGCATATTTTTCTTTAAATATTTCACCCCACACCATAATAACTAATAATCGAATTTTTCAAATGAATAGAAGGATTATCTTGTCAAGAAATGCGTCCTGAATTGTTTGGCGTAACTCTTCAATTGTTGTTTATGATGTTTAAGAAATTTTAATGGAGAGTCTACGAGACTAGATTCAAGAATGGTCCACGATATTTTCTAATGTCATATTATATTATCATTGGGGCATAACTATTTTGGCATGTAAGAGAAAATAAATGACACACTCAAAACTAATCGTTTCGTTATTAATGTTTTATTTATATAAATTCTTCGCGTATTAAATCGTTATTAATCACGCGTATTTATTGACTGTTTTTTTGTATCAGGAAGTTTTACCACAAATTTTCCGTAATTATTTTAATGCTCATAAGAATTTTTACCTCGTCAAATATTACATTTAATACGGTAAAATAATTTCTTTCACTAAAACATGTTCAAAGTTTATTAAAAAACATATATTTTTAATATATATTAAAAACATATATTTATATCAGAAAGTTCTTCTGTTAGCTCACATTTTCCATTAATTGTTGCAATTTTTTACAAATATTTGTTTTGTCAAATATTGCATTTAATATGGTAAACTGATTAATTTAAATTAAACTTGTTCGGAGTTTATTCAAAACATTTTTATTATCAGGAACTTTTGTTGTAAACTTAAATTATCCGTAATTATTTTAACATTTAACAATTTTTTCGGTTTGTCAAATATTACATATTAATTCGGTAAAATAATTTTTTTCAATAAAACATGTTCAGAATTTATTGAAAAAAATATCTTTTTAACATATATTAAAAACAAAAATTTATATCACGAAGTTCTTCTGTTAGCTCAAATTTTACATAATTGTTGTAATTTGTAGCAATTTTTTGTTCTTCAGTTAGCTCAAATTTTCAGTAATTGTTGAAATTTTTAGCATTTTTTTGTTTTATCAAATATTGTACTTAATATGGTAAACTGATTTCTTTAAATAAAACTTGTTCAGAGTTTATTCAAAACTTTTTTTTGTATCAGGAAGTTCTGTTGCAATCTCAAATTATCCGCAATTATTTTAACATTTAACAATTCTTTTGCTTTGTCAAATATTACATTTAATAAGGTAAAATGATTTCTTTATAAAACACGTTCAGAGTTTACTCAAATATATATTTTTTGTATCAGATTCTGCTGTTGGCTCAATTGTTTTGAAATTATTAAAACATTTATCAGTTATTTGTCTTTCAAGTGTTACGGTAAAAGAACTTCTTTAAGCAAAAAATGTTCAGAGTTTATTCAAAATTGATTTTTTCTTTCATCCAATATTTTGTTTATCATAAAAATGTCAACATAATGAAAGATGAGGATCTCAAATCAAATTTTCAACGGTCAATTCAGAATGAAAGTTTGAACAGTGGAAAAATTTCGTACAATGGCACATGAACTTTTATCCTTAATATACTTAAATTCCCCTCGCTTAAATTACTAAATATAAGGCAAACCAGGCATTATTATTATGACAAATAACTGTTTTTTGCAAATTTAATTAAGTAAGTCAGTTAGAATTATTGTACAGCAATTATTAAATGATTATAATATGTTCGCCTAATATTATTATTAATAATTTTTAGCATCATTTTTTTCGAACAGATTTTACTATATTATAATTCAGAGGGAACTGTAAAATATGTCTATTTTTATTTTTTAACATTATTAACCAACTTTCAAATGCTGTACAGACCAAGAGAAAGAAACTGATATATTTTATTATTAAAAAGTAAAATTTTAACAAAAGCTACATTTTCTCAGTTCGTATGTCATAATATGATGATAAATAAAAACCCTACATATACAACATGTTAATTAATCAAATTTTTAAAAGATCGAATTACTTAATTTAATTTATTTCAAAAAAAGTTATTTTTAATGTGAAAATATCATAATATAGTTTTTGTTCTTATTTTGCTACACTGTAAAAAGACTCGGTAAATCCTTAACCAAACCTATTTAGTGCAAAGTTTCTCATTATCTCGAAGCTTAGCTGAATAAAAGATCTGTTATTTTCTCTTAACACAGAACTCAGAACACATATTGACGCAGCGGACTGTTATTTTATTTGCACATTGAATTCACACACTTGCCTCTTTCGAGGTTGTTAATACACTAACTAGTTCTCGTTGCTTACACAGAGGGCGCTGCTCACATACAAAACTGAACAAGATCATTTTATTTTAGTTACACCATAAATTGTGAAGTATGATCGAGAAATACTTCCATAGTGACTGCACCAAAATTTGGTGAAAGGAACAAATTTTTGACAGTGACTGTAAACTGAATGATAGTTATTTACGACGCCATATTTTCTTTTTCCATTCAGTCTCGGTGTATTAGGACAATTAGTGTTGTTTCAAGTATGAACTTATTTAGGTAAGTAATTGTCTTATATGCATTAATTAAAGTTCATTTCTTTTATGTTGTCATTTTAAATTTGATTGGCGGTATAAAATGGTTAGAAGTATGTCATAAAATAACCAAATACTTTTGTTACGGTAAAGCGCAATCTTGGCCTCCATTTGAGTACGTTAAAAATACTTACCGTCAAACGGGGTGACTAAGTTCCATAAGACTTGGTGCCATCCTGGGTTTTCGAACTCAAGCGGCTGATGGCGCCAGAGGAAGGAACCGATCGAAAAAGGAAAACTACCGCTAGGTAGCGGGATAGTATGGCGATTTTAACTGGGGTACTACACCAATCAAATTATAATCTAAATTGTAACCTACCATTGTTTGTGTCGACGTGGATTTGTGGTGTTGTGATCTAGAAAAGAAGTGTGGTCTGGTAATCATATTTTGGAAGCAGCCAGAAAAAAGTTAAGTTCAGTTTTCTGTCACTAAACTGTCAAAGAAGTTCTACACGCTTCGACGTTTCAAAATGATTTTTTGTTTACCAGTTATAACCCTTAATTCAATTTTGGATGAAGTGTGGGTTGACTAGGTGCCATCTTGTTTTGCAGTGTTTTGGTCATTTTTAAGATTCTAGAGTGTTTAAGTGGAGAGACAGCCATTGATGTCCTAGATGTTGACCATCCATCTACAACAGTCTATGGTCAATCGTTGACAAGCAGTGAGTCAGTCAATGACGCAAACAACACTGACCCTGTGCAAAGTGACTTTGTTGCAGTAAAATATAAGGGGAAAATGTACCCGGGTCAAATGATTTCTGATTTCGACAGTAGCAACGAGGCATGTGAGAAATGCCTGTAGAAAAGTGGACAATTCTGGAAGTGGCCTGACACCCCGGATGCTTTGAGGCACAAAAAAAAATAAATCCTGAAGAAGATTTGTCCTCCCGAACCTCTACCAAATGGCGGCAAATTTCAGGTTATTCTAAATTCGGATTGACTGAAGAGAGAATTTCTATCTCAAATTCGTAGTTTGTGTTTCGTTTAATAAATTGAGTCATTTTGAAAAACATTTTGAAGAGTTTCTTTAATAAATAGCTTTTTTCCATATGTATGGCCTTTTTTATTTTAAAATTTGAAGGTATAATCATAAAAAAATTAACCTATAATAGCTAAAATGACAAGGAGATGAATTCTGAAGGGTGAGAAGTTGTCAGCAATCGTTTCTAATAGATTAAAAAGGAGAAAACATGCGTGGCACTTAGTCACCCCCATGTGCGGGGTGAGTAAGTGCCACTAAGAAAAAATTATATCTCCCCTCCATGATCTCTTAGAATCATTTTAATATGGGAATTAAAAGCTAAGATATGTAATTATGTTGCATTAAATAATCAACCCGATAGGTGAAAAATTAGAGGAATTATGACACGAAAACGTCAAAAAGTGGCCCATAGTCACCCCATTTGACGGTAATAAAGGTGCAATCTTCTTCATCTTTTATGAATTAAAAAAAAAAAGAAAGTATGAAAATAGGTGTTTTATTTCTTCAAAACACCTACTTTTGGTGCAATCTTGATATTTGGAGCTAGTGAAAATACCAAAATATGGTAAAATTGATCTCCATTTTATATAGCCAGCAAATTAATACCAATTTTTAGTGCAACGTGACTTGAAATTCTTAACAGTGTAGATCAACTGAAATCGTAATACATTTAAATCCTAAAATTTGAATAATAAAATACTATGGAAAATATTAAATTATTTTTAAACCATTCTTCGAACAATTATTATCTTTTCAGTTTGTTTTGGCAATTCTATACTGGCACATCAGCGAACTAATTACAATATTAAATAAAACAATTAGTCTTAAAGTAAATAAGTGCATTCTCTATAAGAAGATCATGTTTCTTTCTTTATTATGTTTTAATACCAAATACGGAAAACAACATTGATTCCTAGAGCCAGAATAGTACTAGTAATCCATTATTTCACAATTATTCACAAGTAAATCACTAAAACTGCCTTTTTTCCCCTCTATAGAGAAAATCAAGAACAGTTTCCAATTTTTGCATTGATTCCATAAAGCTTGATTAGACTTTAAAATGTAAAAGTCATTTCTTTTTTCATCCGGCATCGCGGAGTTTGATAGATGAGTTTAGTTTTCGAGATTCTCTTTCGGCGGAAAATGTTGTTGAGAGTAGCTTTTTGTACTTTTATTTTCCTTTTTATTATTTGATTGAGAAAACGGAGTTACTTTTTGCACCTTTTTTACTATATTTCCTGGAAAATGAAAAAATTTCAAAATTGTGAAGATTAAACGGGATGCGAAAAACTGTTTTCGCTTTCGTAAATGGAAGCCCGTCTAGTCTTTTAAAGTATTTATCGAAAAATAAAAGAAATCGAAAAAGTCCGTCCATAATGTTTTATGCTATATTCACCCAAATTAATAAATATCTCTTTTAAAAGTAATTGGCTTACTAATTTTTTTTCCATATGAATCTAAATGAATTTTTTTTAATATTAGAATAATAAAACTATAGTAAGATCATTTTAGAAATACTAGATTCGATTATTTGCCACCTTTAAAACACGGAGAAAAAAAATTCTAGTCTAACCAATTTTTTTCTTATAAGTACTATTGTTTTTGCATCGACACAGCAATGTTCCACACGTTATAATTAAAAACTCAAACGGTGAACGAAAAATAAATTATGACAAAAGAACGAATAAACATAATTTTATAGAAGAAGAAAAAATAATGGCAATGATAAGATACAACAATGAGGAAAACATTCTGGTAAGATTACCTAGTTGTATAGTAATGGCATTTCTGGAAAAAAAGAAAAAAAAACATAATAACTAGCCTATCCTTTTCGTACAAGTACTATTATTTTTGCATCGACAGTGCAATGTTATACACGTTATCGTTAAAAACTAAAACAGCAGGCAAAACAGATTTTTGTGAAGGAAAACCAAAATATACTGTTCTGCAACCATTCATTTAGTAATTTTTCCATTCATTTTAATGGTTTACCGAAAATTCTGTTTTTCAAAATTGTAGTTCTTATTACCAAATACTTATTAGTATTCATTTACTTATAACCAAAATTTAAAAAGAAATTTAACTGAATAACTGGTTTTTATCCCATGCTCTAAGGCAGTGGTCGGCAAAGTGCGGCTCTGGCACAAATATCCACGGAAGGCGCAATACTATTTTCATTTAAAAAAAAAAACTTGGTAAGAAAAAAATTACATCTTATTTTGATAAGATAAAGTTCTTCTATAAATCGAGAACATGTATAATTTATTGTTTAAGTTAAAAGATAGATAGGTAATTAAAATTTTGTATTGTTGTAAAAATACGTTTATTAGTTTTCGTAACGTTTAATAATTTTATTAGTTTTCGTGAACGTAAACACAAACCATGTGCAAGCTATCGGCTGAAATTGTTCGTATGTTTTCGGCGTTCTCCGGTGTGATACAAAGGTAAGGAAAATATGAGGGAAGCATTTCTCAGCAGGTTTCAGGAACTTAAAAACAGCAGAGTAACTTTAGCATTTGTCAAAAATCCTCTTAATGCTACGATAACCGAGTTGAAATTTTTTCCTTTTGAAATTGACATTGGTAGCTTTGAAATACAATTGCTGGATTTAAAATCAAGGAGATATGCCGCTCTAAATTCGAACGTCTTTGTGTTGAATTGGAAATATTGAAGAAGAAAAAATGTAATCTTAGTTCACAACACAAGTGGTCTGCTTTGAATGACCTGGAGAAGGAACACATGATCATTTTCAACGCTTGGAATAGTATTCCTGACTCTTACGATCAGCTGAAATAACTCGCGTTTGCTGTTCTTTTCCTTTTCGGTTCTACATATATATGCGAACAATCTTTTTCAAGCATGAACATTATCAAGAGTAAACTGGGAAGTCGTCTTATTGATGGGAACTTGGAATCATGCTTAAAATTAACAACAACATACAAACCTGACTTACTCAAACTTTCCAAGTAGATGCAAGCTCATTGTTCGCATTAATAAATATTTATTAAGTATGAAATTTAGTTTTTTTTAGTGTACTACTTATTTAGTGTAATAAATGTTTACTAAACAAGCAGAATTGACTCCCAATTTTTTTTTAAATTTTTGTAATGTTCATATTTGGCTCTTTGGCTAATAAGTTTGCCGACCACTGCTCTATAATTTTATAATATTGGATAAAATTATCAAATTTTATCCAATATTATAAAATTATATTTTATTGTTAATTTCGCCAAAATCATTGCCAAAGCGTTTTGTAAAAATTTTCGAGGTTTTTGGTGTTCACATAGAGCCAAAAACATGGTAAATTTTACCATATTTTGGTATTTTAGACCGTGCTCTTTTTTCAGTACATTTATATTACACTATACTTGCATTCAGTCAAAACAATTACTGAAATATTTATTCACCCTGAAAATGTATTTGTTTAGAGATATATTTCCATATTTTGAAAATTTCTTGGAAAATCAATACTATTTTGCTTATGCATCATTAAACATCATTTCTATTTTTAAACAATAGATTATTTTAGCTTCTTGTAATTCTACAATATATAGATTTTAGAACAGTATTTAAGAAGTACATAAGTATACATGAAACTAAAAAAATGGATAGTATAGAATTCTCTTAACGCTAAAACGATTGAAATATATTTTTGCAATCAATAAATACATTCTCTCAGTCGTGTATTCAATTACATTTTCTACCGAACTTGTTTAAAATATAGGAATTTTTTTAACAAATGTAGCTTTAATTGTGTATTGGGTTTTCATTGCATTGCTTCTTGACCGAATGTTTCTTGACCAAAAATATTTCATTTTTTAAAATAATTAAATAAAAATTCTATTTTTGGAAAAAATATTGTTTTCTACGAAATATCATGAATTCTCAATTGCAGATTTCATATTTGAGCAACCAAATTGCAATTGAGCATTCAGATTTAAAGTTAATGATGATTTCGGGGTTTAAATTTGAAATATTTTTAACTACGAGCTGTTTGTTCCAAAGTATATGCTAATTTATCAACTTCGATAAGACAGAAAAAAAAATTTACAAAGAAACACGTGCATGCTTAAAACTCGTGAAAATGTGCCAAAAGAAAAATGTACCTATTGATTCATCTTCTTTAATTTTGAATTTTTTAAAATAGATATTTTTAATTCCTGTTTCGTTTGGATCCTAAATAATATAATTTTTAAACAGAACAAATCATTTGAATTTTCTATTTTAGTATATATTATCATCTATTAATACAAATTTTATTTCTGTTTTTAAATTTTTTAACTCAGTTTTCTTTTATTTGTCTGTAAAAAAAAGAATATTTGAGCAACCAAATTGTGATTGGATATAAGGTTAATAATGATTTCCGAGTTCAAGCTAAAAAATTCTCTTAACCATAAAACAGATATTCCAAAGTATATGTAAATTTTTAAACAAAATAAAGAAAAAAATAATTATTTCATTTTTGCATGTGCAATAACATTTATTACACTTTCGACAATTTCAAAACAAAAACTCTATTAATTAATCTTCTCAATCCGAATCATTTGTACTCCTGTGTTTGTAACAATACGATTTTTTTAGTAAAATCTCTTAAAATATTATCTCTTAATAATATAATTTCTTAATAATATAATTTCTCTACTATATGAATCGTCTTAAGTAATGCGATTTATTTTAAAAAGCAAAACAAATCATTTGAATTTCTATTAATTTAGTTTTTTTCATTGATACATGAAAAATAAAATTTGAGAAACCAAATTGGACTTGAAAAGTGGGATATTGAGTTAATGTTGACTTCTTTGTTGAAGATAGAATTCGTTAAACTACCAGGCTGATATTTTAAAGTACGTATATGCTAATTTTTAATAAAAAATAAAGCAGAAATATTTATTTTACTTCTGCAAGTGTAATAACACTTAGTACACTTTCGGCAGGGTCGAAACTAAACCTCTATAAAAATTAATCTTCTCCATCTGAATTATTTTTATTCCTGTTTGTAATAATATGATTTTTTTTAATAAAATCTCTTTATAATTTATTAATTTTATGAATCGTCTTAAATAAAAAGTTTTTTTTTGAACGGAAAAAAACGATTTTCGTTTTAAATTCTTCTAGTTTCAAACTTTTCATTTGTCCATAAAAAAACGAATAAAATATTCCTTTTCTTTTCGTAACAATCTCCCCTTCTTTCAAATAAATAAGAAAATTACAAAAATAAATAATAATAATAAAATTAAACCTTACTTTCTGTAAGTCCCGGAATATAACGGAAAGTAACTAACCAACCTCCGAATGAAAATGCCTGAACTTCAAAAATGTTTGCCATTAAATAAGCACAAAAAAGAGATATTAACAAAAGCCAAAAACATTTGCGTTTTCTAGATGCAACGATAGATATGAAAGAGCTAAAACACTTCCTTAACTCCATTCCATAAGGTTTCATTTGGATTAGATTAGTGGATTAGATCAGTGTTTGAAAAAATTTCTAACAACTATTGCAAACAGCTATTATGTCTAAAAATACTTTAGCTACAGAGTAATCAAACTCTAAACCCGCTTTATAAATAATGAGTTTATTCTATAAAAAATGAAAGATAATATAATAAATAATATATTCTTTAAATGAAGTCTATAACGACTGCTTTTCAATTTCATATTGTTTTATATTATTCCAATAAGACATCTTCCATGCTTAAAACGTATCAATTCTTTTTTTATATATACTATATTACGTCTGTCGAATTGATGCATCATTCATTTTATACAACATTTTTTCTACAATTCCTAGAATTTTGTCTTTTTTCACTCAAAATCATTCATTTACTGTCATAGTAGACACAAGAAGTTGCTTTAAGGAGTCATTTTTCAAATTTATCTACTGATCGCTCTCCACTTGATCTCAAAAGTGATTTGTTATTCTATTCTTTAGGCTATATATCGAAGCAGTGGTAAAAGAAGATTAAAAAAACACTACGATTAGGAATCAAATAAGAATATATATGTATGA
The DNA here is from genome assembly GCA_949128135.1 of Parasteatoda lunata. Lineage (NCBI taxonomy): Eukaryota > Metazoa > Arthropoda > Arachnida > Araneae > Theridiidae > Parasteatoda > Parasteatoda lunata. Next base: position 81,057,547 of record OX421980.1, read on the forward strand.
TTGAAAATTAGTATTTCATCATCACATTTTTTGTTGTACAGGTCTTTTGTTTTAGCTCCATACCAGATTTTTTTATTGTCCATTCCAAGCTAAATTTGTTCATTTAAAAATGTTTATTTAAGAATAATATAAGAATACATACGTAAGATTAAAAATTAGTATTTTAGGATCAAATTTTTTTTAGTACAGGTTTCTTTTGTTTTAGCTCCATACCTGTTTTTTTATTGTTCATTCCAAGCTAAATTTGTTCATTTAAAAATGTTTATTTAAGAATAATATAAGAATACATACGTAGGATTAAAAATTAGTATTTTAGGATCAAATTTTTTTTAGTACTTTTGTTTTAGCTCCATACCTGTTATTTTTATTGTTCCTTTCAAGGTAAATTTGTTCATTTAAGAATCAAATAAAAATATATACATATAATTAAAAATTAGTTTTTCAGGATCATAATTTTTGTAGAACAGATATTTTTATCTTTTTAAGCTCAATACCTGTTATTTTTATTGTTAATTTCAAGCTAAATAGTAGGTTTTATGCCAAGATTAAACTTGTTTAAATAAATTAGTAAATGCTACACGGTTGGAAATAAGTAATAAATTTATTTTATCCACTTGTTTATAAATTAAAAGTAGTTTTATTCATCAATTATATGGACTAAAAACATCTTAAAAGGATGTATCTTATTATTTGGATAGTTATGGGAACGGCATTTTTTCAAAGAATTATTTAAATATTGTTTAAAGCTTCACTAAAACTATTTAACTACTTATTTATCTATCTCCACGGCAAATGCGGTATAATGCTCAGATGTGAACTTAGATTCTTGATATATTTTTAGAAATGGATATATTTTGAAAAAAACTTGCCGTTCTTACACGAATAAAATAATGTAATTTACTGAAAATAAAAATATATCTCATATGGTGTCATATTGTAATAAATTGAGAATAACATTTTATTATGTATTGAAGTATATTTTATATTATAAAATACAGTATACAGTAACATGTGCATAAACTTATATACTGTGTATTCTAATATACAGTACACTCTTCATATCTCGCAAATGTCAACAAAATATTTTTCCCCTTGGCATTACATATCCACCTAATGTTAATTTGAATTCCAATGTCGAAGAGTTTCTTCGCCAAACGTTGTTATGTAAAATTTTCTTCGTTACAAAAATTTAATTTTTTCGGAAAAATCACAAAGTGTGTTTATTGTGAATCAATTCTTTTCTATTTAATGCATAATTATTTTTGTCTTACTTTTAAAAATAAAATTATCATTATCGTATTTAGACTTATAAACAACTATCATTACATACATATTTAATTCTAGTTTCATGACTCAAATTTTGGAGTAATATTTTAGAGTATATTTTTTCTACTTTTTAGAACATATTTAGTTTAAGACTTTAAAATTTTAATATGTTATTTTACATTGTTATTAGTTCTGAACTTGTTATCTCGAAAGCTCGCTAGCTCGAAATTTTTTTAGCGTCCCTTCAACTTTGAGATATTGAGAGTAAACTGCATTTCGCAATAAATTATTTTTAAGTTAGGTACTCTTTGTTTAAGTTTAAGTTTTGAGTGAAGTTAAGTTCTTTTACGTAAAACTCTTAAGAAAACTTTGAATGGTAAAAAGGAAAAAAAAAATTGAATTCATATTTTACCAGTAGAATACTTTATAAGCTATTTGAATTATACTTTACAAGCATAAAGCAAAATATTTCGAAAAATCAAATTAATTATATTCATCTTAAGCTGGAAAAAATTGGAAGGTCAGAAATATTTTTAAAAAATCAATAGACTCCTTTATCATTCTTACTTTCATATCATATAAGTAGATATATAAAACGTGTGGAATCTACGAGGATTTATTGAAGCTTATTTTATAAAAAGGAAAATCTAAAAATATTCGCATTCATATTTTATTCTTTTGCAGTGATAAAGTGGGTAAGGAAATTAAAAGTTGAAGCATATAAATTACGCAGGAAGTATGTGCTTTACTTTTCTAAGTTTTAAACTTAAGTAAGGTCTTATTATTAAAATCTTAAGTTTAACTAATTAAAATCTTTTCTAAAAACATTCAGTGCTTAAAAAAGTGGCTTAGATAAGAAAACTATTGATCATAATTATATATTTAGACTATTTTGGATTTATCTGTATTGATCACTTAGAATTTTTTTCAGTTGAAAATGATGTTATTAATGAAATTAAATCCCTTATTCTTTCACATTTAAAAATTTTAGATGAAAAGAAATTTCTCTTTCAGTTTAGCGAAATTATTATTCTACAAACGAATATAAATATTTCTAGTTACAAACTGTGATTACTCATTCTTCTTTTATATTTAAAATTTCCCATAAAAATAGAAATTTCTTCATTATCAAAGAAATTGAATTTCTTGTTTAGTTTAAATAAATTGCATCATGCGAATGACTTAAATTATTTTTTTTTTTAGTTTTGTATATACAAATGAATTCGAATTAACTGGATTCATAGTGTTAACAAAATTAATAAAATGAATAAAAATAAGAAGTAAATTTTGATTATTTTCCAAACTCTATCAAATTAATTTTTTTAATTTATTTTTATCAAAAGAACTACCTAACTAAATTGTGAGCATTTTGCTATTTTAGCATTATTTTAATAAGTAATTACTAAGATAGCTATGAAATATCTAAAAGAATTAGTTGACAAAAAATATTTAAACCTCCATGGAGAGAAAAATTCTGGTAAAATTACCGTGGTGCATGGAAATGACATTTTTGGTCAAATAAAAAAACAACTATGTTAATAAAAACCAAAATAAGCTACTCATTTGGCAATTTTTCCGTTCACATGGTAACAGCTTACTGGAAATTCCGGTTTTCAAAATTATAGTTCTTATTATCACACATTTAGTAAAAAATACAAGACTGAAGAGTAAATTTAACCAAAAAAAAATTTTTTTTTCTAAGATGTCATTATAAAATTATTGAATTTTATCACAGATTATAAGACAGTATTTTATTGTTAATTTTACCAAAATCCTTACCAAAGGGCTTTGGTAAAAATTACTATGCTTTTTGGTGTTTCCATAGACCCAGAAACCCGACAAATTGTTCCATATTCTGGTAGTTTTGACCATATTCTTTTTTTCAAAGTACAAAAGCATTTCATAAAAATGTTAAATTATGTAAATTAACTTAAAACTCTACATTAAACGTCTTCGCGTAAATGCTGCTGTTAAATTCGCCAACTTTAGTCTCAATTTAAAGCTCTTACTTAGATGACACAATAATGTGAATTCTAAATGGTAAGTCATTCAGGGTAGCGTGAATATTTATTACGATCTGATTTAACATTTATACATTATAACATGTTACTTATAAGTAGATATCAATGCTCTTTAAAGACCTTTGGTTCTCCTAACACATATTCCAGGCGTAAACTGCCTATACAAAAAGATACTTCCATTTTTTGAATTGCGAATTCGATTAAATGGAGAAAAAAAACAATTTTTAAGACTTTAGGTTTTGTTGTAATTATGTACTTAGAATATTTTGGATTTATCTGCATGCTGTACTGTATAGTAATGGCATTTTTGGCAAAATAAAGAAATAACATTTCTGGTAATAAAAACAAAAATAAACTACTTGTTTGGTAATTTTTACCTTCACCTGGTTTACAGGAAATTCTGGTTTTTAAAATTATAGCTCTTATTATCTCGCTTTTAGTAAAATGTACAATACTAAAGAAAAAATGTAACGGGAAAAAATCGTTGTTATGTTGTATCTAAGGAATTATGAAAAAATTACTCAATTTTATATGGTATTATAAAACAATATTTTATTGTTAATTTTACCAAAATCATTACCAAAGAGCTTTCGTAAAACTTAGCCTAGCTTTTTGGGTTTCCCACAGAGCTAGAAACCCGATTAATTGTATTAATTCTATTAGTTTTGACCATACTCTTTTTATTAATGTATAAAAATAATTCATAATAGTACTACATGTTAATTTATACAACTTTTGTTGTATAAATCACTCAACGTGTTGGATTTTTGACCCTCAAAATAGGGGGTGAGGTAACTGGAAAATATAGTTCCATTTATTTAGAGAGGAGAGAAATCGAAGGTTTGAGCTTCTAAATATTAATTAAAAATTTTTGTTCATTTTTTTATATCTCGAGAACTTTTTAAATAAATCAAACATTTTTTTGGATTCAATAATAAAATTTATTTATCTAATGATAATTACATATAAAAATAGATTTTTATAATTATTTTTATTCTTTTTATTAATTTATTTAATAATAGTAAAAAAATGTATTGTAAGGTTTACAAATTTTTATATCATTTTAATAATTGTAATTTTAAATTTATTCCACTTTTTAAATTCTATTAACTTTACTTCAGTTTTTTTCATCTTAATAAAACATCAGGAGTATTTTTTTTTTTTTACTTAATTTTTAAACAAACAAAATTTCTTCCATAAAACATAAAATATTCTTTGAGAACATGATACATATGAGAAGAACTGTAATCCTCTTTCAATAAAGTGATTCCATTAATTTGGATGAAACTGATTGCTTGAGGTGCACTCAAGCGTAAAAAGAAAATATTGATTGAATTTTTTCATCAGATATTTCTAACGTTTTCTCAAAGGATTAAATTTTTACTATAATAAAAAATACTTCTTATCAGTGTGACTTTCATTCATTTCTCTGAGATTTCTCATAAAGCAAACTTTAAAAATAAATTGATTAGCATAACAATACTTGTTCTTTTCATAAGTATTAATAATGATATAGTATTTTTATTTTCGCAATTATTTTACCCCTAGTTGCATTTAATAAACAAAAATGTAATTTTTTATTTAACTTTGGTATAAAATCGGGATGAACAGTTTTCTAGAGGAAATTGAAATCGATCTCAATTTCACCCCTCAAGGGCATTTCATGTATATTTCATTTAATATTTAATTATCGTTTAATCATTTTATATCTTAATTATATTATCATCTGAAGCTCTTTGACTGTTTTCTTGACGACTTTAGGCTCATGAGATTACTCCAGCTTATTTTCGATAGACCTGCTTGTTAAAACTACAGCTCATTATGATTTAGAAGCAACTTGATTCGTCTACTCCTTCTTGATCTTAGATTTTTGAATCAAAAAATGAGGTTCTATTGAAGCATTCAATGCAGAAGAAGGTATTTGGAATCATGGAATAAAGTTCTATTGAAACTTTCAATGCAGAAGAATGTATTTGGAATCATGGAATAAGGTTCTATTGAAAGCTTCAATGCAGAAGAAGGTATTTGGAATCATGGAATCAGGTTCTATTGAAACCTGCAATGCAGAAAAAGATATTTGGAATCATATAATAAGGTTTTATTGAAACCTTACATGCAGAAGAAGGTATTTGGTATAATAGAATTAGGTTCTATTGAAAGCTTCAATGCAGAAGAAGGTATTTGGAATCATGGAATAAGGTTTTATCGAAACCTTTAATGCAGAAGAAGGTATTTGGAATCATGGAATAAGGTTGTATTGAAAGATTCAATGCAGAAGAGGTATTTGAGTAAATTGGTCTGTTGAATTCCTAGCAGAAATACGATTTTTGTATCACGTGAAGACTTATCACTTCTTTCAATTAGATCAGGTTCAGGAACAGATTTTCTTCTGGAAAATTGTCAGTTTCACAAAAAACTGATGAATCAATAGGCCACAAACCATTAAATCCTTGAACAGAGTCTTTAATTGTTGTAAACCTATTATAAACCTAACGATTGAGATAAATTCTTCGAACAAATTAAACTACCACTAGAGCAGATTAAAGTTTTATGACAGACATACGGCCAGGATTAGTTTCCTAAATCCTACCAGTGAAAGATTATGGTCCAATCTACCAGAAAATGGTAAACTTTCACCGTGCTTTTGGCTCTATTACTACACTAAAAAGATCGGTAGTTTTTACCGAAGTGCTTTGGTAAATTTTGGCAAAATTGCAATAAAATATAGTTTCATAATATGTGAAAAAATTTGGTAAGCGTGGTAAAGTTCAGAATTGGCACAATTTCAGTTGGCACAGCTGCATCACGTTTCGTGCAAAATTTTATTCCATGACTCAAACAATATTTCGTTAGCAGAGAAATAAGTAGAATATAAGAGAATAAAATTTATGACGTATTGCATATTTTGTACATTACTTAAATTCTGCTAAATCTTTGCACAGGATTTTCAAGTATTTAATTAAAATCTTGTAGAACTGATTATCTTAAATAAAAACTTGCACTTGCAAATTTAACTCAGTGCTTTTAAAAGCGAAGGTTCCTATTGGGGAAGATTCAGGCACCTTTCCTTAACATATTTAATTTTACTTAACATTGGGTAAACAGAATGTATTTTCTATGTGAAACATATTTTGACATCTTCCCTCCACTATTAAAATATAAACCCATATTCTGTTTTTATATAACTCCAATATTCTTAAACTAAAATTTGGTTGAAGAATGTCAGAAAAACTATTTCATCTCATCTCAATATTAAAGGAACAAAATACTACCAGGGAGATAGAGCATAGGCTAACTCATACTTAGAAACATTTATAAAATTGTGTCAACTGAATCTGACTGTAGACTTTTACTAACGATGCACGTATCATTAAGCCATATATTACAAAGCATCATCAATTTTGTGTGTCTTGCTGCAAGCACTAAACCCCCATAATCTCACTAATTTTCAAAATGGATTCTCATCAAATTTGAAGAAGGCATTTGTCAAATGAGGAAAGCTTTTACTTATAAGCAGCAATTATATGAAGTGGAAAGTATTAATTAATAGACTAGATTTGTAAATTAGTGAAATAAATTTAAAAAGTTCCTTGGTGCTGTTTTTCACCCAGTCGGCTTTCAGGCTAATGTTTTTTTTTTCTTTTCTTTTTTAAGTATTAGGCGCGAAATATGCATGGTGTTGTTAGAGACATAGCTTTTTATAAATATTTTAGGATCCTTGCTGTATATGAAGCCAAAATAGTATACACATTTGAGGTCACAACTTAATATTTATACAAGGAAAAATCATTCTCAAAATCTATTAAATTTATATAAACGAATCAAAATCTTACGAATTAATATAAACGAAGACGGGATAACATTAAAACAACTTTGGTTGCCAGATCAAGCAAGGAGGTGCTTCTAATTATCACCTTTCGATTTCTCTTTGCTTTTTCTTGCAATCAAACAGGTTTTTATGCTCTCAGTCCCCCCTATCTCTATAGGGAATTTTTACGTACCTATTGTTTTTTTTGTTTGTTTGTTCCCCCCCCCTCGCTAAATATGAATTTGAGCACCCTAATGTACTTTTTTACTTTTCTTTTTTTTCTTTCATAGAAACTCTAAAATTATATATTAAGATCAGCCACTACGAAGCATTATGTATATTTATTTCTAATTGGATTAATTTTCGATAAAAATATGCTTTCAAATTTTGCTCTTCTATAAACTTTGTTATGCCATTCTTTGCTATGCTATGCTTAAGAAAAATCTCGTGTATTTTATTGAGGAGCAAAATTTGGTAATTTTATCATGTTTCTTTAAAGCATAGCATAAAAATCATTTACTCGGTTAAGTTTACGTTTCAGTTTTGTAATTTTTTTTTTTTTTTAAATGTGTGATAATAAGAAAACATAATTTTGAAAACCAGAATTTCCTTTAAATCGTTACCATAATGAGTGGAAAAATTATCAAATGAATGGTTTAAATACCATATATAGCGGTTTTATTAGCCAGAATTATGGATTATTTAAAGAAAAATGCAATTACCATATTGTACGGTAATTTTACCAGAATTTTTTCTCCGTATTCAACGTTCGACAGTATGCATATTCGGATGGATAATGTTAAAATGAATTGTCACTAAAATGAATGAGAAAAGCGCACCACATTCTTATTTACGTGCATATGGAATGGAGAATAACAATTATAGAAATAATTTTATTCAACCATTTTTTCCGAGAAATTTCTAACCGTGTGCAAGTACACATTTGAAGTAATGCCAATATCTTTTGCACCTTTACACTAATAAAATGAAAACTTAATATTTTAAGAAGTGTTTCTTTCTATACAGATACACTCTTAAAATTTTCATTCTAAAATTATGGTAAAATAACTGGCAGCTGTTTGTCCATCCGATTAACCGTAAAGTTTATGGTAAAGAAATTTTTTTCCTTCATGGTTTTGAAACCATTTACAAAAAGTATGGTTATAAAACCATGAATACAAAACTATACGGTTTTTTAACCAATTACAACTAGTATTTTTCAAAAACGTGAACAAAAAAATTATTATTTAACTAGACATAGGAGCTCGCCTTTTCGTTAGGTAATGGGCATTGGAAAGTGTCGGAGACGAGAAATTCTTTATGTGTGGAAGGGAAGGGAGGAAATAATGTGGTATCACCACTAGGACTCGAACTCTAGCTCTGCCGGTCAAGAGATTGACAGATAAGCCCGCTCGGCTATGATATGCACACATTTACAAAGAACTAAGTAGCTTCATTAGGCCGTTCTATTTGGTGCGATAAAATCCTGGTTATTTAACCGTATTAGGTGGAAGCAGTGAATAAACAGTTTTTCTCAAACTTAACAATTTGATTACCATTTTATTTATGGTTATTTGAATGTTTTGATTAAATATGGTAAAATAACCATTCAATAAATTGTTATTTAACCATTTTTTCCGAGAAATTTTTAACAGAATGTTGATAAAATTATTTTTAAAAACAAAATCCAATAAGCAACAAAAGTTGCATAATAAATTTTACACAATTGTGAATTGTTAAATAAATTTGGCGAAAGTTTAAGAAAATATCGAGCTCGACTTCAAGACACGTACGAAAATATAAAATGTAATATATGTTTTTTATTTGACATGACATGAGTAAGTTTACTTTCTTAATATAATACCGGTTGTCCCCGCCTACATTTAATTAGAAAAAACTCTCCAACTCCTTGTTTTATTTTAAATGTGTAAATAACATGTTTTCAGACAACGCATTAAATAATAATTTTGAAGAAGATTAGTTTTTTTTTTCTTTTTAAAAAATAATAAAACAGCCTTTAAGAATTTCGCATCATTTTTGATTGGTTTGAAATCCCAAAGAAATAGACTCCTAAGATAAGAAAATTGGATTTGAAAAAAAGGAAGGATTATAAAAAATAAAACGTCACTGTTTTCCTATGCTTTAAGTAAATTACAATCAAAACTTGATCTGAAAACAATTGTATAGTGCGACAAAAGAATTATTTTTACTTTTTTAAAAACGAACGGATACTAACTGTCATTAAAATATTTTTGTCTTTTTTCCGAAATATTTAAAATTATTAATTTATTTAGTAAAATATTTAATGTTATCAAATTTTAAGGATTATCAATATTCAAATAATACTTTTGTAACAAGAAATCACTGCTATCAATTATGCTCTTAACAATATAACAATTCAACTTGAAAGTAGATATGTTTAAATTTGACAACTTAATGAAGTTGCATAAAAATCCTACAGCATTACAGTTAAAAATACTGATATCATAGTGTCAAAGTTGAAACAATTTTTATAAGAGTGAACAAGAACAAAATTTATCTAGAACTCCATGGTAAAATAATTCAGAATAATTCAAATATATTAAATTCAATATATTTCAGAATTATTCCAATATTTTTAATTCTATATTCTCCAGAATTATCAAAGTATTATCAAGTCCAGAATTATCAAGTGTTTTAAAAATAATTTAAATCTATTTGCATAAACATACGCATTTCAGAATTCATCCTATTTTTTACAAGTAATCAATAGCATTCAAATATGTTCTTTCCAATAAAAGGCGGGGTGGTTACCCTTAACACGCTGATGCACGAAAATCGTTGATATATCACGAGAATATTTTTGTGGGTAATAACGTGACGTTAATAAATACATTTTAAGTTCAGCTACGAGGAAAGCTTTTCTGTACAATTAATGCATTTCGCGAATTTATGCCTTCATGACAATCCTAGTGAATTACGACTTTTATCCATTCAACACGACGCATAATACACAATACTCTCAGATAATTACTGCTTTTGCGTTTCCTTTTCCCGAAATTTATTAAAATGATTGTACTTACACTTCATGGATCTTCTGCAAAATATACGTCTTCTTGATTTCAATGTATCAAGACTAATAAAACGGTACACTTTTCGGAAGTTATTAATTCACAAGAGTAAATCTGATTAGTAAAGAGAATATGGCGTTGTTTAGTTGATCTTCGAATCAGTGATACATTTTAAAGCATATCTTGTTTAAAATAAGATTTTTGACTTAACCTATACAAGGCATTTGGTTTTCAGGATGCATGATATGAGTCTTTTTTTTCATTAATATGTCATGGAAGATAAATTTCACAAAAGAACTTATGCATTTTCCATTTAAAACATTAGTTATTTTTAAGGTAAACGTCAGTTAGTAGATCATTAAATCGGTGATACATTTCAAAACATATCTCTTTTGAAATTAAATTTTTGACTTAAACCTAATCGTATTTAGGATACATGATAAGAGTTTTTTTTTTTCATTCATATAATTAATTGTCATAAGCGATACATTTCTATAAGAACTTATGCATTTATAATTTAAAACATTAGTGATTTTTAAGGTAATTGTGAGTTAGTAGAAGAATTCAGTATTAGAATTCAGAATACATGATATAAATCTTTTTTTTTCATTCATATAATTAATTGTCATAGGAAATAAATTTCAGAAAAGAACTTATCCTTTTGCATTTAAAACTTAAGTTATTTTTCAATATACAATGCAAAAGCTACTTGAAAATATTGTACACTTTAATACTATAGATCTTGATTTGTTGATATATATATATATATATATATATATATATATATATATATATATATATATATATATATATATATATAAATTTATCGTATTTCTGACTCTATGAGAGATCCAAAACGGTCGGTAGTTTTACCTAAACACTAAATTACAATAAAATATCATTTGAACTTTGCAAATGTGGTTTCATTTGAATGGTTTCATTTGAACGTTGAATTTGCAAAACGTTGCAAATGTGGTAAAGTTTGGATATTTAGTAAGGCATAAAAAACTATTTATTTGGCTAAATTTACTTTGCAGTTATGCATTTTTTACTAAATGTGCTTTAAAAACTAGAAATTCCGGTAAACACTTATCACATGAACGGAAAAATTACCAAATGAATGGCTTAAATACTGTATATTTTAATTTTTATACCAGAATTACAGTCTTTATTCTATGAAAATGCCATTACTATGCAGTACGGTAATTTTACAAGAATTTCTTTCATCATGTATAAAATATGGAGCATTTTCTTTTTTTATTTGTTTTCGCTGTATTGAATTCATATTTATTGATCCAACTTAAATTATTTTTTGTTTGTCTGAAATGATCCATACATCTTTTTATAATTAATTGTAAAAGATGAAATATTTTCTCCTAATAAGTTTGTTTTTAGAAACACGTTATTATTTTTTTGCCCTTTATTGTTGTAACGCATGCGTAAAAAATTGTTTTCTATATAAAATGAATTCATTTATACTTGCATTCATATAATTAACGGATCATGGGGATCATGAATATATGGATTAGGGAAATAATGGGGAAGACATTTAATCACGAAATCTGTTTATTAAAAGACTTGAATAAAACTGGTAATACAATAAAATTAAACTTAAATCTCTATCATTGAATAAATTTTCATTGAAAAATTAACCATAATAAAATGTATTTATTTTCATTTTCAAATTCAGAACTCTGTTATTTTTGCGTACTTGCATATTAAGTGCATTTCTTTTTCAAAGTAAAAAAATTGAGTTACTTTATAGAACAAATATATATTAGAATAATGGAATAGAATTTTAAAAAAATTTAGTTCAGTTAAAGTGCTTTTAATAAAACTACAACACTCTTTTAGGGTACGATTTTTAAGGAGAATGTTCGCTTTTAACGTACAAAGTAAATGTCAGCTGTTTTTCCTATTGCTCATTACTTTTATTTTTAATTAACTTAATTAAGGTTTACTTTCGGCACAATAACCTCATAAAAAGGCTCAGTATAAAACAATTATACTTTTAATTTATTCCAAAATGCGGGTACATATTAAAGCACGCAGCTTTTTTCGGCGAGTCGATTAAATATGCGCATTCATTGAATTTTAAAGAGTGTTTAATGTATTTTGTACCTGCGAAAATATTTCTAAAGAAACTTTGTTATGTGATTGAAGAAAATAGTAAAAATGTGCCTGCTCAAGTATTAAAACATAGCTTTCACATTCAAACTAAGAACCGAAGTGGAATAGATTATTCCACATTGTGAACTTAGTGTTTTATTTCTTTCCGCTAATCACTCACTCTTGTGTATCAAGGCAATTTGAGCCTTTTCTCCCTATTTCTTTCTTTCTTTTTCTTTTTTTTCTTTTTTTTTTTTTTTTTTTTTTTTTTTTTTTTTTTTTTTTTGGTTTCAATCCAAAGTCTTTTAGTAATTCTTTCATTCGTTTTAAAACCATAATCTTGTTCCTTAGAACAAAAACTAAAATAAAATTCCATTACCTTTGCTCGCTGAAATATTTTTTTTTGTAAAATTACTGTACTGTATGGTAATAATATTTCTGATAAAAAAAAAAACAATAATTCTGGAAATTAAAGACAAAATGTTCGGTATATAAACAAATAATGTAGTTATTTTTCTAGTTCATATGGTAAAGGTTTGCCGGAAATTCTGCTTTTCAAAATTGTAGTTCTTATTACCACACATATAGTAAAAAATACAAAGCTGAAAAGTAAATTAAACCGAATAAATGTTTTTTTTTTGCCATTCTCTAAGGTATCATGTTAAAATTACCGAATTTTACCACATTTACCAACTTTTATTGCATATTATAAACCATATTTTAGTGCTAATCTTACCAAAATTATTACCAAAGAGCTTTTTTTAATTACCGGAAAAATTACCGAGTTTTTTTGGTGTTTACATAGAGCCAAAAATGCTGTAAATTTTACTATATTCTGGTAGTTTTGACCTCAGAATGTAAATGCTTCTATAAAAGTGAAAGATGTTTATTTTTAGATAATATAGACAATAAATCATATTAATATATTAATTTGAAAGTTGTTAATAAAACCATAGTTTTCGTCCATAAAAATAACACTTTGAATTTTCTAAATGAATATGTAAGGTTGAGTAAAATGGTTTTTCCGTTACTTTCTGTAACTCGCAATGTGGTTTGAATAAAACTTTCGTATACTTATTCAGATTTTAGTCTCAGTTTAAATAAGCTAAATGCAAATTTTATTTTTTTAGTTCCAAATAGTAATAGCAAATAATAATAGCTAATAATTCAATAAATTACTTTTTTAATTATTTTTGAAAGCATTTTTGTTTCAGTTACATATTAATCCAACCCAGCTTTATCAATAAATACACAATATAATTTTGAATGTGCTTTCTATTTACTTGAAGACAATTTTGCAATTTTTGTATTTTAAATTATTACAAACTCAACTTTTCACTTGATCATCGAAATCAAATCTGAAAAGTTTTTTAATTATGAAGCGTCACCCTAACATAATTAGATAGAAATCAGGCTTAAAGCCCAGCTTAATTTATATACTAGACGATGTCTTCTAACAAATTTTTTATTCGACAGAAACCTTCAACTTTATCTCAAAATTTTCGGCAAATTTTATTCTTCTAATGTAATTTAATTTATTTTATCCTCTTTGGTGAAAAGTTAATCCACTTAATATATTTATTGCATTTGACTTCGTCTTGTTGATGAAAATATTCTCTGACGGCTAACTTAATTTTTTATTAGCAAGACTAAGAAAAAAAAAAAGCAAATATTCTAACGCTTATTAAATTATTAAAAAATTTAGGGGCAAACAGAGAGAGGCAGACGCAAATTGTAATTATTATTTATTTGTTTTCAATATTTAATATATCAATTTTAGTTTTTATTCTAAATTTTGAAGAAAAAAATTGGATTAAAAGTTTCAAAAAAATTGAATAGTTTCAAGGAAATAACAATCTAAAAATGTCTTTAATTGGTTAAATTAAACCATATCAATTTGTTAAATTAGACGATAGAATAAATTAGACGATATATTATATAAAAATAGAATATTTATTTCATCAAGCATTACATTAGAAAATTATAATAATTAGATCAAATTATTAGATGCATTGAAGTTTTTTAATAATTGCATGATTTGCACGAGTACAATACTTTTATATTTAAAGATACATGAAATGAGTTTTTATTCAAGAGATTTTTTATATACTTATATATTACCTATTTGTATTTATTTTTAACTTATGCATTACAATGTTAACTAATTGATATGGGAGCGTCAAAAATGCCTTCGAATACAAAACTAACGCGGGGAGCTGCTCGCTTCGGTATGCTATACCAGAAAAACAGCTTGCAGAGTGAGAAACAACCTCAGATTTAGCTGAGCTTAATTTGAACTAAGATACAGCGCATGCGCATAACGAGCAAAGTGATAATCGGGTGGTACGTCATCTGTAAATCGGTTGTTGGACAACTCTACATGGATGATTGAGTACGCTGCTTGCTTCCCGCCAACCGCCATTTCATTCTCTCTTTCTATGTCAACATGTGTTAGATAATATAAATGTATACTCAAAGAAATATCTTAATAGTGCAATACCGTTTATCAATGGTATAAAAATACAGAACAAACCAACGATAAGAAAAAAAAAAGAAAACGCTTCCTCTATCCCAGTATTGTTTAGGAGGAGAGGAGGGTGCAAACCAGTTTCAAGAACCTCTTCTGTTGTGCCCCTAAAAGATGTTTTTTCTTTTATACACAGGAACCACACTTAACCTTGTGGTTTACATTATGTCAATGAAAGCTAGACTTCTTCTCCTATGTATATATTTTTTGCTTGGTCCACAGCACATGATTTTTAGAGCCAATAAATGTTACAGTATAATACCAATAATATACCCATAAATGTCGATTCATGTTCGATTCCTGTAGTCTTTTTAATAAAAGTTGACCTATACTATACTTTTATTAAAAAGACAAGTACATAACAAATAACGCAAACGACAAGGATATTGGTAGTCCTGATAAGCACTATTAATAAGTAGCGCTTCATTTTTGTCCATATTATAGTGATAGGGAGTTTTGCTTATCAAATTTTCTGTTATGTTTCAGCAGAGATAAGTACATATACACCAGCTGCCAATCCATTCCAAGTGTTCCATTCTTTTACCAGATCTTTTTTTTTTTTTTACAAGCCAAGGATTCTGGCAAATAAACAAGTATTAACTGTCGTAACAAACCAATATTTTATATTTGTTGAACCTGCGAATGTAGTACTAGTTTAGGCAATAATAAAAGCTAGTTGTGAAGGGTTCATATTGTATGTACACTGTTAAAAATTCCGAGCCACATTAAACCAAAAATTAGTATTCATTTGCCGGCTACATAAAATGGAGCTCAATTTTACCATATTTTGGTATTTCTACTAGCTCCAAATATCAGTAGAAGATTGCACCAAAAAAAAAAAGTGTATTGAAGAAATAAAACACGTATTTTCATTCTTTCTTTTTTATTCTTTTATAAAAGTAGATGAAGGTTGCACCATTAGAAGGTATTTTTAAAAAGCTCAAATGCAGGCCAAGGTACCTATGCTATTTACCGTAACAAAATTATTTACCGTAAGAAGCTATTTTATGACATACCTCTAACCATTTTATACCACCAACCAATTTTAAAAAGGCAGCATAAAAGAAATGAACTTTAATTCATGTAAATAAGCCATTAACCAAACTAAATAAGTAGAAACTTGAAACAAGATGCATTAGTCGTCCCGAAACACCGAGACCGAGTTGTAAGGAAACATGGCGTCGTAAACATATATCGTTTAGTTTACAGTTGCCGTCGAAGCTTTGTGTCTTTAACCAAATTTTGGTGCAGTCAGTTGCACCGTGAAAATATTTCTCGATCATACTTCACAATTTATGGTGAAACTGAAATAAAATAATCTTGCATTTATCTAAACTTTGGGTTAATAAGAAACTTTGCACCAAATACTGGTTTAAGATTTACCAATTTTTTTTTTTTTTTTTTTTTTTTTTTTTTTTTTTTGCAGCGTACGTGAATTCAAGGTTTTTCAATATTATTAAAAAATGATCTTTCCAGATAATCTGTTCAATATTTTTCCCAAATCAACCTCTTTCTTTTGTTGATATGAGCATGTTTAGCTCATCTTCCTCTTCTCGACCACCTAATATGTCCTATAGGAATTGTAGAGGTGTTTTCATCTTCCTCATATGTCCATTTAACACCGTCTCATCCTTCATAAACTCACATTTTCAAAAGAGCTTCTTAAATAGCCGAATTTCTATACTTTCTCAGAACCATAAAAGGTAGTTATTCAACTATACATCATTGTACTGTCAGAAATAATTTTGGTTAGCCATATTTGTTTAAAAAAAACCTTCACTTATCAATCAAAACAGGCTCGAATTGATTTCTGAACGCTAAAACGTTCTCTGCTTTTATTTAAAATTAAAAAACACACAAAACTTTTAACATTGTATTTATTGTAACTTGTATGTATAGAATTCTTAAAATGTTTAAAAAAATCTTGGGGGTATTTTATTTATAAAATTATTATTATTATGTAGTAATAATAATTATAATAATTAAAATTTTCAGGAATGCATCAATTAAAGGCGGGAGAATGTTATGAATGTAATATAATTTGTAAAAGAAATAAGAAAATAAAATTAAAAAATAACATAAAAACACCTTTTTATTTTTATTTTTAGATAAAAAAGAAGAAAAGAAATCCGAAACTGCTGGGGAAAAACTACTTTATTAGATAAATTTGAGTAAGATATTTAACAGATATTATGCTTAAAAAAAGGGGTGTTAGGATAAATTATGTAGCATAATGCTATATAGTATGAAAAACATTAAAAATTGAAATTATATTAAAATAAATGCAACTCTTAAAAAAATAAAAATGAACAAATTTTAATTCTTGAAAGACACTTATGTATGATAGCTATGCAGCAAATTGATAGAGCTTGACTGTCAGCGTTAAAATATTATTTATTTGCTTGGTCTGAATTAAGTAACATAAATATATTTTATATAGAACATTAAAAAATGAAAATCAAATTGAAATAAATGCAACACAAAAAACGTTAAATTTCAAGCCTCGAATGATACTTATGTATAATAGCTATGCAGCAAAGTATGTAGCATAAAACTATTTTATTAGAAACATTAAAAATAGAACATAAATTGAAAGAATTCAGCAATTGAAGCGTTATTTAAAGCATGAATGATACTCATGTATAATAACTATACAGCAAATTATGATACATAAAATATTTCATATAAAACATTAGAGATAGAAATTAAATTAAAATAAATCCAACGCTTAAAAACGCAAATTTCAATCTTTGAATTATACTTACGTTTAACAGCTATACAGAAAATTACGTAACATAAAAAGTTTTATTATAAACATTGAAAATCGAAATTGAATTAAAATAAATGCAACACTTAAAAAGTCAAATTTCAAGCCTTGAATGTTACTCATGTATAATATCTATACAGCAAATTGGTATTGCTTGCCTGTCACGTTAAAATATCATTTATCAACCCTATCATCATCACTTAAACTCACTATAGCTGCTTCATTCATAAAAACCATTAAAAGATCATTATATCTCTTTTTACAAGGGAATTTCTAGACGCATTCTTTACTCGATTATAATTTTAAAAAATTTCCTTGACCTGACCATTTAAAAATAGAAGAAATATGCGTTTCTATTATTCACTTTTTTTTTTTTTTACTAATTTTGACTTAAACATTTTTTAGACTTTTCACGAAGCGATTTTATATAAAACAACCAGCTGTCTTAAAAAGTTTTATTTATATAACTTGTATTTTTGTATAAACGTTTAAAAAATGATTTCGAAGTGAATATATGATTTTTAATACTCCTCAAAATTGCTTTTTGAAAAGAAATGTAGTAACATAATTCTTCATTAACCTTTTACAGATACTTGAGTTTGGAAATATTTTCAAAATTATTTTATTCGGTAAATTTGATGAAATATGTAGGCAATGTAAAGAAATAATAACTAAGTAAATACTAAAACTATTGTGCCTTCACTAGTTTCATTTTTTTATTTTTTTATGCAGGAAGTATAAAAAAAAACATTATATCAGAAATATACATTTGTCCATTAATATAAGTTTTATGCACAAACATTATTATGCACTTCAGAAAAAAATTTCAAAATAAAACAAAATGATCCAAAATGCAACATAATTTTGTACCTTTAAACATTATTAAATATTACTGGACATACAAAAACTTAGATCCTTTATTGACCTTGGTAAGTAAGTTAATAGTAATTTACTTTCAAATGAAATAGATTAAAAAAATTCTGCAAGGAGAAATTTTTAGAATTTTTTTCTAATTCCGTAAGTAGAAAATCTTAATTAATGATTTCTACAGGAGTAGGTGAGGGATTTATACATTGAATGTAAAATAATCGAAACAGAAAAACTTTTACTACTTTTTTTCTTTCTTAATTAATTTGGATGATATTCTGCGTTTCTGAAATTAAATGTTTATTTGATTTTAACAATCAACTCTGAAGTCAAAAAAATATTTCAAATATTTTATAATCAAATAAAGGATGTATATTGAAATCAATTTCAGAAAGAATTTTAGGTTACAATAGGAAGAGAATTAAATAGGAAGAGCCATAGGAATAGGAAGTGCCATACATTATGAATGGGAAAAAAAATTCGGCAAATCAAATTTTTATGCATGTTAAAAGCATCAGAGCATTTTTAAAATGAAATTTCTACTTTGCAAAACCAAAAAGTATTTTAAAGTTAATAAAGGTAGGAGAATAATAGTCATGGTGTCCAAATTAAAATGGGAACGGACAAAGATACAAAATTATTTGTAACTATTTATATTAAGATCTGTCCAATAAATAATGAATGTGATAATGAAAAAAAAAAAAAATTTTAAATTATTGCTCAAGCTTCGTCAGTTTTCTTTCCATGGCACAAACCGAAGTAAATCTTGCTTGGTTTTTTTTTTATCCCATGTTAGTTATTTAGTTGGAAAATGTTACCACGTTTATGTGGTACATATTAAGAGACATATTAATGTGGTAAAGAAACATGTTATTGTGGTACCACGTTGAGTCAGAAATTCCATTGCTAACAAAGTTCTGTATTATCGCTGTTTTCATGAAGATCCTTGCTTCGTTTTTTCTATGTTCGTTTCGCTCGTTCTAAAACTCCTAATTTTTCTTAATAAAGCCCCAAAATTATTCTTCATCAGGGGCTCACCAGCCTGGGTGGGTCATGTCCTTCTCTGGGAGTTTTTTCCTGGCATCTCGACATTTGGCGACTACTCCCTAGTTCTTTACCCTGAGAATGTAAAGATTATTCTCAACACAGTCGATCCATGTTCACAGGGAGACCCTGATTCTATGAATCGTAAATCTGGATTTCACAGTGGTTCTCCCATTTTTAATAATAATAAGGTTAAAAAGTTTTTAGGCAACATTTACAGAACAATTCCGCTATTCTTTAATAGAAATGCAATCCGAATTTTTTTTCGAGTTTAGTCGGGAAAAAACTGTTTAATCTAATATACTAATTATACTGTTTTTTTTTTTTTTCAAATTTTAAAATCTTCATTTGAATTTTCAATTCTTAATGAAATGTGACATCGTGATTTTAGGCAATAAATTTCTGATTTTTAAAAAAAAAACAATTATAAAGGTATTTCAACTATTTTTTAATAAAAATTTAATAATTTTTTTGTTTCGAGTATAGTCGAGAAAAAACCGTTTAATCTTAAAAACTGTTTATTATTTTTAAAAAAAAACAACTACAAAGGGTCTGCAAAGCTAGTATGCATTCAAAAAACACTCTTTTTATAAAAAAAAAAAAAAGGTAAAAAAAAATCTTTAGCTATATTTCGTCGATAAAGAAGAACTTCGGAGGGAAATATATATCAGCTTCATTTTCCCATTGTCATCTCTCAACTGAATTTATTGCTTTTAGGGAATCAGCCACAAATCTTCTAAATACAAACAAACACAAAAATAAGCAAAAGGAACAAAGATTACGTAAAAAAACTTATGATAGAAAATCTGGATAAAGATATGTTATTCCTTATGAAAGTACACTGATGCATGAAATGTTATCCTTAAGATTAAGTAGCGTCCTTTTTCACTTTTAATTTTTCACTCAATAGTAATCTTATTTGGTCAGATTACATGTACTACTTATAAGCATTTAATTTCGATTTTTTGTTACAACTTTTCCGTCATTGTAATAGACGTCAAAAATATATATAGACATTCAAATAGACGTTATTTTATCTTATTTTATTCCAAATCATTTTATAGTTTTAGATATGCTGTCTAAATAATTTCACATTTCTTTCTTTGGAAATTAACACTAATTCTTGATGTTGCTCATATTTTGTGCTTTTTTGTAAAAATATTTTAAAACCAATAATGCAAATGGTCAACCTTGATTTACATTATCAAAACCATCGGAGCGTGTTAAACCATAACATCGTTCACATTTGCTGCAACTTTAATACGTCAATAAACTTAACCATACTATCATACTCCTTAAACATGATTACGAGGGACTATTATGGTTCAACTCGAATGGTTCATGGTTCAGTTTAACACCTTATTAGGTCTGCACCAAATCTGCACAGTATTGTAGTTCAAGGTACCAATATGATTATTCATCGTTAAATCTATTTTACTGAAAGTGTTTAAAGTTAGAATGAATGCTATTACCCGATTGAAAAACTTAATTTACTTTACAAAACTACAAATACGTGAAAACAGTCAGCATCTTTCGAGCACTTCAAAAATAGGCAACCATTTTCAAGACTAACCAGACGTGAATGTAAAGAAACAAAAATGATTTAAAATAAAAATGTAAAGTTGCCGACAAAAAAGGAAAAAAAGAAAATGAGAAACAAAACTAGAAAAACACCAAAAGACGACAGAGAAAAAAGATGAAAAACAAAAAAAATCACAATGACCGAAAGTCAAATGAGAGTAAAATGCATTTCCATGCTTCATGGAGAGATAGGGTGGAACTGATGTCGTTAACAAGGGAATCGGCATTCAAATGAAATAAAACAGGTTTCAGGGGCATCAAGATGAGCTGATATGACTGGGGTGGAAATAATTTTACTTATGAATAATTTGTAATTTTATAATTAATAATTATAATTATATTAATAATTTATAATTTTATAATTAATAATTATAATTATATTAATAATTTATAATTATAATTATATTAATAATTTATAATTTTATAATTAATAATTATAATTATATTAAAAACTTATAATTTTATTATTAATTTATAATTGATATTAATGATTTGTAATTATAATTTTAGTTAAATTAACTCATGATTCCAACAATGCGAAGCAAGTAAAGATTTCTCGAATTCTTGATTACGTTTAAACGTGCTTTTTTACATTTTGATTGAAACGTTACATTTTTTAAAGAATAGATAACTTAAGTTTGAATATTGTATTGTATAAAAATATATAAATATAATATTTTTAATTATATACATTTATATTAAATGTTAGAAACATTTATGAAATACAAATATTTATAAAGATAAGTTTAAATACTGCATGGCATTCCTTCCCTTTCTGTTATATGCACTACCTTTCTTAGATATTTTAGTAAATAAACAATATTTTCTTTTCAAGATAAGAATATCAGACATGTAAATAAATAATAAGTCAAAAGATATACATTTTATACATTCCCCCTACTGAATAATTTATAAAATCTAAATTATTTGTCTTTCAACTTGAATAATTTGATCTCATTCGATACACCGTAAAAACTAAATGGTAAACAATACCTTACTTGTCTAGATAGTAAAGTTTATGTCACTCCCCCTTTTTACTACGTTTCTCTCCTCAATAAATTCGAGACATTTTCTAGCATTTCCTAAGTCTTTTTACGTATTCAACAAGTGAAGACAGATTTATTTTGTATTTACACATATCTTAAGTGCTGTATTACGTTTAATCGAATTTGAGTATTCAACTCAGTTTTGGTCTCATTCGATTAGCGTAAAAAATACATAACAAACAATACCTCAGTTGTCTGAATATTATAGTTTGAGTTACTCCCCATTCTGACCCCGTCCCACCCTCAGTAAATTCGAAAAATGTTCCAACATACCCCTAACTATTTATGTATTCAACTACTTAAGACAACTTCGATTTCAACTTTTTTTTTCTATTTACGTATTGTTGAATTGTTGTATTACGTATAGTGGAATTTATGCATTCAACTCGGCTTTAGTTTCATTCGATTAGCGTAAAAAATGCATAGCAAACAGTACATCACTTGCCTGGATACTAAAGTTTGACTCTTTACCCGTTTTAAACTCGCTCCCTCCCTCAGTAAATTCGAAAAAATTTCCAACTTTCTTCTGACTGTTTACTTATTCAACTACTTAGAAACTGTTCTATTAAATCAAATCAATCAAAATATCTGATGTCGCAAAAATTTATAAAAGCTAGACTTAAAAAAATGTCTCTTTAAGCATCTTTGCACATTCTGAAAGAATATGTTTACTTTACTATATATCTTACTTTATATCTTTACTTATTATATCTTTACTTTTTCTTATAATATCTTTACTTTACTTTATGGAATATCGTAGTTTATGGTTCTTAAAATTTCTCTTTATGACCCCCGCAAAACAATCTATTTTTTAAATTATTATAAGTCTTATTCAAATAATAATTTAGAGTTAGCCTTATATAATACTATTTCACAGTTAAAACTGTAATGTAATATAATACCTATTCGAATTCCATGTCGAAAAAGATCTAAAAAATGTGTGAATGATTACTTTATTTTAAGTTAATATCGAATCAAGCGTTCTTGCTCACTTCAGAGAGTTAAGTTAAATCTTAACACCAATAATTGATAAAGCTTACACCAATCTACAACTCATTGGTGAAGAAGTTGTGTTTTTCGGATTTCCGTAAATACATATTGGCGAATAATTAGCATTCGCATAACAAATACTTTTTTTAGATATTACTGGGCATTTTTCAAACGCATAACAAATACTTTTGAACCATTATAAGAAGTTTTAAGGCGAACCTGTGGGCAATTTCAAGATGGCGGTTTGTTAACGTTATATGCACTGGTGAAATATGAGTTCTTGTACGATTTCAATGACAAACTGGCCATAGCCTATTTAATACCAAATAAGTTTCAAACTTTTTTACTGGTTAATAAAAAATATTGTGGTCGATTATTCGCCAAGTAATTTTAATCTTCTTGTCGGATTGATTCGACACACTACTCATATAAACTGTTATAAAATATAGGTTTGTTTTTAGTTGTATAATAACTATATTAAGATTTACCTAAATCTACCCATTATACACTCTCAGAAATATAGCTTTCATTAATTCAGCAATCCTTGAGCAGTATTTCCTTAATTTTGAGAATCGTTTAGTCTCGAAATCGCGTGATTTTGACGAAACGTGAACTCTCATATAATAAAAGTGTTTCCTCAACTCGAAACCTCATCGTAGTGCATCGTAGGAGAGTGTTAACTAGAATGACGAAATTAGAATAAAGACTATATAATCGAAAATAAAGAGGTAAATTTAGTGGACCGAGTCAGTATGATGGTTCAGAAGTTAGCCTAGTGCCGTGCCTGAAAGATCTGGGGTTCAAATCCCTCTACTTGAATTTATATCTCTGCTCTATCAGTCATTGTTATGTAGTTCAAGCTATATGGTGCTTGTATTAAAGTTATTGTTTGGAAAGTTAGATACGTTTGGCATAAGGTTGTTTTTTTGGGGGGGAACAGAATGGGGAAGTGTTTTTTTACTGTTGACGAAATTCGTTTCCTCGAAGAAGTGACGATAGTTATTTCCTCACTTTGACGGAGCATATACCAGAAAACTGTTTCGTCAAAAACGAAGAAGTTTCGTGATATTCGAGAATCGTGATATTTTGTCAATGCTGTTTGTATGTTTGATTAATCAACTAATTATATTTTTGGAATGTATATGCATCTCAAGTTTATGATTCTTACTTTAGATTGCATCGTAAAAGTAACTAAACTCATTGTTATGTGCAACATATGTTACGGTAATCATAAATTTTAACGTTACTGAGTAACAAACATGGTGGCGGTTACTTTACACCAAGAAGTGTAAAAGAACATTCTAGGTGTTTCATTACACCAAGAACTATCCTTGGTTTTGGTGTAATGGAACAAATAGTGATACGTTACTTCGGTGTAAAGTAGTTGCCACCATTTTTGGTGTTCAAATAGCGACATTTTTTACAGTGTTCTAGATCAAAATATAAATAAAATAATTTTTAAAAAATTTTAAAATTCAATTTTTAAACTGAATTATATTTTTTGAAGTTATAGAAAATACTTTGCAATTCATCAGTAAGAATGAGAATATTATGTCTCAAATATTATGTATTAAGTCAACAAATTTATTCTGTTATATTTTGCAGTTTTAAATCTTGTAATAAATATAAATAAGAGTCAAAGCATATCGAAAAAAAATAAGAGTTTTTTTAAACTTATACATTTTCCCCTAAGAGAAGAATAACGTCGAATCTTAAATGAGGATTTAGAATGAAATCAGGGTTAGGTAGTATGTTAACAGTTATTTTGAATTATAGTCAAGTCAAATAACTTGAAAGTTATAAAATTTGCGTGAAAAAAACATTTTTGTGCTAATTAAGTAATTAGATTTTATTTTGAATCCTATAAGCTAGAAAACTGCTGTTTCATCATTTTATTTTGACTGATATGACATAGTTTAGACATGATATAATTTCAAATAAATATTACAATGCTTTTTTTTCAGAAAAAAAAATATGCATAAGAAACTACGCTATTGCCAATAATTTCAATACAAAATCTCATAGTAATCCCATGATATATATTAATGGATGTTTGTATTTTTCTATTATACTTTTAAAAATGATTTTTACTTTTTGTCATGATTTATGCATAACTTATTTTAGTTCTTTAGTTGAACACAAGAACAATAACAAGGTTTTTTCAATTTATTGATTTCTTTAAAAGCAGTCTAAAACAATGCGTTCTAATTCAAAACATATAAGCAATAAAAAGATTAAGGGGTATGAATAATTTCCTCAATTAAGTAAACGATTTATTTAAAGCCGGTCAAGAAGTTTCGCAATTTTTTTAAATTAATAAAATTATTAAATTTTTTCTTATTACGTAATTTCCAAATAAGATAGTTTTTTTTTCCTTTAAAAAATTCAAAACGATAATGATTAATTTAACAGAATTAATGAAATAAAAAAATGTGTAAAATAATAAATGTAGCTTATTTAGAGAAAATTATGAAATCATTTGAACACTAATGCAAACTATAGAGACAAAGTTAAAACTATTATTTAGCTTAGTTCCCTTACTAAGTACAAAGCTAAATACAATTCTCTAACTAAATATTAAAAAGAATACATTTAAACTCTTTTTAGGACTTCTCATGGAGTAATATAGATCTGTATTCATGAAACAAAGTATGGTATTCTACAAAAAAAGAAAATGTGTTAAACATCTTTTTTAAATACTTCTTGTTCCTTATATAGTTTTGAGTTTTAAAGAATAAAACAAACACTAATGGGAATTTAATGGATATTGTTAGGCAAATAGGTCTAAAAATTTTATTTAACGTTCTTTTTAAATTTATGTTGCCCTCATTATGCAAGTACTGCATGAAATTCTCATAGTTTTTTTTTAAACTTTTTAAATTTTTATTCATCTTCATTTTGTAATTGTTACATTTTTAAAGAAGATGTGACGGAGCTTAAAATGCATTATGCTAAAACTACTGATATAAATTTAATTAATGAGGAATACTCTTTTGAACTCATTAATAAGTTTTTCATCCAATTCATAATTATGTACTATCTATAAATATATATATCATGCAAATGCTTAAATATATTTTAAAATAAATGACTTAAATGGAACAAAATGAAGTTAATGGGTATTTAATGGTAGCAGTCAAACAAAAAGAACTATATGGATAAATAAATAAAAACCATTGCAGCAAAAATAAAAAATTTCCCTTATTAGATGAAATCAAATTCTAAATTCTCAGTTCTAACGAGCACTTTAAGTTATTGTGTTTAATATGACTAACTTTTTTAAGTGATAATGACATTCGTTTACAGCAACAACTGGTTAAAAACTCTTGAAATGGATGAGTTCTTAGAAATTGTCAATTACGAATTTACTCCCTGTGTGTAAGCATATTTTGTTACCAAAAGGCCTGTATAAATTGATAAAATAAACTTGCATGTGCATTTGTTTTAAATATAAGTTGTTGCTTTTATGAGGAAGAAAATGAGCATCAATTAAAATAAGATGGTTTTTTTACTTTTTTATTTTTCAATTTTGCGTTTAAAACATACCAAAGAATTTTAATCTAAGCATTTTGTATGTATATAAAAAAAAATACCTATAAAGAACTAAATCACCATATTCATATTATTTGAACTGCATAAACAGGTTTCTTAAAGCACTCTAGGCATAAAAAAATTAAGCATTTAAGTACAAGATATTTTAAATTTTTCCGCTGCTTTCTTAATGGGTTCTGACTCAAAAAATTTAAACGTTTTTTCTCAACTGGAAAAAAGCCAGCAAAATCTAAATATGTTGTTATTTTATAATTTAGAAAATTCATCATAAAGTGAAAGAATAAACTTGTAGAATTAAGAAAAATAAGTAAAATATACGGTGATTTTCAACTAATTTCTTTCAGGAATGGAATAGTTGTTTCTTCGGGAGGAAATAAAAAGAAATCAAATGGGAGAAAATCTTTTTTTTTTTAATTTTTAATAGAATTGTTACCTAATTTTATGCAATAGATTTTGTCTGACTGAAAAATCTTTCACTGAAAAAGAATTTTATTTCATTTGGTGATGATTAATAAACATAAATAGCAAAAAATAAAACTTGAACCTTAAACCTTAAATTTTTAATAAATAAAATTTTTTGAATATGTGCATGGAGAAAAAAGTTCTGGTAAAATTACCGTTTTAGTATGGTAATTACATTTCTGGTAAAAGCAATATAATTATGGTAATAAAACCATTCATTTGGTAATTTTTCCATTAGTATAGTAACCGTTTACTTCTCATTTTCAAAATTATTGTTCTCATTACCACACTTAGTAAAAATGCAAAACTGAAAAGCAAATTTATCCGAATAAATGATTTTTATACCAAGCTGTATCATGATAAAATTACAAAATTTTCTAAATTTTCTTCCAAACAGAATGGCAATAAAACCATATTTTATTGTTAATTTTACAACAATTCATTGCCAAGGCGTTTCGATAAAAAATACAGTGCTTTTTGGTGCCCTTATAGAACTAGAAACACAATAAATTTTACCCTATTCTGATAGTTTTAACTATACTTTTTTTGTCAGTGTGTTATTTTAATTTTAAGATTTTTATCAGTCTGATAATTTAACATAAAATGAATGTAAGAAATGAAGTAATAGTCGACTTCATTTTCAATTTTATGTTCTATATGCTTTGATAAACTTAGACAGACAAGGATTCACTAGTTACAATTAAAAAAGCATTGATAAATGTCTCATCGTAAAAAGACTATCACTAAATTTTTACCAAGGTATTTTGCCTCATAACTTTTGATGCAAGTATTTGACTTACAATATCAATACCTTTTTAGTGCATCTCGAATTATTTAACATAATTTTTTGAAGCACTTTCGCCAAGGACAATAAAAAAGCCACAGTTTATTTTTCCTTACCCTTGAAAGAAATCTATTATTAAACTATATATGCCATCTTGCCTTGAAGAATTGCTTCAGAATCTGGGCTTCAGAACAAGCAAATAAATTAAATATTTTAAAAGTCATTAATTTAAATAAACTTTTTTAAAGTTTGCCAATATAGCGACATTTTTCCACCAAGATGAAAATTACGAGCCCAGATAATACGACATTGGAGTAAGTTTTTAAGTATATTAAAAAAATTAGACCACAAACGCTTTTCATTTTCTAAAAACAGTTGCTTTTCCCCGCATTCACGTTTTGCACCATTTTCAGAACTAGCATAGAGTCACTGGCTGAAGATAGGCAAAACTTGACCCAACAGTCATGAGTAACTGTTACAAATTCACAACAGTTATTAAAACAGCATATTATTCGCAAAAAAGTTTCGTTTAAGGAGACAACACAACCTTCAAAAAACAACCTTGGCTAGCATAAATAAAGTAAACATGCAGAATTACTGCTATGATTCGCAGTGTTTATTTTCACTATGAGACCTTTATAGGATTTGGGTTGTCCTTCAGGATACCCGAGTTAATCAGACACAAATCCGTAATCTTTTTCCACAAAAACTGACAAATTATGAAAATCCACATTTATTGGCTTGAATGTTTTGCGTTTTAAAGCATCAAGAGATTTGTACCTTATTAAGGAAACTTTTTTTTTATTCATGATGCTTGAAATCTATTTTCTGCGTCTCAGTTATGCATATAAAAGAAATATAGTGTAGCAAGATTCCAAAAGAATCAAGAATAAATAGGATGTAAATTCATATACACTTCCAATAACACTTTATTAAAAAAAATCCCTCACGGTACAGAATTTTTTTAAATGATTTCATATTTGAAATTTTATCATATACAAAATTTAGAACAAATGTCATTTCAATTGCTGTTTAAAAGATGTTCAGATGGGAAAAAATAAACGTTCAAATTCTCATTAAATTGTATTCAAAAAAGGTACAAATTTCTAATATTTCAAAAAATTTATTTAAAACTATTAACTCCTAAAGTCTTTTAAAAGTAGCGTTTGTTCAAGATCTTATCGGCGACAAAAAAAAATTTCAAAACTAAAATTATTTAAAAGTAATTCTTGTACAAAAAAGTTTTTAGTTAGACGCAATTTTAACAAGCGTATTGGGTAATATTTCACTAAATTTTGATGTATTTTTTTAAGAAACTAGGCATGCATTGTAAAATATTCCGGTTCCAAATACGATATGAAGTACCTAATTTCGACACAATAAAGATATTCAGTCTCCCCCCACTTCTAAATAAAGTACTACAAACAAATTTTTCTATCCAAGTAATTATTTCAATAAAATTAAAACTGATAACTGAAAACTTCCTACCCATCTGCAAGGAACTAAGTGGCTTCATTAGGTGGGGCTAGTTAGTGCGATAAAATTATGGTTACTTAACCGTGTAAGGTCAAAACAGTTCATAAACGGGTTTTCTCACAGTTAACAGTTTAAATACCATCCTATTTTTGGTAATTTGAATATGGTAAGATGACAATTAAATAAATTGTTATTTTACCATATTTTCCGAGAAATTTTTATTAGTGCAAGATACGCAAAAAAATTTTAAGATCTTAATTGACCAACTTAATTGAACTTGAACTCTAGGGCTCCAAAACTTTTTTGCCTGACATGCTTGAGGCAGTAAAAGTTTTGATCGAGAATGTACCTTTTAATCTTATATGCCCGACAGGGCATGTAAATTTGTAAATACTCAAACAGAGAAAGCATATATTTTTTGTGCTTCCTTATCTCACCTTTTAGCATGGAGGTTTGCCCGGTGACTGAGAGAGGTTTTTATGGTTTCTCTTAAAGGTTTTCTTCAACACGAAGCTATAGAAAAAGTTTCCTGCCTCCCAAAAATGGTTGTAGATAGTGGAGGTCGTTACACGAAGGTGGTTTTTCCTGGAGATTTCGCTGCATCAGGTGAAATTCTTCATCATTTGAAGTGGGAGGTTTAAGTTCAAAACTCTAAGTCTGATCAAAAATAAAATTTCATATACAAACGTTATTTCATAGTTTCTTGCTGGAGATGAAATTGCCGGCTTAGTTTTCAACCAAGTTGTCCTTTGGAAATTTAATTCATAACATTGGTTATACATAGCTTAATATCAAACCAAGCTAAATATAGAAGCAGTTTACCATTTCTATCTGGGAAAAAAATCAGATTGGACGCAATGAATATGTTACATACTTATTTTATTTAAAAATTCTATTCACGAGTTTCTTAAAATATATTATCCAAATAAAATCACCTACCCTAGACAAATTTAAAGAATTTCTAAAATAAACAAAAAAAGGGAGAATCTGTTTTACAAGCATAAGAAAAATCCATTTTAATTGTTACTTTCTCATTCCCAAAAACTATGTAAAATAATATCAACAAATTTGGGTGATGATATAAAAGAGGGTGAGAATAATTGAAGCGTTTGATCAAGTCATTCTTGTCATAAATATAAGCACCTACTTCTCCCTCTTTCTCCTTGCCTTCTGTTTTCTTTCTTCTACATTAACTTTGTTTTATTTCTTGTAACAGCTATTTTCCTTCCAGTTTCCTGTTTTTTGTTCTTGGCGTATTAATCATGCAGTGTTACTGCAAAGAAAATCAACTAGAATTGTTGGTGAATGTTTGCTATCAAGCATTGTATTTTATTCGTCGCGTTTTTTCTTGGGTTTCGTCTTAAGAGGATCCAACTACAGGAAGAATAGTAATAAAAGAACTTGTATAAAAGTTTAATCGCTTATAAACTTGATTTTAAAATAAAAAACTTAATAAAAAAATGTATAAGGTTAACATTATCTGGAATTGACTTATTTAAACATTTCCATCAAAATTAACTTTTTAAAATTTAAAAATCGTAATCATTATTTTTTAAAGAAAATACGAGTCAAAATGCTATTTCAATTATAAACATTTTCTTTTGCGTTAATCCTGAATAAAGCTTTTTGCACTTTGAATAAAAAGTTATGGTCAAAACTACCAGAATATGGTAACAGCTACCGTGTTTCTGGCTCTATAAGAACAACAAAAGCTCGGTAATTTCGACCGAAGTGCTTTGGTAATTATTTTGGTCAAATTAACATAACTTAAAAATATATGGCTTTATAAGAAGTGATAAATGTGGAAAAATTTGGTAAAGCTGGTAAAATTTGATAGTTTTATCATGATTTCTTAGAGTATTTCCGGATTATTCATTTAAATTATCCATTTATTCGTTTAAATTTGCTTTTCATTTTCGCATTTTTACTAAATGTGTTGTAATAAGAACTATAATTTTGAAAAAGTAAAAAATCCTGTAAATTTTTGTCATATGAACGGAAAAATTACCAAATGAATGGTTTCAATACCATTTATTTTGATTATATAGTCCGTAATTTTGGCATTTTTTTATCAGAAATATCATGACCATACAGCACGAAAATTTCCTATATGTTCCATTTTATTTCTATGAAGTACTGTAAAAATTCGATTTAATCCATTGACTTATTTTGTCTCAATTTTAGTCATTAATACAAATCAGCTGTTTATTTCTGATAGCAACAGAATCGAATAAACTCTCTGCACTGTTTATTAACCACAACAAACTCCAATAAATACTAAAATTGCTATTCGAATCACCGATTCAGCTTTCATTTCTAAAGAACATAATGAATAAAATATGCCAAAAGAAATCAACTATGAAATTATTTCAAACGCACGCTATAGGCAAGTTTCTAAGTATTTGAGTACAAAAATGAAAGCGAAGGTAAATAATTGTGCTTTCAGTCCTATATTGTTATTTATTGTTTGCACTCTCTCCCGGATTCGAATCTACTGACGGGATAGGGACAAAAGAAACTGAAACTCAATCATTGTTTGTAGTAGAATGATTTAGTGGCGAATGGATGCATTGAATAAAGGAACCATATTTAATAACTAACAAATTTAGTAATAGTAAAACAATCAAACAATATGATGGTACAAAATAGGGCTTTCCAATAAGCTATCCAGTTCAATCTATTGGATACCGGATAAGTGATTACAGAATTATTGTGAGTGATTACACCGCCCTCTTTTGGTCAGACAGAAATTCGTAACATTCTTATACAGACAAGTGAGCTGAATCGAATGAAACCAAACTCAAGTCAGTAACACTGATAATTGAAAGGTTATCAGTGTTTTAGTATAAAAAATACAGTTTGTATTTATTACACGTCAGACATTACTATATATA
Source organism: Parasteatoda lunata (assembly GCA_949128135.1). NCBI lineage: Eukaryota > Metazoa > Arthropoda > Arachnida > Araneae > Theridiidae > Parasteatoda > Parasteatoda lunata. Next base: position 81,089,791 of record OX421980.1, read on the forward strand.
CAACTGAACTATTAGATCATATGTATTTTTTCTTCTTAAATAATTCAACGTTATAAAATACTTTCGAAACAATACCTCACTTGTCCATATAGCAATGAACTTCCTTCCTTCCCCTCTTAATTTATTCGAAACATCGACCGTAAGAAAGGAAATAAACTTCAGATATCCATTTATGAACGATAACGAAACTTTTAAAATGATTTTCATCTTTCCTCTTATTATTTCGGTACGAAGTTCCTTTTGTAATTTTTTTCAATAATTTTTTCAATTAAATTTTTTTCAAAAAAAAAATTTTTTTTTTTTTTGTATTTTATTATTTTTATTTTTAATTTTTACATGACAACTGGTCTAATCTTTTTATTCCTGATCATTTTTATCTCTCCAACTGCCATGGGCACGTAAGTGTACAGCGAAAACCATCGGTGTTGCCTGTGGACGCATATGTGCGTCCAGCGCAAGCGGTGTAGACGAGGGATGCACCGGATCGTAAAATTTACTTAACCCAAGTACTCGGTGAAAACTTAATAATTTATCTAGGTGGTTTCCGAGTACTCGGTGAAATTTATTTGTTTGGTCGGTTACGGGCACCCGGTAAAATTTGGATTTAATACCCGGACAAGTATCTAAACATTTATGCAAAACAGTATAAAAACTGAATAATTTTTTATCGAATAAATATTTTATGTGATATAGTTAAAGGAAATTTATTGCACACCTATGCACTGCAAAACATTTTTTAGCATCAACAATGGTGACAACTACTTTACCCGAAAGTGGTGTAGTGAAATGACTTACACAATTTTTAGATCTAGTGTTTCATTATACCAATGCTTTGTCGCGCTATTTGGTATAAAGTAGACGCCACCATTTTATTTATACAGTAACACTAAAACAGTAAGATAAGATACACATAAGAGTAAGCTACTTTTGCAATACACCATAAAGTAAGAATCATTCATTTAGAATGCACGTACACACATATTCTTAAAATAAAATAAGTTTGTATAGCAAACTTACGCGAATAAAGAGAGAATATTAAAACAAATTCAAACTACGCTTAACAGAACGAAAACGTATAGAAATCTTGCATTTTAAAATCAAAAAATCAAATCATTTAATGTAGTTCTTTGATATTTATAAATTAAAATATAATTATTCTTATTAAAGAACCCAAAACAAAACATACATATTTTAGCAACTATTTTATATATATATATATATATATATATATATATATATATATATATATATATATATATATATATATATATATATATATATATATATATATATATATATATATATATATATATATATATATATATATATATATATATATATATATATATATAAGCACTGATATTATAGAGCTTACCTTTACATACAAAAATAAAGTTGTTATCTTCCAAATCCATTTGCATTTTTTTTAGATATACTGAACTCAAATAGTTTAATGTTTAAAACAATTTGAAGCTCAAATTTCGCAGCTGGAATTCAATTCTGCTTTTTAGTTGTGAAAGTTATAAGGCGTAGTATTCCCCTGAATTTATTCGAGATGATCTTGTGTCGCCGTTATGAAATTAGATTTGTTTTTCTTTCTTTAGAAAACACTGAAAATGTTCACCACTGAAAGAGCAAGAATTGAGGAAAGAAAAAAAAAATAATAGCTGCGGAAGTTCATCTAATATTACAATAAAATGAATACAACTTTTTATTTTTTCAATTGGAGTTGTAGGGAAAACTTTTATCCATCCACTTTTCTTTCAATACAGCAAAAAAAAAATTTGAAATGAATATATATATTTTTATTCATAAAAAATATAATCTAAAACAATGAAATAACAAAAACTATCAAAATTGAAAACATTACTTTTTTCCTTTAATACAATGAAAACAAAAATGAGTGTATTTTCTTTCACTTGAATAACCGTTTGTAAAGTTTTTGCTTCACAAATTTACTCTTATTTTTTAACATTGATTTGATCTAAATAAATAAATATATAATTTGTTTAAAAAATAAAAATGAATATTTCTTTAATACTTACACAGCATGTTCATTAAGATCTCTTTGAAATATTTCTCTTAATTTAGTCGCATATCATTACTTAACTAAGTATGAAGAGTGGAGTAATTTTTCGAACTTCAAATATGATCTTAGTTTACGATTCAAAAGATTTCTAGACTAATCAAGTGCAGAAGTTATAATTTTCTTTTGAAATGTAAATTACGAAGAGTGATTTAGATCCCTGTTGAAATACATTACGTCACCTTAAAGTAGCTATTTTAAATGAATATCATAAATTAAAACTACGTACTTTCTTTTGAATGAATCATGAGACAATTTCAATAACTAAAAAGCATTCTAATGTTTTTGAAATTATAAATTAGGATAGTTTTAAAAATACTCATGATTAAGTCAAAAAATGTACTGAATACGTATTTTTCTATTAATATGTAAAAACGCTTAAATGTAATATTTATGTTATAAAAAGCGTTCAAAAACAATTTTAAAAAGTAATTTAAGTTAAGGAATTTGATACCTTAAGACACCACATTAAATAAATTGTGTTGTAGACTATACTAAGAAAACAAAGTATAATCAAAACTACCAGAATATGGTAAAATTTAACGTGTTTCTAACTGTATAAGAACACCAAAAACACGGTAATTTTTACCGAAGCGCTTTGATAATAACTTCTGATGAAATTAACAATAAAATATGGTTGTGTTACCATGTTGTTCAGTAGTGAATGTGGTAAAATTTGGTAATTTTAAACAAAATGTCGGTAATTTTAACATTACTAGTATAATTTGTAATGACACAAAAATGTTCAGTTTGATAGTCTCTATTTTATTTAGTAAAGGCTTGTTAACTTTGTTTTTCGTTAGTTAGTTGTCATTATTTCTGTGTACTATGAGCTAACATTTACCAACCTTTAAAACTATAGAGTTGTATTGTAAATATACAAATGCCGGGATTAAGCTAAACAAAAATCAATAACTTAATTGTTACGAATCGGGGCTGCCTCAACGTTCTAAAATGGAAACGTGCAGTTAGAGCGTTTGAATATCACCGCAATCCTGGAAGTACCATTTATTTCTTGTTACACATAAATAATATCACAAAGGCTTGTGCACTTATAAAAAGTTCGGTATAAAAGACCTTGTCAAGTTGAAATGCTCTTAGAACAAGATAGAGAAAGACATCACAAACATATATCCAAAAAATACGGTGGGATACCTCCACGCTATAGCTCTTTGCTATCTGTTCTTCAACTAGACAACGGCCTATTTAAAATCGTACATTGTAACTGAGCCTATAAACGCATATGTGACAATAAACTAATGAAAACTTGGAATAATAATGTATATTTTTTTTAATTATACATATTACTTGAAACCCTTCACCAAACAGTTCTGCCAAACACTTTGTAAAATGGATTTGAATGTTATTGTAATCCTGGATGTTTAACAATAAATAAATAAATTCTATTCAGATAAATTTACAGTTTCATGTGCTTAATACAAATAATGGCTTTTCTCTTGTCAAAATAAAATAATAAATCACGAAACTCCTAACCACCATTAAAATAAACTATAAGAGCTTTAACAGTTTGTGAATATTTTGTCTGGTAAAATGCATAGACTTCAAAAGGTTAAAATTACCAACTAATTGGTAAATACAAATAACAGATCTGAAAACTTTTAGGTAATTTTATCATATCTAAAAGCATGGCAAGTAAGTCTTTTATTCGGTTAAATTAGCTTTCTAATTTTGTTTTGTGAATGTGGGATAATAAGAATTATAAGTTTAAATACCAGAATTTTCTATAAACCGTTACATTACGAACAGAAATATAACCAAATGAATCGTTTAAATATCGCATATTTTGGATTTATTACCAGAAATATGGTTTCTTTTACCAGAAAAGTCATTACCATACAAGTACGATAATTTTGCCACAATTTTTTCTCCTTGTAGATTTAACGTGATGTTTTCTTTTTGTGGGGGATATATTTTATTATTTTTATTATTTTTACTCTTCATTACTTATAAAAAAAACTCATAATTCTTTAGTAAATAAAAGGCAGATAAATGTGTGAAAATGTGCTTAATTTTACAACAAGTTTCTACTTTAAAATTAAAATGTCGATATTTTAATTAAGCTGTGATTATTTTTTGAATTTTAGCTGATTTTCTTTTAAGTTATTCACTTAAATTTCAAAATTATAATTAAAAATCTAAATCCTGAAACAGTTAAGAGTTTTGCTAATACATCAACATTTTCCTCGTTTACTTAATCAAATTAATTCCCGTTAAAGCAAGTTTACTTGAAATTCTTACATGTATTAAAACTCTTTTAAGAAAGTACTCGTCAAGTCAATACGCCGAATTGAATATAGAGTAATTAAATTTTTAACAATAATTAAATTATAGACTATCGAGAGTCAAAGGAATCCACGCAACTGGAAATCTACATTCCTTTAAAACTCTGTAACAAATTTCGCGCGAAACTAATGACTTTATATTGGCTTAGGAATAATTTTAATATGTCTATAAGGCTAAGCAATCGAGAATAATGTTCTACTTTACAGTCTAGTTAAGCCACTCTTGCATCATTGACATTTAAATCTACATATCTGCTCCATTGACTACACTTTAAGGTATTACTTCGGGCAGAAATATTATTATATATTTTTCATTAAAGTTTAATTTGAATTCTAAAGAAGATCTGTTTAATATCATGTTTAAAAAAAAATTTTCTTTTAAATACTACTATATTTAAGAATAAACAAACAAAAAATAATAATCTAGTTTATTTGGTTTACTAAAAACTGCAATTATTTTAATACTTCTTCTTTTAAATAATAAAAAGCTATGCCTCTGAAATATGTCTATAAAGCTAGTCAATCACGAATAGTGTTTGACTTTACAAACTAACCAAGTTCATTTATTTGTCATTTATCTTTATTAGTTTTATCGGTAAAATTTCAATGCATTAATTTGTGAGTAAATAGCTTTAAATACTTCATATTTCAATTTAATTCTGATCCAATCAATATCACATTTTAAAATTGTTTTTCATAAATTAGATGGCATACGAAAATAAATTTATAAAAAGAATTTTTTTCTCAAAATTTAAGAAAATAATAAAACCTAGGAAATACGCTATTGTAAGATATAGTACTATACCTAAATTACAAAGATAGGCTACTAAAACTTAATATCTCTTCAAAAACATACTTTTTTTCGACAGACTTGAATTTTTGACCCGCCCCCCTCCCCCTGAGATTAAAGGAATAGCCGCAATTTCTAAGATAAGGTCCCTAAACTTCGTTCACAAGAGCTGTCAAAAATTTAAGCCCCTTGATGCTCATTTTTGTTCGGTTTTTTTTTTTTTTTTTTTTTTTTTTTTTTACTTATTTATTTTTTTTTACATATTTCTGAATCTAGTTATGTGAATAAAAGAATTCATTTATAGAATTCGAATCGATTTATAGAATTCGCATCATTCATGAATAAAAGCAAACAGAGAGAAGATAAATACATTATCTAAAAAATAATCTTTGTGAAGAGTCTGTTAGTAAAATATATAAAATACAATTAAATTAATAATTATTTAGTTGTTCCTTCACTCTAATGAGTTTTTCCAGATTCCAGACTTTTTCTTTCAGTAGCGATTTTTTAAGAAGACCCTGGAGAACGCGCGGGGGTCATTTCATTACCTCATGCAATCAATAACTTCTTATTCCTAGAAAATTAGACAACTGTTCATCCCTTTTTTTATTTGTAGCTGAGTTTTACTTCTTTATCTACCTTTTCTTAATAATTATAAGTTGTCTCCGGTATTTCTCCTCCACCAATAGACATTTTATCAGCTACTGAGGTCATAGAATAACCCTGCGCGTCTTTCCGTTTGTTCTACAAATCTATTTATTTCTCGTTGTGGATGAGTTTGGTTCATTATTTTCCGTTTCCATTTAAAGTGATTTCTACTTGTTTACTATTTTTATTCAAGTTTTGCCACAATCAATACAAAAACTGCTTCCCTGTCAAACAAAAGTCCACTAACTGTGCACAAAAACCGACAACGTAACCTAACTGTGTATAAAAATCAAAGACCCTTGCTATTTCACTTGTTAATGATCAACGCAAACAAGCGCGTGGATAATCAAAGTTTGAATCACGAACTACGAGTTTAAATACTAAACAGTTGTTGCCTTAACCAAATTAAAAATCAAAAAACTTCTTCAAAAGAAAGTTTTTCTCGAGAAATCGAAAACAACTGGAACGAGCATTTTGTGCTCACATATTTTTTGTTAGGAAAAAATAATTTCTGTGTGTAATTATTGTCTTCAAGAAAATTAAGTATAAATAAAACTTACTGTGTATATTCATGTTTGCAATGAAAACAAAAAATATCATGTAAACTGCTATCATTTATATACTAATTATCAAAGAAGTAAATTTTATTTTTATATAATTACATTTTATCGCAAAACGAATAGTAAAAAGTTTTAATTAGTGAGTAAAGTAAAAGAAAGTGAAAGTCGAAGAATGAAAAGTGTTAATTTTCCGATAAAAATTATTATATTTTTTTCAGCGCATGAATAAATTAAATTTGGGGTCTTAATTTATTCATACGCTGCGTCATTCGCACTTCTTAACGATCGCTAAGGAGGCCCACTGATTTTTTAAGAGTTTAAAAAATTTGTTATGTGCTGTTGATGATTAGTTTGTAACTTAAGAACAGGATAATGGACAGTTTACTAGCTTAGATTCTTCATTAATATAGAATTTATGGATAATTCCTAAGACCATCGAGAATCTCAAATATTAATCAAATTATTAAAACAAGGGTCCAGACGAAAAACTTTTTTAGTCGATTATGAAGCATTCATCTAACTCATTTGACCATGCACCACCAGATTTTTTTTTTTTTTTTTTTTTTTTTTGAAAAGCATTATCAAACATTGTCACTTGACAACTTCATGCATTACCCTGACCAACAGAGACTCATATATAACATTGTAGAAAAATCGGAAATCAATGCCGTTATCTGATTTACCCAACATTTAATTTGGGTAAATTTTTAAAAAAAAATTTTTAAGATCAATTTCGTCTTTTAATTTCTAAGTGTTAAATATCCAGTATATAAACGCTTTTAGTAGATTAAACATTTTAAAGGCGTATTTTTCAATAAGATAAATTTATAATTTGAAGCTCTCATGAGATACTACAAATAAAGTTCTCCCTGCAATTATTTCTGAATTAATTATTTTTGCACTTCTAGCAAAATGTATCCCAATAATTATTTTTTTTTTTTTTTTTTTTTTTTTTTAAATATTTAAAAATGTACTTTTCCTCCAAAAAAGAAGCAAAAGTTTTTCATAATCGAACAAATTTCGATTAAATAAAATGAAAGTTCGTTTACACTGACAGAACAAGAATTGGCAAGTCGAAATCGACAATTTTCCATCTACCAAGTTTCAATTTGGATAATAAAAAAACATTGTGGACTTTCGGAGATCCTTCAAGCATTCCATCTGTCTGTTGCAACTCTAAAGGAGCCACTTTTAGAAAGAAATGTTTCTTCATGACGGGTGCAAGTAGTATTGATAGTGACATTAATAGCCTCAGTCTCAACTAGTAAGCCGATATCCCTTAAGTACACTAGGGTTGACAGCTTTCCTGATATTTGTCTTTTCTCGCATATGCTATCGACTCTATCATCGATTGAGCTAGAGTTTTACAAAAATGATTCAATCGGTCGTTTGCCATGTTTTCTCACTTAAGTGCAGATCTGTGCTTCAATATTTAACGAAGAATTTTTTTTTATCGTTTTTGGAAATAGTTAAGATGATCTATCTATTTGCCTTGAACAAAAAATAGCCCCAAGCTCTAATTACGTCAAAATACTTATAAGAAAAACGAGAGAAGATAAAATATTATCATAATTTATTTTCAAGATTAATCCTTTAGCAATTTTTTATAATAAAATTTGATAACAATGGAAATTGAACACGTGTTTACTAAAAAATTTAAAGACTTAATTTAGTGCAAAAATCAAGTTTTCATGAATCCAGTTTCATTAAATGTAGACTATGTGTGTCCAGAAACACATAAGAATGATACATAAGAATCTTTCAATCAAAGGCGTTTAGAGTATTCATTTTATTCCTCATTAAATGGGTAAATATTATTAAGGGCTATTTTTTTTAATTGTTTATTCGAAAAAATAATTATGAAATTTGTATTAGGCCGGGATAGCCTGGTTGTTAGGGCACTGTGCCGATGTCCAAGAGTTTGTGGGTTCAACCCCAGCCGGTCGAAGATGGATATAAAATAAAATATAATATAAATCACGAAAGAGGCCGGGATAACCTGGTTGGTAGGGCACTGGGCCCATGTCCAAGAGTTCGGGAGTTCAATCCCCGCCAGCCGAAATAGTAAATGGTGACTGATGCACGTTAAATATGTCGAGTCGCAAAAGTCCTTCACGTTCCTCTAACAAATCAATACACCTGGGGGTACTGATTCAGGGATTTCCTTGTCTTCTGGATTGGTTCAAAATTACAAGGCTACGGAGTTGAACATTAGTAGTCGTAAACCCAAAATTGGGTCTGCTGTTCAACGACAGATATATATAGATCACGTATAATCCCAAAATTATTTTAACAATGCTAGAAAAAAAGTGTCTCTTTGAAGGATTAAAAAGAACTTTTAGAACTCATATCCCTTAGGAAATGGAATTATGTGTAGTTAATATCAAACACTATTTATCATGCATTTTATTAAATACTATATATATATATATTTGTACAAATTCTGACACCCAAATGCTGACGTGATTTCAATTAATCGATTTGATAAAGCTATAAAGACACCTATAATTCTATAGAAGTTCAGAAAAAATAACACTTATTTCTTAGAAATGTTAGAGTTAATGATGTGTGATCTACTTATAGGCATTTCGGATAAAAATGCCAGTTTAGGTAACACTTAGATACTAGGCGACACCAAAAATAAATATAAAAGAACATCAAAATAAAAATAGTCATGAGGAAAGCCTTTTACTTTTATTTACTACTTATTTTTTTTATTTCTTTTCTTACACAATAAAGAAATTCTATAAAAGATAAGAAATATTTTTAAAAGCACCCTTAATTCTTTCTCCATTTCAGAGATGAAAGTTTTTACTTACTTTTCAAAGATTCTTTGATGTTTAAGAAAAGTTTATGTTTTTGTTTTGAACTCTTTCACTAAATCAATTGCTTTCAGTATAAAATCGGAAATTATCAAACATTTTAAAACATTTCTTCAAATAATTTTTATATAAACTTTACATAATATTTGAAATCGCTTTGTGTTTCGAATTATGTTGACTTGCGTTGAACACATTTCATAAACTATTTCTTTTTCAAATATTTCATTCCAGTTAATTAAAATAAAAGCTCCATGTAAATTTAGAGGCAGTTTGGGGAAAAAGATATAATCATTTTTTTTTTTTTTAAATTTTAAACTTATTTACTTTTTGAAAAGCTTTAAAATTAATAAATAGATAAATTACAAAATAGAGAAATAGTTGAATAACTATCGGTCTTTTTGAAACTGGTTTAAACAATTAGTTTTATGAATAAATTTAAAGTAATTTAAATCTATATCTGTTACCGTGAATGACCGAAATCAAGAGAATGTCGACTTTCACCGGTGAATGTCAATAATCACATAGTCACTTAGGTGAATGTCCGAAATATTTGTTATATCGATTTTACATTAATTTATATTATTATATTTATTCGATATTTTAATGTGTGCTGAGGATGGATTAGAAGAAAAATCAGTTTTCGAAGTAGCGGGCAAATGTATACCGGGCAGTGGGACTTAACTAGACCTAGTATACATATACCAAAGCAACTATATAATTATCAACAACCAACAATTTCGGTCATTCACAGTAAGATATCGATCATTTTGTTTAATTTTTCTCGGACTAACAGTTTTAAAGCAATAACCTGTTTCACTGATAAAAGTGAAAATTATTTAAATATATACTAACTATTTTGTTCAACTGTAATCTTGAATAGATCAGTAATGTCCTTAAGTAAAGACAACTCTAAATGTTTTAAGATTTTAACTCAATTACGAATAAGTTAGCGACATAAATTTTTTCTTCGGTTAACACATTTTTGAACCAAACCTCACTTTCATATCTTTTTTTAGATTGCCTATTATCAATGAGCTTAAACTGAAAAAATCCAGATCAAATTACGGTAAAAAGTACCGGCACCAATAAATTTTAACCGGAACATGCTACGGAACAAAAAATCTGATATACCATAGTCTTCACAGTAATAATTACCGAAAATCACTCAATCACTCTCATTAAAAAAATATTACTGTAAAAATCACGGTATAATATTTTGCGATAAAAATGAGTTTTAAGGAAAAAATAGATTTTACGGTGAAATGGATTTTGCGAACAATGCACTGAAAGTGCCAGAACTTTATACCGTAATTATATCCAGAAGTTTTAACTGTAAACCTATCCAAATAATATTTCTTTAAAAAAAAGTCAATTGCAAAATTTTGGTATTCTTTCAATATCTGTAATTAACTATTCAAATATAAAACTATAAAATTTTCAATTATGAAAATTTTCTTTGTACTTCATAATTTTACACTAAGCTAAAACATTACAATGTGAATATTCGTCAAGTTTAAAAATTTAGATTATTTAATTAATAAATAGCAACCATATGCCTAATTAATAACAGATATTACAAATATTTGTTACTAAATTCCATTTTAAAATTGCATTACTTTCTAGATGCTCTGTAAAAATTTTATTTACTTCAATGTTTTTTACTTCATTTATAGTAGTTTTCTTATGAATTTAATTCTAATATTAGGACTAAATTTGATGAAAATATAAGACACGTATTAAAAACCGATGTTTATACAAATTATTCTATAGAAAAATGATATATTGAATCATTTTTTAACGGAAAAAATCATATTTTTAAACATTTAGTATTTTTTCCCTTAAAATCTAAGCAAAGTAAGTGCTTCAATATTTCTCCTATTAAATAAAAACCTAAAATGCCAAAACTGTTAATCGATTCAAAATTATACTTAAGTGATATCCACTGTTATGCTATAATTAAGTTCATTAATATCTTCAAATTTTAACTAAATTTAAGGTTATACTGTTACATTAAAATGTCAACAGTCATAATTTTTTCCAAAGAATTCACACAAGAAAAGTATTTTTCTCTTAATAATAGCATTTCCTTCTTTAGTAAGTTCTGATACTAACCAATGAATAATAAAAAAAGCACATACAATTTATTACTTTCCCTTCTCCTAAATTACTGTTAGCTAAGCTTTCAAGCAAAGAAAATTAAGAAAAAAATATAATATTAAAATAAGAGACAGGAAAATCGCTAACTGTTCGACCCAAACTTAACTTGCTGACAGAACTTGTAAGATGAAGTGATGCTATTTTTTACGAATTGTAATTTTGGACTAATAAAAGATGTAAATGACAGCTGGGGACATAAATCTTTAACAAATGGATTCTTAGTTTCTACTAAGCTCGAAGTTTTTTTTTTTTTTTTTTTTTTTCTTTTTCACTTCTTTTTATTTTCGTAATCGCGCTAATAAAACCTTTTCCCTTTTCTTATACTTATTCGCGTATTATAATAAACTGAAAGAGTTTAACTATATTAATACTGCGAAACTGAATAGTCAGTCTAAGTTCATTGCTTAGTAATTTATTTATATTAACTATTCCTTCACATAAATAATCCCAACACATAAAACATATAAGAAAGGCTATTTATTCATACCTAATATTATTTGCCTAAAAAAAAACCACTATTTTATTTATTCTTTTTTGACTTGTAAGTCTGCCTTTAGGGAATCCTATGGAGTTTCAGTCATATCCTTTACCTATAATATATATTACAAATATATTTCTATGGAATATTATTATGATAAATCTTTAGTAACGTATGTTTTATTTCATAAAAAACTTTAAAAAAGCACATTTTTTAAACTTATTGTTCAAAATTTTTATTTATTTTATCTAAAAAGTTATTTTTTCTTCTTTTTACGTCAGTTCTCAGACAATTATAATCATCATGTTTAATACTGTAAATATTTAACTAAAGTTTATGCAACTATATGTTTGTATTTACCTATATAGCACAAGAAAAAGAGTTTACTTCACTTTATAATGACTTACTAGGGAACACAACTTTCGACTTCTTTTGTATTTTACAGGTTCCTATTTTCGTAGTATTTCTGTATGATTATATGAAATATGGGGAGAACTACTTAAGTACAAGTATTCCAATTTCTTCGAAAATAATTATGTTTTAAGTTCAAAAAATTAATCTCGTGGAAGAAAAAGTAATCTCATTTCACGTGGATACTAATTTTCCATGCGTAAACTTTTAAAATAAATATAGATATTTTTTGCTAGCTATGTAATATGAATAAGTTGAACAACTGAACTGTAAGAATTTTCATTCTAAAATTACGGTAAAATATTTCCCAGCAGTCTGTCCATCCGGTTAATCATAGAAGTTAGGGCTAGGAACATTTTTACCTTTGCGGTTTTGAAACAGTTTACAACTGATACGGTTAAGAAACCGTAAATACTAAATTATGCGTTTTTGTGACCATTTACAACTTGCATAGTTTTTAAACCAATAAAAATTAAACTTAAATGGACATTGAAGCTCTGTGGGTGATGCACCATTTATGCGTGAATGATAGTTTAATATTCTTATAGTTAAGGATCACCGACTGAAGAGTGCGAGATACTGGAAACTCTTCATGTATTGAAGGAAAGAAAAAAAATTTTTTATCACCGTTAGAATTCGAACCTCTGTTCTACCGGTCAATGAGATTGAGCGATCACCCGTCTCAGCTACAGTATGTAACCAGCTGAACGGAACAAAAAGACTTCATACGGTGGGCCTAGTTGGCGCGGAAAGAATTCTGGTTGTTTAACCATATTAGGAGAAAAAAACAATCAATAAACGTTTTTTCTCACACTTAACAACTTGAATATCATTTTTTTAGAGTTATTTGACTGTTTTGGTTGAATATGATAAAATAAAAATTAAATAAGTTTTTATTTAGCCATTTTTGCCGAGAAATTTCTAACACTATAGGGAACGTGCTTTTAATTTTATTTTATCCATCTATTTATATATCTACACACCTATTTTTTTATTTATCTATACATGTATATAATTATTGTGAATGGTAATGAAAATCATTGAATTGTATTGTATACTTTTTATTGCAATGCTGCTGTCCTTTGTTATAAGGTTCAAAACAATAAATATTTTTGTTGTTTATTGTAATATTTGTTTTAATGCTCGAAAATACTTTTTTTTAAATATTTTTTTTTCTCTTAACAACAAATTGAAGTAACTTCTAAACTATAAAGATAATATCTCAGTACATAAAAATTTGATAATTAAGTTAAAGGTGAAAAGTCATTCTAAGTGTATTATTATTATGCGCACTATAAATTAGGGCGATTTAAAAATATTTTTAAGAATCCATGTTTTCTACGTAGAATATCATTCAAAATTCGAAAAATATTGAGCTGAAATCGAACAAAATCAGCTGATATATAGAGTGCAAATCAATTAATATTCTGACTAGTGCAAAAGCATGATTTTGGACAAATTTTTTGAAATTGAGTTTATTATAAATTTAGAGTTCCTGTAGCCATTGCTTTCTAAAAATACTTTACTTTTGTTTGTAATCTTATTATTTACAAAGTTATAACAGTTTTTGTGCAAGATGACCACATTGGATAGACTAATGATTTTAAGTCCTTAGTTGCGTTTATCTCAAAATCAGGTTTTTTCGCATTTTTCACCTTAAACACGATATCTCATCTTGTTTTTAAAATAATTGTTTACAATTTTTCTGAATGTTTATAATTATAGCACACATGTTTTGAACAAAGGACTAAGAAAGAAAAAGTAGAATTTCATTTTTTTTTCCTTTTGCATGTTTTTAGCAAAGACACGTGCAGCAGTTTTAAAAAATTTGCTTTATTTTTACTAATTTGATGCCATAATCAATGGTATATGCACATACTTTTACGATAATAGTTCAAAACATAGTTGATAGCCTTCTAAATAAAATCTTCAAAGGATTTTTTGCTTTGGGTGATAGAATTTTTTTAAATTTTTTACCAAATATGCAACAAAAATGCGTTACTTTGACCCGCAATTGAACATTCAAAAAAATAAAATTAATTAATAAGAATTTGTTAGTTATTTTTATAAGTTTTACACGCAATAAAACATATAAACTAGTTTTTTAAAATTTTATATTAATATTTGAAAAAAAAAAACTTCTCGAAACTAGTTGGATACTTTAGGATTGAAATGCTTTTGTCTTGTAAATTTTGTTCAGAAAATTTAAAGTAATATATATAAAATAAATAACTATATAAAATTTATTCATTTTTCTCCAATCACTGACTATCATCATCATTTAATAGTATTTCCTGCTCTAATACAATGTTGCAGTGGTACATTTTTTATTTCAACATTTAATTTAATAGCTCTGCTTAACAGTATTGCATATAAATTATTATTAGCTCACACCTCAAAAATTTATCTTTTAATGCTAAAGAACATGATAATAATGAAACGCATGCTACTGGAAGGGTGAAATCGTTTGAAATAATTGCAGGGTATTTAAATAAACACATAAAAGAAACGTTATTAAAAGAATGATTCCGAGAACTATTTTATGGGGCATGAAATGATCGGGCACTTTTCTTTCAGTCAAAAGATACTTTTTCAGTGAATCTCTTTATTTCTAATTAAGGTTAATTGTAGTCATCGCAAAAATGGCTAGAAAATGTTACACTTCATTGCCATCTTTCAGAGTCTAAAAATAAAATACTCTCTTTAAGAAGAACAATGATGAAGAAAAATTAATAGAGATAATTCCGTCTAGCGGTGAAGTAGGGAATATGTATAAGGCAATATAAAAGTGTTTTCTAAATTATTCGGTAAGATATAATTTATCAGTAGATATTTTGTAACTCTATACTACAATATTTGATCGTGGCAAATAAATTTTTGGCGAAAAGTTTTCCGAACATATACTACTCGCAGAACTGTGAACAAGAGATCGAAGAGGGGGGAAATTTTGTGCTCCAACGATTCGATAGGCTCAATTATTTTTGTGTAGTGAGTAAAAAAATGAATCTCTCTGAATTACTTGCGATCTAATGATCAAAAGTTATTCAGAGTGATTCATTTGATTAGACCTTCACGTACTAGGCCTCAATCTTAATGGTTCGAGAGAGAGCCCTCAAAAATGATATTTAATTAGTGAAGACAATATTTTAAGTTGCAAAATCAAATACAAAAATGTATTTTCTGTGAATAATCATGCCATTTTCTCGACGTATTTGGTTTACTGATCATCACAATATAGGAGGTAATCGCAATCTGGAAATATGCTCCAAAAAGTTTGGGTTAGGAGAGCGGTCAAAAGTTAATTTCATTTTTGCATATTTCGCCGTTACTTGGGAACTTTTTATACAAAAAAAAAAAAACTTTTTAATGCAACTATAAAATTCTTTTATCCAAAGGTATTTCCATGAAAAATTATTTTTAATAATTATTTATTATTCTATTTAATAACAGTTGAAAAATTTTTGAATTGTAAGGTATAAAAATTTTTACATCGTTTTAAAGAAGGTAATTTTACGTGACAAAAGACAAAATTTGAACTAAATTGGTCAAATAGTTTCTAAAAAATCACATTCTAAAGAAGTCGTATATTCAAAAACCGATTTCTCACGAATTATTTGCCCTTCCCCGATTTCGTTCAAATTTTGTATTTTGACATAAATTTAAATTCTTTAAAGTGATGTAAAAGTTTGCATATAATTAAAAAAAATTTCGACTATTAATAAATAAAATAATAAATTCTAATTATTAAAATGTTTTTGCATTAAATTATTTTTAGATAAAAAAAAATTATCGGATTCGCCTTAAGATACTCGAGATATCACGAAATACGCAAAAAATAAAATTAACTTTAAGTGAGCCAAACTTTAAACCACTCTATTGACCAAACTATTAGGACCATATTTCCCAGATTGCGGCTACTCCCTTTATCATGAGGATCAGAAATCCGTCGAAAAAAAGACAAATTTAATCAAAGAAATTACACTTTTGTGTCTGATTTTGTAACGTGATCTATCGTTTGCAGTAATTAATTAGCCCATCGAACCACTAAAATTGAGTCTTATACAGGAATATCTGATAATTAGATCAAAAGTTATTTCGAATGATTTTTTTTTTTTTTCGTCCACGCTGTACATACAGTACTAGAATAAAGTGTGAAAATCTATTATGCTCTAAATACGATTTCAAGTTTGTCTAGTTTGTCTGGCAAAATTCTACAATGATTTCCGTGATTTATTTATTACTAAATTCGTGAATTTTCCAAAATGCAAGATTCGTGTGATGATTATTCCGTGTGAACCGTGGTGGCTCAGGGGATGGAGCGTTCGCCTTTCAATGAGGTTCCGAATCCAAATGATGGCTGTTCTATTGGAATTCCACACCCGACTCGCATCAACCACAGTGATGTAAAATATCCTCAGTATTAGATAGGTCATGGGTTAAAATCCCCTTGCCGTAAGGCTAAACGTGGGAGGTTTTCGTGGTTGGCCTCTCCGTGTACCGCAAATGCGGGTTAGTTTCAGCAAGATAGTTCTCTAAGATGGCAAAATTCTTGATTAAGGAGTTCCCTTCTCTTCTGGATTAGGTTCAAAATTGCAAGGCTACGGAGTTGAACATTGGCAGTCGTAAACCCAAGATTGGATCGGCTGTTCAACGACGGTTATAAAATAAAATAAGATAATTGTATAAAATTTTGTTTTTTAGTTTGTTACTGTCAATTAACGGCTGTTTATACTTTGCTAAAGCTTCAAAATTATTAATGTACAATTGGTAAAATATTTAGTGGAATAGATCAATAACAAAATAGTATAATGCAAAATTGTATAAGAATATAAAAGATAACTACAATACTGTCAAGTAAAGTGGTTTATCTCTTATGCGATAAATTGAAAAGGGTACCTTACCTTCCTGAAGAGCAATACCTCCCAGAAGTGCACTAAGAATACAATAGGAATAAAATGTCACCCCTATTTCAGAAGATTTAATAAAATAAGGAATTAAGCACTTGTTACAAAAGCTATTGTACTTGGAAATTAAATTTGTGAAATCTTTGTATTAAACAAGCTTGTGAAAAAAGTGTAGCATGAATATTTGAATCATAAATGAGAATAATTTAAAAATTTCTGTTCTATTTAATAAAAGTATCAATATCGTATAGCATTAAAATATTTATTTTCTTTTAGTTCTTTTATGTGCTTTTATTTTATTATTTGTATCATGCCTATGTTTTTAGATGCATTTATTGTCATTTTTTTTAATTTATCTTCACTTGAAAGTTTTAAACTCTTTCGGATATTTTAGCCCTTTTTTTTCCGCGAATAACTTACGACTCTAGCTGTAATATACAGTCCCTGGCCATATTATTAGACGCACTATAGGATTCTATGTAAAATCTTAATTATTAGGTGATACTATGCAGTTTTATTATTTTTACGCGGTTGAAACTGGTTTGCCCTTGTTTATGTTCGTGTATCAATTAGTTAACATTGTAATGCAGTACGCTAAAAAAATAATATATTAATGCAAATAGGAAGTATATAAAAAGTGTCCTAAGTAAAAGCCCATTACATGTGTGTTTAAAGAAAAAAGTATTGCATATAAACTCGTGCAAAACATGTAAATATTAAAACACTTCAGTGCGTCGAATAATTTGGTCTAATTATTATAATATAATATAATACCTGATATAATAAATATTCTATATTTATATAATATAATGTCTAATTTATCAAATCGTCTAATTTAATCAATTGATACACGAACGTAAACGAATGCAAACCGGTTGCAGTTGAGTAAAAACAATAACGCTGTGAAGTATTACCTGATAATTAAGATTTTACATAGAATCTTATAGTGCGTCTAATAATTTATCCAGGAACTGTATATGATTCTGAACTTTAGAAGGGGAGGTGTTATA
Organism: Parasteatoda lunata; assembly: GCA_949128135.1. Lineage (NCBI taxonomy): Eukaryota > Metazoa > Arthropoda > Arachnida > Araneae > Theridiidae > Parasteatoda > Parasteatoda lunata. Next base: position 81,107,960 of record OX421980.1, read on the forward strand.
CGAGTCTCAGCCATTTTATGTTAGCTCGGCAAATATATTTTATCTACCTAAATGTATTTGGTGAAAATAAAAACTCCTGTTCAACATATTTATACTCTTTGATCTCAACTATACACTGGAATCAAACGCTAAAAACGTGACCAAAATCTGTAAGTAGAGTTTGAGTTCTTTTTACGTTTTGAAGCTTCAGGATTTTTATAATATCGTTGAAAGTATTAACTGACATTGGTCTTGAATGTATACTTAAGACTTTATTTTACCTTATAATAAAAAAATAAACGACTTTTTTAACGCAAATTGATGTAAAATGACACATTTTTAGCATCATACTCAAGTAATCAAGATTTATTCGTTATTCAATTTTACTGTCACTTTTTGTCTTTGAGGGATTACTTCAGTTCAACAATCAACAAAAGAAACTTTTTTTACTGAACAAGCAAAACAAGATGTATATGTACTTTTGGGTTTAAATTTTTTCGGATAATTAATAGTTTTAAGTAATTTAAAAGTTTTGCCATTACCAACACTGGAGCTTCTGTAAACCTTATTTTTGAGTAAATTATTTGTCTTCAATGTCTCCATTGTGGACAAATGCAGTTACGTAATAAAAACAAGATAAATGTCAAAATATTACTTTTAGTATCCTGTTACCAATGTGTGATAAATTTTTTTTCCTTAGTTTTTTTATTCATACATTTTAAAGTTTTCGTAAAAAAATCTAAAAAATTAAGCAGAAAGGATAGTCTTGTTTACGAGCAGACTAACATCAAGAAAAAAAAATCATCCTCCCAATCTAAGGAAATCGCAGTTTTTCTGAGGCGGCTGGTTACGAGTTAGATCAAAAAATTCAGCATTCAAAAGTCATAACAAAAATAAAGTTTTTCTCGTGTTTTTCAATTAAAATATACTCTCGATATCTCAGAGATGGAGAGACGCTAAAAAAATTTCGAGATAGTGAGTTTTCGAGATAATAAGTTCAGAAATTAATATGTTCTAAAAAGTAGAAAAATATATTCTAAAATATTACTCTAAAAACTAGAGTCATGAAACATAAAAATAACTACTATTAAATATGTTTGCAATGATAGTTGACTATAAGTCAAAATACAATGATAATTTTATTTTTAAATGTAAGACAAAAATAATTATGCATTAAGAAAAGAATCAGTTTACAATGAACTTAGTCATTGTCTTTCAGTCTCTGTATTTGCTGTGGGGGCAACGTTGGCTCATCTAATATGGTGCCCTTGAAAAAGTGACCCATAAATCTGCCCTACTGATACCTGAATGACGAGTATCAATCGGGTGGGTATTGAAATAAAGCAACAGTCTAACATGTGAATTGTATTAAATTTCTATTAAAATCCGTGAGTTGGCCGAAGAAGCCCCTCGTTGTGCTTAGATTTAGAGGTTGGGTAGCTACGAAGAGAAGGGCGTTTCGACCAGAGGTCTATTCTAACCAAATCGTAAATCATGAATAGCAAAAAAGCTTTATAACTGACACAAAGTTCATCAAACACCTGACAGGAATATATAGTAATTCCCAGTCCCCTAAATCCAGGCAATGTTGCCCTAAATGCTCAAATTTTTGGGCAGAACAGACCTTACAGTTACTAAGGATATGTCGTAAAGTCGTCTTCTCAAGAGGACCACCTCGACAAAGAGAATCAGATTCAATACCCATAATGTATAGGTGTCTCCTGAGGGTGCAGTGTCCAGTGAGAAGAACAATGATCTTCCTTAAGCTATTTCTGTTAAGTTTAAGGAGCTCTTTTTAACGCACGCTAGGACAGTCACGGTTTAGCTCTTTAGCTTGTCTCTGACTATCCGAGTTGAGCCACTGTTCATGGGCAATCTTGCCATAGAGCTTGAATATAAATACCCTGAATGATGTGGGTAAAATACCAAAAGCTGGTTCTTCGTTGTGCTTACTTTAGTTCAGAAATAGTCAAACATAAAAAAGAGGAGTTTTTTAAAAAAAGCATATTGTGCAGTTTACTTTCTTATACTTTTAAATGGCTATAAACTTGTTTTAACGTTAAATGTCCTTTTGTAAAAATTTTAATTAATGAAAACACGAAAAAGTGGGCTTTGAGAAATGTCTTATTCATGTCCCAAAAATGTCTGTTCTTTTGAAAATGTTTGGTCTCTGCTGAAGTTACTTAGAATGTCTGAGCATATTATTCGATTAGTATTTGTAAATATTTGACTGTATTTTGTGCTAAGTAAATTATTAAAAATAACATGAAAAATTTTATATTTTATCAGAAGGTTTTGAAAAATACAATATTCAATACAGTTTGTTGTAAGGCTTATTCTTCACGGTATAAAGATCACAATTTTTTCAAAAAGAAAATTAAATTTGCTTCCTCTTTGTAATTTTAAATTGAACATTGCTTACTGCATATTTTTTTAACTGGACTCAAAATAAACTGTTGATTCATTGAATAAACAATGCATTTCTTCAGTAACTGACAAATTAAATATCTCCGCAGGAGAAAACAATTTTTTTTCGTCTTCTTACATGAAAAATGAAGTATAAATAAGAAACATTTTCAGAAATTTTCTTATCTGCAAAAGCACTAAACGTTAATTGGTAATGCCGGGAAAAAATATTGAAAATAAAAAGATAAATTCTTACATAAATAAGAAGAACGTATATGAGTAACTCAAATGAAAAGAAAGAATTGAGTAATTGAAATTTATGAAAATACGAACGTTTTCTTATCTTAGATATGTATTAAAAATAGTTATAATAGTTTCCTTAAATAAATAAATAATTATGATATTTCAATTTTATACCGAATACTATAAGTTTAATATTCAAACAATGTGTATATATTTATATTACAATTACTTATATACTTTTTATTTATGAATCATTCTCATGAAAACAGTCATTTTAGGTTCATGTAATCCAAAGAATGAATAATTTTTTATTTCTAATATTATTACTGCAATTTTAGATATGTAATTTTTTAATATTAATTTAAATTTCTATTTTCTTAAGACCAGAAAATAGAAGAAAAAACATTTTAAACAGTAGATATTTATTTTTTGAATAGTTAATGCTCTAGAATCATTTCCTCAATTTATACTTTGATAAAGGAATGACAAGTTTATTAAAATTTTAAAAAATAGCTTTATGATTAATTTATTTTCAAAATATTTCTTTTTAAAATAAATCATATAAAAATATGTTCATACAAAAAAAACTTATAAAGAGTTCATTTTCAAGTATTACTTTATTTTATACACGAGGGAATGATAAATATAAAAATTTTTATCTGGTTTGGTATTTAAAAGGATTCCACACGCAAAGCTTTAGTGGGTTAAAGATGAAAACATGCTTCAATGTTCTATGTAGCTAGTTGTAAATCATTATCAAGTTTAAAAAAAAAAATATTAAAAAAAAAAAAATAAACATTTTATTTTGTGATGATTTAAGAGGTTTAATACATTATTTCGAGAAAATGATAAAACACACTATTGAAAAAAAAAACTTTAAAAGTGTAAGATATTATTGTGATAATATTTTAAAGATTAAAGAAAATTTGAATTTAAAATAGATTTTCGGAATTATACATTATATGAAAGACATAGGCTAAAAAGAGAGATACAAATCTGTATATTTTATGTTTTTTCTTTCTGAAGAACAATTTCTTTTTTATTTTAATTGAACAATTGTAGCAAAACAAGTGAAGGAACGAAATATAGGTTGATACAAAAAAAAAAAAAAAAAAAAAAAAAAAACGCGTATTGTAACTTTTTGATCTCCTATGATTTCTCAAGATTTTAAAAATAAATTAGTACCCCATTCTTGTTTTACGATTACATCAATATCTGTGAACGAAAATACAAAGCGCTCGAATTAATCTTACGTTTACAAAACCATCTGAGAATTGAAATGCAAAAATTTGTAAGTCAAATCGAGATATTTTGAATCTTTCTGAAATCCAAAATACAGAATTTGCAGATCAAATCAGAGTATTTTTTCTGTAAAATCCACATTTGTAATTAAAAATGGGGTTCTCATTTAAGATTTTGAAGTTACCCTCGTCCTATCTTAGGAATCCCTTGAGGAATAAAACAGGACCCCTTAACCGTCCTCAGGTTAAGGAGTCCTGTTTTATATCTGTGAATGTAACTTTAAAAAGATTTTGTATGTGTGTTTATATATATATATATTGATCTGATGGGCATTTTTCAAGATTCATGATTGTTTCCATATTTTTCGGACACCTTAAATGTAAAATATCAACTGATTTTTGAAATACTTTTAATTTTATCGTTCGACAAATTTTACTTTTGCAATTAATTGAAATCAATTGCATAATTAATATAAATTGTGTGAATTATATTGAATGAAAGGTTTAATGGATTAAGATAAATTGCATAAATATATTATATTTACATAATCAAATTGCATAAATTTATCATATTTACATAATCAAATTGCATAAATTTATCAAATTTATCATTATCAAATTCACATTATCTTTACAATAAAATTACCATGCCACATAATTTTGTTACTTCTTAGAAACATTTACTGTATTTATTATAATTATTTTTTAAACATGACTCTTCATTCAAATAATTCCAGTAACACATGATTTCCTCTAAAATTTTAGACAGTTTCCAATAATTTACGTTTAAAATGCGCAGTCATCTAACAACAGTCATAATAGTTATTGGTTTTAGTCATGCATTTGATATTTTTAAGAAATGTTTTTATACACTGGGGAAAAAAAATTGTTATAAACTAACAGAATATGGAAAAATTTAACAGGATTCAGGTTCTATAAGAACACCAAAAAGGTCGGTAATTTTTACCGAAATGTTTTGGTAATAGTTTTGGTAAAAATACCAATAATATATAGTTTTATAATATGTGATAAAATTTGGTAAATGTGGTAGAATTTGGTAATTTTATAATGATACCTTAGAGCATGGCATAAAAACCACTAATTTGATAAAATTTATTTTCAGTTTTGTATATTTTACTAAATGTGTAGTAATAAGAACTATAATTTTGAAATAAAGAATTTTTGCTAAACTGTTGCCATGTGAACGGAAAAATTACCAAATGAATGATTTAAATACCGTATATTTTGGTATCTATAATCAAAAATATAGTATTTTTACCGGAAATATCATTACCCTAAATTAAGCTAATTTTACCAGAATTCTTTCCTCCGTGCACATCAGGCACCATCTCGCACCATCTCGCACTGCGTTGTAAATCACAATGTGCAAAATTTTTATTCGTCATGCATGTCAAAAGATTTGCTAATCCTATTGTTTTTATATTAATTTTTCTCTTGAAGAAAAAACTTTATAACTATATTTAATTACTAACTGATTTCACAATTATATTATTTTTTAGTTCAGGCATTTGTACATTTGAACTATAAAGTTTATTAACAAGAAATCAGTTCTTAAAAATTGCAAGTATTCGTGCTCGTGAACAACCCCTTTTTTTTAAATAAAAAATAGAAAATATTCAACTATTGTATATTGAACAATTCTTAGCAAGCCCATATAATTTTTTTTTTCTGTTGAATAGATCTTTGTTGAACTCCAATATCGTTGAAAACGTATTTATTATTCTCCTTTTTTACGTATATGAAAGAAATGGAATAAATTTCGATCTCACATCCTTTATAATTTTTGTAAATCTCAAGAATAAATCTCAAAGAGATTTTTTAAAATCCTGAAAGTTTTTTTTTTCGTCATTCACACTAAATACGCTTGAAAACTTCAGGTAATGAAAAAAGTCCCTTTCCTGTTCAAACTTTTACTTCTAAAAGCACTTTAGGAAACAACAATGCTCATTACAAGAAGCTGTGATGAAAAAGAAATTATCCGAATATAATCAGTTAATAAATTTACTCATTTTCAGTATTACTTTTAGTTTATTTTATTTTTCCTCTAAAGTGCTTTTTTAGACTCAAGTGGTTTTTTACTCAAAATCCTAATCTATAAATCTTTAATCATTTCCTTTCAACAAAACAATTATAAAATCGCATTACTGGAGTCTACATGGCCTTATTATATGTCAGTTATGCTTTAGCCGACATTTTTTCAAAAATTTAAATTTTCTAGTTTTAGCAATTAAATAACATCGCATTTTATTAACTTGTAATAACACTTAAATAACATCTATCTATTGAAATTTTAGGTACCCGATTTATAAATAGTACTTTACCCATGCATGGCTTGGATCGTGTATGCCAAAAAAGAAAAAAATTCGTTATATGCTTTATCTATACTCCGACCACACGCTTTCTAATTTTGCTTATTCTATGTTGTATTGTTGCTTATCCTCATAGATCTGACATTAGTCAGATCAACTCTAAAAAGTTGTTGACAGTCAGAAAGTCGATGACAAGAAAGGGAACGGAAATTAATTCCGCCCTGGATAGTCCGACACAATCGATCATATGTTTCGGTGAGGCTGGTTGGATACAGTATTTTTTACAAGTCGGGTAAATTTTTGTGCCACGTTCGAATGTTAGACATTTTAGGGGACCAGTTGAGAATCTGGCCAAGGCAGTCTGGGAGCTTCGATCTCAATTGATTCCCAGAAGGGTGCCAGGAGGTGTTGCGGTGTACCATTGGTGGGTAGGTGGAGTTTGCCATATTGATTTTTGTCTACATTTTTCATTAGAGTAAAGTTCCTGATAAGTAAGTGATCACCCGGTGGTCATATCTTCCTCACTGCCCTCTTTGGCCAATCTACCTGCTATATCGTTGCCACCAATACTAACACGTGATGGAATTCATTGGAGATGTACGTCATGGTGCTGAGAAATCTTTTTCATCTTGAGCAGGATGGATATACTAGTTTCATCGCTTGCAGAGGACAAGCTGCTAAGATGTTGCAGGGCACTGCGACTGTCCGATAAAATCCAGAGTTCTCTATAATCACTGTCGTGGGGTAAGATAGCATCAAGCCCCTCCTTATTCGCTATTAACTCGCTCCTGAAGACAGAGCAAGTGACTGGATTGCGTTGCTTTAATGATTTTTCTAGATGTTGGGTCCTAATATATATACCGCTGCCAGTACGATCTTTTGTACGACTACCATAGCTATAAGCCTGCATTACAGCGCTAGGTGCTAGGTATGCAACTGATAATTTCCAGAGCCAACTGTCTAAGATGGTCTTCGATGTGAGTTTGCTTGTTTGCAGTGGAATTCAGATCAAAATTAGAGAAAAAACTCTTGGCAGTCCCTCTGAGGAATCAATACAAGATCTTAAGGATCGAGGTTCAACATCACGAGAGACCAGGTTTTGAGTTTCCGCCAGGCTAAATGGGGTGAATTTCTTAAGCCTTTCGTTATTGTGCCAAGTGTGTAGATATAAGAAAATACAAATATTACCGCCATAGCTGTATAAATTATTATAGAATTTTACTAAGTAATAGCTCTTCTTCTAATATGCAAAGGTTGTAAGTTTGTCTCGTACAGTGCTATATCAGATGGGCAGCTATTTCTGAGTCCTAAAATGATTCGAGAGGCTCTCAGTTGTACTCTTTCTAGTTTCTGAAGATTTGTTTCAGACGCGCAGGAATAAATCGGATAACCATATTCCAGAATAGGTCATATAAATGAAATACATGTGGTTCTGAGAGTATTTGCATCGGCACCCCAATCTCTGCCAGCTAGATATTTGAAAATATTAAGACGCTTACGGGCCTTTGAAACCAGATGGTCAATATGCCTGTTGCAGTTAAATTCAGGATCAAGAATGAAGCCCAGATACTTGGGTTGTTCTTCATAGGCGAGGGGTTGAGTATCGAAATACAATTTATGTTTATAGTTATATATGTGCTTATTTGTGGTAAAAAAAAAGTTGCAATAGATTTAGCTGGATTAAAAGTCAGTTTGTGTTCAGTTGCAAACTCTAAGAGTGCCACCAAAGCAGTGTTGAGTAGCAATTGCCAGTCACATTTGTGCCTGAGCTCCAAAGTACAATGTCGTCAGCGAAGATTGCAATATCAACAAATGTTGATCTCACTTTCTCAATTCCTGTCAAACAAAAGGGAGAAAAGAGTAGGGCTCAAAACTGATCCCTGTGGGACGCCCTGTCCCATTCTAAAAGGGTCAGTGTAGGACTTGTTGAATTTAACTCTGATTGATCTGTGGTGCAGAAAGCCAGCTATCTAAACCAGGGCAGAACCCCTGATATTAAAGGAGTCATGTAGTTTGGTGATAAGCTTGTCCTTCCAGACAGTATCAAAGGCTTTAGATAAGTCCAGCAGGGCCGCCACAGTGTGTAGAGCTGGTTTAAAGTTTTGGGCATCTCTAATCTTTTGACAAAAGTAAAGGACCTGATCTGTAGTGCTATGGCCTTTTCTAAAACCATATTGTGTTTATTCTATTATATGGTTTATATTATATTGTGCTAATTCTATAATATGGTTTGTTACATTTTTAATATTTTACTTACATTTAAAAATATATGGTCATTTTTAAAATTGTTCTATTTATAATACATTACGTTTTTAAAATTATTGTTATTTATAATACACATGATACTTTTATCAGATGTGTGATATATTTATTTCAAACATAATTTTAATTTTGAAAAAAAGAATTTGTATAATTTTAGCTAAAATAATTTTTTTCTAAGATACTCTTATCTTTCATTTTGAAGTATTTTTATTTAAAAAGCAAGTTTTACTTGTAATCTTGAAATTCTAAAATTCATTTATAATGTTTTCAGTTTAATTGGAGGTTTCTGATATGCGCCTTGATTGATTTTTATGTATGTGAGCATCAAAATTCGATGCTTACAAGTTGTCCTTCCGTTTGATACACGAAATCTCGATTAAAAAAATAACGTTTTATGATTGCAGAATACTTTGTAACATGGATCTGAAATAAGTTACCTTCTTTCGTTAATATAAGCGCAAATCTTCACAACTACTAGCTTCCTATAGCTCAGTAAAATAGAGTACGTCTATTAAAAGTCTTAAAAACGTCATTTTACATTAGTAGAGCATTGCTGTGAAATATGTTTTATACAAATTTAATACCTCTATGCATTGAAAATAAATTAAGGATATGAGACTGTATATCGTGTTTCATGCAACATTTTTTTTAAAAAAAATACTCATAATAGTTCGAGCCAATAAAACAAATGCTAGAACCAAAGGGCCTCTTATCATTTTTGAAATTATATTTTTATGGGCTCTTAACTTTTTAAAAACTTTCCATGTATGAGGTGTTCAAATACATATATATTTAATATATTATGCATAGATTTTAAAGAAAACTACGAGCAGTGTATATAGAGAAAGCTATTGAACCACTCTTTTAGCTCTTTGAATTCTCTATGACTAAAAAAAAATTTAAGTGATTTTACTGTGAGGAAGCTCTAATGTTTCTTTAATATCCTTCATGCAGTTTATATTTATAAACTTCTATTAAGCTCTTTATAAAAGAAAGCATTCAGTATTCTTTTGACGTCTTTATTTTTCGAATGATCTAGCAACTTTTTGAGCCTTTAAGGAACGAATCTATCGTTCCAAGAAAATCCTTGATTTGATTGTTAGCTTAGTATTGCAATTTTTATCAGCACTTTCTTCTTATAAAGCTGAACTAATTCCCACCACTGTGGTCCCAAAACCTTATCTAAGAGATTTTAGGAGCTTAGTAGAGAAAATAGTATTAGAGTAATATGTAATGAGAACAATATTTTGTACCATAAAAGGAAAAGAAAGCATACTTGTTGATTTTAAGAAATATCAAAAATGTGCCACACACACAAGGATTTGTGCTCTGTTACGTGATGGAAATTCTAAAGAAAAAAGATTCTATATTTGTGAGTGAAAAGCAGTTATATATATTTGACGACTATTTTTTTTCGATACTTTGTAGAAAGAAATATGGTTCTTTAAATAAGCAAACAACCAAAATGCTTGTTTCTTTTGGTAATATTGCCAAAATCTTTAGCCTTTAATTTATTGTAAAACGACATTCGCATGTAAAAAGTGATTTCCTCAAGCTACACGAGCGAGTGTCTCGACGAATATTGAAGAAAATGGAATTGAAGATTCTCGCATTTCAATATTCCTCTCATGAGATTATTTTTACAATTGAAGAACTTAGAAGTGAAATGTGTTTAATGGCATTCTAAAAACTCACCAAGAAATGAATTAAAGATTGAAGAAAATAGAATTAAAAATTCTCGCATGACAATATTCCTCTCATGAGGTTACTTTTACAATTGAGGAACTTAGAAGTAAAATGCGTCTAATGGCATTCTAAAAACTCGTTAAGAAATGAAGTAAAGATTGAAAAAAAGATTGAAGAAAAATGCAATTCAAGATTCTCGCATAACAATATTCCTCTCATGAGGTTACTTTTACAATTGAGGAACTTAGAAGTAAAATGCGTCTAATGGCATTCTAAAAACTCGTTAAGAAATGAATTAAAGATTGAAAAAAAGATTGAAGAAAAATGCAATTCAAGATTCTCGCATAACAATATTCTTCTCATGAGGTTACTTTTACAATTGAGGAACTTAGAAGTAAAATGCGTCTAATGGCATTCTAAAAACTCGTTAAGAAATGAATTAAAGATTGAAAAAAAGATTGAAGAAAAATGCAATTCAAGATTCTCGCATAACAATATTCCTCTCATGAGATTACTTTTACAATTGAAGAATTTAGAAGTAAAATGTGTCTAATGGCATTCTAAAAAATCACCAAATTTTGTATTTAAAAGCGCTACAGGCAACTGCAAATTAAACGGGCATTAATTTACGTAACCCAAAGTATCAGAATAATTTTCTTTAAGCATTCTAAAAGTCTGTTGAGACAATATATTTATTTTTGTTGTAAAAACTTGTTTTGTTGCGGTAAAAATTCGTTGTGGCTACGGATTTATTCCTAAATTTTGTGGTTTTACACAACCAACCCAGCTGCCGGTTTAAAACCCTAAATTTTACAGGATTTCTTACAGCGTAAGTCTAGTGTCTTTAAACTCCCTAGGATTTCACTCTAAACTTTTTTTCATTAAGCCAGCGTTTCTCAACCTTTCAGTATTCGCTGCCCAGTTTTCAATCTTAATTTTCATCGCGCCCCCCGCTTACAGTAAAATGTATGCAACAATACAACAATAATGTATATGGAGTATTTTGGATTCTGTCTTTGAATTATTTTTTTTAACTAACTGCCAAAATAAAATTAAAGTAAGAGCCAGCAGCAATTGAGATTTTAAAAACTATGTTTGGAGATAATTTTTCAAAACAATTGCAGTCCATACCTCTTTCAAATGATACTGTTGCTATGAGAATTGGTGATATAGCTGAAGATGTATAGTGTCAGCTTTTCTCGAAGTTGCGTGAAAAATTTTTTTCAATACAGCTTGATATCAGGCAGCAGAAACAGCAACATATATTAATAAAGCTACTCATTTAATTGCCTAAGTTCGATTTTGCGATAATATGTCAGTAGTAGAACTACTCAAAACTACAGCGCTCGCATTATTTGCTATTTTAAGGGATTTTATGAATGAGGCAAACATAGAATGCACAAATTGCATCGGAATATGAACCGATGGTACTCGTTCAATGTCCGGAAGATTCCAAAGTATTCAAGCACTTGTAAAACAAAAATGGCCTCAATGCGTCTGGACGCATTGCATGATCCACAGAGAAGCTTTTGACTTCGAAATAAATGAGTCCTGGTTTAAATATTGTGTTAACTACGGTTGTAACCGTAGTAAATTATATAAAAATGAGACCCCTGAGATCGAGAACCTTTTCCGCATTTTGTAAAGACATGGGTTCAGTACATTCAGCTATACTATTTAATTGCGAGGCAAGATGATTATCACGTGAGAAATTTTTGCAACGTGTTTATGAATTAGGAGAAAAAATCGCCATTTTCCTAGAAGATAACCGACCGGAAGCCGAGAATTTTCGCGATTGTTTATTTGTGATGAAATTGAGCTACTTGGTCGTCATATTCGAGAAATTAAATAACTTCAATCCTCAACTCCAAGGAGCAAATACACATATGTTGTATACGAGTGATAAAGTTAAAGCTTTTTGTAGAAAATTGGAATTATGGGGCAGAAATTTAAAGCAAAAAAACCTAACAATGTTTGCAAATGTGGATGATTGTACGAAAACTTCTAAGGCTAAAGAAGAACATATAAAAGCTGTTTTTGTAACCATTGAAAATCATTTAGCCATGCTGGCAAAGAATTTTAAAAAGTATTTTCTTGCTGACGACCAGCTGATAGCAAGTTACGAGTGGGTTAGGGATTCATTTCATAAGACTCCCGAAGGACTCTCAATTGATGAGGAAGAAACATTCATATACTTCACGTCAAGTGGCGAAACCAAAAGACAATTTAGTAATATATCACTATTTGAATTTTGAGCAGAAGTAAATGATGATTTTTCTGCACTAGAAACAAGGGCATATCGTATTCTATTACCATTTTTAACATCCTACTTTAGTAAAACTAGATTTCCTGCTGTGCCTTCTTTGAAGACAAAATATAGATCTTGGCTAAATGTAAAAACAGAACTGAGAGTGGCTATTTCTAATTATAAGCCTTATTACCTCGAAAAGCTTTGCTCTGCAGGACAGGCTTAAGGAAGTCACTAATAATTATTAAATTTGTTTTTAATTTAGTATATTATGATTAAGTAAGGTAGGTGAGCCTAAGGTGGCCAGTGTTTCTAAACGTAGCCCTACCCCCAAAAGTAGAATTATTTTTATTTTGAATCACAAGATGGCCCTGCTGCATTGTAAATCTTCTATCTGAAGTGCAAGTGAATGAATTAGAAGAGATTTCCTTCAATGGCCTCCATTGTATGAAATTATTTAATTTTTTGCAGTTGTCATTCTAATTTCCGGATAAGAAGATATTGTAATTTATATGCGTTTCAGTTCATAGAACTTTTAGTTATGATATGTTTTCTGAAAGTTTATTTCTTTTTCTTTAACCACCTTACTTTAATTTGAATTAATCCATCAGATTAATAGTTTTAAGTCGTGCAAATGGTGACCGTATACATGTTTCCAAGGTGGCCCGACTTCTGTGCCACTTTGGAGACACGTGGGCCACCTTCGGAAGCAAACGTGAAATCTATAAAAGAATTAATTATAAATCAGAATGAAGTATATTATTTCTCAAAAAGGAATGATTTAATTGAATACCAATTGATTTATTTCATTTTGAGCAAATGTGGAACTTAAGTATATTTCTTACATTTTTATAATATTTTGATGCACTTTAGTAGAGTTTGCGATATTTTGTTTCAAGTTTTTCATTTTGTTTGCATTAAAAGTAATTTTTCAGGTATTTTTCGGTATTTTCATGGTAGTTGTGAGTGTGTTTGTGGTAAATTCTAGTATTTTCTTGTAAATTTGAGTATTTTTATACTAGCTATGAGTTAGGTTGGTTAATTCTAGTATGTTTATTTAAATCTTACTTATTAATTATGGTTAGTTAACCCTTTCGAAAGAACTAACTCTTGTTTTATTCTAATGAGTTAACTCAAAAGAATCGCTAGTCACATCACACAAGAACTATCAATGTAAATGATATATAAACAAATTATGCACTCTAAAAATAAATACCTTTTTTAAAGTCGAAAAACTTGGCCCTATTAGCAAGGCGCTTAAAGTGCCTTTTTAAAAGACGTTTGCCAGTCCAATCGTCTTTTCTAAAGACAATTTAAGTAAGTGAAAAAGTGATTTCAATTTATGGCCCATCTTTGCAACCTGTGGGAAACCATAGAAGCTACAATTTTGAAGTTATATTATAAAATAAATGAAATTTTATTTTACAATTAAAAGTATACGTGATATGTGTTAGAGATAGTTGTAAGATGTTACAAAAAAAATATCAGCCACACAGACTTAACCAGAAAATTAGGAAAAATCCTCAAAGCAAAGCCACCTTTATAGTTCCCCACCTAAGTTTTGATTTAATAAGTTGTTTTACTTTAATAAGTTATTAAATATGTCGAAATGTATTTTGTTTTTTATAAGTATATGCGCTTTACTTTCATCCAGTTAATAAATTTTTTTTTTTAAATAATATTTTCTTATGAATATTCTCGCGCCCCCCTAGGGGGGCGCGCCCCACAGGTTGAGAATCGCTGCATTAAGCTCTTTAAATAAATAAATGCGATGAAAACCTCCTTAAAAAGCCCTGCTTTCTTCTGTTGACACTGCTCTATACGATCAAGATGAGAGGATTTCAGATGATATAGGGAGTGCAAAATCCAAGACACAAAAATAAAATGTTATCAACAGAATTATAATTACAAAAGAAATATACATTGTTTACCATTCATATTAGTATACCTGAATATAATCTTTAAAGCTGTAAAATAACCTTCTTACATAAATAATTAGAATTAAAATTAGTCTAATATGGTCAATAGATAGACTTGAAACTCTTAAGCACTGAACATGCTTTATAATCAACACTGTTTGATTTATATAATATGAAAAATTGCATGACAAGTTACGAAAATATTTTAAAAAGATTTTTTTTTCATGTTCAAAAAATATGCTATAATTTTTTCTTCGTAACTTACTCCTTTAGTATCTTGATAACAAACACTCTAATTTGCAAAAACAAATCTTTGATAAAAATTAATTAACAAAAAACTGTTTGGGGGAAAATACCTTTAATTTTTTTCTATTTATTCTTTATACAATTTTAGATATAAGATAATGCAAGCATAACAATATTTTATATGCGTGTCTTAAAAGATTATTACTGTATTTTTTTGCTAGATTTTATGTAATGTATCCCAAGTTTTATTTATCATATATTATCTGATTTGATTTAGTAATTACAGTAAAGCCCATCACTAATGCTTAATTTAAAATGAATAAAGTTTCATAATTGTATATCGATTTAAGACTTGAATTCTACTTTTTTGAATTTTTGACTTTGTGTTTTTCGCCAACAATTTACAACAAAGAAAATACATTTCTCTGAAAATGGTTTAATTTATCAAACAGTATTTATTCTCTAAACATATTATAAGAAATGTTCCATATTTTTAATGATAACGAGCTAAACGTTTAAGTTATTAATATGCATGGTAATGATTTTTTAACTCTCTAAAAGAATCACACTTCACTTTAAAGAATCTTGTTTGTTTTCTGCTGAATAACTCAGTAATTTGTTAACATATGAGAGTTGTTTTTTTTTTTTTTTTTTTTAAATATTTTATTAACTCAAGCAGCTGTGCTTAAGGAAATTAATCAACAATATTTTCGTTCACGTGTAATTTATCAGTTTTAGAACAATTTTATTAAGTGATTATTTTCCACCTTGTCAAGGAACTCTTTGAAGAGTAAAAGGGCGAGAAACTTTTAGGAATGCCTTTTCAACTAAAGTAATTTATTTAATTTCTGCGGATGCAGTGCAATTTGCTTTGACTAATGTCGTAATAAGTATTTCCTTTGAAAGTACACATTGAAAGCTAAGACGTCTTTGCACTTTTATTTTATGACGTGGAAACATTTTGTTCTTTTCACGTTCAACGAGTCAACCTTTAAATCGGTATCATTGAACATTTATTTCATTGAAGTGTAAATATGGTGTGTAAAAGAGCGCGAAATCAAAGTCTTAAAAAGTTTTTTAAACGAATTTCAGAACTAAGCAGAGAAGGAACACAACCAGAGTTTCTATCTGAAGATTGGCAATATCGGGCTTTTATTTTGTATAATACTAATTTTGAGGAGAAACACCACTGAGTTAGTCCCAAAAGAGGTATATTTTTTTATTGAATTTATTAATCACATAACAGACAAAGACATATATATTTATTTTTACATTATTGCATGCATGGTTGATTACGTAAGATTTTTTCTCTAAAAACCACTTGCTAAAGATGAGCGCCATCATTTGAACTTTTTGATCTACTTTTCTTAAATATTAATTAACAGTAGGTATATTCCATTATATGTACACTGTGAAAAAAAAGTATGGCCAAAATCACCAGATAGTAAAATTTAGCGTGTTTCTGACTCTATTGGTACGCCAAAAAGTACTGTAATTTTTACCGAAGCACTTTGGTAATGAATTTTGGCAAAATTAACAAAAATTATAGCTGTGTTACCATGCTTTTTGGTAGTAAATGTGGTAATTTTTTTTTCCAATGCCCATATGTGTTAACATCCATCAATTCAGGCATTTACAGGGCAGATTTGTTGGCCTCTCTTTCAGGGGAACCATATTAGGTGGGCCAACGTTGCTCTCACAGTAAGGACAGATAGTACAGAGAAGGAAAGAACATGCCTTGGCCGGGATTTGAACCCAGAACCTTTCTGATGCAAGGGCAGTTCCCTAACCCCTACACTGGCCGGTCGGAAATGTGGTAAATATTGGTAATTTTAACCAAAATTTCAGAAATTTTAGCATTTCTAGTATAGTTTGAGATTATGACAAATCTTCACTTTGATAACCTCTATTTTATTTCGTAAAAACTTGGTTTGGAATTACATACATTTGCAGGTTTGAGTGATCAATTTAGGCTTATAAGCCTTTTTGAAATAGAAGAACAAATAGCACAATACAGAAAAGGACTGTACGAAGATATATCCAGGGTAAGAGCTGGATTCGAACCCATTACCTCCACACTTCGCACAGTGTTTGGCGGGCGATACTGCTCAGCCAGGGAGATATCCCAGTAAAGACTTGTAGATTTTGTATTCCGTCGATTGATTGTTAATATATCTATAAGCTAACATCTGCCAACCTTTAAATAAAAATATGCATTTTTTAAATATGTAAATGCCTGGTCTAAGCAAAACTAAATCAATAACTTAACTGTTACGCATCAGGGCTAGCATCCTAGTGGTAACGGGTTTGAATCCCGCCACAATCCTGGAAGTACCATTTATTTATTGTTACCCATACATGTCATACAGGCTTGTGTACTCATTACAAGTTTGCACAAAAGCCTTTGTCGAGTCGAAATAGAGATAGCGCAAGATAGAGAAAGATATCAGAAACATATATCCAAGGATAAGGTGAAATTCGAACCCGCTACCTCCACGCTACAATTGATCCATCTTTCTAATGTCTTTCTCTAACTTGTGCAATCTGTTCTTTACAAGAGCTTATACAAAGTCTTTGTAATGAGGTCATAAGCTTGCTTACGTATGAGTGGTAATAAATAAATAAATACTTAGAATAGTAATGTTTATTTATTTATTTATTTATTTTACTATCCGTTTTACAGGAACCTCCCTAGTCAAGCAGTCTCGCCTTTTCGCCTAACTTTATGTAAAATGGAGGTAGTGGATTTAAATCCCACAACAATCCTGGATATGTAACAATAAAAATACATTTGATTTAGATACATATTCAGGCTCATGTGCTTTATACAAATAATGACTTGTCGCCTGTAAAATTGAAGAACACATAGCACAAAAATGCGAACGACAGCACAACGATATTGAGCCCATTACTTCTACGCTTCATATCATTTGGTAGAAGAAGAATAACCCTCTCCATCAGAGCTTTAGAAATATGTGGTTGTTTTACTGATAACAATTGCTACTTGCCTTCGTACGGTTATAGCTTTTCTGCCCACCGCTATGAAACGTGGATGTAATGGGATCTAATACCGCTATAACACTGGATATATATTATTGTTGTCTTTCTCAAACTTGTGCTATCAGTTTTTCTAATTTAAAAGAGTTTTTAAGGTTGTATTTACAAAGAAACCCTTACATGTTAGTGAATAAATAAATCTTACCACACCCATTAACAATGCAAACTTCATTTCTTTTGACACGTAACTAAAATTTTAATTTTCTTTAATCATCACAGAAAATGCATCGCGTAAAAGGTAGCTTAAAGTGTGCTAGGGTATTATTAGTAGTATACGCTGTAGTTAACAGTATAATTTAGTTTCCATTACATGTAAGAAATTTCATTTTTTATACTTTTTAAACAATATGCGTTTCGATGAGCGTTTCGTAATCTTACAGTCAGGGTTTATCGTTTAATTATATAAAAACTAATGTATGTTTTTTTTTTCTTTTTATTTCTATTTCTAATGCTAAACCCTGAAGTTCTTCAATGATTTCAGAGCACGGACCTGCGAACATTCGTGCTCCGAATATCCCACGGAATTATTTGGTCATTTAAAATCCTAATTTCAAATCTAGTCTATCTAATGTGCAATTCAAAAGTTTAATCTGTGTTCCGAAAAACTTTCTCCGCGCAAATTAAATTGGATTGCTCTACAACATATCACAGAATTCAAAGAATATCAGTTATAAAGAGTATTTGAAACAAATTTTCGCTTTTATACCCTTCTATCTGAATTCTAATAATATACTTTTATTATCTAAATTCAAAAAAATATCAGCTATGATAAACATGTATTTGTAACAAATGTATTTGAAACAAATTTTCTTTCGTATAAAACATAAGACTAATTCCAAATTGTTCTTACATTTTACATTACAAGAAAGACTATTAAAAAAGTTTTACATCATAATATTCTTCGATTGAATACTTCATCAAATTTTGCATCATAATTTATATTTTATGACAAATACTAAAAACTTTCTGAGAACTGCTAGCACTTGGTAATTATACCTATTTTATATTTATATGTTGACAAATAAAAAACCATTTTTTTATTTGAAAATTACAACTTTTATAATTTGACAATTATAACCCATTATTATAAATCAGTATGTTCACGTATGTCTTGTCCTTTGTCCTTTTAAAAAAGGTACAAAATATTAAAATATATTTATATGGAATCATTTTATTTAGATATTTAAGCTCCGAAGAAGTCATCAAATAACAAATGTATTTTAAAATACTGACATATACATTTTAATTCATTATCTTTAATTATTTTAAAACATTGTTGCATTTTTTTTTATTATTGAAATTATTTTGAGTAAATTGAATTTTTAAAGTTTAAATTTTCCTCTTTCTGATTAAATGCTTTGAACTTGTATTTATTTATTTGGTTAAAATCTTTTTAAAAAATATTTTGGCATTACTTTTTTATAATATAAGCTCCATTACACTTTAACAAGATGTTAGATCACTTTTTTTTCCCTTCATTTCGATATACCTTAATGGTTGCAGTATAAACACAATACTACCAAAAGGTAGCCCAACGTAAATAAAAACATATTCGACTATACTTTATGACTTGTTTTTTCATTTCTCTTATAGAACTTATTTTAACGTTTTAACTTTCATCCTCCCATTTTTTTTCAAACGTCAAGGGAAATAAAAAAAAACTTGTTTTTTATATCATTTCTCTTTTTTTAAGCAATGAACGATTGTAAAATTCTAAAATGCTTTTTCAACACAAAGAAAAATATATTAAAAAAATGGATCATGTACCAAACAAAAAACTAAATCTTATGGGAATTAAAAAAATCACAAAAAATTTGAAATTCCGCAAACTTTAAAAAGATTTGTCGTAATAAACTAACAAGGTTTCTCTATTGAATTGCGGAAATATAGAAAATTTTGTTTGATTTTAAACTACGTTTCATTTAACACCTTTAACTTTTCGTCTTTTAAATTGAATTCTGGATATTTCTTTCGAACAAAAAGTGTTTTTAGTGACTTAAATTTTTAGAATAACCATACTTTAGAAATAAACCAAAAGAGTTCAACATTTATATAATATGATATATAATAAGATACAAACTATATACATTAATAATTTCATTCTTTAATTCGTTTTTTTTTTTTTTTTTTTTTTTTCTTTTTCACATTTCTACATCATGAAATGTGAAATGGACATTATACCAAATTTCATTGTTGTTTATTGCCCGTATTAGGAATTAATGGAAACCATTATTATATTATTATTTAAGGAAGGCTGGAACAGTTATCGCAAAACCCATTTCTCGCTTCCAATAAATATCATTAACGCAATTATTTTGCAAAATGTGAGTTACAATCATATTTACTAATCTAGTTATTACTAGATTTCAATAAATACTTTTTGCGCTATGTTTTTTTTTCCTTTTACATTTTTTTAATTAAAAGTATTTATTTTAAATTATTCTTTAACTTTATTAAGTACTATGACAATTGCACTTTTAGGGTGCATTTTTATGGGTGGTTAAAAAAGTTTGCATAAATGTTCAAAGCAAGGAATGAAAGTATTCAAATATTAAAAGTTATCAACTATATGATTGCATGTATTATGATTAAATATAATCGTGATTGCATGTAAATTTGATTACATGTCATCAAAATATACGATTACAAGTAATTACGATTGCATGCTATATATACAGTGTGTGCGTATAGATATACGTACATATTTTTAATTTACGTAGAATGCACACACGTATGTTAATACAATTCACTAATGTACGATGCAATGCATGTATGCACGCATGTATGTAATGGTACATATGCATATATAAAATACGCATCGATGTACACGTATAGATGTGTGCTCATACAATGTTGGTACATATGTATGTGTGTACAATATTTGTTTATACGTATGCATATATAATGCATGTATGCACAAACGTTATATATATATGCATATATAGTGTGTACATGCACTGTATGTACAATTGTATGTACGTATATATCTATATACTTTGTTAATACAAGTACATATGTAAATATAATGTATGTATGAACGAATATATTTACAAAAACTGTTTTATGTACATGCAATATATGTATATTTACAATATGTAAATATGTCGTATATATGTATATAAATTTGACATGCATATAATGCACATATCGCTGGTTCAAAGTTAAAACGACACTTCTGCACTCACTTCTCATGTTATTTGAATGAGAAATGAATGCAGAAGTGTCGTTTTAACTTTGAACCAGCAATATGTACATATATACAATGTATGCACATTGTAAATACACACATATTGTTTGTATAATGTGAATAATTAAAATATATGTGCATTGTGAATATATATTGCAAGTACATATATGTACTCTCTCTCTCTCTCTCTCTCTCTCTCTCTCTATATATATATATATATATATATATATATATATATATATATATATATATATATATATATATATATATATATATATATATATATATTATATATATATATATATATATATATATATATATACACATATATATATATACATATATATATATACATATATATATATATGTATATATATAGTGATACCTCGAGATACGAGTTTAATTCGTTCCGTAACCTTGCTCGTATGTCAATTTGCTCGTATCTCAAAGCAATTTTCTCCATTGAAATTAATTGAAATGCCATTAATCCGTTCCAGCCCCAAAAATGCTACCCCCAAGTGTCATTAAATAGCTCCGATGTACGACCAGTTGCAACTTTTTCGGGGTGTTTCTTTTCCACGAACTGTGAAATTCTCTCCCTCATTCCTAAGAGCTCTTTTATTTCACTTGTAGAGATAATCTCCTCCACCTCTGGCTCTTCCTTGAAACCAATTTCCTGCAGAACTCCCGAATGCTACTGCAACTGTAACACTTGTAATTCCTCGGTCATCAGTTCCTGAGAGTGCTCTTCGTCGAGCTCGTTCACGTCTCTCTCACCCATCACCACGTCCATGGATTTTCCCAGAGACATAATCTCCTCCTCCACTGGCACTTCGGGTTCGAATCCTCCGAAGCTTACTGTTTCTTTTCCACGAACTGTGAAATTCTCTCCCTCATTCCTAAGAGCTCTTTTATTTCACTTGTAGAGATAATCTCCTCCACCTCTGGCTCTTCCTTGAAACCAATTTCCTGCAGAACTCCCGAATGCTACTGCGACTGTAACACTTGTAATTCCTCGGTCATCAGTTCCTGAGAGTGCTCTTCGTCGAGCTCGTTCACGTCTC
This sequence comes from Parasteatoda lunata, assembly GCA_949128135.1. Lineage (NCBI taxonomy): Eukaryota > Metazoa > Arthropoda > Arachnida > Araneae > Theridiidae > Parasteatoda > Parasteatoda lunata. Next base: position 81,129,828 of record OX421980.1, read on the forward strand.
TCTCACCCATCACCACGTCCATGGATTTTCCCAGAGACACAATCTCCTCCTCCACTGGCACTTCGGGTTCGAATCCTCCGAAGCTACAGACTCAGGCGACAGCACAATTTTCCACTACAGACTCACTCAGGCCACAGCTTCTTCCTTGCAGAGGTCCTTGTTGTAACACTCAGCCAGGCCTGATCAATAATTCTGGGTCATATCACGATGTTAAAGTGGTTCTTCCAGTACTATCGAAGAGTGAAGTTTGTGTTCTCTGTCACCTATGCAGCTCCGGAACAGGCGCTTAGTGTACATCTTTTTAAAATTAGAAATCACCTGCTGATCCATGGGATGGGAGTGATGTTAGGTGGTAGATAGAGAACCTTTATAAACTTGAACTCTTCGAGGATCATGTTCGAGGTTCGGTGGGTGAGCAGAAGCATTGTCGAGAACGAGAAGGGCTTGCGTGGCTGTTCCTCGTATCTCAAAACAAAAATTCACTCGCTCGACAGCTCGTATCTCAAATAACTCGTATGTTAGGGCACTCGTATCTCGAGGTATATATATATATATATATATATATATATATATATATATATATATATATATATATATATACATATATATATACATATATATATATATATGTATGTATGTATGTATGTATGTATGTATGTATGCATACAATGCGTAAGATAAAAAAACGGTTCCTCCTAATAACTTTTGATATAATCATCGGATCTTCAAGTTCTAGGACTCAATCTTATAGGTTTAAGAGGGTGAACTCAAATATGCTACTTAATTAATGCAAAAGATATTTCAAGTTGCGAAATTAGACACAAAAAGTACTTTCTCTAAATAAACATTCATTTTCTCTAAATTCTATTTTCCAAAATACAGAGGGTAGCTGCGAGAAGGTATCTGGGACATGTAATCCCAATAGTTTGATTACTTGAACGGTTCAAAGCTTGGGGCCCTTAATGTTAATTTTACTTTTTATGTAATTCACCGAATCTTGAGAACTTTTTAAGTGAAATAAAAAATATTCGCACAAAATTATAAATTCGTTTTTCCAAAGATAATCCTGTGCGATATATAACTTTTAGTATAGATTTATTATTTTTATTATTTTATTTAATAATAGTCGAAAAAATTTTGAAATGTAAGGTATGTAGTTTTTTTTTTTTTTTTCATTATTTTATAGAATGCAATTTTAAAAGACAAAATTCAAAATTTGAGCTAAATTGGTAGAATAGCTTCTGAGAAATCAAATTTTGAGAAAGTCATATTTTTAAATTTTAATTTCTCCAGAACTATTGAACCAATTTTGCTCAAATTTCGTATTTTGTCATGTAAAAATACATTCTTTTAAATAATGTAAAAAATTGCACACCTTACATTTCAAAATTCTTTCGACTATTATAAAATAAAATTATAAAAAATAATAAATACTTACTAAAACTTATTTTTTAATTATTTTCGGCTAAGCAAATTTTATAACTGTGTGCAAAAATTTTTCAATTCACATTAAATTTTCTTGATATATGACAAAATAAGCAGAAAATAAAATTTCTTTCAGGGGTCCAAACTTTGGACTACTCTCCTGACCAAATTATGGGGACCATATTTCCCTGATTGCGGCTACCCCCATATATTTGTGGGGTCAGATATCCGAATCCGTTGACAAAAAAAATTATATTTATTCATAGAAAGTAAGTTTTTATGTCTGATTTCGTAACTGAAATATCATCTGCACTAATTAATTGGCATATTTGAGGTCAGCCCCAGCCCATCGAACCATTAAGATTAAGTCTTAGAACGTGATGATGCGATCATCAGATCAAAAGTTATTCAGAGTGCTCTGTTTTCTTTCTTTGGCTCATTGTACGTACGTATATTGTGTATATTAAAATACATATATTGCTTATCATTACGTTACACATTTATAATGCGTGTACAATGTACTTACGTACATTGAACACGCATAATTTGTACATAAGTTCAAATGTATGTGTACACAATATATGTAAGGATATCATGCAATGTATCTATTTAGTACAACTATTTATTGCATGTTCATATATATATATATATATATATATATATATATATAATTTATGTACCTACATACTTTTTTTGTACATCCATAAATTATAATGCACGTGATTTCTGTACATGCATTTACTATATGTACTATCATAAGGTATGATTGGAACTCATTTATTAATCGTATACTTAGATTATTTGTAATCACGTTTACATATAATCAAGATTAACTAAAGTCATATATTTTGAGTCACGATTACATGTAACCATGATTAAGCGTAATCATATGTTTTGATTACTTAGAATCATAATTACATTTAATCATTTATTTTGATTACTTGCAATCATAATTACTTACAATCATATGTTTAGATTATTTGTAATCATTATTTCATGCAATAATAAATTTTTATTACTTATAATCATGATTACTTGTTATCTTAATTACCTGTAATTCCGATTACTGGCAATTGATTACATAGCAGTAATTATCATTAATGAAATACAATTGTAATTGAATGCTGTAATCGACGCCCAACTCTGCAATTGGTCCATGAAAAAATAGCAATAAGTCATTCCAAACCCCAAAAGTACTTTTTTATTATCTGCCATCATTACCAACCTAATTTTCAATTTTTTTTTTAATTTCGAAGTTTTTATTGACAATTTTTCCTAGTTCGCTTTTCAATATTTCTTTCAGTTTTATTTCTATTCTATTTTCTTTTCGTTTTATTCTTTTTTTTTTCGTACGACTAAAAGCATTGTATACTTTTGTATTTGTAATTTTTATAATCAATTTATCCTTAAATAAAGTTGACATTTAAAATTTCATAATTGTAAAATTCCATAAATAGTTTATTTTGTGCCAAACTTGGGAGTTTATTCATCATATTTTAAAATTTTCATACTTTTAAATTATTAAAGTATCTGAAACAGTTTGATAAACTATACTACAAAAAATGCACTAAAATTAATACTTTTCACTAGAACTAAATATTTTAAAAAAGATCATTCCTTAAATTAAAATACTGATGAATATTAGTATTTAATTTTTGAAGACTGATGGTGTAAAATTAACGTAGCGTTGCAATGTAAAACCGACATAAGGTTGAAAATTTTTTGTGGACTGCTATTTCTTTCATATTTTTTTTTTTTTGTCTTTAATTCTAGTATATTCCCTAACGACATTATTAAAAAAGGAATTGTAATACTTTAAAGTACGAATAATACATCATTTCATTGCATTTCACTCATATACTTACACAACTCGGCTATGTTAACTCAATAAAAAAAAATGTACATTTTGCTGACACTTCAGATGTTTTTTTTATTTATTTATTTCAAACTGGAAGAGAAAGTAACAACTCGTGAGAAATAAATCAGAGTTCATTTTTAAAACAGCATATTTCAATAAAACTTATTTCTCTTTAAAAGAAATTTTGCCGACATTGCGTAACTGTGAGTTAAATATATTACATAAATATAAAATTTTGGAGATTTCTTCTGCATTTTCTGATTCATTTTTGTTCCTTTAGGTAGAGATTTGAATAAAGTTTTAGTCAAATCATGTATTCTTTCCATTTCTCTGTACAAAAGAAGAGCTTTACTGGATTAAATGGAATATACTAAGAAATGTATATTCTAAGAATATAAATTATAGAGCTTAAATTTATTGCAAAAATGCTATGTTTATAACAGAAATTAAAACGATAACTCCAGAAAATACCATATGCATTTCTGACAAAATACTTAATACAATTATTTAAGCCTAAATTGATGGTTTAATCAATACGCATCTTGCAATAGCTAATATGATTAATTAATTTTCTTTTAATTAGTTTCATAATTTTTCTATAAATATCTATATATATATATATGTGTATATATATATATATATATATATATATATGTGTATATATATATATATATATATATATATATATATATATATATATATATATATATATATATATATATATATATATATATATATATATATATATATAATGATTTTTTTAGCTGGAGCAAATTAGCATCAAATACGTATAAAAACACTATTATTGAATTCTTTATAATGATGAAAATAAACTATTATTCTCTACAATTTATATATATAATCATATGATATCTCATACGCTTTTTTTACTCACTTTGTTAAATTTATACTCATAATATTGATATATCTTTTATAACAGGAATTGAAAGGAAAACATGTGCTAAACATCATGATAACTGCATTCGTTCGTGAAATTTTTTTACATCGTTTATTTCCTTCTGGCATGAATGTTTTCATTCAATATATTATTCTGAAAATAAATGATAAACGTGCCTACAGTAATTTATTGCCTTGATATAATATAATAAATAGTTTTTAAACGCAGAAAACTGAAATTGATCAATGAAGAATTGTAAAAGGAAAGTAAAGTAAAATATTCGCTATTATTTAAAAATTGTACTTGAAGTAACAAACTTTAATTACATATTTATTCAGCAAAACATTTTAGCATTAAAAGGATTTCTAGTTTTAATAAATGAAATGAATAATTTGGGAGAATTGACACATAACATTCATTAGAGCTTATCAAAAATTACAGGAAAAGCAGCTAGGACGATTCTTTAATTCTTAACAAAAGCTTGAAGCCTTATTTTCTAATTACCGAAAAAATAATATTTTAATCATATTAAAATGTCTTAAATTATTTATTTTCAAAGTTTTGAAATCTACTTTGCTTTGGTTAAATTCTAAACATTTATTGTTGTTTCAACGCATAACGTTCATTTGAGTATATCGAAAATTGTACGAAGAACAGCAAGGACTACTCTTTAATTCTTGGCAAAGCTTGAAGCCTCTTAATCAGATTAAATTATTTTAAATTATTTGTTTTTAAAGTTTTAAAATTTTCATTTTTTTTATTGAATTCTTAACATATTAATAGTACTGTATTTATAAAACACCATTACTTTTCAAAGAGATTAAACTTATGTTATATTTAACTTTAACATTTTATAAAAATTATTTTTTTAAACTCCCTGACACACGCAATTAAAATTAGGGAATGAAATGTTTCGAAAAGATTTTCCCAAAACTATACTTTTCGTTTATGAAACACGCAATAAAAGCAAATCATCTTTTTTTAGATTTTAAATTAGGCAACTGCTTTACTGTATGGAACTTAAAAAATGTAAACTTTAAAAAATGAACTCCCTCCCCCTCTTTTTCCAAATTTAACATAATCTTCGCATTTGTTACTTTAGTATTAGTTAATCAGCTTTTTGTTTTAATTTTTTCTCTTGTTTTACTTTCTGGTACACAAAACGTTTCCTTTTACTTAATTTTTAAAAAAAGATAACCTATAATTTAAGTTTCTTAAATAATTATTTCTGAAAAAAATGTCACTAAAACTTAAAATTGCTAATAAGTCATTTTCAATGTAAATATTTTTTTTTACAAAACCATTAAATAATGGGAAGAGATATTTCCCATTATTTTATTGAACAGTTTTTAAGAACAGTTTTTTTATTGAAGTTTTTAAGATTGTGTAAAAGAATATCAAATGTTTTTGTTCAAATAAAAATTTAAAATCACTAAATCAAGATGATTTTTCTCTAAACTTGGATTAATTAAAATTGCATATAAATCACTTTCACTGTGACATTTTTACAAAACCATAAAAATAAGGGGAATGGATATTTCTATCAGCAATTTTAAGATTGTGTAAGAATATATCAAATGCTTTTTATTCAAATTAAAATTTAAAATCACTAAATCAAGATGATTTTTCTCAAAACTTAGATTAATTAAAATTCCTTTTAAATCATTTTCATAATGAAGATTTTACAAAACCATAAAAATAAGGGGAATGGATATTTCTATCAGCAATTTTAAGATTGTGTAAGAATATATCAAATGCTTTTTATTCAAATTAAAATTTAAAATCACTAAATCAAGATGATTTTTCTCAAAACTTAGATTAATTAAAATTCCTTTTAAATCATTTTCATAATGAAGATTTTACAAAACCATGAAAATAAGGGGAATGGATATTTCTATCAGCCATTTTAAGATTGTGTAAGAATATATCAAATGCTTTTTATTCAAATTAAAATTTAAAATCGCTAAATCAAGATGATTTTTCTCAAAACTTAGATTAATTAAAATTCCTTTTAAATCATTTTCATAATGAAGATTTTACAAAACCATAAAAATAAGGGGAATGGATATTTCTATCAGCAATTTTAAGATTGTGTAAGAATATATCAAATGCTTTTTATTCAAATTAAAATTTAAAATCACTAAATCAAGATGATTTTTCTCAAAACTTAGATTAATTAAAATTCCTTTTAAATCATTTTCATAATGAAGATTTTACAAAACCATAAAAATAAGGGGAATGGATATTTCTATCAGCAATTTTAAGATTGTGTAAGAATATATCAAATGCTTTTTATTCAAATTAAAATTTAAAATCACTAAATCAAGATGATTTTTCTCAAAACTTAGATTAATTAAAATTCCTTTTAAATCATTTTCATAATGAAGATTTTACAAAACCATGAAAATAAGGGGAATGGATATTTCTATCAGCCATTTTAAGATTGTGTAAGAATATATCAAATGCTTTTTATTCAAATTAAAATTTAAAATCGCTAAATCAAGATGATTTTTCTCAAAACTTAGATTAATTAAAATTCCTTTTAAATCATTTTCATAATGAAGATTTTACAAAACCATAAAAATAAGGGGAATGGATATTTCTATCAGCAATTTTAAGATTGTGTAAGAATATATCAAATGCTTTTTATTCAAATTAAAATTTAAAATCACTAAATCAAGATGATTTTTCTCAAAACTTAGATTAATTAAAATTCCTTTTAAATCATTTTCATAATGAAGATTTTACAAAACCATAAAAATATGGGGAATGGATATTTCTATCAGCAATTTTAAGATTGTGTAAGAATATATCAAATGCTTTTTATTCAAATTAAAATTTAAAATCACTAAATCAAGATGATTTTTCTCAAAACTTAGATTAATTAAAATTCCTTTTAAATCATTTTCATAATGAAGATTTTACAAAACCATGAAAATAAGGGGAATGGATATTTCTATCAGCAATTTTAAGATTGTGTAAGAATATATCAAATGCTTTTTATTCAAATTAAAATTTAAAATCACTAAATCAAAATGATTTTTCTCAAAACTTAGATTAATTAAAATTCCTTTTAAATCATTTTCATAATGAAGATTTTACAAAACCATAAAAATAAGGGGAATGGATATTTCTATCAGCAATTTTAAGATTGTGTAAGAATATATCAAATGCTTTTTATTCAAATTAAAATTTGAAATCCCAAAACCAAGATGATTTTTCTCAAAACTTAGATGAGAAACTATATCAATAATATTCAATTTTATGAACAGATTAAAGCAAACCAAGCTCATAAATAAGTATTGTGCTTTTCGAAAGCTATAAAACTTAAAAGCAATCTATCACATGAATGGTTTTTCCACCCCAAAGGTATAAATCGCAAAAGACATTCTTATATTTTATGGGCATATTTATTTGAAATAACTTTTAGAAAACGTTTTTATAATGATTTACTCGACAACAAACTCAACAACTCTTCAAGAACGCTTCTTTACCTAATATAGTGAATAGACATTTTCCAGAATGGTATTCTTTATGGATAAAAATTGGTAACGTAGAAAGAAGTGAATCGCTGAGTTAAACAAACATAAAAAGGCTTTTGTACGAATCTTTCACTGTTTATTTCTATTAAAGTAAGATATTAACATTTAGTTTTGTTTTTTTTTTTTCTTTTTTTGCCTGTAAATTCTATGAAATGAATATATCTTAAACTTATTATCCTTTTTTTATTGGCTTTTTTAGAGATCGTCTTTTTTCACAATGCGATTCGAAACAGGTCAAATCTGATGTAAATTTGCTCGAGAATATAAACTATTTTATGATTGGATGGTGTTATACACCAGTGGACCAAGTTTCATTTCCAGGTTTTGTGATATTGTGCAAAAACAGGAAAAGTATAGGAATGGTTCGTAATAAACTAACTTGAAATAAATTGGCGAAATAGGAGGATTCTGGTAACGCAGAAAAAACTATTTCAAAATTTTTTTTTAAATTACCGTACTGTACGGTGAAGAAATTTTTTGTTGAAGATATAAATATAATTCTGTACATAAATGGAAAAAACATACTGTATTTTAACCCTTCATTTAGCATTTTCCGTTCTTATTGCAACAGTTTACCGGAAATTCTGATTTTCAAATCATAGTTCTTTACCATATATTTAATAAAAAATACCAAACTGATAAGTAAATTTAACCGAATAAATGGTTTCATACCATGCTATTTTATACCAATTACTTAAATAAAATTAGAATATTTTACCATATTTATCAAATTTTATCACATATTACAAAACCATATTTTGCAGTAAATTTTACGAAAATCCTTGCCTAAATGCTTCTGTGCAAATTAATGAGCTTTTTAGTGTTCCCATGTAATCAAAAACACCGCAAATTGTTAAATTTTGCCATATTTAGTAGTTGTGACGATATATTTTTTTCTCCGTGCGCGAATTAAGTCATTTTAAATATCTTTGTCAAAGAAAATAAACTCCTTAAGCAAATAATTATCATATAATCTCTAACATAATCACTTGATTTCCTTTATAAATATTTCGGAAAGAATAGGTAAGAGAAAAGAAAAAGATTCTCCATGGGGAACCCAATCAATCTTGCAGATGGGTAAACAATACTCCCCGCTGATAAACAAAGCTGAATGCAATCTAAAGGGTTATTTAGTTCAATCAATTACAGCAGTCGAAATCACTGCACATGAGTCAAAAAAAGAAACAAATTAACCCCGTTGCATTTTTGTCAAGAACAAATAGATTAATGCTCCTCAATGACATATGCTCTTCATCACTGCAAAATGCTCAGTCATTTCAAACACTTAATCATGACTTTTAAAAAAAACTTCGATGTTTCAAAGATTGCTTGAGTGCTTCAAGCATACCTTAGAGAAATGAAGTATAGCTTTAGCATGAAGAATAAATTACTATGTTTGAAAACAGCTGATTTTAAGAATGAAAATGAAGTAAAAGAAAATATTAGTTTTTAATTGAAAATAAGCATTATAGAAGTGGGTACTAGGGAAATAAATATTATATAGAAATGGACTTGTGGAAAAATGTATTCACTTTCACCTAGTTCAAGTAACACAGTTTCGAAAAAAACGCATTTAAGTAAAAGCGAATCATTATACCACTTTAATTCTACACTATTAAAAAAAATTTAAATTTACTGAAAAAAAATTCCAGCTGGTGTGCCTGTAAAAAACCATTTATTTCACCAAAAAATAATGTGATTTAAGAATGGACTCCTGTTTTTTAAGCAGATAAGTCCTGTTATTTTAACAAACAAATTCTGTTATTTTAACAATAAACCCAGCTGTTGTTAAAAAAAACTCCATAAAATAACTACGTCACTATTGGGTTCAGTACGATTCTGGAGCAGAACTCGCAAAGCCAATCAACGCCGGGATTCGAACTCGGGGTACCTCATGGGAAAGCGAGTGCTCTGTACCTTGAGCAACAACGGCAGCTCTCGTACTCGGCTATGAAAAAAAAAATCTTAAACTGTCTTTATCATAAAAGTCTTACTTATTCAAATCATATTTAGTTGTAAAAATGGTTAAAAACTATTGTAGTCCGGCCTTATAAAAATTAGCTTATCGAAAAATTATATCTAAAGACAGATAATAAGGTAAAGTACATAATTGACAATGGAGTCGAATTGCAATTTTATATATACGATTTTCAAAACCATAAAATAATTGCTAAAAAGTATACATAAAATAATACATAAAATAAAATAATTGTTGAAAAGAAGGTAAATAAAATGATTTTTAAAAAGATAAAGTTATCTTATAACAAGCAGACCTGCATACTGCATGGCAAAAACTAGTATTTGAATTGACAGTTTTAATTTATTTATGATTAGAGTGAAAAACAGCGAGAAAAGTTTTCTGAAAAACAGCTTTAAACCAAGAAATATACAAAAATTATTCTGTGGGGGAAAAAAGTACGCGGGTAACGATAAAATTTTTTTTTTTTTAAAATCAGATAAAAACCTCATAGGGGGTACACAATGTGACCCCGCATTTTACTATGTATGTATATCTAAAATAGTGTTGCGAGAAGCTTTATTTTACTTAGCTTATCGAAAAATTATATCTAAAGACAGATAATAAGGTAGAGTATCGAATCGACAATGGAGTCGAATCACAATTTTATATATACGATTTTCAAAACCATAAAATAATTTCTAAAAAGTATACATAAAATAAAATAATTGCTGAAAAGAAGGTACATAAAATGATTTTTAAAAAGATAAAGTTATCTTATAACAAGCAGACCTGCATACTGCATGGCAAAAACTAGAATTTGAATTGACAGTTTTAATTTATTTATGATTAGAGTGAAAAACAGCGAGAAAAGTTTTCTGAAGAACAGCTTTAAACCAAGAAATATACAAAAATTATTCTGTGGGGAAAAAAAGTACGCGGGTAACGATAAAAAAAAAAAATTTTAAAAAAAAAATCAGTATTAATTTTTAAACTTTTTTTAAGATATTTTTATTTAAAAAAATTGACAATTATTTTTCACTGTGTAACTTCCTGTTCACTAACAGTAATTCTAGAAAACATGTTGAGCCGTATTGCAAAAGATCGCATATTGCATAAGATATTAAGAGACAGATTTTTTTAATTATTACAAGCCAGCAAATTTTGCGTTAAATCAAAAGCAATTTTGCGTTAAATCATTGGTAACAACTTTTTTAATAGCAGAAAATGATAGTTTTTCCTAGAATCAAATACAACACATGATGCATTACAATTAAAATGAGATATTATTGCAGAAATAATTCACATAAAGATTTAACACACGCTTAAATTATTTTGCCACTTTTATAAACAAAATTTTAAAAAAATTACAACACTGTTTTTAATTTCTGACGATGAAACTGCCTTCCAATTTAATGCTTCAACTTAATTAGGTTTGATGATTTTAATTCCACCTTTATAGTAATTTCTCAGATTTTGATCAAGAAAATCGTATTCTTTATTAAATCATTGTTTAAAATCATGTAAGCTTAATTTCATGTTATAAATTTTAATACAAATTGCATATTTCTGGGCGGGAAGTCACATACACACGTTGTGCTTGTACATTTCATGTTAATAAACCTCATTAAAAAGCTAATTTTTAGTCAAAATAAGATAGTTTAATTAGAACTTTTTCAAATTTTGATACACTGTTAGAATTTTTATTCTAAAATTACAGTAAAATGACCAGCGGCAGTCTTTCTATCGAATTGACCATAAAATGTATGGTAAAGAACATTTTTAACCTTCACGGTTTTGAAACCGTCTACAACTAGTATGGTTAAAAAACAATGAATAACCATTTAAAACGAGCATGATTTCAAACCCGTAGAAGAGAAATTTAACAGATTATTGGAGCTAAACGTTTAGTTAGGAAATGAGCATTGGTTGTGGTTGAGTTTTATCAAATGAATCATGGAATTTGATTTAATTAGTTTATCTGGTTGTTTCACCTATCGTAACAAAAGAGAAATACTGAAAATTTTTGTGTTAAGCAGCTTTATGGTGCTACCATTAATGAGCGAATGAAAATATCGTATTGTAATAGCCCAGGGTCACAAATTCAAAAGTACAGGACACTAGAAACTCTTCGTGTATTGAAGGGAATAGAGGAAATATTGTAGTGTCAACGCTGCGACAGGAGTCCCCGTTCCATCGGTCAGGATATTGATAGTTTAGCCCCCTCTGCTATAATATGTGTCAAACTGTAAGAAATTAAGTGCCTTCATTAAGTGGGACTAGTTGGTGCGATAAAATTCTGGTTGTTTAATCGTATTAGGTGAAAGCAGTTAATAAATAGTTTTTCTCACAGTTAACAACTTGAATATTATCTTATTTATGCTTATTTGACTTTTTGCTTGAATATGGTATAATAACAATTAAGTAAATTGCTATCTAATCATTTTTCCGATAAATTTCTAACGGTGCAGTTCATTTACTGTTCTCTTTGAAACAAAAATCCCCAAATAAATAAGTACTTTTCAAAATCTTTACGAAATTTGCGAAAATGTTATTGAGAGTTGTTTCGCATATGCTTAAATAAAGTATTATAAACAAAAAAAAACTATGATAAATTAGCATTACAGAATAAAATATTGCATTTTAATAAATTTTAAAGTGATATAAAAATATTCAATTTTTAAAAAAAGTTACAATGAAAATGAATAAAATATTTATTTTTTTCCTTAACATATTTTAACTTTATTTTCTAACTTTTGTTTATTTTTTTTTTCCTAACTTTCTTTTACATAGAAAGGAAAACATTTGCAATAATAATGTGTGCAAATATTTATTCTAACGATTCCTTATACACTGAAATAAAGTAATATAAACGCTAATCTTGTAAAACAATGATACATTTTTGTTTCTAAGATGAGTTATTAATTTAATAAACTTTAAATCGGCTTAAAAATATTTTACATTTTTAAAAATATTATCAAGTTAAATATTTTAGACTTTTTCAGACCTCTCTAATTCGTTTAAACCTGCCGTATATTTAGATTTTGTTACAATAAATGAAGATATTTGTTACAATAAATGAAGAAGTCTACTATTTTTCTTTCTATCCCATAGACTCTAAGCATGCTACGACTTGCCTTCATAGCAGAATATAAAGTAGTAACTGGCCCAAGTGATTCTTTTTTTTTTTTTTTTTTTTTTTTTTGAAAGAGCTATTAGAAACAGAAATAATAAATTTACATCATTACTCCAGCATTTTTCGTAGCTTGATATAAAACATTTTGCTCATTAGTTCAAAATTTAGTGTGTATTTCTTTAATTTAGGATTCAAAACAAAATTGCCAAATTCTTTTCTCTGAAATTTTGATAGCTTACTATGCAGAAGCTGTTATTCATAACTGTGTAAATCAATGATAGTTGATAAAACTATTTCATATAAACATCACCATTGCTTATTAAAGATGCTTAAAAACTCTCATTAATAAACAAAGGCATAAAAATATATAATTGTAAAGAAATATCTTGTTTTTTGAGTGGAAAACTGTTAAGTTAAAACTTCGCGACTGTTGGGCTTTTTCGGGCAACTTCAAATATTTAAAAAAAATAATCTGAAAAGTTGAAGAAAAACCCAATTGAAATGCTTTATTTCTAGAATTCATTCTACTTATTAGTTTCATTTGAGAAATGGGTAGATTTTAAAAATTCACGATAAAACAAATTATAATATTTCAAAGCAAGCATTTCTTAAAATTAATATATTTTGGATACATATATCTCATTTGCTTACAACACAAATTTCAATAAATAAAAAGCTTGTATTTCGTTTAGAAAAACTTTTATTGTATTTCTACAGTTTTTGTAAAGCAAACAGATGTAAAATCTGCTACCTTCGTAATATATTCAATATTTTGTTTAAATTACAATCATTCTAATCGTTAATTAAAGATTTTGGGATAAAATTTATAAAAATCAAATGTTTTCTTTTCATAACTTTTATAATATTACAGTTATTAAAATTTTTTAAATATTTTTATTTGGAATTATTTTAAATATACTCAAGTAGAATATGTCTTACAGATATTTTCAAAACTAAAAGACGAAGAATATTTATTTTATCGTAGGAGTAAACTTACGCTTTAGCTCTTGGTTAATTTTTTAAAAAATTTGTCAGTTCGATTTCAAACGCATTTAAAATTTCAAAAAAAAACTCGATTTAATTTTCAGCATTGTTTATATAGTTTAATTTTCAGATAAATATTTAAAATTAGCCAATCCTTTCCTTACATATACTATTGCTTTCGCATCGGCTGTGCAATGCTCCTGCGTCATAACTAGTTTAATTATCCTACGTTATAACTAAATAATTATCTTATGTTAAAATAATTATCCTACAATATAATTAAAAACTAAAGCGGCAGACGAAAAATAAATTATAACAAAAGAATCAATGAGAATAAATTTTACAGAAGAAGAAAAAATAATGATAGATGTTTTGAAGAAATATAATACGGAGAAAAAAATTCTAGTAAAATTATCATGCTGTATGGTAATGGCATTTCCGGTAAAAAAAATAAATAAAAAAAATAATAAAAAAAAAATAATAACTAACCAATTTTTTCCGTATATTGAGGAAATGTAACACGGAGAAAAAAAATTCTAGCATGATTAATAGTCTAGTAATTTTTCCGCTCTTGTGGTAACAGTTTACTTGAAAGTCTGGTTTTCAAAGTTATAGTTCTTATTATAACACATTTAGTCAAAAATACAAGACTAAAAAGTAAATTTTACCGAATATACGGTTTTCCTGACACGCTCTAATATATCATGATAAAATTAACAAATTTTACCCCTTTTCCCTGAATTTTAAAATTTACAACAAAACAATATTTTATTGTTAATTGTTCCTAAACCCTTACCAAAGCGCTTCAGTAAAAATTCCGAGCTTTTTGGTGTTCAAATTGAGAAAAAACATAAATTTTATCATATACAGATAGTTTTGACAATACTTTTTTTCTCAGAGACGATATGAAGTATTCTGTCCTAAAGTTTACTGGCTAAAATTTATGTTAATTATGTTATCAATAATTTTAAATCTATGTATTTTGTTATTTAAATTAAGAATAATGTAAAAATTAATCTTAAATATTATTGTTTAAACTAATAACTTCCACCAAATTTTTATTAAGTAAAACGGCAGACGATAAAAATTATGACAAAAGAAATTAATGATTGTTCATTGATCAAAGAAATGTTGCAAAAAAGTAAAATAGCAACAGAACTTTTAAGGAATTTATTTACGGAGTCAATTATTCTAAACTTTATTAGCCAAAATATCTGATCAATAATTTCAAATCAATGTAATTTACTATTCTGATTAAAAGTTTTAAATAAGCCTTGTTGTATGTCTTATAGCAACTTGAATAATATTATTATGCATTCTCTAAAAATTAAATTGAAACACTACTTTTCAAAAAAGTACAATCTTTCTTATAAAGAAAATGTTCCGCAATCACCAACTTTCATGTAGATAAAGTCATCAGCAAAAAATGAAGAAGGAATACACTCTCAATAAGGATCTTAAATTAATATTTAAGCAACGAAAAAAGAAAAACGCTATTTAAACCTAACGAGCAATTAGGAAAAGAAAGTGAGGTCAAAAATATCAAAACCGGTTTGGTCCTCGTAAAGGAAAGACTTTCAAGTTTCATCGGGCAATCAAATTAAATTTAATATTTTGATCCCACCTTTTTTTGCACCCTTAAATATTAATTTGTATCCCCCTACAGCGTTATTATTGACAAGGATTTTAAAAATATATATTAAAGATAGATATTTATTTTTTTAATTATGTCTTTGAAAAAAATTTCTAAAAACATATATTAAAGGTATATGATTACGGATAATCCAGTATATGAACCGTAATCATATACCTTTATCTTACTACTAATTATTTTCAGTATTCGTATCTTACTACAAAGTATTCGTATTTTATATCTTACTACAAAGATAATGTCAAGTAAAAAAATTAAAATTTCATAAAAAAGGACACAATTTTTGTTCGTACAAAAAAAACTTACTAATTTTAAAGAAAAAGACCAAGAAAGTTCTTAGGTATAATTTATTGTTTTCTAAAGAGCGAAACAGCGAAAAATAATAGTAAATGAGGTCAAAATTTTAAAAAAATGTATTGCTTATTTTATCTCTGTTAAAAGTAATTTTTAATATGATGCATTCAATTTTTCTAAACTTCATTTTAAAACCTCTTAATTTATTTAAATATTAATGCAATAAAATAAAATTTAAAATCAATCATTTCGATTTTTAATTTTCTGCATTCTATTGAACATGAAGTGAACATAAATTTACCGAGATGGTGGCATATTGAATAAATACTGCGCTGAAAGTTAGGGTTTATCATTTAATTGTGCAAAAGCAGTCGATGCGATGAAAAGAATTCTGCATTATAAAAAAAAAAAAAAGCTAGTATACAAGCTGTTAAATCTTTAATTTAATGAGATTAAAATTCAAAGAGTTATCGGTATTAAGGGCTTTACAAAGCGTTCTGAGGGGGGGGGATGTTGTTTGTAATTTGTGAAAGCTAATTCCATTCTTTTCGTTAATATAAAATACCTAATTTAAGTTTCAACATATTTTTTGGTATGCTACCTTGCAAACATTGTTAAAAAAATGTTTTTAGAGGGGGGGGGACTTCTTAATTGCGTTCTTATTTGAAGATTAAGTAAATAAAAAAAATTAGTTCGAAAAGGTGACAATTACACCTCGAAAAAAAATTAAAGAAGTTATAAATTATCTCATTATATAATCTGCATGTAATACAAACAATCAACGATTACTTCTAATTTAATGTATTTTCAATTTATTTCGTAATTTCTCATAAAAACGTTAACGTTTTAATGAGATCGTCACTTATATTTAAAAATAATTACCGGAAAGCTTTTTTTTTTTTTTTTTTTTTTTTTTTTATTACAGTCAAAGTTATGTACCTATTTCCTAATTATGTTTATCTCCCGTTTAACAAAATTTTTAATATTAAACCCTAACACATTGCATAATACTTTCGATTTATGAAAAAAAAATCTTTTGACCAATAATAAATTTGCGTGAATTTTTTTCACTAAATTTCGCCTACTAAAATTTTTATAACTAATTTATAAAAGACAATTAAAAATAAAGAGCAATTTATCAAAAGTTCTTAGTTTTCAATGTGCAATAAAAAAGGAGAAAATAATAATAGTGCGAAAAGAAGAACTTCTCACCACTTTCAAATCAGCTAACTTGACGAAAGGCGGAAGATGTTCTCCTGTTTTTGGGAATGGAGTAGCTTTCCTGACTCCCGAAGTACTAACTCCTCGTGTTCCACAGGGGAAGGGGATCAGAGATGCTTGTCAGCGCCTTCTACGCATGCGTAGTAACGTCCATTTCGAGCAAGAAGTCGAAATAGTTTTGGCATTTTTCGGCACAGTTGTGACAAGTCCCAAACAGCTCTTAACTGATTCTTTCTTCATTTCTTTTTCTTACTTTTAAAACTGATCGGTGAAGAAACTTTTTTGGGAAAAATCTTGGCAGACGGATTAGGTCTACGCTTCGAGAATGTTTTTCTTTTCCTGATCTCACAAGAATACAAAATAGACGGACAGAGCGCTTATTAGATAGACATTTTAGTGTAGACAAGTTTTATTCCAATGATTTTCGCGCTTCTAGTAATCCATCATAATTTCTTTCTTTTTTTTTTTCTCCCTTTTTTACATTTATGAGACGAATTAAATGCTTTAAATTTGTTCGACAAACAACTTCAGAGAACTATTTTAATTAAATTTCAGTTAAGTTTTAAAAAAAAGGCATCAAAGCATATGAAAAAAGTAAAATTGCGTATTTGGTTCCTACCACTTTAGCTTTAAAAAAGATCATTTTGATTTCAAACCAAAATTTAATTATTAATTTACCATGATAGATAGGACTGCAAATTAATCCTAATAATGGAACTACCACATTTTTCTGGCTATAGAACCGTCCTTTTAAAAGTACACTAGGCATAAATGGTTTAATAAATAACCAAATCTCAACAGATTTCTTTATATTCTTTGAGAAGTTTTCTCACTTTTTAGTACCAATTTTCAGAGATCTTTCTGAATAATCAATTTTTAACTGTAACAATCACTCATATTAAATGCATTTAAATAATTTCTTTATATTAAATGTAAAGAAATGAAAAGAAAATTTTTCATCTGCGGAGTTAGAATTTTCTTTAATTTTTGAAAAGATGTTTCTTTGATTTTTTTTTAAAAAATTCCACTTTATAAATTCCCAAAACTTTTTTTAAAAACCAGCCTTATCATTTTTCATGCTTAGTCTAAATTTACCATTCGATAGAATCTTTAGATGTTATATTAAATACCTAGATAATGTGCTTGAAAATTCCCATACATCATATTTTATCTAAAAACAACATGCATACTTTAAAATGCTTTGGTATTCTGTAAATTCTGCCCTTTTAAACACTGCTAGTAACATTTTTATTAGAATGATAATATTCTGCAAATCCTTGGTTCAAATTAAAAGATCAAAATTTTATTTTAATGAGACATAGACTATCCTTTTAAAGAAGAATAAATTAACAATCAACAGCTCCTTAACATCAGAATTTAAATTAATTCTTCAAGCTAACTTTCAGACTGATGATACTTCATAATTAATTTATGCTGAATCTCCGAAAAACACGGGGGGAAATTATTTTCCTATTTCATACCAGAAACTCAAGATTTATGTATTCCAAATAAATTCTAAAACCTAATTCATTAAAAAAATCCAAAGCAGAATCCTCACTAGACCTTTTAAACATTCTCTCCCTGCGAGTTTTATTTCTAAAAACGAATGATTTAACATTTTTTCTGACCCCCCCCCCCCCGTTCAAATTTAATACTATCGTTTCTTTTTAATATTTGATACATTCAAGTGCAAAGATGGGATATCCGGCATTAAGTATACCAAAAATCGATTGTGACAAAGTGGGAAATGATTGAACATAACTCTCATTGGATAGATATTGTATACAATGCCAATGACAAATCATCGAAGTAGGAGATATAGATATTTAATACTTTTAATTAGTATTATTGCGTTTTATAGGTATTAGTTGAAGTAATTTTTTGATGCAACAAATTTGTATTGTTTTAAATAAGACAAGTAAATATTTTTGTTCATTGCCATGTATTATTAATGATAATGGGATTAAATGGCATATATAAATCTGACAGGGATATGTGTGCCATTGCCTGATATTCACTTATCCAGTATTTCTGTATTGATGTTTTTTAAATTGTGAAGGCAATTACCCGGTATTCCCTGCTATTTATATGATATTTTTCTAATATACTGCTATTAATAATAATCAAATAAGCAAGTTAAAGTAAAAACTGTGTCAAATGAGGAATATTTTTTAAAGCTAGAAAACGAAAACAATAATGCACTGTTTCAGTCTTGTATAACTCCTATATTGCCTAAAGAACATTTGTCATTGTATACAATACCTAAGTGAAATATATATTAATTCTCATGTTTGATACTTTACCTGAAAATGCACAGCATTGTAAGCAGTGCTGGCATATTCCACTTCACCTGTAACCTACACACATCATTAGTGACCATTAGAAATTAGAGATTAAGCGTTTAAAAGGTATCACTTAAATAGTCACTAAAGGACCGTGGTGGCTCAGTGGATAAGAGCGCTCGCCTCTCAATGAGGTGCCCCGAGTTCGAATCCCAGCGATGGCTGGTTGATACAAAATCCGCCCCCGGCTCGCATCAACGACAGTACTGATGTAAAATAACCTCAGTGGTAGACGGTTCATGGGTTAAGGTCCCCCCCCCTTGCCGTCAGGATCACCGAGGGAGATTTTTGTGGTTTTCCTCTCTATGCAACCCAAATGCGGATTAGTTCCATTAAAAAATCCTCCACAGAGGCAAATTTCTCCCAATACTTGCTCCAGGAGTTCCCTTGCCTTCTCAATTGGGTTCAAAACTAAAAGGCTACCGAGTTGAACATTAGTAGTCGTAAATCGAAACTGTTCAACGACGGCTATAAACTTGAAGATGTTTAAATATATCTTATTTTCAGATTGTATCATTTTGATTTATAAGAAGGGGTTTTTTCTGAACACGGCACCTAAAATGTGGAGACTGCTGCCTTTTCAATTTCATCAAAATGATAGAATAGAAAATTGGTTTGCATATGTTATTACATTAAATACCAAAGCGTTTGATTTGATTTATTTATCAAAACGTTTAATTTGAAAAAAAAAAAAAAAAACTCAAATGAATTTGTAACTTATTAGAGGTTCTAAAATATTGCCGATAAATGCGTTTTTCTTTTTTTTTCTTTTTAGGTAGTTTTTTTCTTTTGAGGACATCATTCGTGGGAGTTTGATAATTTTTTTGTTGGCTTTTTTTTCTTATTCAATCATTTTTTTATGAATTTTTAATATCTTTAAATTTAGTATCATTTTACTTCAGAATTAATTTATTTCTTTTTATAAATTAGTATAAATTTTTCCTTGAAGTATATTTCAAGGTAAATTATTCTTTTAAGTCAGTTACAAATGTTGATGCTTAACAGAGCTTTCAAGATATAAGTAATTGCTTTTAGACAGTAGCCATTCTTTCAATTTTAAGGATATCGATACATCTGATAATATAAAATTAATAAATTCTTATTTATTTTTATCAGGTGTTTACATTTTATTTTGCTCCTAAATTACATCTTTATTTTAATTATTACTTATTTTTTATTAAATTTATAAATATTCTAGCAATGATTCATATATATTTTTTTTTAAATATTGATCTAAAAATTGTTTTTAAAAAAATTTTAAAGTTATTCTTTTTCATTTTTTATGGGTTTTAGAAGCATTTTTTGCATTTTTTAAGATTTTTAAAGTCATCAACATGCTAACCCTATTTATTAGAAAAAAATCATACTATAAATATTTAAATTCGAATCAATATTTTAAATCGTTGGTTTTAATCGTTCAGTTGCCATTAAAATCTCCAATGCAAGATCAAAATAAATCACTATGTAGCCTTTTAATATATATTGCCACAGCAATAATCTTTGAAGTCAACTGTCATAACGCTAAAGAAAGTGCCATTATCTAGCTTTTTTTTTTCCTTTGATAGACGCTACTTTCAGAGGAGAGCAAATGGATTTATTTCTACATTATTGCCCTTCAAGAGGCTCTTTCTGAAATCTATAAATCTCAACAATTTTCTTCTTTAAAAGTGATGAACAATGGGTGGACACGTAAGGATGAACACATTTTGAAGTGGTCACATAAACTATAGATAGGAGGAATAATTCAACGCTTTACTTTCCTTTGTTTCATCATTGCTATTTGGAGAATTCAACTTCTATTTATACGTGAAGAACCAAATTATTTAAATTGAAAAAATATGAGTTTAAAATTTCATAGAAAAAATTTTTATCAAATATTCCTCAACAGTTCCCAGTAGAAGCACTAGAATTCCAAATATAGTAGAACCAAATATCCCTAACAAGGGAACACAACTGAAATTTATACATAAATTTTTTAATTTTTTAATGATTTATTTCTATTTTTCTATGAAAAAGTCTGTGGGTAATTAGACCGTTACCATTTATTTAAATTGTACTATAATATTAGTTTAATATTTTTCATAATAAATTTAATATCAAATATTCTTCCTCTGTCTTCAGGGGTGGTATTAGGATTTTCCCTTAGAACCTAAATTTCCAGACAAGGAGACTGAATTTTATATATTTTATTAATTTTTTAATTAGTTGGTTCTACATTTCAATCATAAAGTCTATGAACTATTAGATTGCTATCATTTACCTAAATTGAAGAGACATGATTTTTCAAAGTAAAATTTATTATCAAGTGTTCTTCTTCTTCCAGAGTTTGTACTGGGATTTAAACGATGGAAGAGCCATAACTCCTGAACGAAGGAACATAAAAAATAATTATGCATATATTTTGTCAATTTTTTTATGAGTTGGTTCTATTTTTAAATAAATTATTAGTATTAATATAAGTGAATTATTAGCCGGTTTCCATTTATTTAAATTGAAGAGATATTAGTTCAAAATTTTTCAAAATAAAATTTATTATTAAAATATTATTCTTCCTTCAGGGTTTGTGCTTGGATTTCCAAGATGAGTGAACCGAAACTCCCCAACGAAGGAACATAATAGCAGGAAAATAATAACTTTATACAAATATTTTGACAATTTTTTATTGAGTAGGTTCTACTTTTCTATAAATAGTCTGCAAACTATCAGCGTATGCTACCATTTATTTAAATTGAAATGATATTAGTTATAAAATTTAATATCAAATATTCTTTTTCTGTGCCCAGGTGTTTTGTTTTGGATCTTCGCGATAGGAGAGCCGATACTCCCACATGAGCTGTTATTATTGACTTAAGATTCAGATTACTGTTATAAAGAACGTATTTCATTTATAATTAATAACCTTTAGTTTATTTTGTATGCCATGATAACCAGCAGTTTTGCACCTTGCATGGTGATCTTGTGCCCATTTTTGTAAAGAAGAAATCTAATAAATTAAAAAAGATACCACTTCCAAATTAAACTTCTAACAATTTGTTGGATACATAAAATTCTAAATTCCTGTTACAAGAGGGAATTATACAAAGGAAAAAGGAAAAGGATATATATATATATATATATATATATATATATATATATATATATATATATATATATATATATATATAAAGATTGAGAGTAAATTCTATAGTTATGTATATCAATGATATTATTGAGTATGCCACAACTTTTTGTTGTTGAGATTGCTGCAGGAGGCAACAGCTACAAAACAGTATTATATCTTTTTCAGTTATTATATTAATCTTTTTTTTATATTAAATGGAATTTTAAGGAAATACAAATTATAAAATAATTAGCTCAAAAGTTTCCTGAAATTTTTACAGTACGCGTCACCTTGCACATTTTTCTAAGTCATTAATAGGTTTTAATTAGTAACTCGGTTTTTAATAAGTAATTTCCAAGCTAAACAACATTTTCATGCAAATTATTTTTAATATTTAAATCAATATTAGGTATCAAATAAGATGATACCTAATGAAATAAAGAACCAGGAAAATAAATTTAAAGTCAAAATGTTTGTCACGTAATAAAACTCTTAGAGGTTCAGGCAATTGTCATCTAAACATCGACAAGCAACAAAAATGTTTTATTGCTTCAGAATAACTCGCAAAACATGGGATTACTATCAAATCGTTGCACTGTCACCATTACCCGCAGCAATAAGATGATAAAAATCAGTGAGCGCTGAATAGCTATGTAGCGAATAATCGGTCAATAGCTGCTATTTCATTCAACTTAAGTGAAACGACGCCGCATCTTCAGAATGATATATCCGAACATTTTTTAAAGAAGAAATAAGTTATTGTTGGATCTACTTTTCTTGTATACCAAGTATAAAATAATATCATCAAATTGAACCACTTGGATCGATAAGGGGTCAAACGCTACTTTAAATACATCTATGCTTTTAGTTTTATGTTTCAGCTTTGTCGTGTTGTTTTGAACATTGTTGATATATATATATATTTGTCACTTTTCTTTCTTTTTTTTTTGTTTTTTTTTTCTTATTTTTGCTATAACTTTGAAAATATTCAATAAAACTAAAAAAAAACTTTTGGATCAATTTAAAAACTAATTTGTTAAAAACTTGAAAAATTAATAATAAAAACTACACAAGATATGAGTAATTAAAGTAGTTTTTTATACTGCACATACATGGAAAAAAAAGTTTTAAGAAAATTTCAAGTTTGTAGTTCATCGTATTTGAGAAATTAATATTAAAAAAATAGTCCGATTTAAATACTTTTAAAATTTTAAAAAATTCAAGCAATTTGCAAAATAGTTTTCTATCTTTTTAAAAGAAAACTAAAAATAATAAGGAGTTTCCCACAAATTTTATTTTGCTCTATTAAACAGGATTTAATAACAAATGATAATACCCTTCTTTTGATGGTTCGAACATCAAAGTGTGATAGTATTATGAAATAAAGCATGCGAAAGAAAAGATACTTATATGGGGAATGGACCCCAACAATGCCGGTGTCATTTCTAATAAATCTTACTTAATAATACAAATCGAAATTTTTCGAAAACCTCTTATGATTTTGAGCTTTCTTTTAAAAAGTAAGGCAACTATTTAAAAATTGAAAAAAAAATTTTACATTATTAAGATATTCAAATGGAACTTTTTTATTAAATGTCAAATATATATATATATAACCAAACTAACAATTATAAGTCCCTAATTTATTATTACATTGTCGGGCATAGGATGTTCAAAAAAAAAAAAAAAAATTCCCGTTTGTAATTTATTGACTGTCCTCTAAACCTTTTGAAATCCATAAACTTCATTGATATGTATGAGAAATCGTAGCACGATATAAAAACTTCTAAATTTATTAACTGATTCTCTAAGTAAGTATTTTTTGAAAAATATCAAAAATGTGTTAGTATCGAAGTTTTTATGTGTGTGTATATATATATGCTACGGCGAATGACCGAAATCGGTGGTTGTTGACTTTCACCGGTGAATGTCGACAAACACCAAATACGTCGGTGAAAGATCGAATACTGTTTGTCTAAGATAGGTACTCTGCCAGACATTCGTCTGGAGCTGTGGCGGTGACTATGGTAACGAGGTAGGATTATTTCAAGTAGGGGTGCGGGGGTCATTCTGTAGGACTGGTTTCGGCGAGAGAAAATGAGACCTCTTCATCGAAGCTACCCTCCCTAAAATGCTCTCTTCTTGTTTCCATAGCACCAGACTGCCGCAGACTTAGTGGCGGTCAGAGTACCTATCTTAGACAAACAGTATTTCATTACATTCTTGTACATTCGGACCTTCACCGTTGTATGTCGACAATCACAGATATGCTCTGGTGGAGGTCGAAAAGACAGGAGCCGACAAAGAGGCGACTGGCTGTTTCTCGCCAAATCCGCCAAATCCTTTACGCTGGTGGAGTCAGTCAGCTTTGTCAGTCTTATGCATATTCAAGTTTCCCTACACTGATGTTTCTGGGTATTCGAGTTTCTCAACACTGATGTTTTTTTAAGGTTAAGTGCCACTGCCCGGTATACATTTGCCCGGTATACCCTACACTGATGTTTTTTTAAGGTTAAGTGCCACTGACCGGTATACATTTGCCCGGTATACCCTACACTGATGTTTTTTTAAGGTCAAGTGCCATTGCTCGTTATATATTTGCCCGATACTCCAAACACTGATGTTTCTTCTAATCTATCGTCAGTAAGTATTAAAATATAGAATAAATATATCAAATAAATATAATAATATCAACGAATAAATATAATAATATCAACGAATAAATTAATATAAAATTGGATATAACAAATATTTCGGACATTCACCAAAGCGACTATGTGATTGTTGACATTCACTGGTGAGAGTCGACATTCTCTAGATTTCGGTCATTCGCCGTAACATACATGCATATACATATATATGTGTGTGCGTGCGTGCGTGCGTGCGTGCGTGTGTGTGTGTGTGTGCGTGCGGGCGTGCGTGCGTGCGTGTGCGTGCGTGTGTGTGTGTGTGTGCGTGTGTGTTGACAAGCGCCGGCAACCGAGGACACACACGGGCAATTTCACCTTCTAACCGAGGACCTCGTGCCAACCGAGGACGTCCTCGGTTAGAAAATGGTATTTTCGTACTCAGGGGGTCATGAAATAGTCCCAGAACATTTTTTAGCAAAATCTAATTTTGTCCTCGATTGGCAGTGTTTATCAACACTGTGTATAATGAGCCGAGTCGAAGTGTGTATGCGTGCAAAAACGACGTCCTCGGTGGGTCAATAAAACCACACGTTCAGCGGGCGTCCTCGTTTGCACTGTGAAACCGCCTACTCGGAAACACCCACCCCGGTCTTTTTCGTATTTAACGAATAAGCATGAAACAAATTAAGGAAATGCTTAAACATATTTACATACAATGTTAACGGACATTTTTATCACTTAAATGTAAATGAAAGTTCATCAGTTAATGTATAGGAATAAATAATTGTTCCTATTTGAAAAATTATCACATCCATATTTTAGTTACTTTTTTAATATGTATGAAATGCATAGAAAATTTTTCACACTATTTTAAGGGAAATTAATGATTTTCTTTACTTTTATTTAACTGAAGGTGTTGGTATGTTTATAACGAAGAACATGTTAATGAAAAATAATATTTTTTTGTCATTATTAATTAAAATGTAGTGATTTAAGTTTAAATTGTTAAAAAACTCTTATTCTTTATTTATTGCTTTAAGTTTGACATGAATTACTTTTTAAAAAAATCAGCTTTTTAGAAATTCACCTTACACATATTTAAATATTTACACACTTTTTAAAGAAAACTATTTTTCTTACATTTTCTTGTATGATAAAACTTCTTTTTATAAATTGTAATCAAATTTTTTTTTAATTTTGTTGATAAAGTATTTTACGGATTACATTAGAAGCTTTTAAAAATTTATATCTGACTTTTTCTTAGGACTAAAATATTATTTAAAACTCTATTAATAATTAGAACTTATTAGAACTATACGTTCGAAAAAAAAATTTTAAACATATTTTGTAATTAAATTTATTATTCGAAATAAATTGCTTTAAATTTAAATAAACTATTAAATTTTTTACTATTTAATAGATTCTAATTGAGATTAAGCTGGAAATCAGTTTTAGATATTTTCTTCAAACTAGAACTTTATTATTATAAAACGCACAGGCAATCGCAGACCTACAATACACGCAGCCAATCAAGAACCTACAATACATACAGCCAAGCGAGGACCTACAATACACACAGCCAACCGTGGACCTACAATACACACAGCCAATCGTGCACCTACAATACACACAGCTAATCGAGGACCTACAATACACACAGCTAATCGAGGACCTACAATACACACAGCCAATCGCGGACCTTAATTACGCGCGGCTAATTGAGCTTTTTTAAGTGATAATGAAGAGCAAATTTTATTAAAACTAGTGACTAATCATCCAAATGATATTGACTTATACTTTAAGGGTTTGTTAGTGATATTTTTTTCCTCAGACTTTCATTTAAATTAATTTTCAAAATTGCTAACTAACTGATAATGCTCTAATATTTACAAATGCTCGGCATGAAAATTTTTATTTTTAGGTCATTCAGAGTGTTTTGTAAATACTGCCCTTAAAAATTATTTTTATAATATTTGTCGAAATTGAAGACAAAAAATACGTTTATATGGAGTCAAAATTTCATATTAAAGCAAGGTAAAAATCAAAAACACAAAAATACAGTCGAAATATACCAAATAACAGTATAGTGAAGCAAATGAAACAGAGAAAAAACAGTTTTGATTGTAAAAAGATACAGAAAATAGTCATAAAAAGATCATTAAAAACATTTAACCCGCAATAAAACTTATTTTTGTGCTTATTGGACATTCACAGTCCTCTATTGTAGTTTGTTAGATTTCTATAGGCTTTCTGTTTTTAATCACTACTTTTGGATGTAACTAGCCCGCATTCGCGTTAGATGAAGAGGAAAACCACGAAAACCTCTCGCTCTTAGACTGACTGCAAGGGGACTTTAACCCATGATCCGTTAACAACTGAGGATATCTTAACTTAGCACTGAGTCGGTGCAAGCCGGGTGCAAAACTCGAATCAACCAGGCATTGCCGGAATTCGAACCTAGTTCACCTCATTGGATAGCAATCGCTCTATCCTCTGACCCACAACTGTTCTCCTAATCTTATTTTCCTTTTTTGCCACCACTTTTAAGTCTTTCTAAACGATCGTTTTTAAGTAGGCGTGAAAGTATTCATCAGACTTTTATTTAAATTAATTTTTAAATTGCAGACTAGCTGATAATGCTCTAATATTTACTAATGCTCGGCATGAAAATTTTTATTTTTAGGTCACTCAGAGTGTTTTGTAAATACCGCCCTTGAAAACTATTTTTTTAATATTTGTCGAAATTGAAGACAAAAAATACGTTTATGTGGGGTAAAAAATTAATAATACAAGATAAAAATCATAAATACAGAAATACGGCCGAAATATATCAAATCACAATACAGTGAAGCAAATGAAACAGAGAACAAGACAGTTTTGATTGTGGAAAACAGCTGACCCAATATAGGGTATACGACTACCAATTTTACTTATTACTATACCATCTCCATATCCTTCCAATTTTGAACCTAATCCCAATCCAGAAGACTAAGGAACTCATGGATCAAGTATTGGGAGAAATTTGATTTTGTGGAGGACTTTTTGATGGAACTAACACGTATTTGCGTAACATGAAGAAGAAAATCACGAAAAACTCCCGCGGTTAGCCGGATTGAAAGGGGACTTTAATCCATGATACGTCTACAAATGAAGATATTTTACCTCAGCACTGTGGTTGGTGCTAGCCGGGTGCAAAATTCAAATCAACCAGCCATTTCCGAAATTCGAACCTGGTTCACCCCATTGGGACGTAAGCGCTCTATCCCCTGACATGCAACTGCTCTCCTAATTTTATTATCCTTTTGCTACCACTCAGTAAAGTCTTTCTCAACGATCATTTAGGCATGAATGTATCTGTTTTGGTAAGCTGGCCTACGCCCTCAGAAAACTTTAAATTGATTCCGAAATTTCAAAACTAATACATGAAATTAAATATTCTGAGAACAGAAATACTTCGCAGAGGTTCTCTAACATTTTTTTTTCGATAATTAGGAAGGTAAAGATGTGAGTTCTTGAATGTTCTTTTAAAACTGTTTCTACCAGTTTAAAGTTTTCTGAAGACCATGATCGCCTTACGCAATGCGGCAGTGCAGTGGTCTACATATTTCTGCGAAAAATGTTGCTTATGAAGATACTATAGGAATAATTTATTTCCTACGATATGATTTAAGTTTCAAAATTACCACAAACGCTTGAATTTCATAGAATGAGACAAAAAAAAAAGTATGTCACAGATTATAAGGCTTTGCTTCTTCTTTACAAAATATATTTGTACAATTAGGCTACAAATAATATAACATAAAATTACAAAGAACTGGAGAAACAATTGTAAGTCTTCATGTTCTATTTTACTTTCATAATATTTAACATTAACCAAGAATAACTTGGCACTGTAAAACAATTGAAATTAGTGTTGTTCTTAGTATAATATGAATGGCTTCCCATATTCTATCAGAAACTTTCCCTCTCAAATTTAATGAATAAAATATAAAAAATTTTCAAATTCCATAATTTCAATTCTATGATTCCAGAATTACTGAGTGATCTTTTATACCCTAGAATGACCTATTGAACATTTAGTTTTATCTAATACATAATAAGCGTAAGCATGAAACCAATATATTTTAGTTGTAAATATTTCACGTTTCGAAAAGATATTGCTCTTTAACGAAAAACTACTGCACATGAAATTTTCGACCTGCGTATGATATATTCATTTTTTTTTTTATAATTTTATTAATCGTTTTAAGATTTTTAGTTGATGCGCTTATCTATTCATTAAAAACTGTCAATTTTATTAGAGAATATTCTTATGCTAGATATCAAACACGTTTTTCTAAGAACTACTTTTTTTAAAGTTTTCAAGCCTGCTTTAAAAAAAATCGTGAACTACCTACGTTATCCATTATAAATGTGCACATTGTGTATCTTTTTATTTATTTATTTTTTTTTTTTTTGTGAAAAAAAAAGTAATAAAATAATTTTTTATTACTTTTTAGTAACACATTGCTTTGCTTCATTAGGAAAAAGCCGAACACTTATGTTGTAAAACGAGTACATTATTCTGGCAGTCAATCTTATAACCGAAAGTTAAAAAATCTTTTTCAATATATACTTTTTTAAATTTTATTTTTATTACAAACATTTAACTGCATCATATGATTCGCAAAAGAACCACTGATACTATCTCCGCTATAGTTTTCAAATAAAACAAAATTCTTTGTACCAATTTTAGAATTTTTCGTCACTTATTTTGCTACTATTTAACAACAATTTTCTCAGCATCCATGTCAACTACTACGCGTTTACTTAATTAATACATCTATCGTAGTTCTTTAATTCATTTATTTTCTCTTTTTGCTTGATTCTTATTCCAAACTACTCTGACACTCTGAAGAGTGTGGCTATATATATATATATATATATATTCAGCTTTCAGTTCATTTTTTTAAAGGGTATTATATTATCATTATTAAATGTATTTCAAGCAAATTCTTCATATTTCATGCATACTTTTCCAAATAAAAATGTTAACGATCTAAGCAAAAGCGGGCTCTTTTACTTTTTTTTTTCTTTTTCTTCTCTGACTATTTACAACGACATGGAAGTATGACATAACTCTCACTGAGGGAAGAGTAAAACAGGTTCTTGACCCCCCGCCCCCTAAGAATTGTTTCCAAAAGCCTTCTAGCTTTTGAACACCAGTCTCAATCTTTGGAGACCAGTCCAAGAGCATGTAACTAAGGGAATAAAAATATATATTAAAATGATTATCCTGTTATTATTATTTTTTTTTTAAATTTTTGATGCTTTTGTCATTTATTATACTATTTTTACATATTTTATTTTATTTTTGGTATTTTATTATTTTTACTTTGTTTCACATTATTACTTTCTTTATATTACTATTTTTATTTTCGTTCAAAAAATATTATATTTGTATCCATTTTTTGGCATATTTGAAGTGATCAATTTCGAAAAGGGAATATGGTTATCGAATTTTAAAAAAATATCATGACAAAATCGATCTTCATATTTTACGAGATATTTTTTAATATTGAACCTAAATCATAATTAAGAATTCCGGAATAAAGCTGTTACGGGACGAAGGAAGAACACCAAGTTGGTAAAATAATAAACTATAGTTGAAACATAGTATAAATACATACAAGAAATAGAATAAATATGTCTGAAGAATCGATATATCTAAAGATAGATATTGAGCATAAATTTAGCTTTAAATTGTTGTAATTGGGATTTGTAAAAGTAATAGTTAGAGAGATAAGGTTGTTGAGGCAATTATTTTGTCACTTTTTAATATTACAATAAGATCACTAAATACATGCTTTTTCTTTTGCTGAAAAACTGCTGAAATAAGATTCACTAAAATTTCGTTTTGGAAAAGCAAGCTTTACTAAACTATACAACGGTGGTAAAGCATTGAGTCATTTTAAAAATATTCAAATACAAATAAAAATAATTTTAAAAAAATTTTGATGAATATAATAATATTTTTCAGAAGAATGCTTGCAAAAATTACTGATATATGATTAACAGGATTACGTTTTATATAACATACCGAAAGAAAAAAAATGAATTATGAATTGCTTCAAAATGCTTAATATACAGATAATTTATCAAGAATTACTGATGTTTTACGTTATTTTAGTGCAACTCCTTGCTGAAATGCTTAATTGACTTGATAAATAATAAATTTCAAAATCTCAAATATCAAAATAGAGCACTTAATTTTTTTTTAAAAATCAACTTTGATTTTTCTCTGAAAAAAATCGAATCAATATTTTGTAAAAAAAAAAATTAAATCATGTTAGAAACAAAATTAAATTGTTTGTTGCTTTCATTTTATGATGTTACCAAATGATATGACGATTTGTAATAAAAATTTACAGCGAAACCGAAATATGTTACTTTCTATTAAACAATTAAAAATGACTATTTGATAATTTTTTTTAAATGATTATGAAACTTCACATATCTTGTGAAACATAAGTAATAAATTTTTAATTTTTTTTTTAGGTCTGAGGAAAAAAAGGATTAATTTGAAATTTCGTTTAATCTTCTTAGGAGTATAAATTAATTGAAAATATTAAAAAATCTATATAAATCTATAATTTGTTTAAATTATTTTACCTTATACTAATTTATTATGCTATTTAAATTTATAATATACTTTTTTGTTATACTAAAGCTTCATCTTTTAAGAAAAGATTAAAGAAAAAAAATTCTAATTAAAAGCAAATCTATTACGAAACATTTTCGAGCAATCTTAAACCATATCAATTAATAAGTCAACACAGATGCTAATTATGAACTAAAACTTGATAGTAAAAAAAGCTTCGTTTATAGCCTCTGATAATGTAATATATAAAATTTACTTTTATATATTTACGGTGTGGGTTACATACAAGCTAGAATAAACAATGGGTTTTATAGCTGTTTTTTAATTTAAATCTTTGACTTCATTATTATTTTGGACATAAAAAATATTTTTAAAGGGAATCGTGGATTGTTTTGTTTTTTTTCATGAGTGTATCAAAAATATTGTTAGAAAACATAGAATTGGCTTTGTTAATCTACATCAGAATCGCAACAAAATGCCTTTTTAAACTTATGTGTAATGCCTTTTTAAAATTATATTACGTGTAAAAATTACACTGTTGAAAAACAATTAACGATTCACAGAGTAAAAATTTGACCTCCTTAGAGCTTTCAAAATTAAAATTCTTGTTTAATAACATGGCCGTAATAATCAAGAGAATTATTTAAAAATTAATTAATTTAATTCTTGCTTGAGACAGTTAACTTATTCTTAAAAGCGGAAGAAATATGTAAATTTATCAGGGATAATGATATCTTTCATTCTGCCATTCTACAGATAGAAGAAAAATGTTGTTTTTTTTCTATCAAATAAATACAGTTGCAAATAATATCTCTCTTTGGCTTTGTATTTCATCATTTCTACTTTATTTGAAAGCAGGATTATTTTTTGGTAGGTATGATTTTACTCACACTGAAAAATTCCAGGTGTTTTGTTTTTTTTTAAGAACCTACCTGAGTGGATGAATAATTAATAAAAAAAAATATATATATTTTAAATACTATTTCCCCAACTGTTAATCTTGTTATGTACAGTTTGAAATGATTAGACTGAAAATTGTAAAACTTAACCTCTATCACACTCCGGGCTGTTACAAGAATGCTTGACTGTTTTAAGTGTTAAACAATCAACACTTGACTCACTTTTATTAGGGAGGCTTTTTAATTAAATTTTTTTCGAAAAACAATGCAATCAACCAAATATAACGGACAACCATTTAACAATTTTCAACGGCATCCAAGCAACGTTGC
Source organism: Parasteatoda lunata (assembly GCA_949128135.1). NCBI lineage: Eukaryota > Metazoa > Arthropoda > Arachnida > Araneae > Theridiidae > Parasteatoda > Parasteatoda lunata. The sequence continues at coordinate 81,162,735 of OX421980.1, forward strand.
TTCAAATTATTAGACTTGTCTCACACCGACTTGCCTCATCTCTGTGCTAGCACAAGCAAGAAAATGTCGCACCATCAGAAAAACTACTTCACTGCTTAAAAATGCTAAAATTTAAGCTTAACTCTACTTAAAGTTGAGAATGGAAAATAGTTTTTTTGAAAACTTATACGTAAAAAATAAACTACTCAATTCGAATCACGCAAAAGTAATACTAATTTATCTTAAGCAATGAGGACAAAATTGGTTTTTGTGATCCTTGCATTGTCCTTGCATTGAGTAATTAAAATGCCTTTTTCAAAAAAAATTTTATTGTTAATTTTGGAACACCAAAACAAAAAAAAAAACAAAAAATTATATATCATAAATGCTTTCCTAAATAAAAGATCGTTGAAAAACTAACATCCGATGAGAAAAACTTCTCAGCTGCACCCTTATCCACCTTCCTAATTTTATCTACAAACTTCTTTTGGTAGAAGCCAAGGAAGCCTTTCAAACTAATTTTCTATAACCATCTGCAGAGCCGTGGTGGCTCATGAGACAGAGCGCTTACCCCCCAATGAGATGAACCAGGTTCAAATCCTGGTCGATACGAATTCCGCACCCGGATCACACCGTCCGCAGTGCTGACGTAAAATATCCTCAGTGGTAGAGGGATCATTGGTTAGAGTCCCCTTGTCGTCATGCTTGCCGTGGAAGGCTTTCGCGGTTTTCCTTTCCATGTAACGCAAAGGCGTTTTAATTCCATCAAAAGGTCCTCCTTGAAGACAAATTTCTCCCAATACTTGATCCAGAAGTTCCCTTGTCTTCTGGATTGGGTTCAAAATTACAAGGCTTCTGCGTTGACATTAGTACTCCAATCGCAGGCCTCACCATACTTTAACTTACTTGGGTTTCTTTTAAAACAATTTTATTTTTGATGTTCTGTAAAATCTGGTTCTTGAGTTGTTTTCTTTTTCGTTCAGAGGTTCGGATGCAAAGTGAAATTGCGAAATTTTCTGTTTTTCCTTTCTCCCTTTATTCATAAATATATATGAAGGAAAAATCTATAGAAGATCAATAAAGATGATCAATAGAACTAGTTCAATAGATGATCTTTAAATTATACATTTTATGCTCTGTTTGATGTTTTCTGTATGCTTTCATGACTATTCAATTAAATGGTTTATATTTAATTGAACTAAACATTTTCTTTAAGAAAAAAAAAAATATTAGGTTCTAACAGGTCATAGTACATTTTTACTTCCTATTTTTAAAATTATACAAGCTTCTAAAATCTATTTGAAATTATTTTCTTTTTTCAAACTCAAAAAAATCTACTAAAATTAGGATTTTTTTTTTTAAAAAGAGGGAAAAAAACAATTTACTATACAGCTAACAAATACTATTTTAAGTAAACTTTATTATGATTAATATTAAGTTTTCAACAATTGTTACATACGTTTTGAAATTAATGAAAAAACAAAAATAAAAACTTCTATTGTACTTTTGCTCTTATAACAAGAGATAAACAGGGGAAAAAAAACTCTTATTATAAAATCAAACTGTTCTGCCATTTTTAGAAGCATTGGTCAATACTTAACTGATTAAATTTTTTCACGTAAAGCGTAACATTTACCGTAACAACAACAATCACAAAAATGTACAAGCTGCACATTTTTTTCAGTTTCTTCATTTTGAATGAGCGAGTATGTAAATAACAAATTTAATAAATAAGTAATATGAAGAATGAAAGAAATATATTAGCTTTTAATACGACTAAAAATTTTTAAAGCTTGTGTTCAACTATTTCTATTGAGACAAGAACCGTTTTTTTTTACCTCTTTTCATAATGTTTCTATACAGATTTATTAAGTTCATATACTTAGTAGCATTAAATGAGCTACAGATAACGGTTTTCCGCTCATTTATGTAGATTAGGCTCCTGTTTGCCTTGTAAATTTCAGTTATTACAATTCAAGCTTTCAAGTCCTTTCAACAATTAAATTTATTTGGAGTAGTTAAATTGAACTTTATTAATTTATTAACTATTGAAATATCTCCTTGTTAACTTGTTAGAAATCACTTATTTGTTCATTCTTCTTTTTCAATACAGTGTTCTGGGAATTATATTCGACCAAACAGATATTAGAATGAACAGTGATTTTTACACAAATATCCATTTTTAAGATTTTCAATTTAGGAATTAGAAGGAAATAAAAAAAAAAATAAATGTAATCAGTCCCTCAAAATAAAAATCCATTTCCAAATTAAACACCCAGTCAATAATACAAGGAGGGAACTTTACACGTGTTCTATGTTTTGCAAAAGCGCGGGAAATTCTCAGTAGTAGCATCTTACAGTAATTAGGTAAGGATGATTTAGCATAGGCAATCTTCTGCGCCAGATCGGAAGACCACCCGGGGCAGGGCTCCCATCTTCCCTTCAGAATGAGACAACAAAAGAAATGGTCAAGCCCTTGAATAGTTTTTTGACAGTAGCTTTGTTGGCGCTCAGATAGAAGTTAAATTAATAGAAAAATGAAACATATTCAAGACACCTTTTAAATATTTTTTTATTTGCGTATATTTTTTAATTTATTTTACTCTTATTAATAACAATATTTCGATTCAATTGAAACTAAAAAATTAATAAAAATCAATAAATAAGAAATAAAATTTTATTGTTTATTGAGGTTTTTACAATTGAATTTTTTGAAATACCTAACTTGACTTATTTATTTATTATTAAAAACACTGAAGAAAATTCCAACTTTTTTTTTTAAGTCATATTATTCTTTTTGTATTATTCTTATCATTATATACTTCTATAGACCATGTATTAAAATAACTTAAAAAATTAGTTCACAATGAAATAACATCCTAATTCATACTTTGAAGGTTTATAAAAGTCAGTGGAAAAAAGTAATTTTTTTAAATCTTAAACAATAAGCTGGATTTTTTTTTTTTTTTATACAGCATTATATTTTATTTATAAGACAATATGTAAATTTTCTAAAAAAAAAAGTAAGAAATTCCCTTTAGTTTTTAGTTTCAAATTATAAGAAATTATTAAACCGAAGTGGTTAAAATTTTAGATTTTGTTTTTAAAAAAAATAATGGCATTAACACAGTGCATGACAATAGCAAGAAAATTTAAAATTCTGTGAGGAAATTCAATTAAAAAGGAATATTTAATAAATCAATTGAAATATTAATGGTCTCCCTGAGTAAAACTTATATCTTATCTGAAATAAGAAAACAATATTATTTTTTTATGCCTACTGCCAACCGCAAAATATTTACATTACAGTCCACATGCAAAATATTACATAAATATTTACATGCAAAATATTACATTCCCTCCCCTCCAAAAAAATAGAATATTCTAATTCTTTTAAACAATGGGTAGCATGGATTTCGGCTTAAAAAAGAGCAACTGTTTTTGTGTCAGCTGTTTTAGTTTGAATTATAAATTAAGTTTAATCAATTTAAAGTTTAGGAAACAGCATTTGCAATATCCTCTTTTATGTGTCGTATACGGTTTTGATTTATCATATTGATTTATCATATATAGTAAAACATAGCAAAAGTCGCTGTTTTGTGCTTTCAACTTTTCATTCAATTTTATTTTGTGACATAAAACCTATAAGACATACAAACTTGAAAATAAGAAAGTGAGTCGAAAAATGTATAAGCAATACGATTCACTGAAAAAAAAATTTACTACAGACAGTTTGCTCAAGAATGATTAGCTGTTAAATTTATAAAGAAATACCAAGTGAGGCATTCTGCAGATCTAAGAAATGCTAATACATAGTTATAATTTCATAAACTGAAAGAAATATTTTGGTAAACTTAACAGTTCTTTTTTTTTTTTTTTTTTTTTTTTTTTTTTTTTTTCAAAGTTTAATGTAATTAATTATAAATGATTTTGTGGTGATTTTTTTTTTTTTTTGATTAATACACGATTATTTATTGTTGTAAGAAATTTTGTATCGTTTTCTCGAGATTTGTATTTTATAAGCTCACATACGACTTGATGTGTGAACATATAAGTTAGCCTAATATAAATGCCAATATTTTTATTGAAATTTTTAAAAGTAAAAATTAAAAAAAATTGTCCCAGAGAGAAAAAATCTTTTTCAATTCGAACTGTTATATAATCATCGCTATTATTGTCCATGATTAAAATTACATCTAATTGCAAAGTTCATATTGCTATTCTATATTGCTAAGTCCATATTTTTATTTTCAAGTAGAGTTGATTGTTTTTCGAATCTAGGTAATCGCTTATTTCAGGGTAATTAATTTTAACATACCACAAATACTTTTGAATTGAAAAATAATAATTTAATTTTTTTTATTTTTTTACAAAATTTCTGTTGTTTGTAGGGGAAAAAAAACAATGATGAATGTTGAGCAATCAAGGGGGTTTGTAAAATTAGTAAGCCAGGTGCGAAATATCCTAATATCTTTCCCATTTAAATCAATATTATTGAGTAAAAGTGCAAGTTTCGAAAAAAAATATATTTAAATCAAAAGAAACGATTTCTTAACTGTTCGTTATTAATATGAATTTTTGCGCCCTATTAAAGTATTTTTGTCATTTTGAAATTATACAAAGTTATTCAAAAGTAGAAGAAATAATAACTTGGAAGGTTAACTTGGATGAAATAGCAATGCTAATTGGAAACGCAATCCTAACTAGATACTTTTTAGAGTCTGACGCAGGTACTGAGTCGACAGTCAAGCGCAAAGGCTGTTCGAATTGAAATTAAACTATGATTCTACTTTTGAAAAGGTAAATATGGATTCATTTAGGATGAAGTTTAAAACTGCTAATATTAAAATAAAATATCATTTTCCTGTTTAAGTTTTAATATTTAAGGGGAAGTTTCATATTTAAGGGGCCATTCTTACTGCATGCGATTAACCTATTGCAACAAGCAAGAAGTTTTTCTTGAAGTAGTTTCTAGATTTTCACATGCATGATGAGAAACTAAATCCTGAGGGAATGGGCATTAAGTCGTGCTCAGAATCTCAGATGATGAGGCAAGCAATGGCATGTCTTCCTGCCTACGCGTTGACATGTCTTCTAGGTTCTAAGCAGTGCTCACTGAGCAGTTATGAAACTTGCGGTAATTTCATTACTACTCAGAAAAATCATTGCTTGTTTAAAGCAAGATCATCGGTTTGGTTTGAATTTCTGATGGATTCCTACTTTATTGTCAATATCATTCTATCTCTGACAATCGCTGCCGCCTGGGTGTGCGATGCAGCATCTGCGTCAGCCCCTATAAACCTTCTAGCATTAGGTTTGCATTTTCGACCCCGCGTATAAGATTGCAAATTGTTAAAGGTACAGTATCACGTGCTATGATGCAGTCACAATGTTTCATGAGGCTAAAAACCGGTATGATAATTAGATTACGTGGGAGATAAATTAAGTTATGAAATCAAAAGCAAAAACGTACTCTCTCTGAAGAAACATGCTTTTTCTTCTACAATTTCGGACTCTTGATCATCACATTATTATGAAGGAGAGTAGCCGTAATTCAGAAAATATATTGTCAAAATAGTTTATGTAGAGAGCGAACGAAAATTTAAGTCCTTTGATGTTAATTTCCCTTTCTGCATAGTATGTCATATCTCGTGAACTATTTAATATCTTTGCACACTCTTATTGACGGTCAAATATTGTTTAAATCATAAGGTACACAAATTTGTACATCATTTCAAAGTACGTTACTATTGTTCATAAAATACGAAATTTTGAGCGAAATCGGCTGAATCGTTTCTGAGTGATGAAATTTTAAAAAAAATATGTATTCTTAAGTTTCATTTCTCTACTAAAATTAAAAGATGTCAAAACTTCTATCATACAGGTAGAACTCAGGAGAAATTTCACAAAAAACGCAAATTTAGAAAAATTACTTCAAAAAATTTTAATAAGATAAATAAGATAAACAAATTTAATGTTTATCTAGCACATGAATTTTTCGCATAGCTTTATATAAAAAAAAAGAGTGTAGTGAGTTTTGATTTTTGCAAATTGTATATATATATATATATATATATATATATATATATAAAATAAAGTTATGTTTCTTTAAAAGAATTTATTCATCCTGCTGCAATGCAGTTCAAGAATGGCAAGACTGTTGGGGAAAAGTGTCACAATCAGTTGGGGTAGAGATTATGCGTGACACAACTTTTCAGAATTATAAAAATTTGAAAAATATTTATATACTCTGATCAGTCGGGTCTAAATACTTTCAAATCAAATAATTTATATTTAATTAGACTAAACATTTCAATTCGAAGAAAAGTAAGCGACTCTAAATGTGAGTTGTTATTTATACTCCGTACTTTTAAAATTATCTATGATTTCTTTTTTCAAAGCTTAAAAATCTGCTAAAATTATTATTATTATTTTTTAATTAGGAAAAAAAAACTTCAATGTAACTCAAAAATATTCTGTATGAAATCTGAGTAAATAATGATCGACAATAATAAGTTAACAGATCATTTCAGCAATTTTTACGTATATTTTGAAATTATTTTAAACAGAAGAGTAATAAGCTCTAGAACACGGTTGCACAAATAAATGAAACACAAAGGGAAAAAAAAAATTTTCTTCAGTTTTCAAATTATTACTTCAATTTTCAAATCAATTATAACGTCAAAGGTCAAATTTTTGTTTTTAAAAAAATCTACTGTTGCTGATATTTTCAGAAGCATTGGTCAATATTTAACCACTCAAATATATTACTTGAAAAAAAACAAATGTAAGCCCCCTAAAAATGCACTTGCAGCCCCAGGAATTTTTTTTTTTTTTTTTTTTTTTTTTTTTGTAGTTCCTTCAATTTAAATGCGAGCATATGTAAAATAAATAAATAAATAAATAAACTATAAATAAATATATTTTAAATAAATAAATAAATAAATAATAAAAAGAATTGCAAAGAGCATGCCAGCACCTAACATTTCTTGCGTTGTGAAAAACTTGTGCTTAATCAATTCAATGAGAGCAGTATTCTGCCTTACATTAATATCCTATCTAGATTGATTTAATAAGTTTACAAATTTTTAGCACAGAATAAAGTAAAAATGGCAACTTTTAGCTTAATTATGTTGACTGAGTTTGAGCGTTCCTGATTATATTGTAAATTTCAAACACAGTTTCAACAATTCAATTTTAAGTCATTTTAATAATTCAATTTATTTTTGAAGTAGTTAAATTGGCATTTTATTAATGTATTTTTGAAGTTTTAAATGTCTACTTGTTACATGAGCTGGAATTTGTTGTTTCTTTTCTTATTTTTGTTCTCATTGCGGCATTAAAGTAATGCATTCGAGTAAACAAATATAAGCGTAAAGTGTGATTTTCTTATTTTACCATCAAATAAGAAAATATATGTTTATTCACACAGTTTTAAGTAATATGAAAGTACAACTGAAGTTCCTCTAAAATGAATTTCCAAAGGGTGCAGTACATGTGTTCTATTTCTACAAAAAGCGCGGGAATGGAAAATGCGCGGGTAAAAAGTTCTCGGAATCATCTTTTAACCAATTAGGTAGGGGACATTTAGCACGAGGGGCCATCTTGCTTCCCTATCATATGACTATCAGGCCCCAACCTTCCTGTTGCCCCCAATGCATAGTAGGGGGGTCGCTCTCTTTTCAAAATGAACCGACAAAGACCATGGTCAAGCTCATAAATGTTCTAAGGACAGTGACCTTTCTGGCAGAAATGCAAATAGCAACAATTTTCGATTACAATGATTGATTTAATTACTATTAATTGTTACCATTGGATTAATTGATAACTATTAATTTATTTTGAATAATGCTTCCAATCGTTTAAAATTACAAATAAATAAGAAATGCCAGTATTTATCAATGTTTTAGTTTTTTTCATTTTATTTATTCTTTTTATTAAAATTCTTGAACCGAAAGAAACTTCTACGTTTTATTTTTAAACCACACCATTATATATTTCAATTTATCATTAGCTTATTTCTTTATACCGTCGATTATAATAATTAAAAAAATACTAGTTAAAAAGAAAATGCCGTCATCTATACTTTGTAGGCAAGGTAAATAAACGTTGGTTTAATTATCGTATTATTTCTTAAAATCTCTTGTATTTTATATTATTTATATCTTACCTTAAATATCGTATTTATTTATAAGTACGTCAAAATTTTCTCACAAGGAAATGAAAAATAGACCTTAACGAAATAATTAAAAACAATTTTACCATTATAAGCAGAAAAGTGCACAAAATGCAATTTTGTATTTTTGTCTCTAAACTTGCATTTTCTCATAAAAAGTCTTAAAAATTAGATATTATTTTGAATAAAAATAATTTTTAAGTGAAATAATATCTCATTTCTACAAAAAAAAAAGAAAAAGAAAAACATCATACGTTTACAGTAACAGCAAAACTTCAGTGTGTACATTAAGCCTTGCGTTTTACGTTCTTAGGAAGTAAAAATTCAAGTAATAATAATAATATTTTTACATTCCAATAATCAGGCATAATCCAATTGCTATTTAGCAGCTACTGATAAAAGAATACAAACGTTTAAATAATGTAAAGCATATATGAATAAAATTTGAGGTAGGTAGATATTTTATTTACGTCACACCAGAGCGTCACACGACGGTCTGGAAACATTATTCAAAGACATGCCATCGCAATTTTGATCCTTTGCAGAGGGATGGCTCCTCCGCTTTGGCAGCCCGACGACTTACGAGCGAAGCCTAGGACTTTACGACAGAACAGTTTAACGAGCACCGATGAACCGATACCGCTCACCCTCGGTCCCTACGTAGGCTGATCAAAGTGGCCATCTACCCGCTTACTGACTGCCACCAGTGATTCTCGACTTTGGCGTTTTATTGGGAACCGTGTTTTTACGATCAGTCCACTTACGGGGCAAAGAAAACTTTAAAATCCTGAGAAAATTTAATAAAAAATAAGAATATATAATACATCAATTGAAATGCTAAAGCTTTCTCTCTATAAAATTATCGCATTACAAACTACAATAAGACAACCAGGGTTCTTTTTTGTGCCGAGCTCAATTATTTCATAATTTTTTCTCTATTTCGTATTAATTTAGGTCAAAGTAAGTGAAAAATATTATATCTTGCATTTTAATAATTTGTTGTTATGAAAAACAGCATGAAATATCAGGGTCTTAACAGTAAATTAGCAGTTTTTTTAGTAACTAATATTAGACTATTTTTTATACTTTAAAAATACCAAAATATTTTTTTTGTTTTGTTTGTGATTAGAGGGTCAAAAAATATATATTTATAAGACCCACCTGCGTCAAAGGGCGTATAAAAAAATTTTTCTCGCTATATTAAAAACTATGGCCTCAAATCAGAAAGGTTTTGAGCTCGAATCCTGGACAAAGCATAGATGTTCTTTCATTCTCTATATTAACTGTCCATACTGTGGGAAAAACGTTGTTCCCTCTTATATGGTGCCTCTGAAAGATTGGCTAACAAATATGCTTTAATACGCCTGAATTGACGAATGTTAACCAAAGTGGGCATTGAAAAAAGAAAATCTCAATAATCATTTCTGTTTTTGATGTATGACTTTACGTTACTTTATATTTTCTTAAATACTCTAACATAGAAGCTTGAAACTTTAGCAATTTTAGAAGTAAGCGATAAAGTTGAATTGAATATTTTATGGGTTTTTAAAAGAAAGTTAATTTGAAAAACCCTTGACGTAAAATTTTTGTTTCATACTTTTTGTAGATAATTGCTAGTGACAAAAGGGAAATGTTGTTATGCTAACTTCAACACCATTATTTTTTTTTTAAAAAAAAGAAGAAGAAAAAAAAAGAAAGAAAGAAATACAAAATTAACTCAGTTATATTAAATGATACAGGCCTGAACAGCACACGGTACGCAGCTAGGTGCGATCCGGTCCAGCCGCACTCAGTTAGCGTTTGTTCTCCTTGAAGTTTTTATATATATTCCCACTTTGTTTTTGGATATTATTAAATTTGTTTATTATATTATTGAGACCCAGATTTTAATATTTTTTCTCGAATATTCCAGAATGCTCTCCACAGAACAAAAGACAATTTGATGTTTTTCATTAAAGCATTAAACATTGTTACTATTTTGCTCTTAAGCTTGTTTTTGTTTTCACGAGTATCTTAAGTATCTGTATCTTCTTTTTAAAATTCTTTTAGTATGCAGGCATTCTTAAATTAAATTCTTGAATGAACTTAGTACTAACATAATTTATTGTTTTATTTCATGTTTTTATTTTAATTTATTTAATATTAATCCTTCAATCTTTTTTATTTAATATTTTTTCGCATAGTATTGCTAAAAAAACATGGGTTAAAATCGTGTGATCTTGCTATAAAATAATAATTAGCTAAAATTTCAAATTTTGCCATAATATATAGTTTATCGCGATCTATATATTACACTGATTAATTAATAAGATGCAAATAATTATAGTTTAATGATGATCGTAAAAATAATTTTTAAATTTCGGATAATTCAATAAGACAATTTTAAAAATGATTAAAAAGTATTGGTATGTGATTCTCTAAAGTTAAAAACAACAAACTATTGAATGATAAAATTAGTGAGTTCTTCTCTTATATTGTTATTAACCCCTCAAGGTAATCGCGTGATTCTCTCTTAACTAACCACAGTATCAAAATTTTCTCACTCTAGCTGCTTAAAATCACAAAGAATTGATTTCAATGCGTTAGACTCTTATTACATATTGCAATAGTACGTATACATACTCTTTAGTAAGTATACTCTTGGAGTATTCCGGCCTGTGAAAGCTCTTCTTTCTCATTTTAAATTTGTTTGATAATCAATATTTAGATTAAAAATTATATTGTTTCATGGTGAAAAATTGCAAAGTTTTTAGATGTTTGTGCGATGATTAACTATATTGATTTCTAATGATGTATTTCTGAATCGGAGAGGGATCAGTGACCCGCTCTGGGCAAAGTTGTGAAGGAGTGAATCTGTGCATAAGCTAATCAATGAATAAGCGTATTAGTTCAATATTGAATTAATTCAAAAATAAATAAATAGAAAGACTGTAAATATGTGAATCTTCGGACGTATTTGAGCGTCCGCAAAGTTTTTTAACATATTTTTATAACTAATTCTGCTAAATAAATTCACTAAGTTGAGTCGCAATGGGCAACCTAGATAATAATTACAAGCTAACTAGAATGCTCTAAACTTGTTCTAATTACATCGCCTGAAAATTATAGTTTAGTCGTTGAAATAACAGTTAATGAATGTAGTTTTTAAAATAAATTGAAATAACTGAATCATCCATAAAAAATTTCAATTTTAGGTTTAAATTCATTATGACTGAATATATAATAAATATTTATTAAATACTGATTTTTGTTTAAACTTCTAAATTAGAATCTAAATTGTTCTAACTCAAGCATGGTATAAAAAAAACTAATTTAGTGTTTCCCTTAAAGTATATTTAGCTATTTATGAGATCTACTGAAATTTTCTTAATAGTGTCCTTCCTTAATATCTTCGTAGCCAACTCAATGCAGATTGTTAAAATATCTGATTTTAAAATTGTTTTATATTGATCTGAATTTACTTCTAATTTTTTTTTTAATAATTCTTTGAAAATTCCAAAATATGTCCGAAAATATCATTTATTTATATTTAGTTTTTTAACTTCTGGCTCATTCGTTCAACACTGATTTTCATTGCTTTTAAAACTTAGATTTACTTTTTAAAAAGGATCTATACAATAGATGTTCGAAGCGGATGCTATGCGAAAGTATTTGAAAGAAACCTCTCATGACTAGCCAGATGGTATAATCTTTTTGTCCACCTGTTATTGGAAATATGTTGCGTTAGTTTTGGGATCGTTCAAAGCAGAATTATAACACAATTAATGACTGATCACTGAAAAAAGAATTTAAATAAAAAATTCTTTTTTTTTAGTTAATCTGTGGCTTTTGGTTCTCATACAGCATTTATTCAGTTAGAATAGCACTGTGATTGTTCGCATGAAATTGTTCCAGTATTTTTTAAAAATGCATTTTTAAAGTCCGCGGTTGCCGGCGTGTATGACAGAAGTCCGCGGTTGCCGGGGTGTATAGTGGAAGTCCGCGGTTGCCGGGGTGTATGACAGAAGTCCACGGTTGCTGGGGTGTATAGTAGAAGTCCGCGGTTGCCGGGGTGTATATCAGAAATACACAGTTGAATGAATGTATAAGTAGTTTTTGTTCATTGTTCTTGTTATTAGAAGTATTTACATTGTTCTATATGTTTTCAGTACCACATTGGTTGCTGACTTACAAAAATCTTATATTTTGAAAGGCTTTCATTCACATACTTAGCTTTCAGAAAAGAAATTAATAGAATATTTGAGAGTTTCATTGATTTTGATACTTTAAGCATTCGTTTTCCTTCTTTCTTCATTCGCTACTTTGCAGTTGAAAACAATTTAAGTTATGAGCATGTTATAAGTTTCATCAATAAAAAATTAAACAGATTTCTTAACAAACTATTTAAAAAAGTGGCAAGCATAAACAAATTAAAAAAAAAAAAACTCTAAATTATGAGAACAAAATATCCGTGATGAGCAAGTATCTCCAATTTTATAGGAATTGCGCTGGCAACGTAGTCTGCATTGCGCGCCGACCGCCTTTATTTCCCTAACAAGTTTATTTTTATTGATCTGAAGCTGGATGAGCTTTAATCCGCAACTAAGGTTAGTGCCCTAACATAAGCAAAATAATGAAGAAGAAAAATTGAAACAAGTTATAGTATTTGAGAGTTGAAGGAAAGTATTTTAAATTTTAAAAAAATTTTATTTTTTAAAAAGCTATAAAGTAGAGTCTATTTTGTCGTATGGTTATTAATTTTCATTTGAGCTGCCATATTTCTAGGACCAAAAAGGTATAAAAAAAAATTCAGCGTCTAAACACGAAATATATAAATTTTTTTCCAATAACATTTTAATAAAATGTAAAACTCAAAGGATAAACATGTTTAATTTATAATTTGATCTTTTAAAATTTAAATAACTTGGAACAGAGTTACTGTGTAAAAATACATGTTAGGCGACATTTTCTACTTGAAGGTCCTCGATTGGCTGTGTAAAGTGTGTATGTTGTGTATAGAAGTCCTCGCTTACCTTGCAAAATTGCATACTTCGAAAAAATATAAATATTTCAAATTTGAACATTAAACTATTATCTATCACGTATTAGAATATATATACCCAAATTTTATCAAAATACACCCATTATTAACGGACGTCCTCGGTCGCGGGTACCGGCACACACGTCCCCGGTTGCCGGTCCTTGCGTACCTGTGTGTGTGCGTGTGTGTGTGTGTGTGTGTGTGTGTGTGTGTGCGTGCGTGCGCGTGTGTGTGTGTGTGTGACGTTAAGTCACAATCTCATTTAAATATCCTGTTTTTAAAACCCAAATCCTTATCTTTAGTTTAATTTCTGATACAATTCCTGATCCATTTCTTCTCGCCCCTTAATGCTTTAACACAATGTGGACATTCTCCCCAAGAAATTCTTTTCACATTCCTCAGCCCTACCCTTTCTCGGAAAAAAAGCTGTTAGCGGCGTCTTTGATGTCCACGACGGGTCGAAGTATTCGTGAACTTAACTTTTCCATTTCAATCTGAAAGTGAGAATAACACCTAAAAATAATATAGAGATAACATCTCAATTTGTAAAATTTAGTATATTTATTTAACTTTCAGAAATAAGTTACTCAACTCCTACTTTCTAGTTTTTTTTGTTTTTTTTTTTTTTTTGTTTAAATATGAGGCGTGAAAGACGATCGTTGCATTCGAATTTTGATCGCTTAGACAACACTACGATCCCTCAACAGGGATTTTTTATTTCTTCCACCCCCCCCCCCCGAGGGTGCTTTTTGCTGCTATTCAATGGCAATCTTCATTTGTGATTTTTTTCGCCATTGGTTTTGAACTTAGGAGGAACCATTATGTTCCGGGCATCGTTTACTCTTCTGGATGGCAGCCGGGTGGTGTGTGAAAATCATCGTCATACTCCACGCTCTGGTCGAAGCCCGTTTTCTAGTTAAATTTTCACCTTCCCCTTTTAAGAAGCTTCAGTGGGAAAAATTGGCGCCAATTGTTGTTTGTGCTGAATTAGTTCGCAACTTGATTTGGGCGGCTGACAGAAGGAAACTCCTGAGGAGCTGATTGAAACTTTCTGGTTTATTTGACGAACTCCTTAATTCTCCCTCTCCACCTCTCATCACCACTTCTTCTGATTTTATGTAAATGTCTTCTCATCTGCCACTATGCAAAGAAATCCAATAAAAGGAACTTTACTGTTACAACCACAAATTTGATTTTGTATTTTTTGTCAAGAGGTATGTTGTTCTTTTCATCTTTTTTAGAGTTTGCGATTTTATATTTTTCCTGGATATATTGCGGTAACAAATGTGTTGTGTACTAACGATCTACGTGCTAAATTTTTATGAAAGTACTTAATTTTTTTTTTGTTTTTTTTTTGTTTTTTTTTTTTTTGTTTTTTTTTTTTTTTTTTTGAGCTAGCAATACTCTCCTTTCACTTTTCTTAATTGAATTTCCCAGCATTCCACATAACATTTGGTACCGTTGACCAGTCGAAATTTTTTTGGTTTGCTGGTGTATTTGTTGAACAGAATTTTTTTATTTTTTAATAAATGATTTAAAAATTTATTTAATATGCAACAATAATAGTTAATGAATTTGTAACTTCAATTAATTTGGTACTCAATACCTTATATTCAATTTGTTATAATGTCCTTTTCAATTGATCAGTTATTTTTTAAAAAATTTTATTTAATGGTGTAATAATTTTTTTGGTTGATTAATAATAGTAATTGTTGTCTTGTGCAAATATTTCACATTTTTATTTAATTATTTTTGGCATCTTTAATTTTTGTTTTTATCATAAAAAGGTTAGTTTTTTTGAGCTGCAAATCTAATTTTTTTAATCTTAATCAGTTAAGAGGTAATGTTTTATGCTATGTTAGTAAAAAGTAGGTTTTCTTGTATTACCTACAATTTTGTTTATATAAGATTTTGAATTACTAAATTTTTTAATTAATCAATTTGCTATCTTAATTATTTCTTGATTAAAAGTTTTTGTTTGGGTCTAAAGTAATCTTATAGGTTACCCATAGTATAATTTATAATGAGTAATTCAAATTTATTTCATTATTTGAAATGATAATTTTGACTTTGTTTAAAATTTTTTTACTATGAAGTTTATTTGCATGACAGGGTTTAATTATTTTGGCAAAATTTCTTGTTGACGTTATTATTCAAACTATGGTAGGTCATGTTTAGTAATTTCAAGTGTTTTTTTTTTTTTTTTTTTTTTTTTTTTTTTTTTTTTTTTTCATAAGTGAACATTTATGTGAATTACAATATTTTAATAACATTAATTTGCATAAATTTTGTAATTTTCTATTTTTGATGTAGTAATTTTCTATGTTTAGGGGTATACAATTTTAGAGTTTTTATTCAGCAATAACTAAATTATTAAACTCAGTCTATAAAATGTTCATCAGTACATACTAATTCTTGAAATATCATTATTAGTCTATTTGGTTTTAATATATGTATAATTTGGTTCCAGCTTATAATAATTTAATTATTGACAATTCTATATTTGTTTATATTTTTATAAATTTTTTTAAATTATCCTGTACATAAGTTATTTTAAATTTTAAGCTGATTAGTAGTAAATAAGATGTTCAATGCACACAATTATTACTCGTAGCAAAGGTTAATGTAAACAATTTGGCAAAAATGCCTACTGATAACATTAAAACTCATGATCATTCCCCAAAATTTAATTTTACAATTACTGAATTTAAGGGCCACTCTGATAATATAGAATGGTTCATTCAGAATATACAAGAGTTAGTAAAATTGAAAAATTACGATGACACTGCAGCCTTGTACCTCTTGAAATCAAAATTAGCTGGTTCAGCTCTTGTCTTCTTTCAAAATTCCCCGGAGTGTCAATCAGTAAAAAAATTTCAGGATGCGTGTAAGCTTTTTCAAACAGGAGGATTCGTCATCAGCAGATTTAGCCAAATTTCAAGCAATTAGCCTTTTGCCTTCAGAATCTATAAAAAATTTGGAGTATCGGATTGATACTTTAGCCCATAAGGCTTATAATTTTATTAATGATCCCATTGCTCTTGATAAAATCAAGGCTATGCAGTTTTTATCTGCGATACTACTACATCTTAAGGAAACTATCCTTATTGACAACCTATCATAGGAATTGATTTTAAAGCATTTTGACTTACTTGTTGATGCTAAAAACCATAGAGGTATTGATGCAAATACTCAACTTTCGTCTAACGGTCAACTTATAAATATCAATTCCCAATCATCTAATATATCTATTTTAGTCGGAAATACTCAATTTGGTAAGATCTTAAGTCAATATCCTGAGCTGATCAACCCTTCTCAACATATTACTAATAACCAAACAACTCAGGTATTTCATCATATCGAAACGAAAGGCCCTCCAGTTTCTTCAAAACCCCGCAGACTCGCGCCAAATGTCCTAAATGCTGTCCTAAAAATTCGAATATTTAATTACTCAAGGCATAATTCGACCATCAAAAAGTCTGTGGGCAAGCCCTCTTCACGTCCTTAGAAAAAGCGAATGGTGATTTTCGTCCGTGTTGTGACTACCGCAAACTAAACTCAATTACTGTACCCGATAAGTACCCCATTCCCCACATTCACGATTTTACGCAAAGCCTACATGGAAAAACTATATTCCCTACTATTGATTTAGCAAGATCTTTTCACCAAATTGCTATTCACCCTGAGTACATTCCAAAGACAGCTGTAACTACTCCATTTGGCTTATTCGAGTACACCGCTATGCCATTTGGCCTTCGAAATGCAGGTCAAACCTTTCAACGACATATCCATCAAGTTTTATCAAACCTTGAATTTTGCATACCATATTTCAACGATATTTTAATTGCCTCCTTGTCTGAAACAGAACACATAGAGCACCTCCATCAAGTGTTCTCGCGTTCATGGCTCATTAAATATGGTCTCAAATTAAATCCCGATAAATGTGTCATCGGTAAATCTTCCGTAAGGTTTTTAGGCTACCTTATAACATCCGAAGGAGTTAAAACTTTTCCTGAAAAAGTTATCGCCATCTCACAATTCCCAAAACCTGAAACAATTTCTCAGCTAAGACGATTTTTAGCCATGTTAAATTTTTATGGACGCTTTTTGCTCCATACAGCTGAAATACAGGCGCCTTTAAATAATCTTCTAACTAATTGTAAAAAGAACGACAAACGGCCGGTTTTGTGAACTGAGGAAACAGATCTTGCATTTCTAAAATGTAAATCCGCTCTGGCTGACGCTGTGATTCTTGTTTACCACGCCCCCGACCAACAACTGCATTTATATGTAGATGCTTCAAATACCGCGATCGGCTCTGTTTTAAATTGCTTAATTATCAATGGTCTGAAACCATCGGCCTTCTTTTCTCGTAAACTGAGTGCAGCAGACATAAAATACAACACGTGTGATAGGGAACTCCTAGCAATCTACTTTTCCATTAAATATTTTCGACACCAGCATGAGGGACAAAAATTTATTACGTTCACTGATCATCGTCCATTAACGTTTGCATTTTCAAAAAATTCAGAGTCTTGTTCTCCGCGACAGCTCAGGCACCTTGATTTCATCTCCCAATTTTCCACAGACATTCGTCATGTTTCTGGTACTGAGAACGTCGTTGCTGATGCTTTGTCTCGAATAGATGAGATTAAAACATGGACTTTCGAGAATCTAGCAGAACACCAACAAACAGATCCTGAGCTTCTTAACACCTTAAATAATTCCGCAACTTCGTTGCAACTAAAAGCTATTAACATAGTAAACAACATGAAGCTTTGGTGCCAAATAGAAAAGGACAGGATGCGCCCTTTTGTGCCTGCTTCGTACAGAAAAACAATCTTCGACAGTCTTCACTTAACCTTTCTCATCCGGGAATTCGTGCTTCAAAGAAGTTGATATTGGAACGTTACGTGTGGCCTTCAATTACAAAAGACGTTGTCACTTGAACTCGGGCTTGTGTGGATTGTCAAAAATCTAAATTCTTTAAGCACACCGCCCGATACAATCTTTTGTCCAACCACTTTGGTGATTCAATCACGTTCACATTGATCTGGTGGGTCCTCTGCCACCTTCTGAAGGCTTCTTGTATCTCCTCACTTGCATTGACCGCTTCACGAGGTGGACAAAAGCTATTCCTATCACGGATATTATGGCTGAGACTGTGGCACGTGCATTTGTGTCACTATGGGTGTCACGCTTTTGTGTACCTTCGATCATCACCAACGATCAAGGACGACAATTCCAGTGTACCCTTTTCTCTACCTTGACTAAGCTTCTGGGTATAAGGCACATTAGAACGACACCCTATCATCCTGTAAGCAATGGAATTCTAGAAAGGTTTCATCGTTCCTTAAAGCAGTCTATAATGTGCCATGGTAAGCAAAGATGGACTGAATCTCTTCCATTGGTGCTCCTCGGACTGCGTTCTTCATTCAAAGAGGATTTAAAGTGTACATCAGCAGAGCTAGCCTATGTCATGACACTACGCCTGCCAGCTGAATTCTTATCTCCATCAAGTACCATTGATCCTCATCCGTCAGACTTCCTTGACCACCTAAGAGACACTATGCATTCCTTGGCCCCAACACCGGCATCAACTCACAGCAAGCCAGGCTCATTTGTGCACCCATCCCTGAAAAGCTGTACACACGTCTTCGTTCGTCATGGTGGTGTAAAGAAATCACTTCAAGCACCATATGATTGACCTTTTCAAGTGCTACAAAAGACTGACAAACACTTCACCATTTTGATAAATGAAAAGCCAACAACTATTAATATCGATCGCTTAAAGCCAAGTTTTGTAGAGATAGATGAAACTCCAACATCATGTTCCTCTTCCAATACAGTGCCAAAACAACCATCTATGCATAGACATCCTACAGTTCTGACAACAGAATCAGCTCCAGCAGTAGTCACCTGCTCCGGCAGAAAAGTCCGGTTCAACACCAAGTATCTCTAGCCTCAGTGCCTAAGGCACTTGGGGGGAGTACTGTAGTGCGTTATGTCTCGATGGCGAGAATGCGTCTTTGGCATCGAACTTTCACGTGCGCGAATGGCAACGGTTAGGAAGGAGGATGAGCTAAAGAAGGCGAGTAGTTGTACACTAACCACGATCGGTGAACGACGCTTGCTATGACCTATTAATAATCACTCTCAATACTAATGTTTAACTATGTAATTTCTCTCTAATATTTTATTTCTAATTCATTAATAAATATGTAATCTAGTTGATTTAACTTTTATTTTTTATCTCGATTTATAATTAACTTGGTTATCTATATATCTTTCAATCAATTATTATTTTGGCTGCTTTCAAAACAAGGGCTAATTGAGATTTAAACTAAAGAAGCCCCTCCAAAAATTTATGACCCGGGTGAGGAAGTTCTAGGTCTCGACATTATTTTGGTTCCCCCGATATATTTTCTTTTTCCTGGACTTATGGATGTATTGGCAATAATTATGACCTCTGTACAGCTAAAAATTGTATTAGAGATGAAAACAGTTTTTGCTGTTTTCATTTAAAACTTTAGGAATGTGCTGCTTAAATTACAGCAACATCTCGAAATATGTTGAACTAAATCAACTGATTTTTGCTGATTTCAGATAAGTTATGCAGGGAA
Organism: Parasteatoda lunata; assembly: GCA_949128135.1. Classification (NCBI taxonomy): domain Eukaryota; kingdom Metazoa; phylum Arthropoda; class Arachnida; order Araneae; family Theridiidae; genus Parasteatoda; species Parasteatoda lunata. The sequence goes on from OX421980.1 coordinate 81,182,533, forward strand.
AAGTAGTTACGTAAATGCTTTTATCTCATAACATTATATGCATATTTTAATACTTTTTGCTAATGACATTCGTTTAATGTGATATGATTTGTTTTAAAACAATTGTTTTCACACATCAGTTCTTAAAAGTTGAAATGCACCTCTCAGTAGAAAATCTATGACAACCATTTTTATTTCAGGGAATTTAAATAATGATTGAGTAAAAACAATTGTTTTAAAATGTGTCAGGAAATATTTCGATTTACAATAGTTTAGGCGATGTTAGAAACTGTTTCGAGAGTATGGATGGTGTTTTCAATATGAATGTAAACAATAACAATCTCGAGCTCGGCACCTGCTCTAGTTCCGGTTAAAAAGTTTGCAGCTGCTTACTACATGTTATTCTGATAGGCGATGTTTTCAAACGGATAATTTTGTTTTCATCAAAAAAAGTTAATTAGTTAGTTTCTGAGCTCAAATCTGCCGTATTTCATAAGATATCAGTGTTATTAAGTAATTCTGGTGAGTTTAAAGTGAAAATTTGATTTAGTTATTTATAAATATATTGTTAAAAAAGGTGACATGGTTGCTAGATTTTGAATAACTCGCTTTTTGGTAGTTCTGATTTGGCCTCTTTCCATTTGTTTATTACTGTTTATTCTTGTTACAAGCCGTGTACCATCTTACGTTAGTGTTAATACTTTTAGCATTGTAAACACAAGTATTGTTAGCATTGTAAACACAAGTAACAACTAATCAAATGCCACGTTTTCAAGAATCTCAAAACACAATGATGCTAAATGACTTTAAAATACAACAGAAACAGTGACCCGGAAATTTAGGCAGTACCCAGCTTGCAGCGTTCCCTATTGTACAAAACACCATCCATAGGAAACAGAAAAAACTAGTTTCCTGCCATGTATTCATCGATAATAAATTAAGGACTAACAAAACTAATTTTTGACAATAAATTCTAAACTTAACTATGTCGACTAAAAAATAAATTCTTTAAAATTAAATATTAAATATTTAGCTTATTTAAGAATGCTTAAAATTTCTTATAAATTATATAAATCAAGTTACTAAGCGAAATAAATAACGCTGTATTAACATTTCCTAAAAATTGAAGATATTTCGTTCTTTTAAGAGGTCCCTCATTGAAGTGCCCCTGTAGCCCCACACTCCCAGTCCAAACCTGTTCCTGTCGCATAATATTCCGATCGAATTCTTCATGGGAATAAAAAAAAATAGATAATTTTATTTTCGCCCTCTCAACATTCGAATACGCCATCAGGGGAGAAGAACTGTTCCATGTCTAGAGTCTCCCTCCTTCCCTCTCCTCCTCCTCTCAGAAGTATGGGATATTATGATGTTTCCCCTTTCATTAATAAATTCTCATTTAGGTAGGCAAAAATATATTTTAAAATTTCCACGATCCTTACTCTAAACACTATGTTTAATGAAGTTTTAAGTTCCGTATAGTTTCCCAACTTAAAAAATTTTCATCTGTTTGAAAATCGAGACAGAACTAACTTACTTCATAGTCCCAAGACTATCCTAATTGTGAAAGAATGCCTAGTGCTGCCAAAGTTAAAGAGTTTTGCTCTCATTTTATCTAGTAGCATTAATGGACACCTTCCCTCTATCTAGCAGATGTGGACAAATGTTTTACTTGTACAAAAGTAGATAGTTGAAAGCGTATAAGAAAAAATAATTTGAGGAAGGTCGGATTTCAAGCTTTGAAAATCCAAATTAATCCATTTATTTGAGTGGTAATTTTGGTTTCTCGTTGACGGAAAACTATTTTGTCTTGTTTCTTTTCCTTACTGGATAATTATATCATTTATTGCTTTCGAATATTGACAAGTAAATCGTTTTAACTTCGTTTACGTTAGGTTGACATCTTGGTTTTGCTAAAGAAACAGATAACCAATAGCGGCCCGGAAGCATTAGGGTTCGTAAAAATAATCATGGCTTTTATGCCAATTCTTATTCGGCAGAAATACCAATTTCTGAAAGATTAAAATTAACTACTGAAAGTGGGGTTAGAAGTTGCACAATACTTGTGGAACGAATAAACGGACAAGCCAGCATACCAAAATCAAAACTTGTTGAACTTAAAAAAGAATAAGATTTAAAGCTTAAAGGCCCAATCGAATACTTAAAATTCGCAAGCCGTAATCAACTTCTTCTGAGCACGAACATACTGGATATTGCCACTAACGCTACTTCAATAACTGAAATTCTTGGCACACCAGTGAAAGCGGAGATATTAAATGAAAACATTTTCACCAGATTTTCTTGTTAAAGAAATAGAATCAGAAATAGCATTAGATTCCTTAGCCGCGGGTATATCAACCAATTCTAAACTTCAAATTCTAGAAATAATCCGATTCACTAGAAGAGATGCAAACAGATCACTAACATCCACAGTACCTCTCTCTACTCTTGGGCACAGCACACTTGAATAAATAAAAATTTGGTATCAGAAATCGACATCGCATTATTTACTGACTTGTTTCAAATGCACCCATTTTGACCACCCAACAAAAACTTGTATGCTAGGTAAAATATGCACCCGATGCGGGCAGCCAACCGAACACGGAATCTCCAAACACGATCCCTTAAAATGCACAGCAGCTGTACGCTGTGCTCAGTGCTAAGAAGCTCACCCTAGTAAAGACTAGAGATGTCCAACATTTTCTGGAACAGATATTTTGCACCTGTTATTTAATTATACCTGTTATAAAAATAACAGATTACTTCCAAAGGCCTGTTCCAAAATACTAGGCAAAAATTTTAATTCAATTATCTTGGCAAAAATTTATTTTTCTATTTTTTTTTTTTTTTTTAAATGTTAAACTGTTTTTTGGCAATCTTTGTACAGTATATAATAAGGAAAAAAAATCAAGTTATATTTATTATTACAGGGCAGTAGACAGACATTGCGAGGGTCTATACAAGTTTTGTATTTCTAGTATTATAATTTTTTTAGAGCTGTTTTAAATCTAATAATTTAACGAGTAACTTTGCTAAAATCAAATGAATTATTCTAAAATTGTTTATATATAGCTTATTTTCTCTAGTTCAATAGTTAATATTTCTATATATAGTTTTTTTTTTTTTTTCCATATTGCGTGGTGTCACTAGAACTGCATTCAAAAACCATGCCTAGGCAGTCCTGTATTGGTTTGGAAAAAAATTCTACGATAATATTTATAAAAAATACCGCCTATGAAACGTGAGCCACTCTATGAATTCCCCCCCCCTTCCTCGTGTCTTGAAAACTTTGAACTCACCTTTTTTTGAAAAGGGAGAAGCACAGCCTTTGCTGCGGAAGATTTTTATTTATTATTAGATATTTTAAGGTAAACAATATAGTACGCACACTTTATGCTGCTATCTATAATATATATATATATATATATATATATATATATATATATATATATATATATATATATATATATATATATATATATATATATATATATATATATATTAAGGTTAACCCTAAATATGCTAATTAGCTAGCATTAAATATTATACAGAATTGAATCAGACACAAAAACTGTTTTACATGAATAACAATATCTTTTATTCAACAAATTTTGATTTGGGGGGGGAGTCAATATCTGTAAAAAATGGTCCCGACAATTTAAGCAAAAAAGCGGTCGTTTAAATCCTAAGTTTAAGTACAATTAGTATTATTATTCACTTTTTTTTTTCAGTTTATCGCCATATCTCAAGAAGTTTTAAAGCTAGTTGGAAATATTGATCACACAATTATGAAATTTATTTATCCAAAGAAAATTGAATGTAAAAATTAATTTTAAATAATTATCTATTATTGTTGGTTATTTATAATTAGAAGAAAACTAAAATTTAAGCTATGTGAATTTTACATCATTTTAACTGTGTAATTTTAAAATGCAAAATTTGAACAATATTGATCCAATCGTTTCAAAGTTAAAAAAATTTCAAAAAGACATGACTTCTTTCGAATTTTGCATTGTGTCATTTAAAATTACATAGTTTAAAATGATACATGAGTTAATGTGCCTTGGTATTCAAAATTGTTTCAACCATTATTAAACAAAATCGTATAAATTAATAAATAATTTCAAAAAGATTACATTGTATTTCCCTTAGTTAAACAAATTTTATAATAATGAATAAAAAAATTTTAATTCGTCTAATTTATTTATTTATTTATTTATTTATTTTTTTTTTTTTTTTGCATGGAATACGTAAAAAGTAAAATTAACAAGCTTAAATAGAATTAAAAGGAAAAGCAAATAATCCTAATTCATCGAACAAAGGATCGGCTTAGTCAAAGAATTTGACTTATTATAGATAGCACTTAAAACGTGAAAATCCGATCAATAGAACAAAATTTTTTCAACAGTCTTTTTTTTCCCTCCCTGGAATATTTCTAAACTTAAAAGCAATTTATAGACTTTAAAAAACTGTTTACTTGTGTCAGCAAGAATTAAAAACTTCTCGCGTGAGTAGCATACGTTGTAGTTCATTTATGTCACGCTAGAGCTGCACAATGGGCTATTGGCGACGGTTTGGGAAGTATCCCTGAGGATGATCTGAAGACATGCCATCACAATTTTGATCCTCTGCAGAGGGGATGGCACCCCCGCTTCGGTAGTCCGACGACCTGCACGCGAATTCGAGCCCTTTAAAGTGAACGAGGACCCATACCGCACACCCTCGGTTCCTACGCGGACTGATCCAAGTGGTCACCCACCCGCACACTGACGGCAGCCAGTGGTGCTTGACTTCGGTGATCTGTTGGGAACCGTGTAGTAGAATTTAACGATTAGTCCACTGCGGGACGTGATTAGCATACGATAAGTTTTGTAACGTGCATGTGAAATCATGGTAAGTCACAATTTCTGTGTTTTCATAGTCTAAAAAATAAAAGAGCTCTAATAGAAATCATAAAATTTAGTTCCAATAAAACTAAATGTCGTTCTATAAACTTAACTTTAAATATTAATTCCAATCATAAATTAATAATAGCAGTTAAATTTCGTTTCGCTAAAATTATTTTGCGTCCGAAGTAAATCATTACATGCCTTTTTTTTTTTTTTTTTTTTTTTCACTCCTAAGAAAATAATTATTCTGAAATTATATTGTTAAAATACATTTAGGGTGTCTTAAATTTCTTAATAAAAAATAGCCTTGTTAAGGTTTAAATAAAAAAAAATTAAAATTATTGATAGTCCACTACTAGCCCTTGTAGTTCTACTTCTGTGTCTTAACAACCTATTATTAATAAAACTACCACCTAATATTTTAAACATGCTCTATCGGAACAGCCTGTTATTTTTTTCACAGGCTAGTATTTTGGAACAGGAAATATTTTATCACAGCTAGTATTTTGGAACAGGCGATATTTTGGAACAGGCTAGTATTTTGGAACAGGGAATATTTTTTCACAGCTAATATTTTGGAACAGATGGTATTTTGCCACAGCCTAGTATTTTCGAACAGGTGAAACAGGTTAGTATTTTTGAACAAATTTGTATTTAAAAGTAGGCAAGAATTTTGTGATAGCCTTACCTGCTAGTTTGCAGGTTAAGTTTATTTGCAGGAATGTCGGGTACGTGGTGACCTGTCCCCCCAGCCCTTTTGATGCTCGGGCATATAGGGGGGAGGCAGGTTGCTTATAATTGCATTTTCCTTGTTTTAATTTTTTTTTCTTCTGTGATACAAAAAGTAGAAGCATTCAAATATTTTTCCTAATTTTGATATTGATACATATTTCCTACATGTAAAATAGAAAAATATTTCTCACAAATTTCCTACAAAATACGAGTCTTATTGTCTCAATTCTTATGTCCTTGGTCTTATTCTCTCTCTTTTGCATTTTTTTGTTCCTTCTTTTTTTAAGACAATAAATATTTTAACTTTTTATTCCCTTATAAGAAGGAGGTGATAAAATATTTAACTATATTTAGTATGCGAATTCAAGCTATATTTAAACACTTCTTTGTATGCAAGCTATATTATCAAACACTATATTTTTTCTCCCAATCTTTATCCTTTTTTATTTCGTCTACTTTAAAATGCTGAACTTATGACGAAGCATGAAGGGGTAGTATAATAGTACAAAGAAGATGAAGGGTAGTAGAATAATATGTTATTTTTTTTTTTTTTTTTTTTTTTTTTTCAAGAAAAAAAAGAGAAACAATTTTTAACTTTCAGTCAAAGGGAGCATAAAGTTGTCGATTATGGACTCTAAGACTAATTACATTGACATTATTTTTATTAGGAAACTATCTAATGGATGTTTGAGTTAAGCAAAATATTTTATGAATGCGATTTAATAATGAAGTTTAGTAATATACTTCATTATTAAATAAGGGTGAAGTTTAGGGGTCATTAAATAAATACATATAATGAAAAATTCAGAATATTTTTTTTTTTTTTGAAACAGTGAATTGCTCATTATAGAGTAACTACGGCCTACATTTACATAAAAATGCTCCAATGTTTTTTTTTTTTTTTTTTTCCTCTCTTTTTTCCGACTACTGTATTTACTGCATTAATTACAATCGTCTTTTGGATACGAGCCGCGATGGCTCAGGGGATAGAGCGTTCGCCTTCCAATGAGGCGAACCGGGTTCGAATCCCAGTCGATACGAATTCCGCATCCGGCTTGCACTGACCACAGTGCTGAAGTGAAATATCCTCAGTGGTAGACGGATCATGGGTTAGAGTCCCCTTGCCGTCAGGCTAACCGTGGGAGGTTCTCGTGGTCTTCGAAGTTTAGGGGTCATTAAATAAATACATATAATGAAAAATTCAGAATATTTTTTTTTTTTTTGAAACAGTGAATTGCTCATTATAGAGTAACTACGGCCTACATTTACATAAAAATGCTCCAATGTTTTTTTTTTTTTTTTTTTCCTCTCTTTTTTCCGACTACTGTATTTACTGCATTAATTACAATCGTCTTTTGGATACGAGCCGCGATGGCTCAGGGGATAGAGCGTTCGCCTTCCAATGAGGCGAACCGGGTTCGAATCCCAGTCGATACGAATTCCGCATCCGGCTTGCACTGACCACAGTGCTGAAGTGAAATATCCTCAGTGGTAGACGGATCATGGGTTAGAGTCCCCTTGCCGTCAGGCTAACCGTGGGAGGTTCTCGTGGTCTTCCTCTCCATGTAACGCAAATGCGGGTTAGCTCCATCAAAAAGTCCTCCACGAAGGCAACTTTCTGCCAATACTTGATCCAAGAGTTCCCTTGTCTTCTGGATTGGGTTCAAAATTACAAGGCTACGGAGTTGAACATTAGTAGCCGTAAACCCATTAAGTTGGGTCGGCTGTTCAACGCCGGTTATAAAATAAAATCGTCTTTTGGGGATCATCTAATCAAGTAGTTTACTTCGAGAATCCATGCACCTCTTTACGCCATTGGCCCCCTAATAACTTTCAGTTCCTTTTCGACCGTGACCTTCAAGGTTACGAATCGACTCTCTCAATATCTTTACATGAAGGCGTGTCCTTTATTTCCCTCATAGTTATTTGTTGTAGTAATTCAATCAATGTTCTATGTGAAGAGTGATTTGTCATTGTGTTGAATTTCGTCCACTCGCATAGAAATAGATGTCTCTCTGCCTATTATTTTGTTGCTTAAAAGATTTATTTATTTTGAATTATTGAAAAAAATAAATAAATATTTTTAAATGATAATATTCTGCAGGAAAAGAAAATATCTATTACAGTTAATTTGGCGAATTTCTTTTTTTTTAATGTTTTGAATTTTCCTTTGACATTAAAATTACCATTAAGGCTACATAGTATGTGATATTGTGAAATTAATGTGCTAATTGTTTTGAAAGAAAAATATCATTTAAATAATCCAAGAAAAGTTTGGAATTGTTAAAAAGGCTTGTTTCTTTAAAAATTATGCTAAATTCGTATACTGATGTTTATTTTGAATATTTACTTTTAAAAAAATGTTTAAAAGTCTGGGATTATGCTCTATTTATATTTAATTTGCTAAATTTTTTAGCTGGTGCAAATTACTAAAGCTCAATCAATTAAATTTTAGTATAAATATTTTTTTTGTTTAAAACTATAAAATGATGTTATTCGAACTATTTAAAAAGTTGCGACGAGGTTGCAATGCATGCAGTTAGACTATTTGTATGTATTAGCTTATATTTAATTTTATTTTTGTTCAACTTAAAATTCTAGAGGACAACTAAGCTCTGTTTTTTTTTTTTTTTTTTCCCCCTTTTTGTCAAATGAAAAATAATATTGGTTATTCTGCCACATATACAGAATATAATGTGCAACTCCTATATTGTTTTGATTTAAAAAATAATACACTATGTTGTATTTTAAATTCAGAGATTAATTTATTTATTTTTTTTAAATTTATAATTTATCTCAATATTTATGAAGTTTCATTTTTCCCCTCATGTAGAAATGAAAAGATTCTAGTTATATCGTCAAACAGAATGTAACAGGGAGCTCCTAAATTCTTTTTATTTAGAAACAATGTACATTGTAATATTCAAAACTTTTTTAATTCTCTAAGCTTTCTAAATTATTTTATGCTTGTTAAAAAGAGGCAAATTTTGTGAAAGAATTTTTTCTGCGTCACTCATTTTTCCTAAAAGTGCATTAAAAAGAACTATATTTTGTAAAAAAAATTATTGTTTCTATTATTATTTCTTGTATTTGATTACACTAACAAATCCTGTTGAAGTGTTTTCAACCATTTTGAACTACCCGATCTAAAGTATAATAACAAAAAATATGTATACATAAAAAAGGACGAAATCTAGTTTTGTTCACCGAGCCTAAACAATAGAGAATAAAACAAAAATTAATATTTAACTGCTTTCTTTTTTTTTAAAAAATAAGTAGAAAAAAACTTCGCGATATTTTCTTACTCTTAGAAAGAAAAAATACTTTTCCTAACAACTTTGTCACATTAATAGAAAAATATGTATCTGCTACAAAAATACTTGGCATTCTAAACTATCTTTCAAATATAAAAAAGTGGAAACTTTTTTCCTTAGACCTGTTATTTTGGAGCAGCTGGAACCTGTTATTTGAAAATACCTGTTATTGCCTATCACTAGTACAGACACCAAATGTTCAAAATCAGGAAAATTCCGGGTAAAATAGGAAAATCACCTAACAATAGCAGAAGCTATGTGCTTTTATCACTCCAAACCTAAAAAATCCTACGCTCAAATCACATCCTCCGAGTCCCCATCCACATTTGTGACTAAAAAAGAATTCCAACTTGCATTTCAAGAATTAGCAACCTCCTTAACCAAAATGATAACTCATGCTCAACAGATTGCACAGACATTGCAAAAACTCTGATTGAGTCTTTCTCTAATCAAACATCCCTAGTCACATTAATGAACGGAATTTTGATTGATTGCAGTCGCAGAAACCATTTTCGAAGTGAAACATAAAATGCAATTTTCTCTCCACCAAATTCGACATGTAGTAAGGAATGAAACCTTGAAAAAGTTCCGGAAAAAAGCGCCGCCATTAGACGAATTGCTGACAATTTCAGTTTCAATATATTCAACAAACCCATCCCCTGAGTCCAAAACCTTTGAATTCTCGGCCTACATTTCTCTATCTATTTCTCTAATCATGACCTTTCACTATCACTTCATAGTGTTGAAACAAAAAAACTTAAAAAGGAACTTTCTGTGTTTCACTGCATCTCTAGCACACGCTAGAAGGCTCAATCAGATCACCTGCTCCCAATTGCCAGCTCTTGTATCAAGAGTGTCCTTGACTTTCGAAGCCCGAAGACATATCTTTTATTTCTAAAGCCAAACCGGTCTACGAAACTTAGACGTATTATGCAATACTGCCCTTCGTGTGGCAACTGGTGTGCCTTAATGGACCCCCATTCCACTTCTTAACAAAGAAACGAAAGTTAGTACTCTAGCTTCACGACATAAATGGCATTCAGCAAAATTCTACTTCCGACACATCTCCCTCCATTCATCTTCTACAGCTTTCCATCAACTACATCTCCCTCCATCCCGCTTTCCACAAGATAAAATTTCTCCACTTATACCTTTCATGCATAGATGGATGACCAGCATGAACTCTTTTCATGATAACGTTTTTAAATTCCACCCTTCAACTCAAATTCCTTAAAACGTCTCAATTTATCTTGATAATTTACCATTCCAAACTAAGCATTTACTCCCGCTACAGGTTTGAGCTCTATTTGAAGAATTTCGTAATCGGAATCTTGCAAATCGTATTGTTCTGGCAACCGATTGATCTAAACAATCACACAAAACTAGCTTGAGAATACACACTTCCAAAGGGTACACGATCTCAGGTCAGCTTCCTCCATATACATCGGTCTTTACAGCCAAATATTAGCCATTTTCTTAGCGCCCCGCAGTGGAATGATCGTTAAGACTCGATTCCCATCAGATCATCGAAGTCAAGCATCACTGACTGCGGTCAGTATGCGGGGGGTGACCACTTGGACTAGTCTGCGTAGAGACCGAGGAGGGCGTGCGGTATTGGCCCTCGTTAAACTGTTCAACCGTAAAGTGCTTGACTTCACATGCAGGTCGTCGGGCTACTGAATCAGAGGTGCCATCCCCTATGCAGAGGATTAAAATTGTGATGGCACGTCGTCGGATCATCCTCAGGGATGTTTCCCAGATCATCGCCAATAGCCCATAGTGCAGCTCTAATGCGACGTAAATGAACTACAACTACAACAACAACAGTTTTCTTAGCACTCAAACATTGTTTTGCAAGCAACGACCACTATATATATCTAACGGACTACAGTTCGATTCTTATGTCTCTCACCAGAAGCCCCCCCAAAATCTCTGAGAATCCCTCTTCTTCGTCTTGACCAAATTACCAAATCAAGTATGACAGTTGGATCCACGTCCCTTATTTGGGTTCCTTCCCACACATGAATAAAAGAAAACGAACAAGCAGACCAGCCTGCTAAACAAGTGCTAAACCAAAATTTTATCTCACATCTTTCATCACTTCAAAACCTTCACTAAGCCTTCCTCAACCTCAAGGAAGCGCTCAATAATGAACTCGGTGTATAGAAGGGTTGAAAACACTTCCTCTCCTTCCCCCATCTAGAAGGATCTCAACTGATTAGTGAAACCGTCCACTAACCACCTCCCGAAATCTTGATCTTTAATTGCCATTCTCAGAACTAAATCTCTTCCAACGATCTTACACAAGTGCAAACTGATACAAAGCCGAAAATGCCCTTACTTATTGCTTTGGTGTCGACACGAACGAGTACTTCCTCCTAGAATGTTAATCATTCCAGAATGCTCATAATAAACTTTACCAATACCTCCAGAATCCAGCATTTACCAATATCGTGAACTTGTCCTTCAATCATCGGAACAAACTCCAATCCCTCTACAAATTCTTCTAAGCTACAAACCGCTTCTGACCTTTACTACAACTTTATGCCATCTATGAAGACTCTACAGTAAGCTCCATTAATAGAAATACAAAGCTATAAGCTAATGCAAAGAACTTTCGCACTCTTCTGCAATCTCCAAATAATTTGGCGCCAATATTTATTTGGATGTTGATGCTTCGGTCTTTTTAATCACGCTTTGAAAATAATTTCAACTAAGTAAGTTTGAGTTGAATTTAAATAGTGGTGCAATAAGGGAAAAAAGAACACAATTTAAAATAGCTTTAGGAATGATATTTAAGAATTACTTGTAGGAAAAAGGATTTGTAGACAGAATTGGGTTTTTAAAAATAATTTTTATCAGGGCTTGATAAAAAGAAACATGGGAAATATTATTAACCCATGTTTATATATATATTGGAAAGTCTTATTTTAATATTTCCAGCTAACACATATTTATCTTGTTTTTATATTATAATTAGCATAATTAACACTATACATTAATGGATAATATAGGATACATAAGCAAGTAGCTAACCACTGGTCAAGTGATATAACAATCACATGCAAAACATTTACCCTTCCACATTATAACATATTGGAGTCATGATTACAAATAACTTGCTAATTTTGATATTCAAATAGTGTCAAGTAAGAAAGATTAAAGAGATTCTTTAATAATATGTATATTATTCAGATTTTAAAATTCTGTATAAAAATAAAATAATAGTTTTTTTTTTTATATATATATATATAATTTGATGTGAAAAACAAAACTTTCTGTTAGATATTATACTGGATTTAATTTCAAGTTATTCTTTTAATACCTATTGCAAAACAATTGCGTTGGTTATTTTTAACTTTTCCCATTTGATCCAATTTTTAACTTTCAAACAAATTAGAATTTAAAAAACAATTGCAATTAATTTCTGAATGAAATTAAACATCTCAACACGACAAATTTCATCCCTGTGTATGTGTCTGATGCTATTAATTCAAATTTAACAGTTGATTATTCTTATACTAATAACCAAATTCTTTTTTATTACATTGTGTTCCTTGAACATTTTTTACAAGACTTCTTAGTTTCAATTTTCTAGGTCTTATAGTTCTTGCTCTGTCAAACGTAACGTAAAGTTCACCTATAATGTCACTGTAAAAAATAAAACAAATCACTATAAAAACTTTTAAAGCAAATTGAAATTTAAAAAAAAAAAAAATCTTGTGTTAAGTTCATAACCAAACATTATCCTTTTATAAAAAAGAATTTCATCTTTGTAGCTCTACAATTGTATTCCCGCTGCCTGCAGAGTGATGCGCATGTTATTTTTTGTACAAGTTTAGCTGTTTATAAATCTCGGACTAATTACTCATTTTTTATGCCATGGTAATCCCTATACAATTTTTAACAAACACCTTTTTGATTTCAAGTTTCTCTGCCAAAACAGAAGTAGTAGAGACTCTCACAACTGTTTAATAAAAAGAACGTTTTCTTTTATAGCAGCACACTAACTTAACACGTTAGCTAGAAGTTTATATTCTGATTATTTTTTAATATAAATGTTTTTTTAAATTTTGAATGATTTTTTTAATATTTCTACCATGATAACCAATAAAATCCATTTCATACAAGATATAATTTTTTCATTACTTAATTTAAATGTAGCATTTGTTTTTTTTTTGTTTTTTTTTTTTGCTTGTTTCATTAGAATGCATTTGTTTAAACTATTTTGATTTTCAAATAGTTTTTTAAAATTTGGAAGATCAGATTGCCAAGAATATGAATAAAAGTGGGAGATTATTACACTTAGTAAAAATTTCATTGTATATATTTATGTGTGTGTGTACAAAACATAGAGAAAAAAATGTAGATAAAACATCGAAAAAATATAATGTTTTGATAAAAGATACGAAGAAAAAAATTGGATTGCTAGGGATAATAAGAAAGAGATATAATCTTGTCTTCAACTCATAAGATTATATCCGAAAAAAGAGAGTGTTCAGATGTAGTCGTATGAGCTGATGACAAGATCTTTATATTGATGATATTTTCCTTATTTTATTTTCCAGGTTTTTAATTTATTTTATTTAAATTTTTGAATATTTTTTTTTAAATCTTTTAATTTTTATCTTCTTCTCCTTTAGAAAAAATTATATTTTTCTTGTGTTTTCTGTATATTTTAAACTTATTTATTGAGTTCTATGTACTTGCAGCTTATGGGCAGTAAATAAAAATTATTAGTATATTTCTTAACCTTCATCGCTGATCTCTCTTTTCTTTTATCATTTTTGTCTTTATTGTGTTATATATATATACTTAAAAAAACCTTGTGCCCCTCAAAAATTTCCTTCACACTATGCCTATGTAGATAAGTAATGTATTATAATTCAGTAATATATATATATATTTTAATCTTATACTTTATTTTTGTCTCATATTTAAATCATTTATAGTATTAAATTTTCGTTGCCAAAATAAAAAAGTTTATGAACTGTTAAAATCAAGTCACATTTATCAAACAATAAATTGATATTTGTAAAGAAAACTAATTAGAAATGATAAGAATAACCCTCTTGGTGGATTTTTTTTTTTTTTTTTATCAAGTGGGCCCACTTGGGCAAACCCTGATCGTGACTCACGAGTTTTGAATTTAAATAGATATTGTTTTTGCTGATTTAATCGTACTGCAATTTTTTAACTTCACCTTTTATTTTGAAGGAAAAAAAATGTTTAAGGAAGGAAGGAATTCTGATTTTAAAGACTCCCAAAATGAAGGATCTATGATGGGACTTCAAAATTCATGCCTTGAAGAATTAAGATTAATAATTGCTAGGTAATGAAGTTAACTTTTTTTGCCTGCATATGTATTTTTGTATCCTCTAATTTTCTTAAAAATTTGTGTTATTAAGTACATTTAAACAATATTTTTCTTCCAGAAATATATATATTTTCTTCATAAATATTTTTCTCCAGTTAATGGTAAAATATTTTCAAAATATTTAATTATTAACTTATAAGCTTTATTTATGAACACCAGCTATTGTTAAAGAAAATTAGGCTTTTTTATAATTAGAAATTACTATACCTGTTAGCTGCTATGAAGATATGTTTACCATTTTTTTAAAGCTCTTATTGGTTTAGCAACTATAACAAATTACAGATAAGTGTAAAACTTCTAGTTTTCAAATGCTTCATTTAAAATTTAATTATAAATTGTTTAATAAATCAAAAATAATGTCTTAAAAAAAATTAATATTCAGATCTTATTAAAAGTTTTTGGCTAAAGTGCCAAAAATTTCATTTTGTGTTATAAAGTTTTTAACTAAAAAAAACAATGATCTATAATTTTACTCTGTGGCAGTAATTCTCAAACTATGCTTGGTCTAAAAATTTTTCCAGTGCTCCATGAAAGGTGGAGCATGTTTAAAATTAAGAAAAACATGAAATATGTTTTAAAGTTTAAAATATATATATTTATAAACAAATTATTATGGTTTTTCACATTTCGTGTGTAACAAAAAACACTGAGTAAAAATATTTTGTAACCCTTAAGATGATACCTTGATAAATTGTGTAATAAAGGAAGTCATTGTCGTTATTCAACAAAACAAATTTATGTCAAAATATAACGCTATTCAAATGACAACTAAATAATCTCGGTGCAGGATCAAAATAACCTCATTTTTCTCTTTAAATTTGTGTATATAGCAGTCATAATTACATGTCTATGTATTAAAAATAATGTTTTGTCATTCTAAGTCTTCTATACATTTGATTTCTTGCCTTCTACAAGTGAAAGAATCAAGTATGACAATTATTCTTTTTGATAATAATAAAGAAAAACAGAACAAACCATATATTTTCAAACAAATAATAAAACCTCAATTCATATTTTTTTTGAAAAATGGCATTTTATCTGATAGATTTATACTTACTTATCCTCTACGTGCCTTTGGGCACTTAAGGCCTCTAGCATGTCCCTAGCAATGGATCTTGCTTCCTCCCAGCTAGATATTCTACATTCTTTTAATTGGCCCAAAAACATGCGCTGGATAGTCAGTCTGGGTCTTCCTCTTGTTCTTTTACCATCAGGGGCCCATGTAAGCGCAACAGATGTAATTTTTTCTTTGGGCATTAAGGATATGTCCGAGCCAGCTCCATCTTCGTTTTTTAATTTCATCCTCTATTGTTTTTATTTTAGCTTTCTTTAATAGATTTTGATTTGATACTTTGTAAGGCCAGAAAATTTTAAAAATAAATCTTAAACATTTGTTTTGAAAGGTTTCTAATTTTTGTATTTCGATCTTAGTCTGTTTCCAGGTTTCTGTGCCATATAATAGTACTGCTCTAACAATAGCTTTGTAAACAACTATTTTTGTCTTTATTTCAATATTTGACTCTCTCCAAAATTTATGTAATCCCTTAAAACATGTTCTTGCTTTGATTATTCTCTGTCTAATATCTTCACTACTTCCACCTTTTTTATCTACAATAGAACTTAAATAGTTAAATGACTCTATGTCATCTATTTCGTGATTTTCGATTTTAATTTTGTCATTTTTCTTTTGATTTATTCTCATTACTTTAGTTTTCTTCTTGTTTATAAATAAACCTACACTATTTGAATATTTGTTGAATTTGTCTGTTTTAAGCTGAAGGTCTGTACATTTGGATGAAATAAGTACGATGTCATTAGCAAAATCAAGGTCTTCTAAAGTAGTTGTGAAATTCCACCTTATTCCTCTTTTTTCATCTTTCAAGCTGTTTCGCATAATCCAGTCTATCACCAGTATAAATAAAAATCCTGATAAAACACATCCCTGTCTCACGCCAGTTTTTACCAAAAAGAATTCAGTTAATTCTCCATTTACTTTAATACATGCTTTGCTGTTATCATACATATCTTTGATTATGTTAATATATTTCTCTGGTATATCATAAAGTGATAAAATTTCCCATAATTTCTCTCTCTTAACTGAATCAAAGGCTTTTCTGAAATCAATAAAGTTTAAATATAAAGAGGTGTTAAATTCTAGGCTTTGCTCAATGATATTTCTAAGTGTGAAGATTTGCTGCATTGCTGATAGACTTATGACACATGTAAATAGTGCATTTTTACCTTTCAATCTGACTTAAGTTTGAGAGCCCATAATCAGAGCGGAAAATTTGAAAACGACAGTAGTTGAAATCTTGATCATCTGAGAAATAACTCTGCAGCTCTGTTAAAATTTATTTATCATAAATCAATTTTTCACTTTCATATTCTAAATTATCTATACAGTGTTCCCTCGCCGCTTCGCGCTTCATGTTTTGCGGTTTCAGTGCTTCGCGGGTTTTTCCAAAATATTCATCAAAAAATAAAAATGAAAATATACAACCATGTCGGCAGCCACATTGCGGAAAGGATGCGTGTTGATGCGCGAGAGAGAAGAATCCCTGCATGTCAAACAAAGAGATGAGTTGTCACAGGGTACATATAATACGGGTTCTCAGAAAGGTAAGGCTTCAAGGCTCACAAGGACCGTATGACTGTCATCACGGCTGGCAATGCTGCAGGTTTTATGCTTAAGCCAGGCTTTATTTATAAAGCCACATATCCACGGGCAATAAAAAACAAAAATACGGCTCTATTGCTCGTGTTCTGAATGCATAACTCCAAGGCCTGGATATCGAAAGCTCTCACCCTTAAATGGTTCCTCCATTGCTTCATTCCCCAGGTGAAGCTGTATCTGGCCCTTTAAGGTCCTTATCCTGATGGACTGTGCAGGAGGCCATGCAACGGACCTGCAATATGACGGTGAGCAGATAGAGTTTCTGCCTCCGAACACTACACCTCTAATTCAGCCGATGGATCAAGAGGTGTCATTCGTGCTTTTAAAGCACTCTACACGCGGTTTTGTAATTAACTTAATTAATTAGCACTGACACGTTTAAGTAAATACTTATACTGTTGTAATTTTTGTCTTAAATGTGTAAAGTATAAATACTGTTTACATATTTAAATCATTCGTGTACCCGCATACACGAAATTCCTATTGGCAAATCCTACTTCACGGTTTTTCAGCTTTTGGGGAAGGTTCTGGTCCCCATTAACCGCGAAAAACGAGGGATCACTATATTACTGATATAACTTATGTTAGATATTCATCTTATTATTAAATTAATTTTGTAGATTTCTGTAAAACTTTTCACTGCTAGGTTTTTTTTTTTTTTGTCCAGCAAAATGAAATCAAATTATATCAACTATTTGTTGCAACATAAATTTAACAGAATTTAAATGTTTAATGTGGTGAACATTATTTCTCAATATTATTTTTTAACATTATACACAATAACTTATCTATATTCCACAATTTATTTTTTTAGTGTTACTTGGGATAATCCTGTAAGCAATACTCTATTCAGGGTATGTATCATTATTTTTTTAAATTAATAAGGCTGAATTTGTTTATCAAGAAAACTTTAGAATATAGTTTAGAAAGAATAAGTTTATTTTTACAACAAAACTTTTAATGAACTGTTGGAATTGATATTAATTTTGATGAAAGTTCATAAAAAATCTGTGAGAAAATAGATTTTGCAAAGTTTACTATTGCATTACTACAATAATCAGGATGAGTCTATTAAGAAGCTTTTAGTACATACTGTTATATCATCTTATACTATTGAATCAATGGCTCATCTTTGAGCGAAGAATCAGAGTGTTTATTACACTGATCAGTCGATAAATAAAATTCATTTTGCTGTTGTGCCAAAGCAAATTTCGACCAATCACAGAGTGGGTTCTATTCACATGACTTTTCCAATTCATATTTTCGTTTTGATAATCATGACAACTACAATTGCTGTGAGATCATGTTTCTTTCTTTTTTTCTTTTTTTTTTTTCTCTTATAAAGAATTTTTAGTGCTTGAGATTAAGTTTTTTCTTATAAAAGATTGAAAAAAATTTAAGTATTAGGAAAATACTTATTATTACTTTTAGCAATCAGAATGGTCAAGGCTAATGAATGCCATTATTAGATTTCACTTGTGTGGTATACCCTACAGTGATGTTTTTTTAAGGCTAAGTGCTATTGCCCGGTTTACCTGTCACATGTATTTTTTAAGGGTAAGTACCACTACCCAGTGTGCATTTGCCTGGCATATCCCATGCCAATGTGTTATTTTAGGTTAAGTGCTCAAATCAGTTTCTGTGAAGTGGCTCTGTTGTCAGAAGTCTGCAGAATAGCGATGGAGATATTTTATGACGATCTATGATGGAGATATTTTATGACGTGTGATAACCAGTGTAGAAAAAAATGGGAATTCTGTGAAGGATAAGATTTGAGGATTTGTTCAATTTCTTTTAGCAGATTTGCTGTTTGAAGAAATTAAATTTTTTAATTCAATTTACTTATATCGATCGACTATTTAATGCAGACAATGAAATAAAAAAAATTTGAAAGTAGTAAAACTATTTTACAAAAATATATCAATTTTTTCATTTAAAAGTTCAAATTTCATTGAAGCGGAATATAAAATAATTGCCCACAACAATGGATTAGTTGTACTTAATCTTTTTTTTCTTCATGTGCTTTGTTAGTGTTAATTTCATATTTCTCAAAGAAATGTTACAATAAAACATGCAGTAAAAGTTCCTTGTAACTAGTAGAGCATATTATGATACATTCGCTATTCTGACTAGTTCAAGTCACCATCAAAATGCTAATATAAAATTTTTTTGTTTATAATGAGTGAATAATTACTAGTGTTCTATTGCAGTGTTTTTTCTTGAGGCAAATACATTTTCTGCTCTTTAAGTGACCAATATTCTACTAAAAAGAGATGAATGAGAGGCATTTTTGTTCAATTCTGTTATTAATGTAGAAAAGTGAACATCATTCCACCTTATTTCCTTCTTATAATCATAACCTTTCCTGACTATTATATAACCTGTGTGAGCAGAGAAAAATTCTTTTCTATTTTTAAGAAGGCTGCCACATACTTCAATAGACAGGGGTCTATCTATGTTTTTAGAAGAGGTACCTATTTTGTGAAAATTAAAAATTATATTAAAAGTTCAACGCAAAAATATGGTAAAATAAGGAAATATTTTCAAAAATTGTCACTACAAATAAAAATCATTAATGGCTGGTAAATTTCTATATATATATTTTTCCCATGTGTTCAAAAATAATTTTGCTATTGTAAAGTTTTGGGCTTAAAATTGTATCCAAATTTAAAAATCATTGTCCGTGATTAAATTTTAACTTGAATTTAATAAAAACATACATTTAACAGTACTAGCACTAAAAGTTATCTTCATTCTGAAAACATTTTCGACTGGGTCATACAGAAAAAAGTTTCACAAAGAAAAAAAAAGTTTCATAAAGAAATTAAGGTCTAATAGAGTAATGTTTAAAATAATAGTTTGAATTTCAACTTGCCGTAAACTTTACAAAGGGGATAGTCATTTTAAAAAAAGAAGAAGAAGAAGCTTGCTTTAATATGGCATATGCGATAGGTTAGGCTTAACAATCGCACTAACTGGCCAAAAACGTGCTACCTGTTTGTAGAAGAGTTCCTTTTACTCAGAAAAGCTCCTTTATCTCTCTCCATAGATTGCAATGAGAACGTGGTTTGCACGGTACTAGCGCTTTTTTTCCATTCCAATTAAGAAATGGAGTAGCTGGCGCTCCTTTTCTCCCATGGTGTTTTGGAATCCAGGCATGGGGAGGAAAAGCGCTTTTTTTACAAATCACGCGAGAAGTGAATTCTTCTACTACATCATAATAGCAATCTATGGGAAAAGTTCCGTTGCAGATTGAAATGCGTAATCAACCTGGGGTTAATCGTTTTTACTAATACAACAACAAAATTTTAAGAATGGGGGGGGGAAGAATCATAGAACTTGCTTTTTTAAAAGTATTTTTAGAAGCTATTGTTTTTCCTCAAGTTGAATTTGTGAAGGTATCGCTAAACGGTAGTAATTTGGCATTGGACAGACCCCTGATAGAATTTTTTTTTTTTACCCTCATGTCTACTATGCTCCCTTGTTTTTCTTAGCTTCACAGCTAACTATTGAAATCAGTATCCAACGTTATTGATGATGTCAAACGCTGTTGCAGTTTAATTTTTTCCTTGCAGCTTATAAATTTCTCAGTGTAGTCTCCAATCTGTTAAAAAAAATTATATGTATTTTAATCGAAATAATTTGTCACTAAAAAGAAATGTGTCTTCTTATTTTTTTTTTTTTTCCATTGTTATATTTCTACTGAATAAGTTTACTTGCTTATTACAACAAGTTCTATAACGACAATTCCATTTGCTGTCGTGAATTGTCATTTTAACAGACTTTTACTGTATTTAAATTGTTTTTTTTGTTTTTTTTTTTTCTACTTTTTAAACGAATTTCTGGTCTTTGGGATGATCTGATGGGAAGTCTTTTTTATAGTTGAAAATAGTTACATATTCTACAATCTTTTGGTGAACAAATAAAATTTTTAAAGTAATTTTAATATTTTACTCTTTCATTCTGAAGTTTTATTGTTTGTTGTCTTGATTAAAATGGAAGTAACTTGCACTTCTTTTTTACACTTATGTTAGGGTAAGTTCTTAGTTCTCTTATTGGACAATTTACTGCCCTGTCTGGAGTCCAAAAGCCCATTTAAATCAACATTTGTAATCTGTGCAGCTCAAGTAAGTTTTCAATAATTTGTCCAACGGATTTTTTTATTTATTGTTAGATTTTGCTTATAACTTTTTAAATTGCACCATTCTATTCAAAATTTTAAGTTTAAGTGTTTTACAGTTAATTATAAGCTAAGTGTTACTAACTAAATAAACTTTATTTCATACTTACTTTTTTTTAATTGCATAAACTAATAAACCCAATGCCAAGAGATAGGATCATTCACCATTCTGCATAATCTTAACTATTTATCAGTTATTAATTTTCATTGTGTAGTGAGTCAAAAAAAAAAACATTCTATAAAACTAATTTTGAACTAATAATTGGATTTCTATGTAATAATAAGGAATCCTAATAATTTAATATATCCTAATAATTTTTTTCTGTTGGCTTCTATTTTCCGATATTTTAGTGGATTATTTAAAAAAAGAAAAGAATGTAGTGTGGGGTTTAACTTAAAGTTATTTCCTTTGTGTACACTACAAATAACTGTGATGCTTCACATCAATTTAGCATCAATGAGAAATTGATTTGAAAATGTAGAAAGTAATGGGCTGAGTTGAGAAAAATTTTAACATTAAAAAGAGTTCTATGCCATGGGACAGCTTCGTTCCCGGAGCTGGAAAAAACTCTTAATTATTGGGTTTTGGACTGTAAAAAAAATGGCTATGTTGTTACGCAGACTGGTATATGTTTGAGCTTGCAAAAGAGGTAGCTTTCAACACAGGTGAAATTTTTTGTGCATTAAGTGGCTGCTGTACACAGTTTATGAACTGATATGTATTATGCTTATGACAGTACACAAAAATTTACGAAAGCTGCCCAAGGACCTGGACAAAAAAAATGACAGGATTTCAACGATATATTATAAGGAAAAGAAATTTCTTTTGAACTTTTTTGAATAAGGAATATGGACAGGGTATCTGCTCACCTGGAAAGTCATGAGAAATCATGGAAAGTCATGAATTTCGGTATTGAACAAAATTTGTCATGAAATTTCTTGATTTTTAACTATTTTTTAGAAAAAATCATGGAAAGTCATAGAATTAGGTCGCCGAAAAATCATATTTTAAAAATGGAATTCACCCCACTCCCCAATTTCACAGTGTTCCGAATATCTGAATTTGTAACAAAATCCCCACTCACATTCATATTTTATTAAAATATAAAATGTTTTTATCATGTTCTTTAAAAATTGTGGTGTTCTTTTGAAAAATGAAGGAAAAAGCATTTCTAGAGCGAATTATCTTTTAAACTTCTGTGATTTCAGAATTTTTGTTATTATTTTTTTTTATTTTGTCAATAAAATTTGTAAAATTCTGGCTGAAGCAAGTCAGTCATTGGCAAATTTTTTTTATTCCGAAATGAGATCAGAAAAATCAGGAGTATTTCCTTTCCAATGAACAAAAAAAGTATCATTAGAATATAATTTTGCAGGGAAAAAAAAAACAAAAAAATGTTTGCTTTTGTATTTTTTCAGCTATTTTATTGCTTCAACTCTTTCTTTACTCTTTTTTAAATTTAAAATCTATAAATATGAAGATGCAGAGTGTAACAGTTTTGGTTATACCTATCATTTCAATTAATGGTATTATAATGCTTTTTTAAATTTATTGTTGGTTTTTGTCGGAGAAAATAGTAACTTCCTTAAGTCATGAAAAATTCTTTGAATTAGTTATGGAATGTCATAAATTGAAAATCTAAAATGTAGCAGATACCCTGTATGGACAAAACTCCTGTGTGTTTCAACCTTTCTGAAAATAGGACATTAAGCCAAAAGGAGGGAAAAACTATCATTGGTCAACTATCAAAACTATCACAGCATTTCTTTCATGTTTGTCTGATGGCAGTAAGCTACCTCTAATAATCATTTTCAAAAGAAAAACATTGCATTAGATTAGATTAAAAACGTGTAGAACAAAAGGCCAGGTGCCCTATTGATGAAGAAATCCCTTTTGTAGCGACTAGCTAACTTAGTTTTCTTGAGAAAAAAAATTTAAAAAATCTTTTAAAAACTTAACTTTCTTATTGATATAAATAATTTTTGTTTCAATATAAATAAATGGGAAAATAGTGACATTTCTCATAAAAAAATTTTAAATCTTAAATTAAATTAGCTTTCTTAAATTAAATAGCTTATCTGAGTCTGTGTCGTTTTAAATAAATGTATGTGATATGTAATTTTTTAATGTTAACAAAATAATCTTAATTTGAGTAAATTTAAAGTTAAGTCCTAATTCTCTAAAAATTCTTAAAAAATGCATTGTAAAAAAGTTTTTCTGTTTTTTAATCTTGTTAATTAAACAATACATTATGCTTGTTACAATCAGAAGCATAAATGAAAATGAAGTGCTTTTCCGAATTTTATGTTTTAATATTCAGTTTGTTTTTCGAATTTTTTTCTGATATCAATGTAAAATAATTTTCATTGTATGTATGCAATTTATTTTTATTATTCAAATTAGAATGCTTTTATAAACAGAGTAGAATTTAAAAGTGTTCTTAAATATTCAAAATTTCTTTCAAGTATTATCAATGTATATTATTTTATTTAATGCTGCAATATTTATAAAAATTATGTTTAAAGCTTCATTGTGTTAAAATAAATCTCTAAAAAGTAGTTTATTCTTTATCTATTTAATCATTAGTGCTATTCCATTAAACATTTTTAGTTCTTCTCATCATTCTATTGTTTTCAAAAAACTTTTAATGGAAAAGATGTACATTTTTACATTTTTACCTTACATTTTTCATTAAAAAAAGGCATGATCATTTTATTGAGTAAATTGATACAGATATTGTAAATTGAATGCTTCTAATTAATGACATTAAATAATACTAAAGTATGATTTGACATTTTCATATATTCTGACATATAAAGTGGAACTCACTCTTTTACATATTACTAATATAACTTTTTGATGCTAAATTTGAATTTGTATTGAGTTAAAATATAACGTAAATGTAAAAACATTTTCAAAATTTTCAATTACTATTCTTCTATATCCTGTTAGCATACTTCTGGAAGAAAAGTGGATATTTTTTATATATATTATAACTTTTAATATTAATTAATAGTAGAAAAAGTTTTCATAATTATACTTTATAATAGCTTAATTACTTTTTATTTAGAGCATAACGTATTATTTTTCGCTTTGTTTTATACAAACCAAAAAAACCTGGTTTAAACCGAGAAAAATTATTTTTTTCAACCCTGATTCTAAATAATACAAAATGAGGAATAGTTAAGTCTCTTTTAATTTTAGTTTTTGTAACATGAATTTCAATTACTAATTAGATTTTACAATATTATTTCATTACCATTCATACAAAAATTTGAAATAAAACTAAAAAACAATTACTTTGAAAACATTTTTTAAAGAATTATAGAAATTTAATGATGTTAAAACATTTAATTATCTTTACATTCTTTTTATTTTTTTTTTTTTTGTAAAAAGATTTATGTTTGTTGTAGTTGAAGAGACTATCTGAGCTGGAAAATAACGAAACATTTTGTGACACTTCTATTTCCTCTTATGTTGGAAGTCCCTTAATGATACAATTTGAAAAGCTTTTTTGTCCAGTTCCAGAGAGTAAACACTCTGTATCTGTGTTACAACGATTAAATATGATGTATAATATATATCCTCTGTCAGTTGGTACAGGAAAGTAAGTAATAAGATCTTAATTTTGTTTTAGGCTACTAAAACTTTGAAAATATAGCTCACATGGGAACATTATCTTTGCATTGTTAACTTTTATTTTACTCAGAAAAAGGAATATCTCAGTGAATTTACAGTGATTTGCAAGTTTGTAACAAATAAACTTTTGTAGATTTCTTAGGATAACATTTTTCTTACTAGTAGATTATCTATCATGCTAATTACTAAATCAGTAACTTTTTAATGTTTTTGAATATTTTAGTCATGAGCTTGTTCTTTTATAAAAGTAGGAATCAAAAGAATTCAAAGTGGTACAGAAACTTTGCTTATAAATTGTTCAAATATTAGAGAAGTTATCATACTTGTGACTTTGAATAACATTGCTTTGAGAAAACACGATTTGAAAATTATAAAAACATTCCACACAATACAAACATGTAACTTTTTTCAGTTTTTATGGGATTCTACTTTTACTTCTAAGAATATATTCTTACATTATATAAAAATGAGATTTAAAAATAAAATAAAAACTTCACTGTGATGTTCCCCTTAACGAAATTATTTTAGTTATGATTGTTCACGAAATTCAAATATTCTTATTGATTGATATATTTTATGTAATCTAAATTTCATCTGATTTTAATTTGACTGCTAGTCAGGTCCACACATGTGAGTGGATTTGAGATCTAACAGACCATTCAATCAAATCTGGAAAAAAAAACCATGATTATTAATATGATATAAATTATATTAAATTATATTAAATTATGATATAAATTTAGAGTTCTGTTTAGTAAAATTACTTGTGGTTATTTAATGTACAGTGAACAAAAAAAATATATCACCCTAAACAACTTTCATTCTAATGATCATATTTTCTTGTACTTAGTGTCAATCTTAATGGTTTCTGGGGGTTGGGGACTTCAAATATGCTAATTAATTAGTACTAACTATTAATTAAGTTGCAAAATCAAACAGAACAGCGCACTTTCCCTAAATATATATATATACATTCCTGACCCTCAAAATAGGAGGATCGACGAAATTTTGAAAACATTAGATCAAAATTTAGGGCACTAGGAAGTTTAATTTTTTTATTCAATTTTTTTGTTCTATTCATTTTTTCTTATATCCTGTCTTGTCCAGGGTTTTGATATTTATGTTAGTCCTTCTTTTAATTATTGTTTCTGTTTGGTATATTTCAGTATTGTTTTTATTAAATTTGATTAATAAGTTTTTTTGTATTTTATCATTTTCTTTTTTTTTTCTTAAATTCTACTTAGGTATGAAATATATTGTGTTTTTTAAACATTAATTTTATTTTATATTAGTTAATTTGGTGATTTTAATAAATCTTTAGTTAATTATAATTTGATTTTATTTAGTTAATTATAATTTCTCTTAACTTCAATTGAATAAATAACATCAATCCTAGTTTCTATTTGTTATATATTTCCTAGTTTCTACTTGTTGGTTTAGTATTAATATATCATTTTTATAGTAAAAGAATTAAAAAAATTTATTCTAAATTGACAGAACTATCTTTGAAAAAAACACGCTTAAAAGGTTTTGTTTTATAGCTACCGAGGCCGGTACCCCCTGAAGACGTCGGCTTCGGTGGTCATATTTTTATTTCCTTCGTTTTCTTTATTGCTATATATCATTTTTATGTTTTTTTCCCTCCCATCTATTCTTAAAAATGCTAGTCAGTTGATTAAATATGATTATTTTTATCATATTTTTGATTTAGTTTTTTTTTTTTTTTTTTTTTTTTTTTTTTTTAAACTAACTTAAATGTTAAAAGTTTTATTATAAATTCTTTTATTTTATTAATTAATAAGTTTTACTTTTATTTTTCATCTTGCAACTTTGCTTTGTATTTTAGGAAAATTTATTTATTTTATAGCTCGATTATAAATATTGCGTTTTTATCATTGTTTTTTTTTTTTTGCATGTCAATAAAAAACATTACTTTTAGTTAGTTATTTTATATAAATTAATTTAATAAATAAAGATTAATTTTAATTAAATATGGATTGATTTTATATTTGTTAGTTTCTTTTTATAATAGTTTAATAATTGGTGTTAAAAATGTTTATTTTTATTAATTATTGTTACATTGATTAAGATATAACTTCAATTATATATAGATTATTTTTATATTCATTATTTTCTTCAACATCTTCATACAAATTTTTTTTTTTTTTTTTTTTTAAGTATCACTTAGTAAATTCTCTTAGTCTTTTTGTAAGAACTATAAGTGTGACTGAAAGGGAATTTCATTTTCACATTTCAATTTCACGTTTATAATTCTCACTATTTATTATTTCTAATCAGAGGTGACATTATTTAAATCATCTGATTTTTGTTTAAATAAAAATACTTTATTAATGCTTTGCAGTTTTAGTAATATTATTGCAATTTTATTTATAATTTTAATTTATCTTTTTGTTAAATATAAATTTTGTTGAATTCTTTTTTTAAAAAAATTCTGGAATTTTACGTAGATCTACCTGGAAAAGTCAAAGAAAAATTTCTTCTTTTTGAGTATGAACCTTGACTTACTGTTTAAAAAAGTTTATTAATTTTGTGAAAATATCTTTCGTTTAACTCTTGTTTTTAATAAAATTTTATGAAGTAATTCTATAGACATATGTTCATTTAAGATTTTCTTTTAAAACATTTTGATATTTTAACTTCTATGAAAGCTATGCTAAGTACAAAGGTCTGATCTTAGTTTTAGAAAAAATTGTCAATTCTCTTTCATTTGTTCTTTCTGATCTTAAAGTTTATGTCAATGTGATATACTTGAAAGATAATAAATGAATAAAATTAAGTATATATATATAATAAAATAGTCATTTTAGGTACAACTTTACAGAGTTGTTAAACTTCAAATCTAAATTCCAAACATTTTTAACTCTGAGATGTTATATTTTTGATTATGAGTAACAAATTTAGAATGAAGCTTTTTTTTAAATTTATAGCATAAAATAGTAATAATTAAAATTGTTAAGGAATAAAATTTATTAATAATTAAAATAAAATAAATTTTTTCAGGCAACTTCTTTTTATGCTTTCGAAAATTGAAAATCAATATAAATTAAACTATATCTCTATTTGTCATGGAAACACAACTGGCAATTTACAATTGTATGGAGCTGGTGGGAAGAATAATGCTTGTCGTTTGAAACTATTAACTGAAGGTAATTATAATGCTTTCAAATAGACAATTTTTATTTCTTGTTTTAGTTTTTAATACTGAACAAAATTTTAATAGTGCATTTTTTTATTAATTACTAGCTGACCCGGCGAACTTTGTTCCGCCTTAATGTCAATAAATAAGCAGATTTTTTTTTTATTGGAAAAAATACAAAAAAAATTAAATTTCTACATCAATCATTCATAATTATTTCTGTATTTTAGTACATAGGTTGCTCTTCATTTAAGTACCTTGTGATACACGACATTTTTTGTTTTATTATTAGGCGCAAAAACAAACAACGCAGATGGTCTTCCGACCCGTGAACATGCCACGTATAATTGACCATGGGAAAAACATGAATGTTCTAGATTTAAACCACAAACTTTTAAGGATTGGCCTTGTGATTTGTTGATGGTCATGGCAAATGCAAGACGTATCGGAAATTGAAGTCTTTTAAATTCAAACGGCATATCGGTTGGGATCATCGGTATCCTCGGAATGAGAACTTCCTCACCTTTGAATTTTCCTATCATTATCGTAGCGTAAATTACATTGTTCATCAATTTTCTAACCACCAAACGCGTACCGTTGCACAGTTTTGGTTGGTTTATGTTTCGAAGCATGATTACTACGGAGCCAACCTTTAGGCGTAAATTGTGCGGTGGTAAGCCAGGCACGTCCAAAGAGTTTAAAAATTCAATTGGATAGTTGGTGGCTTCATCTTCATTTGTGACGCAGTCAATAGATTTGAATGAATGCATTGTTCCAATGATCTTATTTTGAATTATGTAGTTTAGGTCATCTACATCTTTATTCTTAGCCGCTAAAATTGCTCGCTCACTTATCCATTCATAATTTTTGTAGTTAGAAATAATTTCTGGAAATACATTGTTGATAAGTTCGTCTTTTGATGAGACAAAATTACAGAAATTATTTGGAAATGATATTAATCCGCTCGATTCATCGACAGGTACTTGACCATTACCGATAGTCAGCAATTGCTCCGAGAAATCTTCAGCAGATGTATCATTAAGCAATGTAACTCTCATGTTTGTTGTCAGTTGCAGTTTCTTCACATGGCGCCATAGATTTGACGATTTGAGGCAAGCGTTTATTTCGTCGGCAGCCGTAGATCTTGGAATTACTGGCAGTATTTGGCGGAAATCGCCAGAAAGTAAAATCATTGCTCCTCCAAAACATCTCGAGTCATTGCGTAAATCTTTTAATGTTCGGTTAAGTGCTTCTAATGCATGTTTATGCGCCATTGTGCATTCGTCCCAGATGATGATTTTCGATACCGCTAAAACTTTGGCCATTGCTGAGTGTTTTGCAATATTACACGTTGGTTCTTCAATAGTTTGAAGATTTAACGGTAATTTGAATGCTGAATGAGCCGTACGGCATCCTTCTAACAATGTGGCTGCTATTCCAGAAGAAGCAACTGCAACCGCTATGTTAGATCTCGCCCGAACAGTTGCTAAAACTAATGACATGAGGAATGTCTTGCCAGTTCCACCAGGGGCATCTAGGAAATATAAACCACCATATTCATTATCGATTGCCTTCATTAAAGTATCATAAACTTCCTTTTGTTGGTAATTCAACAGGGGTACATTCGTTTGAACTACTAAATCTAATTCCTGGTGATCATATTCACGTTCCCGTTCCAATTCTCGATTAAATGCGTCATTCATTTCACGATATGGTGCTGGCATTCCTAACCTGATTAATAAATTACCGCACATGAGGTAACACATATCTTCGATCAATAGTAAAGCACGATTATGTATCTCCTCATTCATCTCAATATCGTGATTTCTGGAACTGACACGAATTTGATGTAAAATATCTTCTGACATATTATCCTTGTATTTGTGCCACAGGTTACATGGGTTTGATGGAAAACATGTCGAAATTATGATAGCGAATAATGTGCGTATCTGACTTGGAGATGCAGAGATAATGGCTTCAGCGATTGTCGTATCCCAATGACTATCGTTTTCTAATAACTTCAATTCTTCACATGCAGCACGATATGTTGGGAATATTACACCATTAACAGTTCGTAGTGACTCAAATGACGTTGGCCCACGCACATTTACCAGCAACAACCGCAAATAGAAACATTCATTATTCTTTGGATGAACTGTATACATACGACCAAGAGCATCAGTAGAACGCACATCTGGATACCCAGGAACCGCATCGCCTTGCTTCCGTCTTTGAAAATTCTTCGATGAAGCATTCCAAGTATAATAACGTGGCATCTCCGAGTAAAGCAAAGTTCGTGCAAACTGATCGCTTTGGCAGATTGCAAAAAAACTGGTCAATGTAGTTGCTGGAGGTGTTTCAGCACGTTGCGTAGCATTCGAAGCCGTGAAATATACTCGTTGACCATTCTCCAGATGCACCGCCAAATGCGTAACAGTAGGATGACGTTCGTGAATGGGAAATGCGAATATACGCCAAATCGCTTCATTACAGTTCACATAACGACCAACTTGATAGAGTGAAATTTCATCGTTGGTATTCGAGGATTGCAATCCAAAAACCGCCATATCACTGCCTTTCGTGACATATTTGCAAATATATTTTATGGACTTAACTGAATTGCAGTATTCAACGTTGCAATGTGTCTGGAACGATTTAGAAATAAGTGGCGAATATGGAACAATCCAACTGTTGTCGACAACGAAATCCATTCTTTTCACTTTCGTTGTGACAGTTCGACCGTTGTCATCTGGTGATCGACGCCGATACAGCGGATAACCATCATTGCCAGTGACAGTCTCCGCCGTTAATTTCCGTGGATATCGTTTAGAGCACTTTCCATCGACCATGCAAGGTGATTGGGGATTGATGGCACCACACGGTCCATGAATCATATTAGTAGTAACAACATCATGTAGGTCTGGATCGACTTCATAATCAGGAATCTCAGCACATATGATATCATCTATTTGGTCAGGCTGAATTCTTTCCACTAACCAAATAAGAATGTGTGCGTGCGGCAGGCCTCGCTTTTGCCATTCGATTGAATACATCCAGCATCGAGTATCTCCAAAGACGCGTTGTTTAACAATAAAGTTCATCAGGGACCGAATTTTTTGCCTGAATATACGTGCTGTGATGTCGTGTCTATCACTTGATGTTTGTCCGGGAAGCAGCAATTGAGTAATTTCTATCCATTTTGGATTACAGGTAAAAGTAATAAAGAGATCGGGCCGACCGTAATGACGAACATATGTCATTGCATCTTGTGCATATTCATGCATATGACGTGGACTACCAATGTATGTCGCCGGCAGAATAGTTAATCGACCAATATTAGCTGCATTTCCTTCAGTACTAACTGCATCACGTAAATGGATGTACTCATCAGAACGCAGTTTGGCTTGGTTCAACCTAATGAATGTTAAACGTTCCGTTTCTATTTTTACATACATGTCAACGCAATACTGCTGAAACAATCGACGAAACCGCAGCAAATAGTTGTCAGCATTTTGACGAATCATCAAACGATATGCGTAATAATTCATTGAGCTAACTTTCTTTGTAGTTTCTTCACCTGAAATTAAAAATTTGATAATTAACCATTTCAAAGGCAAATTTTAAAGGCAAACAATACAGACATTAACCATTTTTTTAATAAACATTATTTTAAATCAGTGTCTTTCACAAATAAATGAAATAAATTATGATACTGATACTCACCATTCAATGGATTTTTCATTTTAATATTAAAATAATATCCATCTTCTCCTTGCCAAAACATCAGCGGGTATTGCAATGTGTCATATGATCGATGAGTTTCAGATATTTGTTGCAGTTGCCCAGTATCGCGACGTGTAAGCACAATATCGCGTTTTTCCAATTGTTCACCAACAATCAGGATGGCAACTTCGTCTACTGTTGGAGCATTAAATGTCCTTTCGTGTGTTCCAGATGGTCGTTTATCTGCTTTGATAACAACTTTATAGTCATCACTTGGCATGCGCTCTAAAGCACTTTTAAACAACCTGACCAACGCATGATGTTCATGAAGCAGACACTGCAAGTCTTGAAGAATTGCTCGCTTCATTCCTGCATTGATCTCTAGGCGTCGATCAAGTTGTTCTTCCATGTTGCCCATGAAATATATTTGTAAAAATTTATTCTGTGTATCCTCGAAAGGTAGTAATGATCCAATTCGATGATGAATCTGTCCTTGTATCTACAAAATAAAAACCAGGCAGTATTAACTGGGTTATAAACACTTTTTTCGGTGGGAGAGTAGAGTTCAGAATTAGCAAATATACTACATAGGTACCAATAGATAAAGTAAGTTATTCTTTAACTACATTCTATATAAGTACAAAAATAAATACCTTAAATGTCGGATTAAATCCCCGTTCTTCGATAATATCTGCCCCAAATGACGTCATCTGGAAACAACCATTGTATTTTTGAGTATTTGCATGAAAGTGGCGTGATTCTTGTGTTTCGCCACAAAGCAATGAATACAATGGCTCAGGTGGCGGAGTCAACAATGGCAATTTCACTTTACCATTAAGGCAGCATAATCCAGGCGTTTCTCCGGAAAACTTTAATGCACCACAATACTCGCAAACTACGTCCATTTGCCCAATGCAAACGCTAGGATGCAAGCTGTAATCA
The DNA here is from genome assembly GCA_949128135.1 of Parasteatoda lunata. NCBI lineage: Eukaryota > Metazoa > Arthropoda > Arachnida > Araneae > Theridiidae > Parasteatoda > Parasteatoda lunata. Next base: position 81,215,140 of record OX421980.1, read on the forward strand.
TTGCTGCAATCGTATTGAAACGCTGCTCGATTCAAATCAGCACTTGATAAATATCTTGTTCTGCGTCGCAAATTATCTATTTGTTGACCTCTGTTGTTCGCTCGACGATTCTGCATTGCCAACCGAGCTGTTTCACGGGCTGCTTCACTTTGCTCTCGTGATTGATAAGCACGAAGTCGAGCCATACTATCGCGGCGCTGTTCACGTGCAATTTCTTGTTCTTCTTCAGTCCTTTCATTTGCAGTATTTCGTATTCTTCTTGCATCACGGCTTTGTCGGGAAAGATTCGATCGTCTTGGTCGCGGCATTATTAATTATTAATGATCCAATTCGATGATGAATCTGTCCTTGTATCTACAAAATAAAAACCAGACAGTATTAACTGGGTTATAAACACTTTTTTCGGTGGGAGAGTAGAGTTCAGAATTAGCAAATATACTACATAGGTACCAATAGATAAAGTAAGTTATTCTTTCGGCGGAAATCTTTTGGCTATTGCTTTTAGCACTGATTGAAAACCGTCTTCGCCATTAACAGCTTGAGCTTGGCGCCATATAAATTCGATAAGGTATACGAAAAACCACGTATAGAACGTAGGGTTGCCATTCAATGGATTTTTCATTTTAATATTAAAATAATATCCATCTTCTCCTTGCCAAAACATCAGCGGGTATTGCAATGTGTCATATGATCGATGAGTTTCAGATATTTGGCGCCATATAAATTCGATAAGGTATTACGAAAAACCACGTATAGAACGTAGGGTTGCCGTAAGTAGGGTCGCCAAATTTGGCAATTTATGCGAATTTTGGCCTTGTTGCGTTAATACGTAAGTACCTTTAATAGACCCTTTGGACACCATCTATTGATAAATAAATTAAAAATATAGTTGAACTATACGTATTAATTTATGAAGCTATGATATTAGTGCTCAATAAATCGACAAAGCTAAAGTTTTAAATTTTCATTTATACATGTATCATTTCCAATTATGTAAAAAATTTTATCTACTAAAATTTAAAGATTTAGAATATTTACTACTAAGATTTAGTATGTTCTTGCACAGTATTTCGCTTTTTTAGTCTTTTTTAATATTCTAATACACTAACCTAGATAATTTCTATCTCATCTTATTTCATCTTTCGAGAATTTCTATTTTGGCGATGAAGCTGAATTTGAATTTACTTATATATATATGTAAAACGACATTTCAAACAATACAAAGAGCATTTAAACGAAATGAATTATTTCGTTACTTTAAGGATGTATGAAAGCTGCATAAAAAATGTATGTAAATAACTTTATAAGCGAAATGCAAAACAAAGTGGTACTGTTTAAGTGCACAGTTAAGTCTTATTTACTTAAAGAGCAATACAAGTATTTAATTCGCGTGAGAATTACATATATAAATGAATACGTTCGTTAACTTAAGCAGAGAATATTTATTTTAGAAATTATTTATCATAGCGCGAGAATTTTATTTTTGTTTACTACTTCAATGTAATCACCTAAAAAATCTAATAAATCGTACTAAATAAACATGTAAACATTTGTTTCATAATAATGACCTTATATAGTCGAAAATATATTTACTTATAATTAGCTTTTGTTTTCTCAAGTCAGAAACTTAAACTTCTGAGTTATATATTAATAATAGATATTTAATGGTAGATATTTAATAGTAATAATAGATTAATGGTAATAATAGATATTTAATACCACGTTTTATAGTGACTGACGTTACATGTCAAGTCACACGGGAATGATGTCGAACGGGATAAAAAGTATCCTATGTCCTTCTCCTGGCTCTAAACTACCTCCCTGCCAATTTTCAGCTAAATCGGTTCAGCCGTTCTTGAGTTATAAGTGAAGTAACTAACACGACTTTCTTTTATATATATAGATTATTTATATGACATTTTGTATGCTGAATTTTAAATTCTTGGAATCTTTCTTACCTCCTTCTAAAGCTTATCTTTTTTTAGCACTGGTGTCACAACACTGGTCTATTCTTGTCATACAGCAATTTTTTAAAATCTAAATAAGTTACTGCACAATAGCTATACTTTGAATAAAAATAGAGAGACTTATAATACACAAAATTCTTGTAATTACTGTAATTATGAACAGTTAAAAAAAATCTCCATTTTTTTCAATTTAATATATGATTACCAATTTAATATTAATGTGGTTGCATTAATTGTAAATTTTTTTATAGAAATTAATGTTTTTAATAAATAAATGTTGGCTAATTTTTGAGTTATTCCTGTGTAATAGATTCTATAATAGGAATTCTCTTAATTGTGTAGCACAAAATATTTCTGCAAAAGTTCTGTTGTAAATAATATTCTTAAAAATATTTTCCAAAAATTTCATTTTATTTTTGCAGATTTTTGCTAATCACTTTGTTTTTAAAATTTGCTTTAGGTAATGTCTCTTCTTTGGAAAGTCTTCCATCTATTGAAGACTTAAAAGCTTCTCATTTAGAAGGACTCCCACCTTCAAGTTCTGTAAGTAACAAGTCAAACCATTCAAAGTTTTAGATGTCTTTTGTATATTCAATGTCATACTCTTGCATATATAATTGTTAGGACCAGTGGAATAACTGTCCTCTAAGTTTTTTTCATTTTTAAGCCAAACTCACCACCATGATCTGTATGTATAGTGCATTCCTAAAAAGGATGAGCAGATTTATTGAAGATGTTCACCAACATAAAGCAATTGGCATTTAGTAATGCTAGTTCATAAAATGTTATCTGAATCACTGACTGCAGCATCTTCTATTTACTATCTTCTATTATAATTTCACAAAGAATTTTCAAAAAAAAATAATAATAAATAAATAAATAAGCTTGTAAATTACATGTTTATAATGATTTATAAAACTATTGATTAATGTAAACAACATCAGTTTTTACAGATTTAATCTGCATCTATCATTTATGTTACCAATGTAGTTACTTAAACTGATTTATCCTGATCTTGTGCTAGTAGTAACCACTTGTGGCTTGTTGTAAAATAAGTTTAAAAAATAAATAAATTTACTCAGCTGGTTTGAAGCAAAATGCCTTAATTGAACCTTGTCCTCTCTACTATGTATGGTGAAACTTTTGACTAGTATTTACTATATTTCAAATAATGTTTTACTTCTAATTTTGGTTGTATTTGTTTCTGAAATTTAAGTTTTTAATAACCTTTGATATTGCATCTATCTTTAACAGATTAAAACATGCGTATCTAGTATATTTGAATTTCTTGGAGTTGAGTCTCACAATAATTCTAAACTAGCGCTTGTGAAAGGTGCTCATTTGTCAGTTGAGTGTAGATGGTCAGCAGTTCGAACTATATTAGAGCCTCTACCACTTGAATGCATTTGTTTTGTTGTAAGTATTAATGATACTTTTCTTTCTGTAGTTAATGAAAATCTATTTTAAATGCTTTCACTTACAAAGTTTCATTTGAGTTCTAAAAAATGTTCTTTTTGCTGATCTAATTTCATTTTATTTATTTTTTTTATAATATGTTCATTTTTTGAATTTTGCTGAGATCATGTAGGTTTTGAACATAGGCAATTTTGACCCATCATATGTATTTTCATATTCTTATCAGAAATATGAAAATTTTACTAAACTTTTTCAAAAGTTTTTGATTAACAGTTTTTTTTTTTTTTTTTTTTTTAATTCTACACCAAATTTGAATCAATTGCTTATATGGTGTCTTGCTTTCCAATATAAATGTAAAATGCCAAATGGAGAAGTCTCTCTAGTATCAGCATATTTTAAATTAATTTGGAACAAATAAAGAAATAATGTTTATTTATAGAACTATCCTCACTCAAAAGGCATGAAACAGAAGTTGTTAGGCAGATTCTGTTGCAGTGCTGCTAAAGTTAATCATAGCTAGTCAGAGATATGAACACATACGATACCTGTCTTTCTTTGTAAATCAGGAGGAATCCTATTTTGACTCAGCAAAAAGCATTTCCAACTTTGCCATTCAAGAATATCACTGTACTAAAGTTTCCTGGTGGCTGTAATTGTTGAAATTCCAATATATTGCTTTAAAATACCGATTAAAGGACCTCCAAATTTTGTTATAAGATATGTAAAATACCAACTACTATTATTAGATTTACAAAATCAACATGTGTCAAAAATATTAATAATAGTAATTATAAGGAATTTAAACAATGAAAATTAATTATCTAATTAAATTTTAGATGTTAGAAAAATATTTATTTTATCTAAATTTGCAAATGTGGGCTTTTTTTTCACTCATACTATCTATAACATTAGAAACAATTTTATTTTGTATATCTTTATACATTTTAAACTTAAATTAGTTTCACTTTATTAATATTTATAAACTTCATAAATTTTAGAAAATTTGCTTTAATGAATCCTTTTGTATATTTATACTTGTAAAACCATACAAAACTATGCAAATTAAGTAACATATACCAAGTAAATATTCTGTTAGTAAGCTCAGCTGTTTGTTGGAATTCAAACCTTCAGGTAACAATGTAATCACATTCAATGGCAGACACTGTTAATTATAGAAATGTAAGTCTTACCTCCAATCGTTTTTGGTTTTTTAATTGTTCTTTGAAGTTTATACTAAGTTAAGAAAAATGCCTTTGAATCAATAAATTGACCAAAAGAAAAATACAATTTTATTTTCAAATTCTAAAAGCTCATTATTTTTTTATTCAATTATTTTGTATCATAATAAAAGATTTCAAAATGCTATTGTTTATACAAACCGGATTAGTTTAATTTTAAACATGTTAACCCAATAACAGTTATTTAACAACTGATAATGATAGTTGACTCAACTAAAAGTGAAGTTTTATGTTGAATTTCGATCAACAAAATCTATATACAGGGTCATTCATAATTCCCTCTGTTTACTACAACTGGCTTCAGTGGTACATGTAACATGTACCACATGAACATGTACCACTGCCATCGACCAGCAACTGCTTAAATTGAAACTTGAATACTTTCGGAATTATTTCTTTTGTTCTTTTTTGCCATATTGGTCTTCGTTTTTTTACTATAACGCTACAAAACCCCGGAGGGAATTATGAATAACCCTGTATTGTTATTTAAACTAAGATTTATAAAATTGGGTGAAACAAAGTTAAAATAATTGGTGAATGAAATAATTATTACATGTTTTTTTATTATTCTTAGAAACTAAAAGCTGTTGCTGGTGATGATGAAAGTGGTGCTTTTCACAGATATAAGGAAATCAAGTTTATCAAGGTGATTTACTAGTTTTGTTGCTATAATGCGTGTCTTAAATTAAATTGCATTTATTTTCTTTATCGATAATTATTTTGATATATCCTTTTTTTATTAGTAAAATCACGGATCTTGCTATCTTAATAATTAAATGTTATCTTAGATAAAATATTCGGGGGGAATTATGGAAATATGCTGGTATAAGTCATACACATTATTAGCTTCTTGAAATCACCATACTTTTAAATATATTTGAATCGATCGTAAAATTGATTGATGTTTTATAGTAGATTTTGAATTGTTCCAATTTAAGAAAAAAAATATTTTAATTAAATTTTTAACTTCGAAATGCTCCAGTTATTTTAGCTTTCCAGTTAGTCAAATATCAGATAGTCTGGTCTTTATTGTAGTTCTTAAATAATAGTTTGATAAGCTTTTTTTTTTTCTCAATTGATGATTGGCTACAATTTTAAGTTCCTAAAAGTTATAGCTAGTTGGGATTACAGAATGCATTGTATTTTGCAAAAGAATCTCTTTACAACATTAACTAAGATAAAGTAATATATTTTAAAATGAGCATCAGGCTCAAATAGTCATTATTGATAAATAAACTTGGTATTCTCACATTATTATTATTATTATGATAATGGGTGGTGATTATTGGACATCCTATATTTAATTTCTTTTTCTCCTTTGGTTCAAGCTCTTGAGCATTTTTCCAAGATTGTTGATAGAAAAGTTAAAGTAACATTTGCCACTGTAGAGGATTAAAATTACTATTTTCCTACCAAAGCTCGATATTAAACAAATAATTTCAGCTTCACTTCAATTATTTTTGCAGCTTTTGAGAAAATATGATTGAATTTACTGAAAATATATTAAGTCCCAGCATTTGGTATTTTAAAGGCACGCAGATCACACAATTACTTACCTGAAATATGATTGAAATAATAAATACTGTATCTGCCATGCTCTTACTGACTTGTTCTTACTCACAATTTCTTAAATATTTTGAAAGTCACTGAACTGGAGTCAATTTATTATATGGATGTATCCACAGGGTGGCCACCCACCTGGAAAACAGGGAATTATCAGTGAATTTTTTTTATACTAGAAATATCTAAGAAATTTGGTTAAAAACCTAGAAAAATCAGGAAATTTAAAAAAAAAAAAAATCTTGAATTGTTTTCTGAATTTAATCTATTTTGCCATCCATTATACCCCCATTTTTTAGATGGAAATTTATCGCCAAGCAGTTGAAATATCATCAACTTCGCTTTACTTTGCTTTAAAATTTGCTCCATTATAACCATATTAAACTAGAAGGCTACACAAACACTCCTATGGTTGCTAAATTAATGGAGACTATTATGTTAGAGATTGTAGAATGGATTAGGATATTTGCTTCTGTTTATAAAAATAGAGTTTTTTTTTTTTAGTCTGTGAGCTGAATCTATTTATCATTCAAATTTGTTCCGATGCCTTGGGAGTGTTTTTTCTTTTAACAGAATCATTCAAAATGCTTTAGTATTTTTAACTTATAAAATTCTCCAAAAATTAATTGATTATAATTTAATAATACATTTTTTCATTGCATTCTTTTTCTGAAAGCTTTTGTACTCTCATCTAATGAAATTTGTAAATTATTTTTTCTCAACAAAGCCAACCAAACATTCATTTTCTTACAATCGCTAACAGCACTGTTTGTCGTCAAATCGTTACTATCGTTGCATTGGTGCTAATTTTCTCAATTTCATTTCAACCCTTAATAACACATTTTATTTAAAAACAAGTTCTTTTATGAACCAACTATATGTTAACATTTAATTTTATTGTTTTTTTGGTAAATATTTAATTATTGATTAAAAATTCGAATTGTGTAGTAATAACAATGTGGAAAATTCATAAATGTTGCTTTCATTCCAGAGGAAAGAACCGTTTCTCCTTTTACCCTAAAAGAGCTGGCAAAAACTAAGGGATGTATGGGAACCATTTTAAATGACATATAAACATAGAATATAAAAAATTTTATTTATCTGTGTTTATCAGGAAAAAGAAAAACAATATTTTTTATTTTATTTTTATTTGTTCTGCACTGTACGGGTACAAATTTTTAGTTGAGCAATTCCACGGTAAGGCCAATCAGATAGCCAAAACTTTAAACTTAATATTTTTAAGCAATCACAATATCATTTTCAAGGTAAAAAAACTTGAGATTTAAAAATAATGTTATGTAGTACATGAGTTTTTTTTTTTTTTATGTGATGAAGATTTACGAAATGCAAAAAAGGAAATAGTGTGTTTTCTTCTTACAAAATGTGAGAATCTCACCCGTGATATTAGAATAAGAAAAATATTACATATTCATTTTAAAATTAAATACAATTTCATTTTATTCAAGTAGGGTTTTATATATATATATACATATACATATATATAAACACAACGTTTCTGTTACTTTAAATTCAATTAATAACATTTATATTTGTTATTATTAAAAGCATTTTTTAAAAAGACATTTGTGCTTGAGAGGTTTGTTGCAGAAAGCCCAACAATACTCATCCTACAATTTATGAGAAGAAAAAATAACATGCTGGCCTTGAATTTATCAGAATTTTACCTGGATAAATCAGGGATATATGAAACCTGATTTGAGTGGCCACCCTGATCCAGCTTAGCAATATATATTATTATAATTTCTAACGTTTGTGATAAAGATTTGCAGTTTGGCTCTGTGCCCCATTACCATAACTAGTATCTACAGTTTTACTATTTTCCTTTTAAAACACTGACATAGTTCATTACTGCTTGACTAAGGCTGGGGCATACAGGGCAGTTGCCTCAGGCCCCCACATCAGAAGGCGGCCCCAAATAGAATAAAGTTCATTTTACGTTTCGTCCTTTAATGAACTTTTTTTAAACAAAATATCAGTGCAGTGTAAAATCCATCAGGTTTATGTTAGCTTCTTCATTAATCTATAACACAAAAAATCGATATTTCATAAATCCATGGCTTTCTAGGGGGGAACTTAGCTAAATTTTGGCTAAAATTATGATATACAAATTTGGCCAATCAAAAGCCTGTATTTTTACCTATCGCAAAATGCAATATGTTTACAAAAATACAGGCTCCTGATTCATTTAATTGAGCCATTGTAATTTTAGCCTAAATTTAGCTGAATTCAGTCCTAATGTCAGTAACGATATGAATTTTTGAACGTGCACTAAGGATTTCAAATTATTAGCCAAATATCACAATTATTTGCCAATTTCTTAAAGTCTTCGTCAAATGCAACAATTTTTTATGATAAATTTTTTTCCCATAGAAAACTATTTTATGGTAGTTTGTTTTAGGCTTATATTATGTGGTCCCAATTCTAATTGGTTTTACGGCGCATCTACCAAAAACTACTGTAATTGAATAAAAAATTCTGATTTGTTTAGAAAAAATCATTTGAAAAATTCATTCAAATTATTAGCCAAATATCAAAATTATTTGCCAATTTCTTAAAGTCTTCGTCAAATGCAAAAATTTGTATGATAAATTTTTTTCCCATAGAAAACTATTTTATGGTAGTTTGTTTTAGGCTTATATTATGTGGTCCTAATTCTAATTGGTTTTACGGCGCATCTACCAAAAACTACTCTAATTGAATAAAAAATTCTGATTTGTTTAGAAAAATTAATTTTGAGGATTAAGTGAAGTATATTTTTTCTTTCCAGTGGAAATTTTTTTTTGCCAAAACACAATTTGTTTCGCCAAATTTACGATTTTATTGCATTTGACAAGGTGCAAATGCTTAGCGTGGGCCCTGATAATGTATTGTTAATATTTCTTTGAAAATCTAAAATTGTATTTTTTTTTTTTTCTGTCTACAGGCTTTGCAACTAACCTTAAAAAAGGATATGATGACAGGTAGTTATTCAAACACTTCAGAATTTCAAGAAACAACTGGATTTGAGAATAGCGTGACAAGCTTTAGCTCAAACTCTTTAGACTTAATACTGCAAGAAATAAATGAACTTGTAGATGGTATGTTTATACTAATGTTGTAATTTATTTCATTCCTGTCTTCTGCTCTAGCATTGCCATTTAAAATGATTAAGGAATGTTGCATATATATGGCTAATTTTAAATTATTTTTTACTAAATATATCTCTGTTAAATTTATTGAGTATAATTTTATTTGGCATTGTTTATATGTACAGCAATATCAAAAAACTTAATTATTTGTATCTCAAGATCGCTTTTTAAAAAAAGTTGGGATTTTTCTTAATAGTATCACAAATTTACCATATCAATTTTTGCCACAAATTATGCAAAATGTGTGGTTTTCACATTGTTCTATTGAACGCTTTCACAATTCATTTAACCACTCTCCATTTTGGCATACCATCGATCCATAGCGTATTAAAGCGCCAATCATTTTAATTGTTTTATGAAATATTTGGTGATCTGCATATGTGTATACTCAGCTGAACTCGTTGGAAAGAATGCTTACATTCTTATAAGCAACTCTGCTGCATTTTGCTAAAGATTCTCAATTTCAGGCTTCATGTTCTGCCCTCTGAAATCAAATTTTTGCTAATCACAGGAACCAACTGAACATTGCCAATTTTTTTTTTCCCTAAAAGCAAAATAAAATTTTATTTCTTTTGTTAATTTCATTGTTGATGAAGCACAACTGGGAAGCTAATGACCTTCTCGTGCTGTTTTATTTATAAATCAGTACCCTAATCCTTGAACTTAATCAAGTACGTAAGTGATCATTCACTTACGTATTTTCATGTGGATCCCCAGAGTAGTAAAAGTTCACAAATTACAAATCTCATAATTTTCATCTCCCTTTCATTCGTTTAATTTAATAACGATAAGAATTGATTGAGATTATAATTCGAAAAATTCTTTACTTGAAGGACTGTACACAAATTGCATAAAAATTGTGTAAACTTTTATTGTACTTTATTACCTTTTTACTTGTTACTTTTTATCATTGTGTTAATACTTTTAAAAATCTCAATAATTTTCAGTTGTTTTATGAAAAAACTACTTAATATTTATTGGCAAAATTTTAAAAAAATATGTTGCTATTTTAAATGAGCAAAAAATCAGATCTGTCATTCCAAAAAACTTTAATTCATCTTTTAATGACAAAATCATTTAAAAACAATTGAAATAAAAAAAAGAAGATTATCTCAGATTTGTTAAATGTGAGTGTAAGGACTGTATAATAATTTAGTTCCAACAAAAGTATTTAGCTTCAATACTCATTGTAGTTACGTATCAAAATAATTTTTAAAAAATTTTATTAAAAATTTATTTGAGGCCATTCACTAATTTGCATTTGTGATATGAATTTATTAAGGTTTTCTTAGTTTGCTTTAATTCTTTACATATCTTTTTAAATTCGGTATTATCAATAATGGTAATCTTGTTAATGTTTTGTTGAATAGGCTTTTATAAATAACCTTTATTCAAATCTGAAAAATACACTTGATAACCTTTTTAAATAATAGTTAAATTAATTATAATTTTAAATGCAATTTTTTTTACATAATAATGTAAAGTAATTATTAATTTAAAAAATAGAATGTGATCCACTCAATATTGAATATATTTAAAATTGTGCATAAATTATTTTTATGGTAGCTAATATAATCAAGAAAAGAATTCTTTGTCAGAAACTAGTTGTTTTATCATGATAATGTAACTTTGAAAATTATTTTACACTTTGTTAAGATATACGAAAAACTTTCAAATATATGAAGAAAAAAATTATTATTGTACATATCCTAGTTATATATTTTTTTAAAGTTCTTAAAAATATTTTTGAGTCCTTAAAATGTGCTTATTTTTTGTTGAAAAATTTGGCTACACATCCTGATATAAGATTACTTCAGGTAACGCCAGAGGTAGAAAAAGCGTTCACAGAAGATCGTGTTTTAACACAGTATGACTATAAACTTTTCAGCTGTTTCAGTGAACAATTAAGTTAACTGAATCATTAAACTAAAAGATAAACAAGTTAATTTGGTGTAGTTGAGCGTATTAAATAAAAAGCAGTTTGTAGCTGAACAGAAAATGATGCATAATTACTGATACTAATAAAATCAAATTTTACTTTGAAAAATAGTACAATAAGCTCCATTGCTTTTATTGAAAGTTAGGATAATCTTGAGCTAAAGAAAGACTAAAGCTTCGAAGCAAAATGATCCTGATGTTAAAATATATTTTATAAAAAGATGCCTGTTTTATGTATTAAATATATTTAATTGGGATGATAATTTATATTTTAACTCATTGCTATTCACCTTACAATAGTAATAGTTTAAAAATGTTGTAATTGAATGTTTTTAAGAAAAACTTTCTTTGCTTATTTATTTATTTTAAACAGAATTATTAAGATTCCTCTGTCTAAAAAACATTAAAAATTTAAATGATTTTGGGCATCAGTTAAGACAAAACTCTTTAGGCACCATGGTGACCATATTCTTGAGACTTTTCTACCCCTACTCACTGTTAAAGAGCACAAAAAATATATATATATATACAAAGGTCGCCCATTGGAATATATATATAGAAAGGAAAGCACAAAGGTCGCCCACTTGTGTATTTACTCACTGTTATTGAACTTATAAATAGTAAGTATAGCATATTTCCCCAGTTTTTTTACAAACTGATCAAGTACAAGCATAAATACCAGTAGTTCTGTGGTCAAGTGACCACCATCTTTGATGAAGTCGTAGCTTGAAAATGTAATATGTTGGGGCAGGACCGTCTTAACCCTTTGTTTGCGACTGGTACAGCATATGTACCGGTAGAAAAAACTGCTCTTATTGCGGTGCTGGATCAGCAGTTGTACCGGTGGTTCTCTTCCTCCTTTTCTACTAGACCGCCATCGCACCTGTCATTTTTTCAAGAACCCCCTGTAATTTGCTCCTATTGTTGAAGAAAGACTTCACGTGTGCTCACTTTCGATTCGAATTGGCAGAAAGATTTTTCTCTTTTATTATCAGTTGACGAGTTTCAAGGTATGAGAATTTCTTTCATTCCCTTTGAAAGTACTAGTTTCATTTCATTCGTGATCTTTTCAGCGATATTTAGCGAATCCTAGTTTAATTTTTTCGATTAATTTCTTTGTTAGTTACGTTTATTTCTTGTTTACGTGTTTGCTAATTTTTTTAAAATCTTTTGCTAATGTTTTATTTACGTTTTATTTTTTAATTTGTTACTTTCGTTTTGTATTTTTTTATTCTTTTTACATTAAAAGAATTTTTCGCATCTTTTAAGATACCACGTAGAGGAAGACCACTCACTCAAAAAGAAATCGATAAAATAATGAATGATTTTGATGATGAAACATACGCTGATTCAGAATCTGAGTGTGAGGAGGAAGAAGAAAAAAATGAAGTGGAGGAAATCGATAGTGAGGATGAATTTAAGGATAATTGTCAGTCAAATTCTGTAAATTCCAATTTAATAGCAGTCAAAAGAGTATTTCAATGGAAAGAACCATCTTTTGGCGATAAAGTAAATGTTTTGCCGTTTACTGGAGACGTTGGGCTGAATGAAAAATATAAAGATTTGAAAAGAGAAGTTGAATTCTTTGAACTTTTCTTTAGTGATAAATTGTTCAAAATATTATCTGACGAAACAAACAAATATGCGGGACAAATAATGGATGCAAGACCGAAATCATCAGGCAAGTTGGGTGCCAACAAATCCCTGTGAAATAAAGAAATTTCTGGGAATAATTATGCTGATGGGCCATGTAGACTTAGATAATACTTTACACTACTGGTCAACAGACGAATTAGTGTCAACACCGCTTGTGAGGAAGTGCATGCCTAGAGATAGGTTTATGCTGATATTAAAATTTCTGCATTTCTCCGACAATAATTTTAAAAAACACTACACTGATGAAAACTACGATCGCTTATGGAAATTAAGAGAGATATTTGAAATTTTAAACGATTCATTTAAGTCTGTTTACCATCCAACAGAGGAGCTTTCAATTGATGAAGTGATCGTAAAATTTAAAGAAAGAGTTCTTTTCCGACAATACATACATACTTCTATTTCATAGGGTTAAAGGGAAAATCTAATCAAACGTTTGAAACTCTGAATCTAACGTGCACAAAAAGATGAAAGCATGCATTAAATTTTTTCATTGGTAATTTTATGGGATCTAACTTTTAAAACCGCTAAGAAAATGTTTCAAAATTCTTTCTTTTTTTAAAAAAAATGATGAAAAAAAACACATTTATATTATTAATTTGTTGCGAAAAAAATACTCTTAAAAACTTAAAAGAAAAATGATAAAATTTTTGTGGAAGGATGAGGGAGCATCTATTAAAAAGGTTTTCAATGTGTGACCTTGAACAGGAAGTTTAGTTACAATGTTCAAATATTTATATGTGATAAACTACTGAACTATTTTAAAAAGGTATCTTTCTCGCCTCTTGCTTCAAATTCTCAAGGACAAATTTTTCTATTGAGAGTTTTACAGTTTGTCATAATTTAACTTGCTGGGCACAAAATAAATTGTTACTCCTTCTCTAAAAGATAAAGAAAACCGAAATCATTCCTGTCTCTTCCACAGGCAAGGTGGCATTTCCTGCTTATTGTTGCATTATCGGTCAGAATGCGTTTCGGGAGGGCTCTTATTATTTATTTTGGTTACTGTCATTTTAAAATTCTTAACAATAGTTATTTCAAACACCTGAAGAAAGACCACACCATGACTAAAGGAAATGTATGTTTTACAATCATTGTGTCAATGGAACTTGTTTAGATGTGTCTTATAACAATTGATGACTTAAAAATTTCATATAGACATGAAAATCGTGAAATAATTCTCAGTGTCATGACTAAGTGAAATAACTCAGGATAAACTTTTTTTGAACAAAACCTTTCCTACTTCTAAAAAAAATTAAAATAAATAAGAAATTAAAAAGAATATTCCTTTTTGTATTAGAAAAGAAAGGGAATAAGGAAAGTATAAAGAAAACCTATCAATCTAAAATTGCACTGATAACTAATATTATTTCGTATTATTATTTTGTATTTATTATTTTATAAAATTAACTAATATTTCAAAACAAAATTTCAAAATTGTATAATATCTTTATTCTTTCAATATAGGGCTCAAATATAAGGTAAATAGAAACGTGGCAAATTTTTTATTGCTTAATAATTTTGCTGTAAAAAAGATAAAAAATGGTGTTTTTTTTATTCTTCGAACTTATTTCAAACATATTCTTTAATATTTTCAGTGTCTTTATAAATTTTTTTTAATATTTCTAATAATATTTCTATAAAATATTCTTGTAAAATCTTAATGAATTTCTATTGAATATACGCGTGTAACGTTACGTTTTTAAAACAGAAATGAAGGCAAAACGTTCTCTAAAAATTTTTAATTAAAGAATATATATTTTAATTTTGTTTGAATGTTATAGACGCTACTCTAAGGGGGAGGGGGACTTCAAGTTAAATGAATAACAAACGTTTAACAAAACAAAATCTGCATTTGCTATTTTTTTAACAGATAAAAATACCTACGAAAATGTATAAGAGATACAACGTTCATCGTTTAAAATTTTAATAATTTGCTTTTCAAAATTATAAAAACTAATTAGTGTGTTTAAGATTTTAGGATAAAAATAGAACTTCAAATAATGCTTTATTTATTCGAAAAAATTAAAAGAGATTTGCTTATAACAGTTTATAAACAATCTTTTAGATGCAATAAAATGCACATTTTGTAAGAGCACATGCACATTTTATTACAATATTTTTTTTATTGTCTTTTAAAAAATTAAAAGAGTTTTGTATATAATAGTTTATTAACAATCTTTCAGATGCAATAAAATGCATATTTTATATTAAATTAGCAAAATATTTAAATCATTTTTAAATTACTGCTTTCTTTGCAATAGAAAAAACATTGCTTTATTAAGTAAAATTAATCAAAAGCTATACTTTAATTTTTTCTCATAATGTGTTAAACGTCACAAATAAAAAATGCCAAAGTATGCATAACTATGCCAAAACGTCTACGATAACGATGTACATAACAGTCCTACTACTTTTGCATTCTTGGAAAGTTACACACAAATTACAACAAAACGTTTCCTATTCATAGCTGGTTAAAGTAGTTACCACCCACTAACTAAGTGGGGGAAGAATTTCTACGAAAAAGCGCCGTAACAAGAGAATTTTTTCTCCTGACTAGCAGCAACTAAAAGGTTAATAACAGGCATGGTACCCAGGCACAAATGTTTTGGGACCTTATAACAGGTCATACTGCTTAAAATCAAACTAAAAACTTCACATGCACAAAATAAAGCATTTTTAACATGTGCAATAATTTGAACAAATTTAAATACATTTTGATTTAAATGTATTTAAATTTGTTTTTAGTGGACACAAAAAAACTGAATTCCCATAACAAGTTCATTGGAACATAGAAAAATAGATTTCGGTTGTTTTTTTAAGTTTCACTGGTGATAAACTATTCAAATTATTGTTGTTTGCATGATAATCAATCACTATTTGTAGAAAGAAAAATAAATTGCAGACTTTATACTTTATTTTTAAAAAAATATATAAGGCAATTTTGTTTAGTTTTTTTTTTTTTTTTTAAATACAATTTGTAGAAAGGGAGATTCTCAAAAGCCCCTGAGTGCCTGGGGTCCTCGGGCAGTGCCCATGCGTAAAGACGGAACTGTGTTTGGAATATCTGCCGAAGCCCAGAATACATTCAACACATTTCAACTAAACATTTCTGAAACCTTATTCTCTCTACCTTAATTTACTACAGAAGGGTAATCGGGTCCAGGACTATGCTATTTATTAACACAGAGGATATTTATGCTAACAGAAGATAGTTTAATCGGACATAAATTGTACTTTCTCTGAATAAACTTTTTTGTCATCAGATTTTGATTTCTAACCCTCAAAATATGGGGGGTGGCTATAATCCGGAAAATGCAGCCAGAAAATATTGTCAGTTTAAGAGAAAGGCAATTGAAGGGTTGCACCCATTAATATTGGTTTCATTTTTATACATGTTTTTCTGTGTTTCGAGAACATTTTTAGTAAATCAAAAAAATTTGGCACACAATTATAAAATTTGCTTATCCAGAATTGTATTACAATTAATAAAATTTGAACGCAATCAGTCAAATAGTTCTGAATGAATCAAATATTTAGTATACAGAATAGTCACTCTCTCTGGAAATGATGAAAATTTCAATCAACTTTGCGAATTCTCTAAGTATTGGCAACTAATAAAATTATCACATTTCAACTCTATTGTTCATCTAATGTTTTTGATAACCAATTGTATCTTAATGAGCGGTTGCTATCATCATTTATTTTTCTTGATCTCAATTCTATTTTAATAAATAATTTTGCAATTTCCACTTTCTATGAAATAAACATCTTTTAAATTTAAACTAATTTTTTAAAACAAAAAGATGATTTGTATAATCATTTTTAAAATCATGTTGAACTTGTAATAATTTAACAAAATTATAATTTTATACTTATTATTTTGTTATGAGCTCTACATTGCAATTTAAATGAAATATCAAAAAATAATAATAATAATGTCTCAAATTTACAACGCTTCATAGTACTTCAACTTTTAATTTTATCTTTTGTGATTTTATAGAGGAAAAGAAAAAAATTGAAAATCAAGAGTTTCCTGAATTACCTGATAAGGAAGATGATTTGGAGAATGTCATTGCTACTGAACGCATGTTTTTGTCACTACCTGATAAACTGTGGTTGATCTTGAAAAGTATGCTTAATTTCTCCTATTAATTTATGTTATAAAATGCACTTATACAGATTGTACAGTTACTTAATTTGTTCACATATTAAGCAGGAGCTTTTGAAACTTTCAAATTAAATTTTCAATCTTATAATTGGTTTATACTTCTTTAGAAACTCCTATAATTAAAGCAAAATATGTCCAAAATTTTAATAAGTGGTTGATTGTGCACTTTATAACATTAAAAGATTTATGCCTATTTCACTAAAACTAATCTGAGTTATTTAAAAAAAAGTTATAAATATCTTGTTTTTTTTTTTATTTTTTGTTCTTGAAAATTATTAAATATTTTCCAAAAATTAATGATAAAATAGGGGTGCACAACCTGCGGCCCGCCAACTCTCGATTTGTGGCCCGCGGCCACAATCTGAACAAAATAATAATAAAACATCTGAAATTTACACATTTAAGTTTTTGACACACCCAATCTCAATCAATGTAATTTTTTCAATGGCTAACACTACTGAATTATGCATAGTTTTAAAAATTCCAATATTTTTAATACATCATTATTACGTTATACGAATTTCAGTAATCACTTTTGATGTTCTTCGTATGTGTCAATTTCATTGTAAATCCAATGACTTTTAGGTAATTATTGCTACCCATTTTAACGTAGTTTCTGAAATCGCGATTTTTGAAAGTTATGAACCGCTTTATTTGTGCAGACTTCATGGAAAATCTAAAGGACTTTTGATCCTTTTTTCATCAGTTATTGCTTCGCATTTCCTCATGGTTTATAAAACTTCGATATTTTAGCACGATATTAACGAATCGCGAGAAAAAGAATCGCTCATTAAGATAACCACTTTTTGATACAGTTCATTTGTACCGATTTTATCGCAAATCAAATTATTTTTCACCCGTTACTGTGGCAATCATTGCTACACATTTCAACAGGATTTTTATAGGCCTGATATTTTTTATACCCTGTTGCGACACTTTAATTTCGAATCCCGCATTTAAATACATAAGATTTTGACGCGCTTTATTTACGCCAATTTCATCGTAAATATACACTTTTCCCCATGATTCAAAAGAATTTTGATATTTTTAATACAGTGGAGAACCAATTATCCGGGATGCTCGGGACCATCGCTATCCCGGATTTCTGAATTTCCCGGTTTCCTGGATCGACTAAAAAGTGTCGTTAATCGATGTTTTATCGAACCCGAATTACAAGGAAAAGTGTAACACATTTTAAAGTAAGAGAAGAAAGAAAAGCATTCCTAAATTTTTTTAAAAAAAAAAAACATTCTAGAAAAATAACATTTAAAAGTATAAAAAACACTTACAAGTTTAGACAAGAAAAACAACTTTAAAAAATACAAAATTCTGATATTAATTTTTTAAAAATAATTACAATTCCTAAATTAACTAATATAAACAAAACCAATGATTAAATAACGCAATATATTTCATACCTAATTATACGGGGAGGGGGAACGATAAAATAAAAGGAAAACTTATTAATCTAAATAAAAACAACGCTTGAAAATTATCGAACCAAAGCGATAGTTTAAAAAGGCACTAACATAAAAATTAAAACCCGGAACAAGGCAAGATCAATAAGATCAACGAAATCATAAAAAAAAAAAGCTAATGATAAAATTTAAGAATAAAAATAAATAATTTATTGAGTGCGAAATTTATAGTGAAATGGAAAAAAAAAATCAAACGTTGTGGAATCAGAAAAACAAAACTGCAATCTGCTTCATAAAATAATTGTATGTTTAAATTAATAAACAATTCTCCTTTTATTTTTTTTATAGAAACAAGACTCTTAACGAAAGCAGATGTGATTTCACATCAAGAAAAACTTGCAAATGACACCGCATAGAAAACGGGTAGAAAATAAAACATTCCTCCCTTTCCTGCCCCCTCTAGATCTAAAGATCTTTAAGGTCACGGAAGAAATGACGTTTCTCTGGGTAAACGGGGGGGAAATTTTTCCCCTTTCTCACATTTTCCTTTACTCAACTTCAAGGATGGGTCCAATTTCCCCTTTTTTTCATAATCATTCTAGTTTAAAATGGCGGGAAAACCGAGCAAAATTTTTTCTGGTTTCCCGGTTATCTGGGTACCGGATAAATGGTTCTCTACTGTACTATAATTTGACAATACACAAGTTTTCAATAGGGCATTAAAATAATTACTTTTTACGTTCTCTATTTGTGCCCGATTTTAACGTAAATATAAGAGGTTTTTCGAGGGTGTTTTTTTTCTTCCCCTTTATTGCTGCATTTTTACTTGTGAATTAGAATGTCCTGATATTTTAACACAATACTACAACTCGTGAAATTCGATTCTGTTTTAAATTTTTTTTGTAACTTAAAAAGTAATTACGTATCTTATTTACTTTCTATTTTAAATTTTTACGTATCTTAGCAAAATCAGCACATTTAAATTAAACATGGTCCCTTTTGCAAAAAAGTAATTTAAAACACAACCATATTTTTTTAGTCCTGTGCGATTCGTAGTTGCATCTCGTATTGAAAACTCAAATATTTTAATTCTTCTTGTAGTTTATTCGTATTTATGGGATCTTAAAATTGCACAGCAAATTCCAAATAACATTAACAAGGTTTAAAAATCACACATCGCGATTCGTGTTCTGACGTTAAAATATCATACATTGTTACTCTTCTTGCAATTCAAAAATTATACACCGCGATTCATATTCACACGATTTAAAAACCATGCGTTGTGAGTAGACTTTTTTCGCAAGTTAAAAATCACGCAACTCAATTCGCATTCACGCAATTTGAAAACCACGCATCACGTTTTTTATTTACGCAATTTAAAAAATCACACATAGCAATTCATATTCAAGCTATTAAAAAATAGCACATCGATATTTGTATTCACACGATTTAAAAATCTGGAAAGAAAGAATACCACCTGAAATTCCACAACTTATTAAGTTATTTCCCCTAAGTTTAATACTACCCACAACAACAGCTTCTGTCGAAAAACTGTTTTCCAGAATGAATTTGATCTGTTCAAAATTACAGAGCAGTCTTTAAACAAAATCATTAAATTTTCATTTAATGGCTTGATAAAGCTATCACGTAATCAAGTAGACAAAATTATCACAATATTTAAAAATTTTGCAAAAGAATATTTTCTACCTACTTGGACCATTTTATATATTTATGATTATATGCTGGGAAATGATTTGTATATCATTAAATTTTAACTGTAAAAAAAATTTTAATCAAGATAAGTTTCGTAAAGTAATGTAAATTTTATTAATTGTGAATATATAATCTTATTTTGCGCTGAAGGGCTCAATCTTATTTTGCACTGAAGGGGTTTTGTTTAATAATTTGTTGCGCTATGAACTTTCTTTAAATCAAAGCATTTAACTTGCATTTATTTTAAAAACTAGAATATTTATTTATTTTTAAATTTTATTCTATGAAAAAAAAAAATTATGTTAAAATTTATGTTTAAATGGACTTTTGTATTATGTAATATGATAAAAAACATGAATTTTTCCATAATTCTTTTAAATATTTCAATTTATCTAAAAAAAATTCTGATAAATTGATTCTGACTTTCGGATTCTGTTTTTTTTTTTCTTTTTTTCGTAAGTAATAAGTTTTGTTGCTTCTAATTTTAGACATTTTATGCAAAGTATAAAGGTTAACTGACAAAAAGAATTTAGTGCCTAAAACAATGATGTTTATATAACAATTACTACCTACTACAATAGCTGTCAATATGTCTGTTAAAATAATTTGGCAAGCAACCCTTCATTGGTCAATCTGTTGTGCATGTGGTCCTTCACTCAAAAAGGTTGTGCACTCCTAGATTAAGACAAGGATTCAATTGAGATTAATTTAACAGGGTTTCAGAGTATCCAGGCTATCAAAATCTAGATTTTTAAAAAGAAGAAAAAAATTTCTGCTGTAAAAAAACTTATGAAATATTTATGTTTTTGTATATTTTCTATTTGTGTACTTCAAAACCAAATTTAACTGTTTGCATGCTGATGTTCCAAAAATAGATATTTTTTATAATAAAAGTCAAAATATTAGTTTGAAACCTAATGTTCAATTTTTGAAACATTGGTGTTTCCAGGGTTCTATTTTTAAATTTGTAGTGATGCATTGTGCTATGTTGTATGCATTTCATTCAATTGGTATTATGTCTCTTATTCAAGACAAATAATGATAATTTGAATGGAAAAAGGGGTAAATGATATGTTTCCTTTCAACTTCTTTTCATGTGACTTTGCAAGTGGCTGCGAAGTGACTTTGCAAGACAGAACACTTGGGAAGTCGCAAGCTTTATGCTCAGTGTTTTCCTTTTTTGTTTAAATTCTAATGAAAAGAAATGGCTAATACTTTTTTGAGTTCTAAAAATTTGACTCTAAAAATTTCTAAAAATTTGAAAAAATAACAAATTTGATTGTACCTGAAAAATTCAGATTTTTATACTCTTGCTTCCATTTGAGTACTGATTATATTTTTCACTTTGTTACTAAAGGAAATTTTGTCAATTTATACTGGTGTACTGAGATGTTTCTTAATTATGTTTTTAGGAAAGTTTTTAAAACGACTGGGCTTAAAGAGAATCAATGTATCAAGACACTATGTCAATAAAATTCTGGTCTATTTTAGTTTTACCTTTTATTTTATGCTATTGCTAATAATTTTCTTTTAAGTATCTAATTATTTAAATCATTTAACAGATTGTTCATCTTTTGAAGATTTGCTGAAAGCTATTCAACATATTTATAAAGTTTTTGCTCGACTGAACATATTATCTCCACTCGTAAGTTTGTTTTAATTGTCAAACACTAGTCTCTTTTTTTGGAAAAAAATATTGAAATAATCAACTTGAAATAATCAACTTTTAATTAGTTATAATTCAATATTTTTTCTAAAATGGTGTGTCTTTATAAAAATTGTGTTGATCATTGAGATTATTATGAAAACTATAAAAAAAAAAGAGCCCTTTTATAAAAATGACACTAGTGAACTTCTATCTGATTGCGCTAAATGTTTCTTCGTTTAGTAAGTTGTTAGACTCTGCACTTTAGAGAGGTAGTAAATTACTATAAAATTGAGACAGTTTTTAATAAAATAAATATTTATTAATAAATAATATAAAAATAAAATAAATATAATTTTTTAATGAAATAAATATAATTTTTATATATTAGTGTTAATTGTTAAGTACATAAGCTTTTGCTTCAAATTAAATTATGTAATCTTTTAAAATCTAAAAGTTTAAAATAAGTTCTGTGAATAATTTATTAAATTTTTATTTTCTTTGCTTTAAATATTTGTACACTTATAAATATGGCCAGTTTAATCTTTCAATTATACAACAACATAAATTTTTCAACCTCTGAGTGTAGAATATTTGAACATTTTGGCGGAAAAAGGTTTAAAATGAGATTTAAGCAATTGTTTTTTTGAGTATATATATAGGTTGAAGAAAGCAAAGTAATAGATGAGGGTACATTTATTAAGTTCTGTCTTTTTAAAGAAAGTAACTAAGTACCTTAATCCACTACGACCTCCATAATTTAAAATCTTGGTAACATCACTGAGAAATCTTCATTTGCTAAGCCTTTCAACTGGGAGTGTATTGTACCTTTACATTCAATTTTTATCATTAAATTTAATTACCAACAAAATGCATGACATTTTGTTTGGATTAGCAAGTTAATACTGTAAGAACTAATAAGTAATTCTTCTGAACTATTTGTTCTGATGAGATAGCAAAACATCCATGAAGCAGGCATTAGCTGACCCTGTAAGACACCAAAATGATTCACTGTGCGCTCTCCACAAATAGTATTAATTATCTATATTTGAATCATAAAATATTAAGAAATATATTATTTTTTTCTCACTTTACACTTTTGAAAAAAGGTACAGTATTATCTGCTTTCATAACAGATAGATTTGACGTTCATAACATATGGAAGCATTTGTAAATGAAAAAAAAAGTATAGTTTCACTCTTTCCTGAAAAGCATTTAATGTTTTAAAAACTATATCATCTACTGCATTCGACAAAATTTACCATGATCTATCTCCATTATGAACATTTGGCCTAAAATATGCCAGACATCAACATTTGTTATCAAAGACAGGGAGTGATTAAGATTATAAGTATTTGGATGCACATAAATTTGAATATTCTAATTGTTCAGACTTGAAATAATGCAAATCTTGTAAATATGCATTTTAAACTTAGGTCGAAATTAATAAGTGAAAGTCTCAAAACATTAATTTTACTGAACTATGTTGACTCTAAAATAAAAATTGATAAACTTTGTGAATCTGACTCAGAGATGAGGTGTTTGCTTTTGTCATAATTATTTTTTAATATTTTTATTAAATAGCTTAATGGTTTTATATTTATATGCATACAAATGCATCTTTTTCCTTAACTGCCCCCACCCTAAGTGACCGAGCACTGACTTGGCAAAAAGTATTATTTACATCAAGAGTGTAAACTTTTGATTGCTCTCAAGTTGAAAAAACTTGGATCACATTTTTCAATCATGGCTTTTGCTATATTGCTTAGAGTTAAAATTCTGAATTTTTTTTAAGAAAAAATACTCCTTTTAATTTAAGTTTGTGTCTGGAATAATGCTAGCATTTTTTAACTCTGCCCCCCTCCCCCCTCAAATGAAAAAATAACAAATTTGATTGTACCTGAAAAATCTGAGCATTATATCAAATCATTCCAATTGCATAATATTTTACTGATAAAATGTTTAGCACGCTTAAAGAAACAGCAAATCAGATTTTCTGCATTTTTTTAGTCAGGAAATTTGCAGAGGACAAAAAAGGGAAAATTGTGGCTTATAATTGGTTGGTGTTATGTGAGAATGCAGAGAAATTGCCATGGATACTGAAGTAACAGTTTTACATTTGCTAAGTTATTTTCAGGAAATTTGAAAAAACTGCAAATTTTATTGATTTTGAACAACAATATAAGTTAAAAAATTTGCTAATGTTTTAGATATATAGTATATATTGCTAGTATATAGTTTTATATTTTAGGCTCATAACAATGATTTGTCAACAATATCTAAGGATATAACCTCGATGTTCAACAAAAAACTTTACTGTACAGAACTCAACAAAAAAAGAGCTGCCGAATTGCTTTTGGAAATTGGTGTGGAAAAACTCCGAAGAGATTATTATGAATATTTTATTAGTAAGTTTGTATTACTTTAAAATTATATTGTTGAATTAATCTTGGTAATTCTCATATTTCCTTTTTCAATAAAATTTTCTGCAGTACACTAAAAGTTTGACCATGACTCAAATCTATAGATCAAGAATTATTCAAGGTGTTCACATTTTAATTTGCGTACTGTACATACAAATATATACATTTACTGTACATACAAATATATACATTTACTGTACATGCAAATTATATGAGTTAATTTACTTTATTTTTGACAAGGATTATTGAAATGTAAATACTAAGGGTGTTGATTATAGAACATCCAATATATATGTGGAGGCGGAGTTATCGGCCATGCCAACCTTCATCTATCAAAAGGTACCTCGTGATAGAATCAAGTTAGCTTGCCTTATATACAAGTGAATTGATGTTTAATTTTCGTAGTGGTAGTTACGCTACAATACTCCCCCACCAGAATTTTATCATGGATAGAATTCGATGAATTGTTAATACTAGTTGTTGCACTTGTGAAAGACCGGGATAGCTTTGTTGAGTGCTGAATGTGAGAGGTGTATTAACATCACGTCGTTGCATTTTTGCAGTCACAAGTCAACTGTTTAATGTGGACTATACATCGAAGTAGGCGTTACCATCAAGTTAATTTTGCGAAGTGGGCGTTACTGCGTGATCAAATCAGGTCCGGAGGTCACCAATGTGGGGGCGGAGTTTTCGACCATGCCAACCTTCATCTATCAAAAGGTACCTCGTGATAGAATCAAGTTAGCTTGCCTTATATACCAGTGAATTGATGTTTAATTTTCGTAGTGGTAGTTACGCTACATATATATATATATTTATTTTTTTTTTGCCAAGTAAATATAATACTTGATGAATAAAAATGAATTTATCAATGAAAACTATAAGATAATATTTTAAGGATCCTTTGTAAGCATTTTTCACCTATGATTGTTGTATGCTGTTTTATTCAGGACATGGATTTATCACCCAAGATTTATTCAATCTCTTTACTCATTCTGAATTGCTGTCTCCTGAAGCAATTACTTGTTTAGAAAAACTACATACTGTATTAGAACTTACACTTGTGTGTATGAAGCAACTTAAACTTCCTAGGAGCAGTATAAATGAATTTGTCAGGTAACATGAGATAATTATTTATTAGTAACCACATTATATTTAATTATTATTTTTAAAAAAATTTATTAATACATCTGTTTTTAGGAAAGCTTTGGAAATGTATACAACAGTTAATGAAATAGACTTGCAACACGTGTTTACATTTCACGTTCCCGCCGTTGATATTCATCCTATACTAACTTTGTAAGATCTTTAGCTCTTTCTTTTTAAATTTTCTCATACATTTTTAATATTTTATTATTTTTCCTCATTAGGATAGGATACATTATGCTTTATACGTAAAATTAATTTTTATATCCTTGATTTTAAACAGAGTTCATCAACTGGAGGTCAATATATTTTTTGCTTTTGAAAAATAACTCCAGCTTTCAGAAAAAAAAAAAAAAACTTATTTAAATTCCAAATAAAACTGGGCAGGCTGCAATGTGGATTTATTATTTTTTTTTTTTTGCATTTTGTAAGAGAAACACATTTTGAAAACACCAGGCTCAAAAAATAAAACTTCAGAAATGACTGGCACCAGTTAGAATTACTAAATGGCTGTAGCAAAAACAAAGGAGTGTAATTGATTATCTAAAAAGTGGTTCTTAAGTCAAATTTTTTTAGGCTGCTATTTTAATGTTCCTAACCTTTCCACAAAGTTCCCACAGCGTAAGAACACAGAATAAAGAGAAATACAAAAATAAAAACAATAGTTTATCCGTAATTATTCTAGTTGAGGCTTTGAGAAAGATGTACTAGTATGGTTGCCGTGGGCGACTAAAAATTCAAAAAGTAGTGACTAAAAAAATTCACAAATTTGTTAAAAGAGAAAAAAAATAGCAACTTTATGGCATATTTTTTTTAATTACTATTGAAAGTGAATGTGAATGATAGCAATTTCTTTAAATATAAGTAATTTGAAATGTAAGTAGTGGTAGTTACGATTCAGTAATTAAAAAAATAGCTTATTAAAAAAAATGAATTGAGTTTCTACCAAGTTTTGCATTTTTAGTTGCCTGTGGCATGGTGTACTGGTATACATTATTCTCTTAATTGATGAATTTTCTTCATATTTGAATATTTTATTTATACAATAAAATTTATTTTAATAAAATTTTATTATGTATTTACTTTCTTTATTAATTAAGAAGTTGTTATTAACTTAAATAATAACCGCAAATATTGCAATCCTCTATATAACAAAATTTTCTCTTCAGTGAGTTTTTCGAAAGGAACCAATTGATTTTGTTAAAAAGAGACTTCACACACACACACTATTGTATTTTACTTCACTTTAAGTACTATTATATGAATGCATAAATTACACAAAATAGTCTGCATTGCAAACATTCAACGAATCTCAACCATTAACAATCAATGAATCTCAATCTTTTCTCAAATCTTCAACATATTCTTCATGAAAAAAAAATTTGGAGGATGTATTTTAGTTGTTTGATGATTGCTAAATTTAAATATCAACTTTTTTGAGTTTGTATATGCTTCCATTTTGTACGGTTCACTAAGTTTTTTTTTTTTTTTTTTTTTTTTTTTTTTTCACAATTAGAATTTGAAGCATATTTTAACATGATTCCGTCTTTCCTTTTTTTTTTTTTTTTTTTAATTATCTTACTAAAATATTTTAGGATGAGACCAGTTGTTTGGGATCTTTCTTTGAAAAGTGAACATAGGAATTTTATGAAACAAAGTTGCCATCACTTTATAACAGCAGCTACTCATGATCACATTTATGCTCCTCAGAAAATCAGTAAGACTTATAAGTTTTTTTTTCCCCTTTTATTATTTAATCTAACAATATTTTCTATGAATATCAAGTAGTTTCAGGTAGTTAAATCCATAACATATGACATTATTAGTTATTTATTGTTAAGCCTGAACCAAGTAATAAATTTTAAAAAAAATTTTAATAAGGGTCATTCACTAAATTACATTAGTAAAATGAATATATTGGAGTTAGCTTAATTCTTTACATATCTATAAATTCAGTATCATCAACAATATTTATCTTGTTAATGTTTTGTTGAATATGCTTTTATATATAACTTTTATTTAAATCTTAACAAATCACTAAATAACTGTTTTAAAAAATAGTTAAACTAATTATAATTTTGAATTAAAATTATTTTTTACAAAATTAAGTAAAGTAATTATTAATTTAAAAAATAGAATGAGCTATTCAATATTGAATATATATTTGAAACCGTGGATAAATTGTTTTTATGGTGACTAATATAATCAAGAGAAGAGTTCTTTGACAGAAACTAATTATTTAATCATGATAAAATAACATGTTTATCATGATCATAGTTTTTTAAAAATAAAAAATAAAGTAATGTATTTATTTTTGATTAAAAATTTTTCTATGAACCCTTTTCATGCATTTTTAAAATCTAATATCGTGATTCATATTCGTGATTTAAAATTACATCACGATTCAAATTCGTATTATTTAAAAATTCAATGGTGTGATATGTATTTATGAGACTTTAAAATTCAGCATTGCAATATTCATTTGGCGATTTTAAGATCCAACATTGAAAATCATAATAATGCGATTTTAATATCAAATAATGCAATTCACATTCATGCGATTTCAAAATCAAACATCAAGATTCGTATTCAAACAATTTCATACATTAAGATTTGTGCTCATGCCATTTCGAATGCATCATTTGAAAACTTGTCTGATTACGATTAGAAATGGTTGTAAATAAATATATTTGAATTAAGTTTTCCATTCTTAAAGTTTATTCTTTACAGAAGTATTTTAACCTTCTCTCCCTTCCCTTGCTTAAAACGATGCCATCATAAAAATTTGAAAAAGAAAAGTAAAGCTGAATTATTTCAAATACAAATTGTTTATTTTTACTTAAATTTGTTTTATACTTAATTAAAGCGATTAACATTTCCACTTTTTAAAACTTGTATTTTTTTTAATTGCTTTTCCCCTTCCTATTGTTTATTCCCCATCCCACTTCTATGATTTTTGTAAAATTTTGTATTCTTTCAATCACTATCTGATGTAGTAAATCGTATTTTGTAACTAAATTTTATTGTAGTAATTTTTTTTTTTTTTTTTTTTTTTTTTTTAGATCCTTTACTAATGTTGAAGGGAACATCATATGTGTACTATACAAGTACATTAATAAAAGAAAATGTTCAATTTAATAATGATTAATATGAAATGGTTTCCTTATTTTCAAGTTATTTATGCTAGTTTGTAAATGTGCATCTGTATATCAACTTCTCTATATTATATTCTTTATATTATATTCTTTATATTATATTCTATATTCTTTCAATTCTTATTGAAGAAATAATGCATATGCATTTTCTGGTTATTAACAATATTATATTAAGCTGAACTGTTATATATTCACTTACATTGTTTTATTTATTTTCAAAGTTGTTTGATTGAATGATTTAGTGAAAACCTATTATTACCAAATAAAAAATTATGGTAAAAGATAAAATTTGAAGATGATTTCAGTTCAGAATATTTGTATTTCATTTTTACAGGGATTAGAATTTCCCACTAATTTCTGCTCTCTTTTTTTTTATCTGATTTCTACCTTAATATGATCAAATAAATTAGAATGGAGGTCTTTGCCAGAAACAAGTTATTTTATTATAATTATGAATGTTTTTTATATTTGTTGATTTTATGTATATGACAAGCTTTCATCAATGAGAAGAAAAAAATAGGACTATAACCCCCTGCCTGGGTTCTAGTGTAATTTAACTGTTATGCTGTAAATAAAGATGTTTTATATATTCTGAACTATTTGTTACTGTTGAAATGTGACTAGAATAATATTTAAAAATGACTTATTTGTATGTTTAGAAATACTTGCTATCAAAGACAGAACTTTTATTCTTGATTGCATTTATTCTTTGCTTAATTGATAAACTTTTTAATGCTGCTATTGAAATTTATTGAATTAGATGTTAAGGAATATTTTTATACTGCCTTGCAATAAAAAAATCAAGCAAAAAATTTTTTACAGGGTTCCCACGGTCCTTAAAAGTCCTTAAAAACTGCTTAGTTTTTATTTTGAAAATTAAGGGCCCTTAAAAGTACTTAATTTTGATTCAAGGTTCTTAAAAGTCTTTAATTTCTAGTATTGCTAGTTGGTTGGAACAATTTTTTATCTTAGGAAAATATCCACTGTTGAAAAGTACGTCTGTCGCCTAGAATGAGACCCTGCATTGAGGGTGGAACATTTTGAATGCATGTGAGAGTAGGGGTTACAAGCGAGTGGAAGAAAACACGCCATTATTGATTTTTTATTTATTTTATTATAAATTTTTTTCATTAAAATATTCTTTCTTTCTGGATCATTTTTAAAGAAAAAAAAATTGTGTGGGGAGAGGGGAGCGTGATACTACAGGTGGGTAGAGGTGGTACTTATTTTTAGACAGTACTTAGGTACTCTATCACCTTTTACATCCATAGGATTCAAGAAATTCAATTCTTCTGATAGCACACATGGTAGCTTTGATACTTCAATTGTTAGAAATGCCAGGAAAGTGTTTTTAATAATTTATGGACACTTAATATAAGGAATGGCTAACAGCATCTAGTGATCATCACAATTTTTTCATTGTATTGTATTTTCTTGTGAAATTGAATTTTATAAATTACTCTATTTTTTAATATTAGGGATATTATGAATATTCGGCGAAGTATAATTTTAATCAGGAAAGTCACTTTCGTCGTTTTATCTTTGACAGTTTTTGTTTTAAAAAGAGTGAAATGTTTGCAGTTTTTTTTTTATAGCGTGGCATTTTAACAGTGTTCCTGATATATTTTATCTCCACTTTTTCTTTTAAAGTTATACAGATAATTAGATAACCGGTAAAATTGAAAATTTATTTTCTACGTTGCAAATTTTGTTTTAGAATTTAGGAAAATTTTCTGTTTCTCTTTTGCTTTTTTGATTAATTGTGTTTGTGTTTTCTTATTTATTTATTTATTTTTGTTATTATTTTGATAGCCTATTTTAAAGAGCCTTCTTTTTCGTCATTTTCAACGTTAAATTTTTCTTAATTGAAAGCGGTTTTTTGTTTTTGGCTCTGTTTGGCTTTCCCATTAAAAAAAAAAAACTAAGAACTTTTGTTTTTGTTATGATGCAGCAATTTTAACGAGCACTATTCTTAGACATTTTTAAATGGATATATCGCGTATTATCGACTTTTTATCAAACTATCGGCAGGCCGATATAATTACTTTTATTTTAGGCTATGTATCAGGAATCTGATCTAAGATGACGCTCGCAGTTTAACGTGCGAGGATTCTTGCCTATGCTAATACTATCACCGTGCTGACAAAGACTATTTTGATTTTGTCTAGATGCGAAGATGTTGATTACATTTTTAGCTACGAAGATGATGTTCGTTTTGTGATGTTGAATAACAAAGAGCGAGGATCAGTGTTGAAATATAGAATGCGATGCATAGTTTCTCTATGTGCCATTTTGACCTTGAGATTTTACGATTTTTGAAGATTATTTTCAACAGGACTTATTTTGCGATTGCTGTGCGTTT
This sequence comes from Parasteatoda lunata, assembly GCA_949128135.1. Classification (NCBI taxonomy): domain Eukaryota; kingdom Metazoa; phylum Arthropoda; class Arachnida; order Araneae; family Theridiidae; genus Parasteatoda; species Parasteatoda lunata. Next base: position 81,246,097 of record OX421980.1, read on the forward strand.
CATTTCGACGGGATATAACGTTTCAAGTAAATTATTTTCAGTGAGACTTTTCCTACTTAGCGATCGTTGCGCATTATTTCGTCACTATTTTTTTTTTGTCAAGATTTAACGTTGTTAATTATTTTCAGCAGACCTACCGTTACTTATCGATCGCTGTTATCTTAAATTTTCGTTAATATATTAATGAAAAGAAATCATGAATTAAAAAAAAAGATTCTTTATTGATTTTTTTAAAAAGGGATACAATTTAATATTTTATATATTTTGTATTTAAGTAATTTATACTTTGTCATAAAAAGTTAGTTTTTTTTTGTCTTTTAATTTGTTTTTTTTTAATTCGATAGAATTTGATTAGTTTTTAAGCCAATAAATTTTCACTCCCTTTTAGTTTAAAAAAAATTAAAACAAAGCCTACGTTTAAATGATTTGCTTTTATTTTTGAGGAAATTAAAACAAAGTTTGCGTTCTTTCTTTAATTTTTTAAAAAAAAAATTGGCTGTTTGTTAAAATGACTAAATTTTTTTAAGTTAAATAAAAAGTTAAGCAATATTTTAACGCTTCTCAATAAATTAACACTAGTACTCTTAAATATAGAATATTTTTTCAAAAATTCCTTCAATATGTGTTTGTTTAATAATTTGTTAGATAGTCAGTATTATTTTTAAACATTTAAATCTTTAGTGTATTTCATTTTCAAAAAGGAAAATAATAATAAATAAATAAATTTACATTTATTTTTACATTAAAACCATTTGACCATTAGTCAATACAACTTTATTATTTTAAATAAGTAATTAACAAAAGCCTAACGGTGCTTCAAAAGCACATTTTTTTTTTCAACAAATAATTTCAAAAATGTTTTATTTAAGTGGACATTTCTTTTTTTTTTTAATTTTTAATGTATGTAAAATATTTTGTAACAGTTTTATTATTATTTTTAAAAAATCTAAGTCATTTTTGATTTTTAAAAAAAGTTAAAATAAAGCTTATGTTTGTTTTTACTTTAAGACAAGTCAATCTTTAAGACAGTCTTATGTCAATCCATCTTTATTTTAATTCAAAAAATTAAGCAATGCTATTGATGTTATAGAATTTTTTTTTTTTTGAATTAACATTTTCTTTTTTCTTAGATTTATTTCTTTTATTTAGTTTTGATTGATTTATGATTGATAAATTGCAAGCATATGTTAAATCGCGATGTCTGACTGACGATTTATTACGATATAAAATTTCTTACAACGCCCAGGCCTATTTTTACATAAACAGCAATAATTCTCGAGGATTTTTTTAAAAAAATGTTGTTTGATCACTGGGTAGGCGGCCGATTTATTTTTCCGGATATTTGACTATTCGACAAAATCACTATTCATTATTCCCTATTTTATAATAATAGTAGTATATATAAATCCATATTTGCATCCAATTTTCATTACCTTTGATTTATATGACAAATTATTGTTTTATAATTTCAGACAATACTTAAATTATTAGGAACAAAAATTTTTATGGTCTATTATTTTAGTTCCTTTAGTATCTATATGAGACACAATACTTTTTAATAGAATAAATTCTAATTCCTCAGAGGTGCAGTATTACCCATCAATGTAAGCATACAATTTTTTATAACTAAAAGCAGACTATTTTATAAAGATTATTTCTTTTTATAAATGATTTGTTTCTGATTTCACTACATTTTGTTGTTTTTTTCCCTTCATTCACAATAAATTTTGTACTTAATTATTTCATTTCGTTTTTAATATTTAGATCATTTTTATTTCAATTGATCATTTCATCCTGCCTTGTCCTGTGTTTCAATATTTATGTTAGCACTTATTTTAATTATCAATTCTGTTTCTCAGTTCTTAATTTTAATTAATAAGTTTTCTTTGTAGTTTGTTTATTTCTTTTTTCCTGATTGTTAGGTACTACATATATTCCGATTTTAGTCATTAAATTTTTTATATTTTGTGATTTTAATAAATCTTTAGTTTATTGTAATTAGGTTTTACTTAGTCTTCAATAAACTTATATTTGCTAGTTTCTTTTTCTCTTGGTTTAGTATTAGTCACTCAAAATAATATTTTTATTAATTTAATGAATTTACCTTCTTAATTTATATATTTCTATCTGTTTACTCAGTTTTTTTCTATTTTTAAAATAGAAAAACTTAATGTTTAATCAGCATTCTTTGAGTTTTCCTTTTTTTCTTTATATTCTTAAAAGCTTACGTGAGGTGATTAAATGCAATTTAATTTTAATTAAATACAGATTATTTGTATTAAGCATTTCTTTATTGAGTTTTTTTTTAATTTTTTAAAGGATGACTGATTTGAAGAAAAACTATTCCATTTTTTTAATCTATGATGTTTTATTTGATGATAAATCATCATTATGCCATTTTTAAGGTCCTTAATTTTTAGAAAAAAAGTCCTTAATTTTTTGATAAAAGTCCTTAAAAGTGCTTAATTTTTTCTTTCATAAAAGAGTGGGAACCCTGTTTTATTTGGCATCTTTATGTAATAAGCTACATATTGCAAAATAAGTTTTCTGTAACAATTTTAGCATTAGCTATAAAAAGAAAATAGTTGTCAAGCCACTTTTCTCAAAATCTAACACAATAAATAATGTTTCAGTTTTTGGTTTAGTCATATAGCTTAATGCTTTTCACGTTTTTATTCATAAATTGAAATGTTTTTTACTGGTAGTAATTTTATAATACATTTTCATTCATAAATGTAAAATATAACTTATAACCTTATCAGTGTATACTGCACTTTAAAAAGTGGAAAAAAGCAGGATTACTACTAAAAAATTCAGTCTTTGATATATATGCGGTATTTTGGGAGTATTCACATGTTTTATTTAGAATAACAATTTAACAATACTTGAAATTAAAAAAAAATCATCATACCAAGAATACAGCAAGGCCCATCATTTTTAAAAAAACGCGTTGTTTTCAGAGTAGAGTCTAGGAATATTATATTAATAATTCCTATATATGAAATAGCCTTTGAGCTTCGTATTGACAAGTTCTCCCAAAATATCCTTAGTTGACTTTTGGTTGAAAATTATTAAACTATAATCCTTTAAATTAAGGAACTGGAGAAAACAGTTAAGTGTGCACTTAACTGTTAATTTTATTTTCAAGATCTATAACAGTTATCAAATATAAAAATTATCCTAAAGAATTTAATAATAACAGGCGATAAAAAAACATTTTGTTCGTAATAATGCATTATCTGAAATTATAACACTTTGTACTAATCAAGGATAACAAAAGCTGAGTAACTAATTCAGTTTCGGAGTTTTCCCCGACAATTCCTGGGGCATATGAATCAGTCATTTTACTTCCAGGCGATATCGTAAATTTCTGACTTTTCATTCCAGATTCTAAATTGAACAGGATCACAGTTTAGAAAAAGATTCAGACTTATTTTTTAAAACGTCATGTTCTTATAAAGAGTGGTTAAAAAATTTTTCGTTTTAAATTTAATGTTACCAATTTTTTTTTCTTACTTAATCCGCTTGTTTACATAATAGTTATAAAAAAACTAACTACTAAAGTTTGGATTTTAATGAATGTTTTGTTATTTATGGGAATCATTTAATATGTACCAATAATAAAAATTTATTTCTTGATGGTTTTTGTATTTTATTCCCCCACAAGCACAGCCAGTTAAGTTAATAATTGACTGAATTATAATTTACAAAATTCTCCTGATTATTTTTTAAATGATTAAATTCAGCTTAAGTATATTTCTACTATCAGGGTTCCCACGGGTCAGGGAATTTTATTTCAGGGTTCCCACAGGTCAGGGAATTTTATTTCAACTCCAAAAATCAGGGAAAGTTTCAATTTTCTCACAAAAATCTGGAAAATTCCTTCATTATTCCTGGAAAAAACCAGTCTTAAAATTTTCAGTAACAATACTCAGTTATTGAGGTTCGAGTTAAATAATTCTAACCTCTATTACAATTATTTATTGTAAAATTTTTACATTTCAGACATACTGAAATGCTTCCTTCCTCATATAATGATATTTATTTTACACAAAAAATCTAATACTTGGCATAACAAATAATAGAATCCAAATTTTCTGATGAAAAATTTTGTAGTATAGATAAAATTAGGTATGGATTTTCCCGGAAAAGTCAGGGAATTTTATTTCTGAAATTGAGTGGGACCCCTCTACTATATTATTAAATTTAAAAAAAAGCTGTATTTTAATCATTTTCATATTTCCATTTTACTTTTACTTAGTAAAGTATAGGGATATATTTTTCTCTTTCATCTTCTGTTAACTGAAAAAAGTGTGCAACACATTACCCCCACTCCCTCGTAAATCAGAGAAAACAAAATCAGCCTACCACTCCTTTAAGTTTGGTTTACGGTAGCTTATTTAAACAATTCTTTTGGGCACACAGGAGAAACTATAAAATTTGTCCCTCCTCTGCCCATAGATCTTCAAGGTCATGGAACAAATATAAGTTTTATATCAATGGGCATAAAAATTTATGGATTTTATTTACTTTTCACACATTTTCCTCTACTCATCCTTAAGGATAAGTCAAATTTACACTTTTTTCTTCAATTGTTCTAATTCAAAATGGTTGGGAAAGGGGGTAAATTTTTCTGGATAAATGGTTCTCTACTGTATTACAAAACAATTACCTAAATAGAGCTAAGCTTTCTTAAAATTAGTTCTTAGATCAATTTTAATTGCAATAATGTACATAAACAATGAAAACTGGCTGTGGTATAGTTAGCTAACTTTATGATTGCAGATGTACAATTTAATAGTTATTTAAGGCAATGGCATGTCATTCAATCATCCTCAGGTATGTTTCCAGATAGTCTCCAATAGCCTATTGTGCCTATCTAGATCGAGAAAGAATTATTACTATAAAAACAATTTAAAAGCTTTTCTTAATTATGTAAAAAAATTTCATACATAATTATTAAAATACTAGAATTCTAAAATAACTTGTAATCTATAGCAAATGTCTTGTTGTAAAATGATCCAATATTTCACTTAGCTCAACACACCTGAAGCTCTTTTAATGCACAAATCTACCAGAAATAAGAACTTATCTAAACTGTTACACGATGCCCTTTTTTTCTCTGCTGAAATTACATGTCACAGAAGGTCTGATATTTGAGACAAGAGAAGGTGAAATAAAAAAAAATACACTTACTCTACTTATTTATAGCTTTAAGATTCAAACAGAAGTAGTCTATTTGTTTTAACTTTATAAACACACTTATATGCAAAAATAGAGAAAACTTAAAAAAGATATTTTATTCAAAAGTTTCAATACTTTTTACAAGTATCATTCATAGAAAACAGTAAAAAAAGGTAGAAAAAATGAACACTTATTCAAAAACTTAACTACAAGTAGAAGCAATATGAAATCTTAACAAAGAATTTTCCCTTTAAAAAAAATCAAAAGTTGAATGAAATCGTAATTGCCATTAAGCAAGTGCATGAAATTGGTGTATCTTTATTTTTGGCCACGTCTTGAGCCAAAATATGCCATGTCACCATTCAATGGGAAACTGAGAAAATCTGACGAGTTCATATATTTCTCAATAGTCGGAAGACCCTAAAAGAATAGATAAGATTTTTATTACAGTAAACAAATTAAGTTTTTACTAAAAAGAAATGTCTCAATATGTGCCTGTTCAAAATAATAATAATCATTATGCAATAATAATAACATCATGGACAAAGCAGGTCAAAGAAATAATCTGAAAATTTTTTCTCAGTTTTTAGTATGCAGTTCTTAAGTATATTAATTGTTTTCTTTTTGTATTAGAGTCATTTTGAAGCACAAAACTATTATTTAAAAAGAAAAATATTCCTTTTATCTAATGAACATATTAAGAATATACATATTGTAAAAAAATCTGTATTCCTCTTTCATTACACTTGGAGAGTTCCATTAATAACTGAAAAAAGATTGGTAATAAACCAAGCGCATTTACATCGAAATCTCATGAATGGGATACTGAGTTTTTTTCAAACAAATTTAAGTGTTAAAAAATGAAGCATTGCAGATGAATGAGAACTTAGACAGTGCTGGTAAGGGCAAAATGAATGCCTTGTTAATGAGATTTTATGTAGGCAACAAAATTCAAATTTTAGACTAGTGGAAGTTTGAGAAAATTTTATCGGAATATAAATTGGTCCGCGAATTAGCCGAAAAACACATGCCTGTGTATAATTATTAAAAATTCTTAAGTGGATATTAAATATTTAGTCTGTAAAAAAATAGAACTAACTCATGATACGTATTCAGTTTTGGTAACATTGTGAAATTTTCCGAATACTACTTCACAATCTCTTCATAGAGAAATATCAAGTAGGGAATTTTTCTCTCAAAACCTTATTGTAGACTAGATATTAGTTGAGCTGTATTCTTGAAACTAAAAAAAAAAAATTATGAATACAGAACTTAAAGTTTAAGATTATAAGTGTTTCTAAACCCACACAAATATTTATCAACATGAGTGAGAATTAGCTCTCATGCCTTGCTTAACATCTTTAATATTAGCTGCGTTTAACCTGATTGAAGTCGTTAGTCATTAATCAATGCAAAGTATAAGGTGTTAAGCATCTGATAGTAGAAAAAGAGATATTTTTCTTACTTTTCAGAATTGTGTTAAATCACTGAATTCCACTTATGGGATTTTATGTTCCAATTACCGATTTGGCAATTCTTTAAATAAAAAATTAGAAACCTAAAGTCTGCATTTTAAGTTTTTTTTTCTGTACTTTTGTTATAAATCTTTGGTATTTTTAAAAATGAGTACTGGCAGGTATGAATTAGCATTTTAGAAATAGCTTAAGTTTATTAAATCAATGGACAAACAAATATGAATATAGATTAACATTTAAAAAAAAAATTGTCCAAGTTAAGATTTATCAAAATTTCAACTTATTAAACAATGAAGTTTAACTGAGAAAAAAACTTTAGCAAATATATGTTTTTTAACAAATGTTTGGAAGTTCTTGTTATTAGTTACCAAAGCTAACTTTGTAAACATTTTCTAGGCTAGCCAAAGAAATTAAGACAATAAAATAGATAAATAGATTTTATATCAAACACAAATTGCGTAAAATTTGTATTTTTGAGTATGCACTAACACAATATATTTGTATTAAAACCTTCATTGCAAATTTCAAGTAGAAGGTAATTTGTTTGCTTACCTTGAACTCCTTAAGAAATCCTTCCAAAGAGGGGAACTGCTTCAAACAGTCAGGATCCAAGACAAGATGCTGATCCAAAACTTCATACACCAAAAAGTCAACATAAGTTAACTGAAAAAATAAGAAGATAAAAAATTATAATTAACTAAATTCAATTTATTAAGCTACAACAAGAATTAGAATTACCCTATCTCCAGCAAACCAAGGTTTCTTTCCCAAAAAGTCAGCAAATTGTTGGAGTGAAAGTGGTATATTTTTTAAGTAGTCCACTTTAAGCTTTGTCTAAAATGAAAAAATGAGGACTAAATTAGTTATTAAATAAGCTCATTGAGAATTCGAAGTTACTCTTGTTATACAAGTAAAAACTAAATGCATTCATTAGCTTAAAAAAGTTACATGTTTAATCACTTAATAGATATTATTTTGAAAGAAACAAATGTATCATTAATTTTTCTTTCTTAAAAAATTTTATTTAGCTAAATCTTAATGTGCAATGCTCATACACTTTTTGGATTGGTTTGAATGTAGGGTTTAGTGGCACAAAATTCAAAAGAGGACATGCTGCGCCAAACGATACGGTAAAACTATTCAAAAGACAAAGTGCGTACAACATTTTGTTGTACAATTATAACTCATAAAATTTTATAAGTAGGTGAATAGAATTAGACAAAAGGTATAAGATAAAAGATATGAATACAAATCAAGTAAAAGGTATGAATAAAAACAGATAAAAAGTAAGAATATGATATAAAATACACAAAGTAGGTAAAATTGTGCATTGTCTTCAAAAGTGAATAGAATTTGTGAATGCATTGAAACGTTTTTATACAGTTAAAAACACGAACAGCATGTAAATAAGGGGAAAATGTTGGAATGATGAATGTCATCCAACAAATCCTACATGCATACCTGCCAACTTTTACGCATTTGGCGTAAAATTTTATTTCTATATTTAAAGTGGTAGTAAAATGTATGCTTTCTATAGATTCCTTGCATTTATAAACTTAATTTATAATCTTTTTGACCACCACTATTTTTTAAAAAAATTAAGCAGATATATTAGTATGTAATGCTGTTATGGCTGTCCACATAAACTTTATCATAATACAGCGTATGTTTCTGCCTAAATTTGTAATTTAAATTCCATTTTACTACCACTGGGGAAAATCATCCTCGGAAGGATTAAAAGTTGGCAGGTATGTGCATGCATAAAATAGAACTCCCAAAAAATGTTAAACGATACTCTTTAAGACGCAAACTCAGACGTTTCAGACGCAAACTTTGAAAAAGCGTGGAAAGCACTTACTAATAGGTATCACAGTGAAGTCTACTTAGTTTATTGTCATTTGGATAAGTTATTTACACAACCTAGTTTGCAAATTGAAACCGCTAAAGGTTTAAGGAAACTTCTGGATTTATCAACTGAATGCTTAGAGAATTTACGAATTTTAAACCAACCGGTTGATAATTGGGATTCAATCTTGGTTTATTCATTAAGAAGGAAAATTGATAACGTTTCATTAAATGAATGGGAAGTATCACAGACAAAAGGAAAGATGCCGACCTTTGAAGAATTTCGGTCTTTCTTAGTAATGAGGGCACGCGCACTTGAATAGACAAGCATGCTGCTTCAAAAACCAAAAGTGAGAGTTGAAAAAGCAAAGATTTTCAAAACTCAAATTTCGCCAAGCAAATTGGAATGTTGCATATTCTGCGATGGGTCACATAATATTTATAGATGTGAAAAGTTTCTTGCTAAATCAGTTCAAGAAAGAAAGACTTTCGTTTAGAGAGTTTGCCATTCAACGTTTGAAACGCATAGAGAGAAAATTGAAATACAACCCTGATCTAGACACAGCATACAAAACTTTCATAAGGGAGTATATGTCCTTAGGGCATATGGAATTGGTACCTCCAGAAGAACTATTAAAACCTATTCACGAGACCTTTTATTTGCCACATCATGCTGTTACGATATGTGAAGTTAGCGCTACAAAATTCCGAGTGGTTTTTGACGCATCGGCTAAGTCTTCAAACTGAATATCTTTAAACGATAAACTACTGGTCGGACCTGTAGTGCAGGATACTTCTTAGATTTCGCATCCACCAAGTAGCTATTGTGTCAGACATCGTAAAAATGTACAGACAATTCAATTGCGAAGATATGGATAGGGACTATCAAAGAATTGTTTGGAAAGATTCATCGTCAGATCCAATTCAAGACTGGAGGTTACGAACCGTACAGCCTCAGCTTCATATCAAGCTACAAGATGTTTGAAGCAACTTGCCCTCGACAAAGCAAAGGACTTTCCATGTGCTGCTTTAATTAGCAGTGAATGATTCAACGAGATTTCTACGTTGACGATTTAATGAGTGGTGCGGATAATGAAACTGAAGCGATATAGCTTGCATAAGAAATTATATCTCTTTTGAAAAGGGGTTGCTTAGAACTGAAGAAGTGGTCATCAAATTCACCAAAGATAATTCAAGCAATAGACCCTCCAATCGAAGACATAAGCCCACCTCGGCGTATTGATATTGATGACTCAATAAAGACGCTTGGTCTTCAATGGCAACCGTCTTCTGATTGCTTTTCATTCAACGTGATTGAAAATTTATCTGCGTCAGTTACAAAACGACAACTCTTATCTGAACTTTCTAAACTTGATCCACTTGGTTGGTTGTCACCAGTAACAGTCAAAAGAAAAATCCTAATGCAAGAGCTATGGAGGAACAATCTAAACTAGGATGAAACTTTGCCAACCACGATTCAACGGGATTGGTTGGCTTTGTCCTCGAAACTTAAAGATTTAAAGAACATCAGAATTCCAAGGTGCATAGTGCTGAAGAGCTTCAAAAAAAGTTGAAGTTCTTGAATTTTGTGATGCATCGGAGAACGCCTATGCCAGTGTAGTTTACTTACGAACTAGTGACAACCTGGGGAATTCGATGGCAAGATTAGCGGTAGCTAAAACTAAAGTAGCGCCGTTGAAGCTGATTTCGCTGCCTCGACTGGAGCTATGTGGATCATTACTTTTAGCTCGTACAATACAACAGGTGCTGGAATCCATTTCTTTGAAATCACCAATCATTCACTGCTGGACAGATTCCAAAATTATCTTAGCTTGGATAAATAGTGATCCTAGTCGATGGAAAACGTTTGTCGCCAATAGGGCAAGCAAGATTCAAGATATAATTCCCCAAGCCCAATGGCATCACATCAAAGGCGAACACAATCCTGCAGATTGTGCTACCAGGGGAATCAATCCTATTGACTTGAACTATCATCCTCTGTGGTGGACAGGTCCTGATTTATCCAATATCGACACAAGTTCTTCAGTTAATGATTTGACTGAGGAAACACTAAGTGAAGTAAAACCGGTGAAAATTCATCACACTATCCAACCAGAGAACACAAACATCTTTACGTTTGCCAAATACTCAAGTTTGTCCAAGCTGAAGAGAGTATTAGCATACTGCAAACGTTTTGCTTCTAATGCTCACCCTGGTAGTTCAAGAAAATATGGCTTTTTAACAGCTCAGGAATTAGAATCAGCCTTGATTCACCTCATTCGTCAAGCGCAGAAAGATGAATTTCAAGATGAAATTGCAAACTTGATTAAACATAAAAATCTTAGTTGCAGATCAAAAATAGCCCCTCTAAATCCTTTCTTAGACGAGAAAGGAATTCTTCGAGTAGGAGGCAGTCTACGTAAGCTATTAGAGACTGAAAAGCATCCAATTTTACTTCCCAAACACCACAAGTTAACAGATTTGATACTGTCTGATATTCATCTCAGGTACTTGCATTCAGGTCTCCAACAGATGCTTTCAGTGCTAATTCGAAAGTATTGGATAATTACAGCTCGGGATGTTGCAAGGCATCACGTTCGAAAATGCGTCATTTGTTGCTGACATAAAGCTCAAACCATGGAACAACTTATGGCGGATCTACCTAGAGATCGAACTTTACCATGTAAGGCCTTTCTAAAATGTGGCGTTGACTATGCCGGGCCATTTTCACTAAAAGCTTCAAAAGGAAGAGGTAGATCCACCTACAAAGGGTACATCACACTCTTCGTGTGCTTTGTAACAAGAGCTATTCACCTGAAGCTAGTGGGTGATATCACTTCAGAGACATTCATTGCTGCTCTAAAGAGATGTATTGGTAGACGTGGACAGTGTACTGATCTCTATAATGACTGTGGTACTAATTTTGTATGTGAATCTAAAATACTGGAAGAGGATCGCAACTGGAGGTCTAAAACGAACACAGATAAAGTATCCCATCATCTAGCAGACAATAACATAAGTTGGCATTTCAACACTCCGTCAGCGCCTCACATGGGTGGCATCTGGGAAGCAGGTGTCAAATCCGTGAAATACCATCTACGCCGCATTCTGGGACACACCATACTTTCTTATGAAGAGTTTTACACGCTTCTAGTGCAAATTGAAGCGTGCTTGAACTCAAGACCCATTACACCAATTTCAAGTGATCTCAACGATTTAGCTCCTTTGACTCCTGGTCATTTCCTAACAGGACAATCCTTAACCTCAGTGCCAGAGAGGGATTATACATCTCTTCCTGACAACAGGCTATCTAGATGGAATCTATTGCAAAAACTGATACAAACATTTTGGTATCGATGGAAATCCGAATACCTATCCCGGCTGCAAAATCGTCCAAAATGGTATGCCAACCGACAAAACATAAAAATAGGTGATTTAGTGATCATAAAAAATGACAATTTACCACCACTACAATGGAGCTTAGGAAGAGTTATTGAGACATTTCCAGGTAGTGATGATAAGATACGAGTTGTATCTTTAAAAACTGTTAATGGTATAATTAAAAGACCAATTGTAAAATTATGTCTATTGCCTCTTGACTCTAAAATTTAAATACCACTGTTTCAAAAATTTTGAGTCAATAAATCAACTAATTTATTGAGAATAATTTAGAATTGAGTTTTATGTTTTTGTGATCTTCAAAATTTATACTCTAAGATATTTGAATTCGTGATTCTAAATTTATGCTTGTTTAATTTTTCTATTAGATATTCTATTTCTATTAGAAATGCTTATTTAATTTTTCTATTAAGATTGCTAAATTTAATACTTCTTAGAAATACTACTCTGAAGTGTTTTCAGTATTTTCAATGTTTCGAACAAGTTTAGAAAATTGTGATTTGTTTCATTTTCTTGTATAATTGTTTAATTTAATTTATTAATTGTTGAAGTTAGTTACTTCAAGGGCAGCGGTATGTTCAGCCGTAGTTGAATAATCGAACAATCACTTATGAGAGATCTTTTGTTATTTGTTACGCATGCGCTCTTAGACTCTAGCTAACTCTAATATTTTTTGCCTGCTTCAGTTGAATTAGCGATTTCACGACAGCATGGTTTTACTCTGGCTTTAAGAGTTTCAGAGCGCAGAGGCTTTTTCCCAAATACTTTGGAAGTTTGAAGTATGTTCTTATTAAGTTTTTAATAAATAGTTTATTTTTGCAATTTAGTTTTACTTCGTTATTCGATGGCTCATATTAGTTTTAATTCATGTTAGTATTCCCCCACAGGTAAAATAAAATCTCAAAGCCATTCTTCTGAATAGTGTTTAATAAATGAATAAAGAAACATAAGATTGGATGAGTATCACTGTGAAACTTTTCTAATTGGCTCAAAACGCTCTTTCATCAGAGTATATACAATACTTCTGAGTAAGAGCATGAGGAATTAGGCATAGTGTCAATAGGATAGCAACAGCTTAAGCAGTGAAGATGGAGCAAATTTCAAGAATTAGGTAGCTATACGTGGCATCATCAATGATGACACCACAGCCAACATACCCAGGAGATTTTGAGCCATCTGTATAAATCTGGACATAATAAGAATACCAATGACAGTGCGAAGTGAAAAGTTGTTGAAATGCGCCTCTTGACTTTCAATCAGACTTGTCTGGGAGATGTTGTAGATGTGATAAAGGAAACATAGCATGACCAAGAGCCTTTCTTTATCATGGCTACTTCTCCAAAAACCGTAAGAAGTACCTTGCGTATTAAATCTTATTGTAAGCATTATTACCTCGTGTATTATATCTTACTGAAAGATGATTTTGGTTCAGAAGGGTTATTTAATGTCATCATAAAATAACAAGCATAAACATACAGTAAAGGGGCTGTTTTTGTTTTGGTGTGCGGAACAGAAAATCTGATTATTTTCACCATAGACAAACAAAATTTTACTACCAGAGATATCACCCACCATCGAGTCTAACTATGACTTTGGTTCAGATGGGTTATTTAATGTCATCATAAAATAACAAGCATAAACATACGGTTAAGGGGCTGTTTTTGTTTTGGTGTGCGGAAAAGAAACTCGGGTTATTTTCACCATAGACAAACAAAATTTTACTACTAGACATCACCCAAAGCAAGAGGAAGCAACAGAAAGGGATCTGTTACTTAACACCGATGCTGAATAATAGCTATAATGCTTTGGCTTGCTGTTCACCCCAGTAGCAGCATCCACCTTTGACGAGGTGCCCAGTAAGTGACCCTAGCCAACAGATGACATTAGTGACTAGCCAGTTGATGCATATAAGCCAGTACGCACCTCTTGTTTACCTGAAGCACGGGCCAAATAAGTGTGTTGGGGTACCAGAATGCTCCTCGACTAATAGGATCCTTCTTTCCACGGACACTGGTCTCCCTACACCACGAGCATGTGAGCGGTCTCTTCATATTAGGGTCTGATACAACAGGATGATATATCAAACACAAAGAAAAGCCCTCCACAGTTAATTTGGCAATCACGACAAGGGAGAAGAGAAAGTAGGAATAAAGGGAGAAGAAAAGGAAAAGAGGACGGATCACTAGGGCACCCCGGGAGTGTGACTCCCAGTGTTTTGTCTTTACACATTGAACTTTTCTTTAGTATTTTAGGTTCATATTTAAGATTTTTGAAATATTTCTGTATCTAAGTTTAAAAAAAAAAAAGTAAAAGCTAATCTTTAGTTGCTTTTTTACTACTTTTATCTTTTATGATCATAATATAAGTTTAGCTCAAATAATAAGTGTCTTTGAAATTAGTGTGCATAATACTACACTTAAATGAAACAAGCAATGCTGTATATTACTAAATGCAATGAACTTCAAAAAAGTTAAATACATACCAATTATTTAATTGACCATCAGATTTTAACACAATTCATTAACATAACACAATTCATTAACATAAGTATGTATTAACATAAGTATGTACCTTGGAAAAAGAATAAGTGAGAAGGCCTTTCCATTTCCCTTCTAACCTGCAGTAAGAGTTCGTCCCGAATAGGGACGAAAAATATAGCACCTCCAAAACCCGTTCCACTGTCTCCCCTACATTTTTGGTGGGGGTGCGTGTACTTTCTGGGGTGTTAAGTAATCTGAAACTAATCGACTAACCACTATCACAGAAAAGGAGGAATTGCAACCTGCGGGGGTCAACTAGCTTTCAAAAGATATCAGAAGAGACTCACTCTACATTATGCTTTTTCTCCTTCTAAGAAAATAATTTTTTTAAACTCTAAAACGGCTTTATTTATTTTCAAAATGGTTTTATGATTTTATTTAACATGCACTTTTTCTAATTATATCTTGAATTATTTATTATTTTGATTTGATTATTTAGTACCTAATAATAACCAGAGTATTTAAATTTATAAAATTTTACTATGTAGTCATATGAAAGTAATTCATATAAAGTAACTACAGTAAAAATATATTTATATTTTCTCTATATATCAAATAAAGTTTGTTAATTTTTTTTTAAAATTGATTGCTAATTTGTAAAACTTTTTATGTTAAAGTAAAACCTTGAGTTCAAGATTTTATTTTTTTATTACTTTTTTAATTTGCTTCTTTCATTTACAATTCAAATACATATATTTTTCACAACCTTTTTTTTTTAATTTAAATTAATTTTTTTCAATTTTTTTAAAGATTGTACCATCATTTCTGTCATAAAAATAAATTATAACATTTTCAACTAATAAGCTAACATTTTCGACTAATAAGCTGAAGTGGCAGTTTAAATTTATTTTTCTAATAGATCATTTTGATGGATCATTAAAAACAACAAACTAAAACAATTATATGTTTTACATTTTAATATATAGATTTGTGAAGATGCTCACTGTAATTAATATAAAGATTTATCAAAATAACCGAAATTAATTTATAAAAAAGTACCGAAATTTTTGAAAGAAAAGGTATTTATTGATTTTCATTAAAACTTACAACATAACTGATTGAGACAAGTTTACTTTACAAAATTTTATCACTAACCCTGGGGGGTTTTCGTGTTTTTCCTCTCCATGTAATGCTAATGCGGATTTTAATTAACCATAACTAAACTAATTAAAGTTTACAGTGCAGAAATTTCTACTCAGAAAACTCTTCTCCATGAATGGCAAAAGAGGGTCAGGGAAGAGAAATTAAAATAACACATTGATTACATACTTTGTTCTATCAATAGAAAAGAGCGAAACATTTTGAATAAAAATTACATTACACACTTATAATATGAATTCGAAAAATTTCTCGTTATTAAATACATAAGATATTGCATAATTACTAGTTTTAATATATATATTTAGAATATTGCTAAAAAAAAGTTTCAAAAAGTGTATTAATTAGGAATTACAGATTAATGTTAAAGCAATAAAAAAAGACTAATAGTTTCAAAATCTAGTGAATCAACTAAGGAATCAGGTCTGAAAACATCAAAACCAGTTTGACTGCCTGAAGTAACAAAGAGAAGCTTAACTCTAAGTATTACAACTTATTTTTATTTTTTAATTTATCGTGATGAAATTTCGTGGTGTTTATAATAATCACATTTCTCATTCTTTCTATTTCATCTGGCAATCAAACTAGTTTCAATATTTTCACTGTTGCGTTCCTAAGCAGCGGTTCATTATACTTTGATACCGTTTGTATTTTTCTCTCGTGAATATTAATTATGTCCACTAATGTTCTTTTACTTCCTTTTTTTAAGAATTTTACAATACATGCGTATATTTTCATATTTTCCTTCATTTACTGATTTGAATAAAATTTTCATAATACTTAGTGTTCTTGTGTACGTACATTAACCTTTTCACGTGGGCGCAAAAATAAGAAATCTAGGTCCACTGGTGGGCTCTTTCTGAGACTGGGGGATGAATTCAAGAAAAGGAACCGCTAATCCCTAAAACAAAACAAGTGATGGGTGTTAAACATCCCCCAGAGTTTTATTCTCCCTCTGTTATTCTAAACGCCATTTGCTATCTTTTACACCACCGCAGTTCGGGATAATAGAAATACCACTGGTGGAGGATTCCCATTTTTTTTTACAACTGAAAAAGCGCGGGAAAACTTCTTAGGTGGTCTTATAAGATTCAGTGTAAAAAACCTAATTCCGAATGTCAGATGTTGACTATTTATGGTGTTTTACAAACATTCAGATTTAGTGTGGTGTATCACAATTTCCTCATTTTATTGTTTTGAATTCTATAAACAACCCATAATCCATAACCATAGTTCCGAAAAATTATTCACATTAGGCTAGCTATAAAAAATTATGCACACGCAAACTATATATATATATATATATATATATTTGCTGTTTAAGACAAATAAAACAAAAACTATAGATTACAATGTCAATGTCCATTCTAAACTATATTAATAATTAAAATCTCCATCATGAGAGTAATTTTAATAATTTTTTCTTTCTCACGTTTGATTTCGATTAAAAGTGATTTAAAAAGTTTTTTTTTCGTTCTATCAAACATTTTTCATCATATATTTACTTTAAAATTATACTTACTTAACTTACTATATATATTTTAACACTTACATTAATACTTTCAATGTATTATTATGAAACATTTTACTGTTTAAAATGTAAAAATATTATTACGCATTTGAGGAATAGTTGAAAAAAACTTTGTTCTTTGAGATATTGTTTCAACAGTTAATTCAGTTTATGAAAATTTCAAGATTGGTTTATTTATAGGTTTTACGATTGGTTTATTTATAGGTTTCCGCAAAAGATAAACAAGTTAATGACGCGTACAGTGATCATAAACACTCTCTTATTGAGTTAAAAAAACGTAGGAAATTTCAAAGATCAAGGGGAGAAGCTCGGTTTATATCCATTTTTCACATCAATAACGGATATATCATGCTCTTTTGCATTTATAGGATTACTATGTTTTAAGTGTGAAATCAGTTTTTCCTGAGAGTTATCATGCAGTGAAATTGGGTCATAGTGCGGAAAAACCTTTTTTTTTTTCGAGAGTAAAATCGATTTTTTTAAAAATTTATTCTTATATGCATAAAGAGTTCTTTTTCGTGGTCTTAATTTAGTTAATTATAAATATCTATATTAAACCTTATAAATATCAATATTTTACTTAATAAATATTTGTAACATTGCTGAAAATTTATAATTTTATCGAAAGATTATAAATCTTGGGAAAGAACATAAATAGTTGTAATGTCATATTTTTGTAGACAGGTCTCTTGAGTCTGAGTTATTAGTGAAGAGACTTAAGTCATAGCCAATAGAAGAAAATATAGGAAATTTAATTTGATATTAACTCTTTGACTGAATTATTTTATTTTCATCTATCGACTTATGAAAAATACCGGTCACTTCAATAAATGATAAATAATTTTTCTCTTTATTCATCAGAGTCATTTATTTATTATTGTTATTATTATTTATAATAATAATGAAATAAAAAGGCAAGGTAAATGAGGATAATTTTGCCCTAACTGCCAGCTAATTTGAAAGATCCTCTCTTTTTAAGAAAGCAAGATCATTTTGATTAAAAATTATGTTATCAAATAAATAATTTTAATTTATAAATTTTTAAGATTTCTTTAAAAATTATAAACTATAATAACTATGTTAATTATTTAAAAATAATCTAAGAGAATTTTTAAATTAATTTTCTAAATAGTATATAATAGTTTAAATTATTCGTTTAAAAAATATTTTATGCGTTAACGAAACTCTGAAAATAAAAACCCATTTCTTAGCACATTTATCCCATGAACTCTTAGTTAGAATCTAATATGTAGAATCTAATATGCGTTCTAAATTTCTAACAATATTTTTCGTTAACTTCCCTTATGTCTTTTTAAAATAGTTCCAAAAAAGCGAAAACTCAGAAATATTTCAGATAATGTGTTTCAGTTGCAAATGATTAACATAAAACAATTGGGCTCATTTCTTTTATTTTGCAGTAAATTTCATGAAAAGTAAGCACTTTATTGAAACTGCATAGCATATTTAATATTTTTTTTCTTCTTTTACATTTTTTAAAAATATAGTCATTCAAAAATATAAACTTCAACTTACTCATAAAGTAGGTTTATAGAATTTTATTGTTCAAAAATTTAGCTTTAATCTTATAAAAAGTTACAAAACTGAGATATTAAAAGAATTTCTAGAACCTATACCTAAAAGTTGAACTGTGTGTAGAATGAGGGAAAGAAACATGAAAATTGCCACCAAAGGAAAATGGTTATGCAAAAAAAAGTTTAAAATATCGTTTATGATTTCAATTTGTTAAATATAGAAAATTCATTAGTATTATAAATTATATATTTATAAATATGATATTTGAAATATATGTATCCTTAAGTATGAATTAATACTCTTGCGTAGTAAATGTATATATTTTTCTTCAGAAATGCAGATATTTTTTTTAAATCATGTAACATTTTTTTTTAAACTGCAGCAAATATAATCAAAATTTTAAAATTTCAATAACTTTATGTTTAACATGAATTTAAAACAGAACCTAAAAAAACTATTTATTTGAGTTTATGAAAAATATATTGCTATATACAATTGAAAATATACGTTAAATTATATTTGTAATAAAGAAATAAATTTATCAAAAAAAAAAAACTTACATAGAACAAAAAATTTTTACAAAAAATAGCAACATTGAAACGTACTAAAGAAGTAAGAAAAGGGCAGACAAACGAAAAAATACCCAAACTTGGAATAGATGTTTGAAGGTAGGTGGGAAATGCAAAGAACTTTTTCTCCCCTTAACATAAAAAGGTGAGACCTCCCGTACTGACTAAAACAATAAAATATATCCCTCTGTAACTTGATCCTCTGTCTTAACTGCAGAGGAGATTCCACAGAGGAGATTCCACAAGAGCGGACCACAAGATCAGATGTGACAACTGCTGTCACAGCCCCCTGGAAAAGGTTAAAGCCCTAAACACAGGGCTAAGTGCTTGTTCACGTTTGGATGATGTGTGCTCTGGTGTACTAGCTATTTTTTTTTTCCTTACAGTGGAAAAACAAACTATCCAGCTATTGGAGTAATTAAAACTATTTATGGAATGGGAAAATTGCAACCTTTTATATTTTTATAATGTAAATGTTTTTTCAAACCTACAAATGAGTGTACGGTATATATATTTTCAAAAAGGAAAACTGCAGTTTTGTGATGCTTTATAGTATATTGGAAGATCTTTACATCATTGTCTCGATTTTAATTAATCGCACTTT
Organism: Parasteatoda lunata; assembly: GCA_949128135.1. NCBI lineage: Eukaryota > Metazoa > Arthropoda > Arachnida > Araneae > Theridiidae > Parasteatoda > Parasteatoda lunata. Next base: position 81,265,875 of record OX421980.1, read on the forward strand.
ATTCAGAAGCTAAATTTTTTAATTCTGAAACATCTTTAAAAAACAAGGAAAAAAGTTTAAAAAAAAGGGGGAATAATGTATTTAAAAAATAAATTCCACTCTCAAAATGAATAAAAACAAGAAAAATTATTACTACTAAATAAATAAAATGTATGTAGAATGAACGAATTATCAGCGAATATAATTTCTATAATAAATTACAAGCTTATAAAAGCTCCCCATATCAGTTCTTCAAAAGGACAGAGAGAGAAAAAGATTTGCAAAAAGATTTGAACAGAGTAAAAGCATTTGGGAGGGAGGGAGGGAGGGAACAAGACCACCTACAGTCTCTTGGAGAATGAACTTGGGGGTGGAAGTTGCCTTCCTCCCTTACTCAAAGGTAGAAAGTGACTTGAGTTTCAAAGGCAATATTACAAAAAGTAATAAAGATAAAAAAAATTGACCTACATTTTCGTGGATAGGAAAGATTGAAAAAATTATTAGTATTTTTTTTTTAATTGATCACTCCGATTCTTAAACAAGAAAAATTGATTCAAAGTATGACAAGCCTGCCATAGACTTTACATGTTAAAAGCAGAATTGAGGAGTCTGCTTGGTTCAACCCTTTTCTCCTGGCAACCACGATTGGGGTCCAGACTTTCTGATCATATGAGCTCGCCCCATGCTCTTTGTTCGCCAAGGTATGTACTAACATAAGTATATATTTTCAATAAAAAATTGTCATTAGTTAATGTCAATTAACTTCATTGTTTATTTTTTTTTTTAAACATACATGATAAAACTTGAAAATTTATTACTATAAAACTTTAAGATTTACGCAACAATACTAATATTTTTAAAGATTTTCTATTCATATAGATAATTGTACAATAATTATAATAAAAAACAATCTTGTCTTAAGACAAACAGATTTGTTCATTAAGTTTAAGACCCATTAGGATACAGAATTTTAGAAAATTTCCGAGGGAAATAATTCTAATATAGGTTTAAATTCTTTATTTATAAAAGAAAGTTTATTTATAAAAGAAAGTTATATATATTTGACAAAAATTTAACAAATGTATAAATTTGTTTCTTATTAAAAGATATTTTTAAAAAAATGCAACCCATGAACTTTTCAGGCCAGAAATGTATATATATTGAGTGTAAGGTAGGTAGGTAGGTATTCAAACAGCTATATGTATTGCAACTTGTATTTTATTTATTTTTAAACAAATTTAAGAAATTATCATAGAAAAATCTAGTTATTTCATTTATGAATTTTTAACTTACAAAATCTTCATTATAAGCAATGCTGACTAAACCAGCTCTGAGATCTATTGCTTGTTGCTCAATAAGATCAGTTCTTATTCGCTCTTCTTCAGTTTCAGCATCTATACAAAAAATATAACAATTAAAACTAATAATGAATCAACATTTTGCTGTTTTATCAATATAAAGAAAAATAATTCCAGAGGTTTCATAGTATTTCTTTGAGTTTTATTTCTTAATATAGAGTTAGTTATAAGTGAAACATGCAAAGTTGATGATTATAGCATTGAGATATTTGAAAATAAAAGAGTTTTCTAACATTATGAGAATATAAAACAAATTTGAATTCTTTAAAAAAAATGTAAAGATTAGAAATATTTAACAAGACAATATAAACATAAATCTTTACTTAATCTGTTTCACTTGTGAACTAATAATATATAAATATAATTACAGTGAATGCCACTAACAAATTCACTAGATTATTGAATCAGTTGTTTTTTAAGATCAAATCTGCAACAGGAACTTTTTTCTTCAAAAAGGAAGAAGCTGACAATATATATAAGGGGCCTTAGCTTGAGTATTGGATGTATTTATTTTATTTTTTTTAACATTTTGCAAACAGATATAGTCACAGGGATGACACTAATAACAAGTGATCCCAGTAATTTTCAAATATAGTAGAGAACCACTAATGAATGATTGGGACCATCACCATGCTCAACGTCTGAATTTCCTGGTTTTCTAGATCGCTAAAAGATTAATCAACACAGCTCAACTAAGTTCTCAGTCATTCTAATTTAATATTTTCAGTCCAGTTTTCTTGAAACCAGCTAACTTTATTCCTACTTTATTATTGAATAAAAAATAGATGTTTTCAATTTGCAATTAAAAATTTATATTTCCACTTCACTTTTTTTACTTTATTATACTTATATAATAGCAATGTTTTTCTTTATTTTTCTTTACTGCACTGCTCCACCTTCTGTTCTTTGATAAATATGTGTAATGCATTTGCCCATCGTAAATCAAATAGAAAACATTTGATTGATGGCAGCTTATCAAAAACCACTTTTTCCAGGTATAGGAGAGAATTTGTCCCATTTTCAACCTAAAGATCTTCAAGATCAAGTAAGAAAAATTGAAGATTTCTCTCAACAAGTAGGGATAAAAAATTTTCTCTTTCCTTCTATTGAATTTCAAAGATGACTGGAATTTCCACATTTTACGGCAATTAATCTAGTTCAAAATGGCGATAAAACTGAGCAAAATATTTTCAGGTTTTTTAATACCAGATTAAAGGTTCTGTAGTCAGAGGCCCCAAGAACAAATATTTTTGGGAGGGAAGAAAATCTCATTTTTCCGAATGAAATTCCTAATTTGGTTGAATCATAAAAAAGTGTGAAACTCATTTGCTTCAATAAAAAAACTTAGTTTGTAGCTGATATTTTCAAAATATGTTAATTTTTGCCATAATACTGGTTTAACAATTTTATACTTAACTGATTTTACTGTTAAAAAAGTCTCAACGGCTTAGTGGTTAAGACATTAATCAGTTATTGTAAAGAACTGAGATTTGATCCACTGCCTCAGTGATGGCTTGAGGTCCACAACCTAAGCATAACACTGTCTAGATTGCCACTATCAGGCCATTGGTTACACAATTGTGGAATCCTAACCTTCAGGATCCCACCGGCTCACAATAGGTTGTTGGGGGAATGTTTTATTCAAAATCAATAAAAAAAATAACCAATTATTTGATGAATATAAAAAAATTAATTCACAGCTAAAATGAAGAAAAAAATTTTCACAATGCCATAAATCAAATAAATAGTTTGGTAATGGAATACTGAATAGAAATGAAATATTCAGAAAATGATCCACTTTTATCAAACACCAGCTGTTGCCGAAGGAATAAAAATTCAAATTACAAGATAAATTGACTCATTTATTTTTAACACAGTATTCAACCCTTTTAAATAATTAAATTCAAGCTGGGAAAAAATAAAAATTTAAATAAAACATACATGTTTAAAAATTCGAATTATAAAGATTTAAATTGAACAATAATTTCTTTAAGATGAATAAAAACTTTGAAAAGCGGAGGGGGAAAAGGTGGTCTGAAGTCACACATGACATGTCATATGAGCGATAAAGCAAAGGAAGGCACAAAAATTAAAAACAAAGGACGAATAAAAGAATTTGCAATATTAGTTAAGACAAATATTAACATCGAGTACTCTAATTATTTTTGTGTTCTATACAAAAGACTACAATCATCCATATTTTTTCTTAATCTTTTGGGTTATAAAAGAAATAATCAAAATTTTCAAATTGAATAACTTGAAGCAAATTAAAAATTTTAAAAAAAGATCAAAATAGGTTGTTTTTATCTTTATTCACAAGAGTATCATGGTAACAAAAATTTATTATTTTACTGCGATTAAAATTTTCTAAAATTCCGAAAAATGCTTAATCTAAACTATCAAATTACTTCAAAACTAATTCGAAATTTAAACAAAAGGAGTCAAATTACTTATCCACAATTATAAGAATACGTGGCTTTCAAAAATCATAATTCCTCTGCTATTAGGTTTTGCTTAACTGAATTACGCAGCACAAAAGAAAAAATTTCATTTGACGTCAAAAAATTCACAAAATAACCATATCAAAAACATTTTAATATATGATTGTTCTTCAATAAGTTCTATCAAATTTGCAAAATCTGATATTGCTTAATGTAATAGTTTTTGAGTTATGGCAGTGAGAAGCACATTCACTGATAATCTTCTGAACTGGCGACAAAAGAGACAATAACTGTTATCTTTTTTAAAAAATAAAGAAAGATAATCTAAAGTAGATAATATAGAAAGATAATCTAAAGTACTTATAAGCATTGAAAGTAAGTTATGCAATTGTAGAAAATTCTTATGCATTTAAAAATTAAGATAAGTTTCCCTAGTAAATAAAAATTAAATACATAAAAATTAAGGATAAATATCTAATACAATACTTACACAAACTTTTGCTCATTAAAAAAGACCAATAAGAAGTAATACTCAATAATTTCATTTTGTTTTTTGAATAAAAGAGAAAAAATAAATTTTTGTAAATTTGCCAAATTGCCAAAAATATTTGCCGAATAATGAAAATCTTTGGGAGGTCACAGCGATCTCCCATTCCGGCGCCCCTATCTATACTGTATACATATAACTACACACAAATTCTTACAAAATATGCACTTTTAAATTTAAGATTCTTCAAGTCTAATTATCCTTATGTAATTCTTCTTAGTAATTAGGAATGGATAATCAAAAGAAAATTATATTCTTTAAATTATATGCTTGATAATTGAAGAAACGTACAATAACAGATTTAAAGTGTTTAAACGATAAAAGAACAAAACAGGTCTTAGAATTAAATAAGAGCTTATGAACCAGTTATATCTATTAGATACTGGCCCTTAGAAACAATGATTACACTTTTTAATCATTATTCATTAATATATACACGAAGTTTAAAATTAATTGTTCCACAAAACTGTGTGTGAGTGTGTTGACAACTTCAAAAATTAAATTTAAAGTAATCAGAAACTCTACATTTTAATTGAAATGTGTTTGAAAATTTGTTTTCATTTCTTTTCCTTATATGTTAATTTAAATACATAGTTTATGTATAGTTTTACACACACATGCTGAAGTGTTTTACCCAAGTTCAAGATTACTTTTAACTCATTAGGCTCATCTGCATTAATATTATTTAAAAGGAAGTTTTACAAGACTTAATGTTGAAATCAAAAGAGAAAGAATGAAGCAATTATAGAAAAGGAAACAAAGAATAATGTGATAAGAACAAGAAAAAGTAAATATTAAAAAAAAACATACATCAAAAAATTAGAATGGGTAAAAAAAAACTCACCAAGTTTTAATTTTCTAGCCAAGTATCGCAAAATTGCTACACTTTGTGACAGTTTCACATCACCATCAATATAATAAGGTAGCTAAAAAAGAATAAATATAACATGTTATTAATCTACAAGTAGGTTAATGAAAAAAAAATTCAAATCTATATTTCTTGTACTTAGTAATACAGTTACGAACACTTCAATAAAACAGACACCTCTAATAAAGGACATTTTTAGTTCCCAATTAAACTTCTTTAACCCACTGGCGGTTAAGGAAATGGGCGAAATTGGGAGAAAGTTTCTCCCCTACACACAGTTCCCCTATCTATTAACATTGGAAAACCGGTTTTGCTATGCAGTGAAGACTGCAGGTTAAAATACGACTTTCTACGTGCAGAACCGTCAGTGGGTTAAATAAATCATTATGTACCTTCTCTGCAAAACGAACACTCCCGTAACCAGACGTAGACAGTCATTTATGCCCTGAAAAGTTATTTTCTATCTTTACAAAAGGGACAATTTTTCTAAATTTGAAAAAAAAATTTACTTTCTGCTTTAAATTCTGAAGGAAAAAATATGCAACTTTCCGTAATTTTTAAAGCATGTAAATTTTTACCATATCCACAACTAAAAATATTAAGCTATTTCATGACTTAAGAGCAATCAGTCTCCTTTCACCTTTACGCTTGTGATGCAGAGCAAGGAGTCACAAAATAGTAAGTGTGCCAAAAACATCGATAACGTAAGCCAAAGGGTGAGTTTGGCGAAATCACCTCTTGCTGTAGGGGTTGCATCCATCTAGGAGTCAGTTGTTGTGCTGCCTGAGAGTAGAAAGGTGACTAGGTTTGGAGATGACGCCCTGGTGAGTAATTCCAGCTTCTCCCCCCCACTTGTATTCAAGATGTTTTATATCATTAAACTAACTTAACTTTATTTAGAGTAATCTAATCTTATTTCTTATTAACATGAATGAAAAACATCGATAACGTGAGCCAAAGGGTGAGTTTGGCGAAGTCCCCTCTTGCTGTAGGGGTTGCATCCATCTAGGAGTCAGTTGTTGTGCTGCCTGAGTAGAAGGTGAGTAGGTTTGGAGACGACGCCCTGGTGAGTAATGTTACAGAGCAATGTACTCAATGTAACAAGCACAACATATGAGATCCCTATTTAAAATGCTGACATTAAAAAATTACAAAAAATTTTTGTTTGTAACTTAAAAATTACTAGCCTCCCGCTATTGCAACAATTTTTTTTTTCATGTTTAAGTGAAAAATTTTACTCAAAATAGAGATAAATAAAAGATATTTTTTGTTAACTTTTGGCATCAATTTAGTGAAAAGCAACTAACCGGTTTTGTTTTCTTCTTACAATCTTAACCCGAAATGTTTATAATGGTAACATTCATAGGCGGCCACTAGTTAAGTAACCTTAATCCCTAAAAGAAAAATATCTCTGCTATTTTTGGAAATTCTGCAGCATTATTCAGAAGAATGCACCTTTACTTTTTGTTGATCACAAACTACAAAAAAAAAAGCATTGAGATCAATATTTTGTGTTATCAGGGAAGTCAAAACTCATTGCAGTTCATTTTATTTTTTCCTTGCATCTTGCAAAAAATTTTTATGTTTTGACAATTTATTGTTAGTTATTAACTTGTTTGAGATTTCGGCCTAGTTTAAGTTTAGTAAGCAGAAGAGACAGTATTAAGGAAAAACATTAAATAGTTCATTAGGCATTAAATAGGTGTACTCGTTTATTACGACTTGTCTTATTTTTTTTATCACCAAAACTGTTATTGTATTTTTGGCAATCAATTTAATTCTTAAAAATTACTATTAAATAATGTTTACTCTGAATGAGAATGTCTAAAATAATAGGATTTTGTTTGCATATTTTTCATTCTTAAATATGCAAATGTTTAATTTTTTGTTAAGTTAAAGGATTAATTTTTATAAATTTAAATAAAAATTTTTCTGAGATTGGTGACCACAAAATAATTAAACTTTTCAGTACTTTAAATATTAAAATATAATAGGAACTATAATATTTTCTATTTCTTTTTTTTTTTTATCGAATAAGTTCATTCTGAAATTTAAAAAAAAAAATTTTGTTTCGATTTTGTCTAGTCTTTATTCCTTTTTATTCTCCTAATTTTCTGTAGAAACCACTGAGGTTTGCTTTAGCCATAGCTATTTTTTTTAATGCTCATCACATATTGATTTATAAAATGATATAACTTTTGGCCAAAAAATGTATTGTCAGGGCTCTTGATAATATTGCTTGATAACAAAATTTTTATTTTAATTTCTAATATATACATCATTGATATTCATTTTTGTTGTTTCTGTGATTTTTTAAATCTTCATACATAAAATATTTTTCAATTCATTTGAATAAATGATTTATTTTGGAAAATTATGATCTTAAAAATGCACATACCAACTGAAATAAGTAAAATAATATTTTTCCTAATCTAAATTTATAAAAATAAATGACAAAAGATAGGTAAAATAAATACTTATTTATAGTACCCTAATCACTAACTGTAGATTTTTATTGTTCTAATTATTCTTTTATAAAAATTAAAAAAAAGAAATACTTAATATTGTAATATCGTTTAATTCTTTTTTAATAAAATTACTAAATTCTGCTTATTTCAGCTTTATTTTCTATATATAAATGCAGCTGTAACAAAGTTACGGTATACAATGATATAATACAATAATATAATTTATAACTAAGATTTTACTAATTAAAGGTTATTGGTTCATATTGAAAATCTAATATATTTATCAGTTTTCTAAATAGTTAGCTATTTAAATGGAAAATAGTAAACATGATAGATTTTTATAGACAAAAGGTGCATAATTTTAAAGTGTGCAGCAGAATTTCCAAAAACTGCATAGGAATTTTTTAATGATTAAGACAACTTTACTGTTGGCCGCTGACACATGTTTGTATTACAAACATTTTGGTTTAAGATTGAGAAAAGAAAACAAAATGAAATGTTTTTGTTTTCTTTTGTTTTTTTCACTTTTCTATAATTCTTATAAATTCTTTCATTTATCTTATTCACTGTTCACTTTAACATCAAAAAAAATATATATTTAATGAAAAGGTAAAAAGGGAATAAAATTTTTAATAGCGGAAGGCTAGTAATTTTTAACTTATGATAAACATACATTTTTTGTACATTTAATATTATCATTTTGAAAGGGATCTCATAATTTACCCTATTTGTGTTATTGTGATTTCACTGTATTATAGAGGAGTCATAATAGTGCTTTATAGCAGAAAAAAAAAAAATCAAGCAAAAAAGGACGAATCAGGACATTTTTTAATAGGAATATCAGGAGAACTTCGACCATTGCAAAACTTTTTTGAACATTAGTTCTTAAAATAATCAGATACTGTATTGTAAAGCTTACAAGACTATTTTTCTAGTGTTCTAAACTATTGTTCCAGTACAACCTTAAATGTAAACTTTAAGATGTTCACAGAAATAGAAACAATAAAAAATGACTTTTCTGAGGATCGGAAAAATATGGTAATTTATATAAAACAGTTAAAGCTCTAAGGGAAAACATATTTTAGACTGTAAAAAACATGGGAAAAACTAGTTTTTCCGTCAAGATGGTAAAAACTATGGTAAATATTGATAAAAAAACTCAAGATGATAAATAACATGCCAACCCTGTACACAAATATTAAATCAAATTCTTATGTGCATGAAATTGAATTTAAAAAAAAGACAGGAAAATTTAAAAAAGATGAAACTATGTGATTGGCATAAACTTTTTGTGTAACTCAAAATCAGCATTGGAAAAAAAATCTCTTTCCAGCTCATTTTACATAACCCAATAAAAAAAGCACCTTTAAAATAAGGACGTACTTTTAAAAATTTCAAATTAAAAAAAAGCACATAAAAATTATACTTAACCCTGCATTAACTTTGAATAAATATCCAACCAACAAATAACTAAATAATTTATATTAATTAATAAGATCTATTAAATAAAGAAAATTAACATAAAGAGCACAAATAATGCAGTAAACAGGCTATACTTTTGGCACTATAATAGATCATTAATGTTGAATGAAAAACATTCTTACTGTTTATATATGCTTATTACTGTTTTATGTATACATTTTGCAGTTTTAATTCTCTCTTAATAAAATGTCACCTCAACACCAAGAGCATCATCAAAAACTTACTGTCTTTTATTTGTTCTTTTCTTTATTATACTCTTAAATTATGTTCAGAAAATTTTTACATTGAGGAACTTGTTTAGCTTAATACCACTAAGGTTGATTATGGTTTCATTCAATGATTATTGACTATTGACAGATAAGCTCAAAATCACTTAAGTTCCAATCACTGGTCTTAATTTTTTCTTGTTAATATCCTTTCAACATCACCTTCCTCCAATTCATTTTTAATATAATTTATATCATTCAATACATTTTACATAAATTCAACAATCTTAAAAAGAAATTATAATAAATTATTGACTTTCTTGTATCCAAAATTGATAAGAATTGTTCAAATTTATTAGAAATCTTAAAAGCAAATTTTTCGCTTTGATGCTAGTCTTGCACTAGACACTTTCTTCTCTTATTTTTCTTCTTATCAATAGTTATTTTGCTAAACTTGCTTGTACAGCTGTACACTAGTGACTTTTTCCAGTATTTAGTTCTTGCTGTAATTCAATTAACCCTGTTATTTCTTCATTGTCTTGACAGTGATGCTTGTTATTGTTCTAAAACATTTAGTCTATCTTTGTTAACTACATTCTTCTTAATGTTATTTAAGTATAATTATTACTATCACAGTGCAAAAATATTTCAGATAAAGATACCCATTATTCTTAGAACAAAACTCCAAAAAAATGAATAAATTATGGATTGCAGAGCTCGCAAAAGATTCATTTTATAAAAAAAGTTAATTACAATTTATTAAAAAATTAAATAGAAGAAAAAATTCTTACATTTGGAAAGGCCAAACCAAGAGTATTTTTCACTTTTAACCATTCCTGCCTATAATTAGGAGCTGGCCCATAGTCATACCTTTTATCTTCAAACTTTTCTTCCTTATATGCTAACATAAGACGGGCAGGCTGAGCATACTGCAAGAGATTTGTTTTAAAAAAAATTAAAATAATGATAATAATATAAGAAAATATATATATTTTTATAGGTTACACTCTGAACTAAATAGTGATTTAAAATTAAAATAAAAATAATAATTTAAAATAAATATAATATATACGTTTTTGAATAATCACTTCTTAGAACACTCAATCATTGACAATTCACCTGCATTCCCAAATGGATTAACGATCGCATTTAACTGAGTTATAGCCACAGATTTTAATAATTTTAGATGCTGTTTTAATGCGACATTATCACGCTTAGGCAATTTTGAATCGAGCTTTTAAATAATAACTTTATAATTTGCTTTGCGACAATTTCATCTCAAATCTATGATTTTTTTTCAAAATGGAAGTTTTTTTCATTTTGAAACAGAGTACATGATTTTTGGCATATATAATCTTAATCATATCTAAATTTTTATATCATATTATAGCTCAAATCAAATGTTGGATAAAAATCATAAAAACAGGATATCTTGCAAGAAATTTTAACCCCTAGCACCAACAATCCTTAGCTTTATATACACTAAATCCATACTATTTTATCCTATTTGCATATTTATGGAACTAAAGTGAATATTTTAGAATTCCTTATTCAAAATATATATTAATCAATAATTTAGATATCTGTGAAATGGTAATTTGGTTAACCTTTTGTTTAAAAAAAAAAAAAAAAAACAACTGTTTAAATCACAAAAAAACTGGTTTTGGGGTTTTCAACCAACTTTGCCACAAACCTTTTTTTTTTTTACTGAAGTTTGTTAAATAACTTATTTACAGTTTAAAAAAAAATTCTGAACAAATGTCAGTCATATTTCTTGTAAAATTATCTTCAAAAAGATAAATAAAAAGTTTATATATGTGATCAGTGAAGATAAAAAAAAATAAAAAAAAGCAGTAAAACATTTTTTCTAATACAAACGTGTGGCATTTTTTTTTTTTTTTTTTTTTAAATCCTGGGGAATAATTCCAAACCCTGAATCTATGATTTTGACGAAATTGTAATAATTTCATCAAATATTCATAAAAGCTCATAATTCAATTAACAGCCCAATAGATCGACATTTATAAAATATCCTAAAATGTTAACCATTAATGAAAAAAAGGCTTTTAAATTGCCAGACAGTGGAATTTGTTTGATAATTTAAATAAATATAAAAATTAAAATAGACTTCAAGAGGGAAAAAATATATATTAAATAGCCAGTTTTCTCTTAGGACCATTCCTTTGATATGCTAAGCCTAATTATCATATGGATATTTAGATACTAAATCTGAGTTGGCTGCAGTATCAAAAAATATGTTATATGTATTCATCTATAATGAAACAGAAACTGAAGCAGAAAAATGTACTTTACAAAATAATACAATCTTAAAAATATGTTCATAACAATAAGAAGGAATGTTACTAAAAAAATGAACACCAGTTAATAGACACCAATACTAAGTAAATTGATGAAATTCATTTTCATTTCTGCAATGTATATTCATTAAAATTAAACACATAAAAATATATACCCCTCTAATATTCCAGTATCCAAGCACAGGTGCCATATTACTAATTTTAAAAATTAGAAATTAAAGAAATGAAGCTTAGCAAATTAAAAAGTACTTAACGAATCAAAAGAAGACGCCGGTTGTGAAAAAAATAAAATAACAGAATTAAATGTTTCAATCTAATCTTTAGATTACATAACACAAAAGAAACATTTTCATTCGACGATTTGTGTGTCAGTGAAGGCAACTGACGCTTTAAACCTCTTAGCAATTATTTTTTTCACCGCTTGGAAGACTGTTTTAGCAGCCGGCTCTAGTCTATAACTCTACTAATTTGTGGTTGTTGTAGTTCATTTACGTCGCACTAGAGTTGTACAATAGGCTATTGGCGGCGGTCTGGGAAACATCCCTGAGAATGATCCGAAGACATGCTATCACAATTTTGATCCTCTGCGGAAGGCATGGCACCCCCGCTTCAATTTTCCGACGGCCTGCACGCGAAGTCGAGCACTTTACGGTAGAACAATTTAACGAGGACCAATACAACACACCTTCGGTCCCTACGCAGACAGATCCAAGTGGTCACCCGCCCGTACACTGACCGCAGTCAGTGAGGCTTGACACGGTTCCCCTCCACTGCGGGATCTATTTATTTAGGAATGTATCTGAAATTGAGTAACGCGAAGTATATTCTCACGCCAAGAATTTCCTAGTTAGCAGCAAATTGGAGAAAGTTTGGCAAAGCCAAAATGAAGTTTATCATGATAAAAACTGATAGTAAAAATTTCTATACGAATTTTTGAAAACTAAATGCTTTATCTTTTTAAGTTAATACTCTTAAAAAAGCGATCTCTCCTAGGGAGTCTCATACAAAAAAAAAATTTCTTTTTTTAAAAAAATTAAGTTTCGACTGTTTTTTTTTTTGAAATTTTGCCATCCTTTTTTTAGTGCTTTGAGGGAGCTTTTTAGTTTCTTCAACACCATCACTCACCGTCGATGTTATATACGAACCTAATTGGCGAAATATGGATTATTGACTAAATGTAAACAATAACAAGCTTCCTTAAATCGTTAGAAATTTACAAAACTTCCAGTGTATCCCTCTGTTTACTACGATTTACGAGTGGACTGTAAATTTAACAAATATTTTATTACAGGACACTCACCATAGAGCAGTGTTTCCCAAACTTATGAATTTTGTGTACCCTTTCTAAATTTTTCGTAACCGTACGTACCACTAATAAAAGAATGAATGTATTTTTTACTATAAAAAAAAATTGCACAAAAGTTAAAAATCACGACTGGCTGTTGACATTACTAATTATTAGCTGTTAACTCTGCAAAAAATATCCAATAGAAAAATACGTAACCGTAAATTTTCATGGGTAGCTTTATTTTTGAATATTTTTTTAAAATTTAATTTGTTTCCAGATATTTCACATAGGAACTCGTACCCCCGCTAAACTATTCCCGTACCCCTGGTAATTATAACACAAAACATTAAGAAACACTCGCCAAATTCGCGAACTTTCTTTTGCATAGCGACAACAACAATATTCATGACATTTAACATTTTCCCCCCACATTGAATAGGTATGTTAGTCAATTGATCACCAAGTAAAAAATCTAAAAAATTAGAATTTTAATCAATTTGATAGTTTTAGGAATAAAACATTGTTATTATTATTCAACGCGAGTTCACAATATAAGCATAAGTAACAAATAATTAAATGCGAATTATAGTGACGCGTACATTATTATCTTTACCTCTAATAACTTTTATTATCCGACATAAAGATATGCATAAACGCCAACTACACGCAGGTGTATTGTCTTCTTTTAAAATAGCTATGATGCCTGAGACAATATTATTTTCTTAAAATTCCATTTTTATCTCTGTTGGAGGTGATTTAAATAATCACGCTTCCAGTTTCTTCAAATTGCTTGAACAAACTTAGTTAATAATTTCCACCTACATAATCGATTTGAAGGCACATTTATTTTAGGTTCTGCTATGGACACACAGCACATTTTTAAATCGATCGACCGATTAAAAAATGTGCTGGAGTATGAATATTAGGTAATCTGATATCTGATCTGATAAAGGTAATCTGATAAAGGAGTGAGTGGTTGCGAGTTCAAGGATGATTCAATTTGATTACTAACAGTTAAAAATTCCTCATACGTTAATTTGGTAGTTCCTACAACTCTTTTAAAATAAAATTTAATGGATTTAACGCCTGCTTCCCAGATACCATTAAAATTAGGTGCTCTTTAGGACAAACTTCCTAATTATTTCATCATCGGACGATGAACAATAGTCATTTACTTATCTTTCGATTTTTTCAACTAAGTTATACAGCTTTTTTAGTTCTAAATTAACATCCACCATATTATTATTAGCGTTGTCACTAATCAAAACACAACTATTTCCACGAAGTGAAAAAAAATCTTTTTAAACGAGCTAAGCGCATCTGAAGGTCAATCATCTACCATTTCTAAGTGGACAGCCTTAGTGGTCCAGCAAATAAATATCGCGATGTAAATTATGTGATAGATTCCTTTACGTTTATTTTTTAAAAATGGTCCCTTGAAATCGATCCCTGTTTTTTTAAATACTGCGCCAGGGTTAACCCGCTCTGGTGGCAGATTATTTATTTTTTATTGTCAATAAATTACACTGCTGTCTGTTAGATATGAATAAATGTAACTAAATAAATATACAAAAAAAAATTATATTATTTTGAAGACTTTAAATTTGAAGAAAAATTTTTTTTTTCCGAATTGTCATGTTTCCAAAGAATCACTCATAAACATTTGTAGTTGCTAATAAAATGGTTTTGCCTTTCATTAAAAAATAATTTGAATTAAAAACCAATAATTATTTTTCTTTTATGTGGTTTTCACTTTCACATTCGTTTGGCAATGTGCCATGAACAGTTGAATCGAAAATCTTACTAGGAAGAGGCTCCTGCAATGATTGACTAGACATAATATTCTGTTTAGCCAAGGCGCCAGAACTATTTATTTCTTTTGAAATATGCAATAAACTATGATACTTTTTCCCACACATATTGCATAAATATTTAGATGAGCATTTGCATATTATATGATGACCTGACATTAAGCAATTAATACACACAAATTATGTTTTTTTGCTGCATCATACCTTTCTTTAGGAGGGAGTTTTTTAAAACATATCACAAAAATATATTGGATGCGATTAATTACACAAAATACACTTTTTATTTTTCGTAGTTAACTCAAAGCTTTCGTTTCGAACTTGAGTAGGGGTTTGTTTTGTTTTCATAAAACTATTTCTGTGAATGTTTTCCAAGACCTGACTTCTTTTTTCGATAAAAGTTAATAAATTGTCTATTTCTGATACTTCGGTATTTTCTAAGGAAAGCTAGCTCAATTGTTTCTGACTTTCACGATATAATTTTTTCAAAATAATATTTAAAATAACAATATCAGACAAATTGTTTTCTTCAATCTTTAGGCAATTCATTAAACAGTTTTCCGATTTCATAAATTGATTGAATATGGTTATCAACAATAATTCATTTATTTTCATATCTCTCTTCCAATGCTTGGAACAAAGATATAATGTATTATCTTCTATTTCCAAAAACTTTGCTTCTCCTTTTAACGAAGCACGAAGATAATGTAATTTTTCATTATCTGATAAATTATTGTTGTTTCCAATAACACTATTAAATTGATTTTTGAATGTTGTGAATTCTAAATAATTTCCTGAAAAGGTTGGAATAGGCATTTCAGGAATACGATAATTAATACAATTTGACATAGAAGATCGTTTATCATCTTTGATATTATTTATAGCAATAGTTGATTTACAATTTTTAATGAAGTTTTTAATTCTTACCTCTAACGTTTCTATTCTGGAGTCGAAATCCAACAAATCCTCTTCTACTTTATCCATTGCAGCTTCATTCCCAACAATGTCAGAGTAGTTTTCACGTAATATGCAAACGGATGATTTAATTTTTTCAATATTATTTAGTTTTGTGTTCAAGTCAATTTCATTATATTCTTCATCTGATTTACTCAACAAAGTTTAGAGACGGGTTATTTGTTTTGTTTCCCCTTTTTATTATTAAGTTTTTCCATATTAACGAAATAAAATATTTGTTCTTACACAGTCATATAGTTCACAGAATCCATGATGTGAAATCGAAATTATTCTAAGTCTCCAGTTTAGACGACCAAAATTGTTTACGACCATTTAAGAGTGGACTGTAAATTTAACGAATATTTTATTACAGGACGTTCACAATAGAATGTCCTTAACGAAGAACGATATATTTTTAATTGATATCCCAGTTTCTATTATATGGCAATCACTTTAGAGAATCCTCATCGAAGAACGAACAAAGTATAAAGTAATTATAATACAAAACAATAAGAAACGCTCGCCAAATTGGTGAACTATCTCTTACATGGCGATACAAC
The DNA here is from genome assembly GCA_949128135.1 of Parasteatoda lunata. Taxonomy (NCBI): domain Eukaryota; kingdom Metazoa; phylum Arthropoda; class Arachnida; order Araneae; family Theridiidae; genus Parasteatoda; species Parasteatoda lunata. The sequence goes on from OX421980.1 coordinate 81,282,152, forward strand.
AATTTAGATTCATGACATTTAACACCCTCTGTAAATTTACTGCCAGAGCGGAAACAGCGCCACTTTTGTGAACTAAATTTCAGCCTCTTAGAGAGCGCCTTTATGTTTTTTACTTTAATTTCTCTGGACTAATTGTTTTCACAATTTAATTTCTTATTGTTAGGAAATTTTTACACCATTTTTATATTTATATAAATTTTTCAATCATTGTTTTCACATTTATTACTCTAAATTTCATCGTTTAAACTTAAGTTTAAACTTTTAATTTTCTCTTTTGTTATGTTATACTTTAACTATTTTTTATGTTATTCAACATAATTTTCTAAGTAATTTTGCACTTTATTATTAACCTTTGCACCCTATTATGCGAAACTAATCTTGTGCCATGTCATTTTATCCATATGTTGTTATGAATGAGGATTAAGGGTATGGGATACCCAGGAACCTCAATAAGCCTAGGCTTAGAAGCCACAATGACTCTGTAAATTTATGAGGCGATGTATAAGTAGGCTGGATATTCAAGGAAGTTTTATGACTATGGTTCGTGTTTAAAGTTACACGTAATTTATCGTAATTAATTCAAAATAACATTTTTTTAAAATTCGTAATAACAGAGAGAACTATCTACAAGGCTAGAAAAAATTTGATCAGTTTACTTCAAATTAAAGTTGCTATAAATTTATTCTATGAATATAGCTTAAATATATGTACATTTATTATATCTTTCAAATAGACTAGTAACAATGTAAAATAACTTAAAAATAATTTAAAATAACTTAAAAATAATTTAACATCTAAAAAATAAAATGTAAGTGTGTGTTTACTGACAGTGTGTCCCCTGATGAAGTGCTGTTCTGTAAACACGCAACTGCATTTCATTTTTTAGATATTAAATTATTTTTAAGTTATTTTAAATTATGTTTAAGTTATTTTACATTGTTACTAGTTTATAAAATACAAATTTGGTTTTTAGCTGCATTGTGCGCTGTTCCAGTTTGAATTGGATTAATAATTGTTTCATGTTTTTCCTACCTCAAGTATTTTAATTTTGAAATAAGTACTTGAATTGTGTTTGGATCTTTCAAATAGAATTATATTCGAAGAAAAACATTAAAAATCGTCCATGAAAACAAGCAAATCCTGCGCACATAAATCATTAAAAATCTTTCTTTATAAAAGAGAATCAAATAAATAAACCTCCAAAAATTTTGTGAATACTTATGCCTTTACAAACATAAAGATTAAACAAAAAAACAAAAAGTAAGAACGTATAAACTTTAGTGCCCCATTTTCTCAAATTCACTAAAGTGTCACTTAGCCGGTTCTTCCACTAAGCTCTTCAAATATATCGCCCTGACTGAAAGTTAATTATTCTTTAGCTCTCTATCATTCTTTATTCTTATTAGTCTATTATTCTTTAGTTCATTACAGCTCTCATAGAGGACGTCATACTGTCTTTTGTAGATCTTAAATTAGCATATTTAAATTAAGAATGAGAAAAGAAGACTATTTTTAAAGCGAACGTTTTTTTTATTTCATAATTGTTTATTACAATTTCTGTTTGAAATAATCAAATAGATTTTCTTTGTGTATTAAAATAAAATGACAGGATGGTAAAATGGTAAATATTTTATGGTTTAATATTTCAGTTTAATTTCTATACATTTCGACAAGATTTTCGAGTTTAATTCTATGTTATACTATGTTATTAATTTCCATTCCCGCAATCATTTTTTGACACTTTCGATTCAATCTGATCGTTTTATTTCCAAGTATTATTTTTTTTAAATCCTCCTGTTTTTAATCAGATTTTATAAATCACTCAAACTTCAAGTATCAGTAGCATATTTTAATATTACCTTTTTAAAACGTTTAATTCGTGTCGATTCCACCATGCATCCATGTCAATCGATTTTTGGGAGTTATTACTACGAATTTTCATGTGATTTTCAAAATCTCGATGTTTTAATTCATTATAACGTACCTCGAACTTCGTATCGCACATTTGTTTAATGACTTTATTATGACACACTCGATTATCGAAGATCCTACAATAAATCCATGTAGTTTTATCGACGTGTTTTTTACTATCTATTTTCACGTAGTTTTTAAAAGCTCGAAATTTCATTACGATTATTTGTCCGATGAATTTCTTTAGGCTCTCGATTAGCGACGATTTTACCGCACGTGGTTCTATCCATCGTATTGGCTGTTATAGCTTGGGATTTTCACAGGACTTTAAAAATCTCGATTTCTTTTTACGCTGAATCAATTAGTACGGGGAATTTCGAATCGTACATTTAAAGAATCACTTTTAGAAGCTTTCGATTTGACCAATTTTATTGTAGTTCCACGTAGTTGTATTCAGACAGTTATTGTTACCATTTTTTCAAACACACAACTAATTTTGAAAATTAAAAATAATTCATATTAGTATAGTTTCCTCATGTTTATTTAGTAAAGTGAATGTTAGGAAAAAAGCAACTATTTAAAATAGATCGGAGGACAAGTTATTATTTTAAATCATAACTTGCAAATGAAGATTTTAAAAAGTGACCCAGATCTATCAACTTGGATGGTTTTCAATCAACGGAGTTAAAAATCTTTTTACCCATTGAAAAATACAATGTTTCAGATGATACAAAAAACTTGTATGCTTTATTGCAATTCGAAAAAAAAAAAAAAAAAAAAAACTATCATTGGAATTATATCAAGAAATTTTTTTTTTTTTTTTGCATAAAATTAGCTTTGGATAAGCTATTTAAAAAAATGGGTGCAGTAATTTTTACAATGTGTATTTAGCTTTAGAAAATGCGAAAAGTAAAATTAACACATGGGAAGCATAATTTACACCATTTTCCTGTCTAAGCAATTGGGATCACTGTCTCTAAATTGCAGCAAGGGTTGGTTTTTAGATTATAATTATTACAGATAAGGATTTCCAAAAATTTTAAATACATTAAAGGGTAAAGTTATTTAGAGAAATTTCTTTTTAATATCATTTAGTAATTAATCAATACAAGGGGGATATTTATTAATTTACATATCTCAAGTATTTGTACTTAAGTAAAATCTAGATTCAAGCACTCTTAAGGGTAATATCTTTTTTTTTTATTTTTTTGGCTCATTATACATCAACCAAAATTTACTAAATTTAAATATTGTTCAAGCAGTTAAATATGCTGAACATTGTTTAGATCATTTTCCTTTAAAATAAACTAATTGCTACTAAAAGTACACTCATTGCCTTAAAAATTTATGCACCAAGAAAGAGTGGTCAGAATGGTACGAAATTTTGCATATGTAAATACCACGTTGATATAAGTTAGACATTTAAAAAATCAAAGCAATCTGATCATTTATTGCATATAAAAAAAAACAAATGAATAGAGGTTTTAGTATCCCGTTGGGCCACCTCTAGGGTGAATGAATAATAATAAGTTCAGGCATTGAGGCATACAAGTCCTTTATGATGTTCTGCACCATCAATACTGTTGTATCTTTACTCCAGCGCCATCTATAGTAACAGTCAGAGTCGCAATAAACAAGCTGTTAAAAGGTTGTGGTGGTACTCTCTCTCTTGTTGTATTCCAATGCTAGCATTTACCAGATTTAGAAAAATTACTATTTTTAGGTCTTACCACTGATATTACAGTCCACGCTAATTAGAAGTGAAGATTCATGGATAAATTACCCCCTTTTGTTACCCCGCACTAACAAATACCACACTGGCTGTAAACACACCTCTAAATTGAATAAACTGGGAGGTTGTATAACTTGCTGTCTCAAGTGATCCCAAATATGCAAGATCATTGACAATCCTGGAGTTTAAGCACGCCTGGGAAGCATAGTATTGTGGCAGTCTTTTGACACCCATGCTCAGTGTAACAAAGCATTATCCTGTTGAAAAATGGAGCCCTGCAATGAGTAGCAACAAATGTGGTTGAAGGGTGTTAGCAACATATGCAGAACTAAGAACTTTGTGGGAAAATTTCATTTAGTGGTATGTAAGTTTATGTCTTAATGTATGATTCTCTATGAAGTTAGTTTTTAAAGTTATTTTACATCACTACATGTGAGTGATTCAAAAGTTCACATCCAACACTTTGTTCTAGCTCTGTTATGGTATTCAAAATGTTGGCAAAATTACACAAAATTCTGCAAGCTTTAGTTTATGACTATTTCCCACTCAATAAAATATTTTGCAATTATAGCAGTTGCAATAATTTTTGTATATCCTTGTGTATGTTAGAGTTCTAATGGCTGTGGATTGATAAAAGGCGTAATTGTGAGTCCTATGCGATGTCACCCAATATGCCAGATGTATTGGAATGCAACCAAATAGAACCAGTCTACTTCAGTGACAAATCTAGATTAGAAATGGGCAGTGCTGTCAATCGAGTGTGTGAAGACTCAGTAGTGGATGCCTGAATTGTGCTATGTTGTACAGCTGCACACTGCTCCTAAAGCTGGTGCGATGGAATAGGTGCCATCACGTATGACATGCAATAGTCCCTAATATTAATTCACAGTGCCATGACAGCCCAGCAGTATGCTTGTGTCATCCTTCACTTACACATTTTTCCACTCATGGTAGGCTTCTAGGAGCCTTTTATAAACAAAAAAATGCTGGGTCACAAGTAACAAGGGGGTCACAGACTGCCTCCCCCACATTACCACCCTTCCTTAACCTGCTTAATCCCCAGATTTGTTCCTCATCAGGCATATCTGGCACTAGTTGGGACATCAAGTTAAGACAGCCTCAGAGTCTAGTCAAAATAGAGGAGTGTTTCAGCAACTGTGGAACAAGATGCCGCTCGACATGAAAAGGAACTTATATGCTTCAATGCCCACCTGTAGCGCATCCTGCTAGAGGTGGCTCAACAAGGTAATAAAAATTCCTTTGCATTTTTCTCTTCAAAAATGTTAATTTTGCTTTTAATTTTAAATATCATCAATGCTACACCTATGTGAGTAAAATTTCGCTTCATTGAGACAAATCTTTTTAGGTGCAATTTTATTGTCATTACATTTCCTTGTCTCTTATGCCATAAGATTGTAAAAAACATAAAGTGATAAACTTGGACTAGTGAAAAAATATAGTCAATGAAACATTTTGTTAAAAAAAATATTTATTTTGTTTCAGAAGATGTATAACAAATCACAACATTATTATTCAAGAAGAGAAGAATTATCCATTTATTTCATCAGTATTGGGAAAATTGAAAAGAAAAATGGAAGAATTATTTTCAGTTTTTTTCATTTCTTCATTACAGTTTTTGATACTCTTATGCAGAAAACGACTTCCTTGTATTTTTTCAACAGGAGCAATTTTATGTTTCTTCATCTCTACACAAATATAATAATAATTATATTTAAAAATATTTTTTATGGGATAACTTAAGAACATAAATTTAAATAAATCTGAAACACTTTAGTGTTTTCAATGATATATACTAGTTTATGATTAAATACAAAACAAGGACACAAAAATTCAGTGGTAAATTTTGAGTACAATATATGGAAATATTAAGAGACTATAAAAAATTACAAAAAGGTAAGGGTGCAGGGTGAGTGGGATGCAAATTTGACCAATTTTTCAACAACTTTAAAACTAATGATCCATAATATTAACTATTCTTTTAAAAGATATTTAATAAGTTAACAAAATTTTTTTTAAATGCATTTTCTAAATGTTAGGGGAAATAATTGAGCTTAGTGAAAGAACATGAAAAGTTACATAACAATTCTCTAAACCAGTGTTTTCCAAAGTGTGATGGAGCCAAGTCTTTCCAGAAGAATCACAAAGTAGTTTTAATTTTAAGAAATATCTGTTACTATTTCAAGAAAAGTTGCAAGAGTAAGCCTTATCAGAACCTTTTCTATAATGAGTGAGTTTTGAAATTCTTAAGTATGGGTTTTCTTCAAACATTAGAAATGAAATAAACGGTAAAGAAAGTGTTAAAATAGAAATCATACCTCGTTCAATTTACTAAAAAAACATCTATAAAAACATCTACCTCCTTAAATGAAATATGGAATAAAAAGTGATAAGGAATGTAGACTGAGTCAACCCATTTAAGCGTTTGGTAAGTAAGAGGCATAAAACGATACATCTCTAATAAACGCCATTAGAACTTTGATTTTAACTGGTAAAGATTGATAAAGGATAATAGCCTCAACTAGCTGTAGGAGGTTGAAGAGATTGAGGTTTACTGGAAGACTGAAGAAAATGCTTAGCTTAGTTCCAGATCTTTCAGTAAGTGTGCAGTAAATAAGTGAACAGTAAGTGTTAAACTTTGATGATGATTTGTTTTATATTAGTTGTGACAATGTTAATTATCACAAGTTCAAACTATCCTTAATATATTTTTGTTTTGTTTAATTTGCTTTAGTTTTGGCCTCTTAACTCTTAATTTCTTGTTTACGGATTCCTGCCCTTTACTTCATTAACGTTCAATTTATGATATTTAAATCTGTCATTAATTTGTGTAATCCCTTAACTTCATTAACGTTCAGTTTATAATTAAATCTGGTATCAATTGTTTCGTTAACAATTGTAACAATCAACAATTGTTTTGTTAATTTAATGTTACTTCGTAATCATAAACAAATAATGAATGTTAATAATATCCAAGAGGGTGTGCAAAACCCAAGTAATTCGAATCAAAGTGAGTTCGTTAGACCAAAAAATATTTCTAGCATAAATATTCAAAATTTTTCGGGTAATGAAGATGTTAAGTGGTTTTTGTCTCAAGTAGAAGACATAAAAATGTTAAATAATTGGGATGTTTCTGTTGTGCTGGTGTTCCTAAAAATCTAAACTTGAGGGAACGCCATTGAAACATTTTGCTCAATCTCCCCTATGTAAAAATGCATCATTCAAGGATGCTTGTAATGCATTACAAAAAATTTTTCTCAACAGAAACGTCTGGCTCTGCCGCCCTCGCGTCTTTTCAGGGCATTTGCCTACTCGAGGGTGAGTCAATATAAAGTTTAGCCCATAGGCTCCAAGTAGCTGTATCCAAAGTGTACAATAATGTACCAATTGATTCTTTAGATCAAATTTTGGCCCTGCAATTTATTTCTATAATGCCCCCATCAATCAAACAAAAACTTATTGATGGGGAAGAGAAATTCCAATCACTTGTTGATAAGGCTCAAAAATATATTCAGGCTGAACAATCTTTACAAACTGCTTCTTTTACATCTAGAGAGTTTAATAATGAAGAGAGATCACAATGCGTACTGTGTATGAAAGTATTAGCAAGTATGAAAGTATTATGTTTCCAAGTAAACTGAAGTGCCATTTGGAAACTACACAATCTACCAATAAGTATTTGGACACCCGTGCAAATGACTATAACTGCGGTTCTAAGATACATTACACCCTTCTGGTATGGAATGGGGCCCTTGGCCCCCATTCATGGTAAGCTCAATGCCGATGCCTACTGCACTATTTTGGATGACAATGTGCTCCCCATGTTGTGGCAGTTTTACGGGGTGGACCCCTGTTACTTCCAGGATGACAATGCCAGCTGTCATGTTGCAAGGGTTACCAAGGCTTGGTATGGTGCCAATGGGGTTAATCGAATGAACTGGCCTGCCTAGAGCCTAGACCCTATTGAGAACCTCTGGGACCAGTTGGATCGCCGAAGAATGGGGTGTACTACTCATCCAAAATCGATTAAGGAACTTACATGTCTTCTCCAAACTGAGTGGAAGAAAATACCACTAGCCGTCACACAAGGACTTGTGGAAAGTATGCCCCGGAGGATTCACACTGTAATTGCCTCTCGTGGAGGCTCTACCAACTATTGATTATGAATAAAGTTTGTTTTTCTTTTCAATCACACATGTCCAAATACTTATTAGTAGATAGTGTAATCGCATGTACATGGTTAGAAAATCACAAGAAATTTTTTCAAAGCGAGGTAAAAGTATTCAAACAGAAAAAAAAAAGATTTTAAAGACAGCTTCAATAGCGAAAAATGCTTTTCTTATATCTTACAAGATGGCTTATAAAATTACCAAATGTAAGAAATTCCATTACTATTGCAGAAACACTTATTCTGTGTGCTGCAATAAATCATGCCTATTACGGTTGATGAGTCAGTATGAAAACTGCTTTCTAAAATGCTACTCATATAATACAATTAATTGTATGATTCAATAAATGACAGAGGATATTAATAACTGATTGGAAAAAAACTGAATATGTAATGCAAAAAAAAAAAAAAAAAAGAATGAAGGTGCAATGAAAGAATGTTTTCTAATATTGCATAGATTTTTTGACACCAAATGAACAATTTCTCCAATTCTTCCAAATGAGCTGAATGATAAAAAACTTTTTTAAGCAGCACCTATCATAGCTAGTCACATGGTTTGGTATGATTTTCCATATGAAAACTTCGGTAAAACTTTGGATTCAAGATCTTTTTAACATCAATGCTTTCTCTGAATTTCCTTTTTCAGATGAAGAAAACCTATCGAGCTCTCTTGCGCCAAGAATTTCAAAGCAAAATTTTGGATTTTAATAAAAGATGAATATTCATTAAGTGATAAACCCCTGTAGATATTAATTATATTTTCTACATGTGCAAAGCTAAGTTTTTGACTGTCACTGTAATAAAAACAAATATCTAAGTTAAATGTGGGAACAGAAATGAAAATATCAGTATCTGGTTTAATTCCACAATTTTAAAAATTATGTAATGAACTGCAAGTGGAGCTATCCCATTAATTAAAAAAATATGAAATAATTGACAAATATAGGAATGATATTATTGTATAACACATAAAGGAGTTTCATTTATTTTTATCTCATATTTGTAATGAGTCACACTAAATGGGGAACCATCTAAAGGTTTTATTTGAAAAAGAGCATTGTGACTCAATAACAAGTAGATTTCATAGCTAGCATACAAAAACATTACAAATAGAAGAACATTTATTTTGATTAAAATTCAAACATTTGGCAACATTGTAATAGAATATGTGTAGTTACTCATAATTTACAACCTAGCTGAATAAAATTCCTGCTTAAGTTTTGAGTAGGATGGTGAGTTGTGATCCGGAGATCTGAAAATGGATTCTCTGTGTGGCACGTGAGCCCATCCTAAATTAAGTAACAAATTTTAATTTTTTGTTAGGGAAAAAAAAAACAAAAATGATTAATTAAAATTTTTATTAACCACCCACAGTAAAATAAAATGTTTTAAAAATTTAAAAAAAAAAAAGTGTAATCAAAATAGATGTTTTCAAAACATCACTTAACATTTATATCCCTTAAACCCATTTTCTTAAAGTTGAAAGGGGTCATATCTCTATATGATATATATATCTATAGACCGTATTACACACCATTTATACAATAACTACATCAAATTCAAACTAATTATCTCAAAAGAATGCTCTTACCCTTACTGCAAGTATTGAAATATGATATCAAAAGAAGATTTTTTAAAATTTCTAGAGTAATTATGCTCCTTTATTACTAAAAGAAAATTAGCACTTAAAAAAAAAGCCTAAATACACGAATTTAAAAATCATATGAAAGTGCTCTGATAATAAAATAAATGAAACAAATATGCCTGATAAATCAAGTTGTATGATCATGATGATTAACATCAATTATCCAAATATATATATATATATACACACACATACACATTCAATCATTTATAAACAAATGATCATTTATACCATTTTTTCTTTAAATTTTAATGCTTCTATAATTATAGGTAATGTTAATGAAAAAATGCCACTAGCATACAAATCTATAATTAATTTAGATTATACAGATAACTATTAACATACAGATACAGAAGATCAAGATAAAATTTTCTGTAGTGCATTCCTAGTCTAAAAAATCACTAGTAATGTCCTACCTGACAAACCAGCTAAGGCTGGTTCAAACTTATAGTAACATTGCCCAGCTTAGAACTTTCATACCAACCAATGAAATACATCATCCAATTAAAAAGCCAGCTAAGTCTAAAATAGCTTTTGTTTGAAAAATTACAAAAGATAAAACTTGGGGTTCTTTGTTAATGAAACCTGTTCCGCAGGCTCTTCATAGATTTTAGAGAAACATTTACATTCTTTTGAATTATGGAATTCTCAGACATGCACACAATGTGGACTTGGTAACATGACTGATGATCACTTCTATACTTGCCCTAGACTTATTGACATTACAGACAGAAATTTTACAAAGAATGACTTTTCCTTTAGTTCTATAATGGGGAACCAGACAGAGACTGATCGTTTAAAAACTAATGCCAAGTGTAGGATAAAAAAAATCAATAAATCAAAAGAAAAATGAGCTTACGTTGTTTCAGTTGTTTCATTTCATCTTGCATAGAAGTTCGATAATCACCACAAGTCATGCGCATTACTTGCCTTTTTTTAATTAGAGGAGTCTTCTCATTAGCTAGTACTTTTAATGACTGTAACAGAGATTTGGCTGTGAAAATTGTAAAACACAAAATTAAAAGATGCTCATAGTACATAAGTAAGGTACATGGGGGGAGGGTAAAATAAAATTGGTTTGGAAAATATACATAAAATGCCAGTTTTCCATGCCAGTTTTATTTTGCCCATCTTGTATATAAGCATATAACACATCAAAGTTTCTGATATAATTCAGGCCATCATAGTGAGTTTTTTCTAACATAAATGAACTATAATAAAAAGAACATAATACTTTTAGTTAATAAGTAATATACAAAAAATTTTAAAGGGAAAAGAATTTAAACTGCCCAACAAGTAAATTCCATTAACAAAAAGAAATAAAAACATGATTACTTACTGTAAATTTAAGTGATTGAGGTATATTTTTTTTACTAGAATAGAATACTTTTACAATACAATTTTAAACTAGGATAAAATAATTTGAAATTATGATCATAAATAGCAAGAAAATTTCTATATGAAACAAAACCTATGAAGGTCTTTAATGGAGTTTCATAAAATATGAGAGTTTCTGATTTTCCCCCTCCTGATAAGTTTCATATTTTATTCCATGCAAAACTCCAAGATGAAATCTCTTTTAATAACTGTTAATAATTTATTAATAATTCGGTAACAATTATGTAGTTTGATTAAAAAAAATGCATTAAAAAAAATAAAAAAAAGAATCTTAACTGTTGTATAGATTTAAAAAAAAACATGGAAATTCAATTAACTAAGTACCTAACCTATGATATTATTTTATTTTTATCTTTCATATATGTATTTCTTATATATGAGGATGCAACAAGTTAGATTGACAGACATCTGAAACACAGCTTTTCAGCATTAAATTAATTTCATGTCAAAATGTAAAGCCGAATTAGTTTAAGTATACCTAAAATCACGAAAGTTGGTTAAATTGCCGTTGAGCGATATATATATACCATCGCTTTAATATAAAACTTTGTAATTGTAATTTGACTAAATTGACATATTTAATGCTAAATAAGGCACTATAACAAAATTTCAGATGGAAAATGTAACTATTAAAAAATTATAATCACTATTTATGACATTTATAAAAGACTTATACGACTTAGCTGTTTTACGTTGTCAATTAGTTACGAAATTCAACTAAAGAAAAAAAGAGATTTTATTCACTTACCATACATCTTTTTGTACACATTAAAAACAATTTTTACAATATCTTTCTGTATGAGTCATGCATTTTCCACAAATTGATAATTTGCAATTTAAGTAAATATTCAGAGTTTTATTTTTGCATTTAGTTATTTGACAACGAACTTTTTTGAACTACAGTATCATTATTTTCCTTTTGTGGGACTTCTTTCTTTGGTTCCGATTAATGATGTATGAATTACGCAGTTCCTCACTAGTTACATTAATAATTATTATGAATGCAGAGCTATTGGCTGGTAACTCAAAGATAAGCTAAGCACATGCTAAGCTCTAACCTTTAAAAAAATTAAGTAAAATTTCTTTATACAAATCAGAAAAATAATAGCAAAATATGTTCTTCAGTTTTTACTTGAACATCTCTAATTTTGAAATTATACATTTTGGAGATTAAAAATAATAAAGTTGACCTTCAGCTGAAAGTGGGGATAAACTTGATCTTCACGGTAGATCGTTTAAACATTTCACCCCACTCATTCATTTTAGAGAATGACTTGCATATTTCACTTTTTTTTCATTATACCTGCAGCATGAGGAAGGGGGAAGAGGAATCATACTTCCCCATTGCTCCTCATAAAATTATTCTTGGGTGGTTATGGGAGAGGGATTCCCCAATGGCATTTTTGGTTGAAAGAGAGAACATCTGTTGCACTATTGTTACATTCTTGCAAACTGGTTTTCACCTGCATTTTTTATTCTTTAGATTATTATTGATAATTATAAAAATAGATTGCTGCAAAAGATAAAAAAAAAAAGAAGAGAAATGATGAAATTTCTGAGAATTAATTCAGCAAAATAGAATATTCAAGCTCAAGTAGTAAAAAAGAAATCATCAGATAGGCGGGATTAAATTAGATATGGTGCCCATACCAAAATTTAATGTTTTAAATCATAAATGCCATGGTGTATTTACACAAAATTATAGAAGAAAGAGTTTTAGAAAAATGCTGATGTAACCTTTTTAAAAAAATTTTAAATTAGTCATTCAATCTATTTCAAAATAACCGATTAATTTATTTTGTTATTTTTAGGGGTAAAGAAGTTACCTACATAAATTTAATTTATTATTGCTTTGCTTATTATACCATGTAATCTAAAAAAGTCTCCGAATTTGAATTTCTGAAATTGGATCATTTGGTAGGTTTGCTGTATTTTTCACTTAAATAAGATTATTTTCACTATTATGGCTAAAAACAATTCACTTAAAAGTCACTCAATTACACCACTTTTTCATTCTGTATAGTATATCCAACATATATTATAACAAATACCTTGCTTTGGATTCATATTTTTCACTTGAAGCTTTTGCTCTAAATTTTTTATGCACCAAAATACTTGTTCCTCAAGTGAAAATTCTTCCTACAAAAAAAAAAAAAAAAAACATTAAATAAGTCTATATTATATTTTATGATGAACTGAAAATATCAGTATATTAATCAAAACAATAAAAATATTCTTACAACTTTAAATAGTAACGAAAAAGTTATTTGCAATGAATTACATGCATTGAAAAAAAAATTTTTTGTACTAATTTATTGTTCTATGCGTGGAATAAAATTCAAATGTATGGTATTCAATTGGAATAAGAGAAAGTATCTGGTGAAAAAAAAAATTAAATTTCAAATCTACATGTCTTGCAGTGTTTTGCATTCATGTACTGTAAGTAAAATTGTCCATCAATAAAATAACATTTTTTGCTCTATTAGAAATGACTTTATATTTCACTATTTTTTAGATAATTAATTTCTAGTAAATATTTTGTCAGTTCTTACTTTCTCTGTTTTCTTCATTTATTTATTTATATGGTCTCAGCATTTTAATCTTTATATTAAATCTATTTACTAATATCGTTTCAGCTTTTAATTTTGTACACTTAATTTTAATAACTACTAATCTTCAATAATTATGAGCTATTGAACTTAATTAGTTTTAGGATGTAATAGATCGCAATTAATAATTTTTGATGCATACCATAACAGGAATTATTTTATAGTAAAGTTCGATTTTTCTCAAGTTGGTCTACCATATTAATTTTTTGGATTACTAAATGAATACCTAGGTGGTCCTACTGGAACAAAATTTTTCTTTGCTGGTGGGAATCCTATTTATAAGATAAAAAAGAAAAAATTTTAGTAAAGTCTGTTTCAAAGTTCAACACATTTCTACCAATTATCACCCTGTCCTTACACAACTTAGCTGATTTAGACTCTTCTGCCCTTAAACCTTGAATGGGTGAGTCAATACAGGAGGAAGATTATGTAAAACTGCTAACCACTATGTTTGTGTGGACAGATTAACTAGTTGCCACAAGCTAAAACAAGAAAGATTTCTAACATTACAAACAATGCTGTTGGAAAGTATCATGAACCAAAGTGGAGCCGCAAAAGAGTGAGGTTGGAAAGACAATGTAGAAAGGCAAAAAAAAAAAAAAAAAAAGTGAATTCATCTACGATGCTAGTAGTCAATAAAATTAATAAAAATTTTTTTTTTTAAGCTAGAAAATAAAAATATATTATATTTTTGGAAAATACAATAAACTGAAGTCAGTTTTGTCACTGAAAAAGAATTGGTAAATACTGACTCAATTAACAACTTAAGGTGATATTTTGGTGATCCAGTACTTTTTGAGTCCTTTATGTATACTTTTCTATTAGGGGCTATAACTTTATTAGTACCTGTTTACACCAACAACCAATGACAAAGTATTTAAGTGTTTAACTTGCAAAATTTAAAAAACAAACTTGAAGTGGTTATAACTCGTTATAACTGAAGGTTATAACTCGTTATATTGAAGGTTATAACTTTCTGTGATGTTTTTTTATTTAAACTCTGTAATTAATTTGGCGTAGGTACCAATATCAAAAACTTTCTAGTGAGAGGGGAGGGCGACTTTATTTTAAATCTATGAAAAATTTCAATAACCTTTTTTTCTTGAGCTTTAGAAGCAGTAGAATTAATAATTTTAACGATCTCTAGTAAAAATATAAAATTATTTAATAAGAAATTGCTAATAAAAACTATAAGTACACAGGAGTGTGCATATGGTTTCAGCGGCCCTGGGTGAAATATTGAAGCATTATATCAAAATTGAGAAAATCATCTTTAATTTAAAAATATACATATTAAGCATTGTTTTTTTTTAATATTTCAATTTGATTTTTTTAAAAAATTGTTTTCTCATTTAATTATCAAACCTCTGTTAAAATGTATAAATAATACTTATTATTATTTAACAATACTGCAACTAAAATTTTTTACACCACTAAAAATAAAAAGGTTAAGTATTATTATTTAATTATGGCAAATTAATAACTGAATCAATGAAGCCAGTTACTTTTTATAACAAATTCAAAAACTTAATGAATTATAAAGACAGAGAATTAATTTGTCAAATGAAAAGTAAATTAATTTAGATCAGACAGCATTTTGAAATTAAATTATTCTTGGTATAACTAGTCTTTACTCTTTAATTAAAAGTTTACACATTAACTACATATTTAAGAAGATTTAAAATTACTTACATTAAAATAAATATGTATAAAATTAAAAGGGTATAATAGAAATATATTTACTGATAATGAAACAGCAAATTATTTTAGATACTATAATGAGCACATTAAAATATGAAATAAAAATATATTATATTTTTATATATATGAAAATGACATGAAAAGAACAATGCAATAATAGCATTTAAAAGTTACATTCTTATCTACATTAAGTTCTTGAACAGAAAAAAAAAAATCTAATTTCTTTTTTTAATTTATCAATCTATTTCTCATTATAAGAATAAACCATTTATTATCAATGAGATTTAATATCAGTGATTTATTATCATAGCCTTAAATATATACATATTAAATAATGCAGTACCGTATACATAATATTTTTAAGAAAATCTGAATGACAATATAAATCAATTATTTTTTTAAATAAAATGTTTTTTATCATGCTAACAATGTTTTTTTTTTTCTTCTTTTTTTTGGACATTATCCATGGCAGTTCTTGAGGATAGAATCCTAAGGATCTTTCGACACTCCACACACGTACAAATGAGCAATAATTGACATTTTTAGCATAATTAATTTTTATGACATCAAAGTTGAATTAATGTTATTAGTTTAAAAATAACACTCCTGAAATAAAGAATCATTAACTGAAATTAGAAAAATTTTGAAACATAAATTAAAATAATTCGTATGAATATATAATATATCCTAAATATAGAAAAATACATCCAAGATTTAGCAAAAAACTATAATATTGCTTACAAATATGGAAAAGTTAAATAAAATGCAATTTTTTCGACCTTTTTAAGTAGCAAAATTGTCTCAAAACAATAAAAAAGTTGATAGATCATCCTCAATAGAAATGGATGCCAAAGATGAAAGGCGGGTATTAGTCATCATTGCAGGTACTCAAATATGTTTTTAACATTTTTAGTTTTGAAAATGAACGTTATGCAGTAGTAATGGTTACAAGAACAGTAAGAAAAAATTCAAAAAGCAATCACAAAATTTGGAATAGCAATCAGTAAAATTGTTTTTGTACTGCAAGGTTGTTTTACTATAGTATTCACTGTTTTTTTTTAAAACTAGAAACCTTGATTAATTGATAGTAACTAAATTTTAAAGTGAGTGAAGATGACAATAACAATGTCTTATTCACAACCCCCATTGGAAAGATTAATATGCCACAATAACTAGCTCTAAGATAAGTAACTTTTTCTATTTATTAAGAGATAAAAATAGGAGTATGATTTAAAAAGAGTTACCAGAAATTTTCTCAACGTGGCAAGAAAGTGAAGGGGGAAAAAAACTTGTTACACAAGTACATTAACAAGTTAAGAAATTTTGGCGGCCCAAACTTTTAACGGCCCTGGGTAGTCACCCAGTTCGCCGTTTAGTTTTTATTAGTTTTTAATTTCTAAGCACAGCCTAAAATACACGCGTATATTTCAAAATATAACACAAAATTTCATAAAATATAGTTATAAAAGCAAGTATTAATATAGTTATTAATGCATCGGTACTAAGACTAACCTCTACAGAATCCATAATAAAATATATATATATAGCTTTACAATTAAAACAGGCTCGATTTTAAATTCGAAAGAAATTTGAAATTTTTAACACAATTATTTTTAATACAAAGAGAACTTGTTCTAAGTAATTTCAAATCTGAAAACGAATCTCCATTTACGAAAATAAAAAAAAAATAAAAAACACTGGCATAAGTACTTGATCTTGTTTTAGAAGTTTAATTATTCACTAATGCTCCATCATTCTGAGAAATAAAAAACATAAAAAATTTACTAACGCCATACTTTTTGGTGGCATCAGAACCGATAGATTTCTGCTTTTGGTGATGGTCCTACGAGTTTAAGCCACGTTGAGTGATGTGTTGTTTGTGTAAACTTATGATTTGAATGAAACTTATTGCCCTTAACTCCATTTCGATGTGAATAGGATAAAGTCTTTAGTGATATACTTCAATATGCAGAGCATATTCCTTTTTGCGATTTCGGTATCTCTTTATATTTGTATAGTTACCGCTGTAGAATTGACATTTGAGTTGCCGGATAACGCTAAACAATGTTACCATGAAGATATTGAGCAAGGAGTTAAATCCACTGTTGAATTTCAAGTAAGTTGAGAAAAGAAATATTTGTTTACTGATCAATTACGAAAACTTTTTTCAGTGCTCATTTGTATTTCTACCTGTTTTTTTTTTAAAGTTTTTATTCAATTAGCGGGTGACAAGGTCAATGAAAAAAATTGGATTTGTTATTGTTTACATTTCATGGTGATAATTAGTTTTGGAAAAGCTTCTTATTATAACTAATGTACTGAATAATAATTATAGCACTTATTAATTAATGGCGGTGCCCAAATAATTACTGTTTGCCAAAATACCGCACACATTCAGTAAAAGATATCTAAGTGATTTGCTAAATATTGACGCTAAGTTCATAAATTTATCTCTTAGTTATTCAGGGCATTAAACTATTTTGACATATTAACTGTTTTATTCAAAGCAATATTCATTTTAAGTGATTAGTGTTGTATAATTATGAAACTTTGTAATTTATATATAGTTTAACAATCAGTATATGCATATACTCAGTGGTTGAAAGTAGCACACGACCTGAAGAGAATCTACTGTAGTTGCTATTTTATTTCATAGGTTGTTGTGAAGAGTGATACTTTTTTTAAAGAAAGGAGTGTGATACGAAAAAAACAGCTGTTTCTTATGATTACTCTGAACTACTTTTAAAGTTACTTTTGTAAAGTAACACAACTAGTTTGTCAAATCTGATTCATACAAATCTTTCTAGGTCCATCAATTGACACAAAGAATTTCCTATTTAGAATTAAGTAATACTACTGGCTATTATAAATAATGGCTGATTTATCAATAAGACCAGGGTTCGCCAAGTGGGCCCACCTTGAAAAAACCCACTCGGTGTTTTTTTTTCACAAAGTGGTTTTTTAAAATTTGGTTGAAAAAGAAGTATCTCCTAATACTATCATTGAACACATCGTGGAAGTTAAATATTTTAGAAATGTGCATCAAACACATGGGTGGGCAAATGAAAAAAAAAACTGCTTGATGCCCCAATTACCAAATGATACTAGGTGGAGTTCATATTGTGACCACGTAAAAACTTTAGCCAATAACTACCGTAAATATCAGGAGATTGCTCTTGACCATCAAAATGTCAAAAATAAATATTAAATAATGTTGTGTCTTATCAATAAACTATCAATTTGAAAAAACAGTTATCAATTGTTTCTGAAGCTTTAAAAAAAGCTTCAATCAGAAAACATTTCAATTTCTGAAGCTGTTGAAATATGAATTTACTTACTATTGTGTGATGAAATAAAATAGAAATCCATAAACATTTTGTAAAGAGATTCCATCAGGCTGTTCATCCATCTCATTTATTAGCAATATGCATCCAGGATCCCGAAACAAGGGGACAATTTTTAAAAGATGAACAAGAGCAATTAGCTGAGAACTGGCTTTCTAAGCATCACCCAAAATTTCTGTCAGGTGTTATGGTATTCAAAATTACAGATCCTGAATACTTTCAAAAATCAATGATGCTTGACACTGTTATTCAACAGTTTTCATCAAAAAATAGTAGAATATTATGGCAAAGAAAAATTTACAAGCTATATCTGCCAATTCTTTTTTCTTTATACCTAGCACCAGCATCCTCTGTCTCTATCGAAACTCTTCTTTTCGACTTTTTGTTTGGTGTGGAGTAAACTGCGAAAACTCGTAAAAGTGTATCTAAGAAAGAACTGTAGACGCTTTGATTCTGCTGTATGATAATAATAATAAATAAAAAAAATTTACTTATATTAAGCCAACTCTTAAGTTCTGCTGACAATTTTTAACTATTTGGAGAAAGTTTAGCACCATTAAAATACAGTTAAAAATTATAAAATATTATTTTTAAGATTTTTTAAATATTATTTTTAAGATTTCATTTGTATATAATTTATTTTGTTTCGTTTAATCATGTTTAAAACAATTGAAAACAAGCAGGGGGAAAATTTCTGTTAAGTGATACATTAAACAACAATTAACAAATTTAAAGTTTTATTTCCTGGTTTTAAAAAAATAAGCTAAAACGTTTTATATATGCCTTTTTATAATTTTAAGATTAATTTTTTTTTTTGAAATTATAAAGTTAAAATTTATATGAAAATGCAGTCTTTTTTTTCTAAGGTTAAATATTTGAAAAATGGGACAAGTAACTGATACTCTTTATAATAATAAGCAATTTTAATTAATCGAATTATAAAACATGGAAGACCATTAAATATTTATTCCAGTTTAATTTTATAAAGGTAAAAGTTTTAAGTTAAAAGGTGAAATTTTAGTTTTTACTGATTGTAAATATTTATTGATTATAAATTTGTAATAAGTAATATATATACACACACACACATATATGCTTAATAAATATAGTAAATAGATGTGTGGGAAAACAAAGATTAATTAACTTGTTCCTTTTATATTATTGTTGCATTTATATTTTATAGTCTTCTCATTGGCACGGCAGCCCAGGATGGGCCTTGGCCTTCTCAACAAGCCTATGCCAAGACATTCTTCCCTTAGTGCTTCAGTTAAAAATTGTGAAACGTTATGCATTTAACAATAATGATTCAAACATGTATTAGAGATAGTGCATTATTTAAGCTTATTTTAATTTATTATATATATTTTATATAAACTTTTTGGATTTATTTCTATTTTTGAGCCTATACAACACTATTTAATAAATAAAAATATTTTCACAGTAAAATTTTAAAGTTTATGAGCACTAAATGAAAAAAAAAACCAATTTCCCGCAGGGTTTTTCAAATAAAACCCAATTTCCCCCAAGTTTTTTCAATAAAACCCGGGCTGTTTGGGTTTTTTCAAAAGTCCCAAAGTTTTTTCAAACCCTGCTTAAGACACCTTCAAATACAAATGTACACTCACGAAATATTTTTATGAAAAACAGATTTTCTCTGTAAATTTCTATGTTCATGATCTTAGAGGTAATAAAAAAAAAACTTTAGACACATAAGCAAGCAAATACTTAATTATTTCCTAGCATTTCTTCAATTAAATATTCGATGTCAAGAAATGTATAAAAAGATAAAATTCGTTAAAAAAAGTTTAGAAAAAACAAATTTCATGTAAACATGAATAAATATTTCTTAATCAGGGGTCTGTCCAGACATTTTGTGAAAGGTACGGTTTTTGTGAAATTGTAAAAAAATTACTCTCGTTCTTTCAACCAGGGTTCTGCTTTTATGAATTAGTGCAAATAAAGTCTGATTATTGCAAAAAAAAATTTCAAGATGTTTTTAAATATTAAATAGATACAAACAGGGTTGGGTTTTTGCCATGACAGTGGTAAAAACCGTCAAAAACCTACTGTTTTCTTTAATTTATGGCATATAGCGGACAATATATTTTTACATAATTGCCTTTATAAATGAATGTTGTAAATGTATTGATTTTGCAACTATATACATGTATTCTTATAGAAGGATATGCATTCATACAGAAATATTGTAATATACTTATTGAAAATAGTGATACTTTTGATGGTCTAACCTAAAGGTTTTCTTAAATACTAAATCTATGGAAAATATTCAGTGCCTCTCAAAAGTGGTCATAAATAGCAGTCGTTACATAGAAGTAGTCTTTCCTGCAGGTTTCAATGTTATATATCCTGTTAAAATACGTCAATTTTTATTCTAAACAGGAGTCTAAATTAAGTGTTCCAGTTCATCTCCTAAAAGTAGTGACTGCATTTCAAATGTCGTTTGTAGTCATTACATTTTTAAAAAAGTTCTAGTTGCATTTGTAATAAAGTAGTTGTAGTTAACTATAAAAATATTTTTTTTCCTACCACTGCTTTTATCCTAATTAAAAATTGGTATAGCTATAAAGAAAAAGTTTCCTAAAATTATACAGTTACTATACAGGCAAGTGTATACTGAGTATACACTTGCCTTGGTTTTATTATTGCCATTTGTTTGAACAAACAATTTAAATATACTTATATAGTTAAGTAAGATTTTTTTTTTATCTATCTACCAGTGAAATTATTACTGAAGTTTTAAGATAAAAAATATTTTTTAGCATCATTGTAAAAATATGAGTAATAGTGCATGTTTATCTTATTTCTATTCAATTGGACTATTCCAAGAGAACTTGTTCGATAAAAGGCAGACCTCGCGGAACCACATTCTTTGCAGTTTTTTGAACCATAGTTCTTCACGTTGGGGTTTCTTGACTAGATTTTCAATCTGGATCTTGAATAACCTTCTTGGTAGTTTTCTCACTGCATGTGGACCTTTGCTTAGGTTGTTTCTCTCTTGTGTGTGGTGTTCGCTGACCACCATTTGACCAACTCCGTACTGCCTTATATAAGAATTTTTGTTTGAAATATTTGGTAGTGAAACATAATTAACAAGTATTTTGTTATTGTTAAAAGAATGAATTGTCTTTTGTATTAAACTATAGTTAAAATGATTTAAAAGATATATCAGTCTATTAGTAATGGCTCATATTTATCTAGCCTTCCGCAAACAAGTTGCATTTCTTATTTTTTGTTTACATTTTCTACGTTAATTTTGACGTTAT
The DNA here is from genome assembly GCA_949128135.1 of Parasteatoda lunata. Lineage (NCBI taxonomy): Eukaryota > Metazoa > Arthropoda > Arachnida > Araneae > Theridiidae > Parasteatoda > Parasteatoda lunata. The sequence continues at coordinate 81,303,962 of OX421980.1, forward strand.
TGTTTTCTTTTTCTAGTTTGTATTTTTAATTTCTCACTTTGTTAATTTTTATTGCAATTGATTTTGAATTTATTTAAAATTTTTCTTTAATTTTTTCCAATTCCTTTAAAGCATAACTTAGTTAGCATTTTGTTTTATTATTTTTATTTTATATTTTTTTTTATTTTAAGTTGTCACATTATAATTATTGTCTTATGTTGATTTACTTTATTAATTCTAACTACATAAAGCAATGAAAAATAGTTAATTTTGAACAAAAGTATCATGTTCTAAAATTTAAGGTTGTGTTTAGATTGTTCAATGTACTCAAGATCACTCTGACAAATTTAAGAAATGCCCCATCTATTAACATCAACAATTAGGTCTTTAAGGTTAGTAGAATTTAGTTTGTTTACATGAGAAAAAACTACTCTAAACTCAAATTTTTTCAAACTCTTAGCAATTTAGAGACTGATATTCAGATTTACGCTTTTCTCACATTCTAAAAGGGGCAATTTAGTAAAAGAGGCAGACTTATTAAAAAGAAACAGCCTTAAGGAAATATTCTTAGAGGAATTGAGGAGCTACTGGTTATAATATTTTATTCTAAAACAAAAGTTTAAAATTAATAATAAGAAAAACATTAAAATTGCATTTTTTTAATTAAAAATTTTACTTAAAAAACTGCATGCATTACTAAAACATGAGTTGTTAAAGAAAATTTGATCAATTTAATATGACATCATTTATAACAAAAAACTGCCTAGTACTCATCCAGTATATTTATATCCCTCTGTATTTTTTTAATTATTGATTTCTTTTGTAATCTTTTTATAAATGACCTTCATATTAAAATTATACACCAATGTTATTTATATTAATTGCAATTTAAGTATTCAGTAAAGTTAGCTATTTTCTAATTTATATGCATAAAAAAAAAAGAAGGGGATCAAAAGATTTTCTTCTAGTAGCCACTAGTTGCCACCACATAATTTTATCAATTTCACCCTCTGTGTGGAAACCAAACACTCCAAGTCAGTAGTCAGATTTACAAAAAAAAAAAGGGTGGGGGGGGGGAGTGTCTTGTAGGAAGCATCCAAATCTAAAGTATTAGATTTTCCAAATTCTCCAAAATTGAGGCCTATTTTAACAAATTCACAAAATAAGTTGATTTTTCTGAATTTTGTTGAAACATGAACTTTTGCTAAAAAATTTTTAAATCTTAAAAAAAAAAGGAAAGAAAGAAAAGAAATGTGTCATTTTCAAAATATAACTCTTATCTTACTTAGAAAATTTCATATGCAAAATTATCCTTCCTTTAACCTGATTGTTTTCAATCCATAATTATTTGTTTTTGTACCTCAATGTAACACCATATTGTAGAAAGTTATTAGTTTTATATATCGCTATAATTTTCCTCTAAACTGTTTCTTAATTTTTATAATCTATTTTCTATAGAATATTTTATATTATCTTCTCTTATATAAGATATTTTATAGCTATTTAATGTTCTAAATATACTGACATGTTTGGCTTGCTTCTAAGTTCTCACAGTTTATTTTCTCTTATTTTTAAGGTTGTGACTGGTGGTAACTATGATGTTGATGCTGTCCTTGAAGCACCTACTGGCAAAGTCCTTTACCGTGGAATAAAAAAACAGTCTGACAGCTACTCTTGGGTTGCTGACCAAACAGGGGTCTATAAACTCTGTTTCAGCAACGAGTTTTCTACATTTAGTCATAAGTTGGTTTACTTAGATTTCATTGTGGGAGAAGAAAAACCTCTTCCTGGCATTGGTGAACATTTAACTGCAATGACTAAGGTAAGTTATTTAAAAATTGTGTTGTACATTATTTAAAGTGATATTTTTCTTCTAATTAGTTATTTCCTATTTCAGTTGGAAACATCATCAGCTAATGTGCATGAACATCTTAATACTATCATAGACTACCAAACACATCATCGGTTAATGGAGGCACAAGGGCGAAAGCGTGCTGAAGATTTGAATACTCGTGTTATGTATTGGTCCATGGGAGAAACCGTTCTTATTATTTTTATTGGTGTTGGACAAGTTATTGTACTGAGAAACTTTTTTAGTGAGAAAAAAGGATCATCTTCATGAAAACTCTTTAGTCCTTAAAAATGTTTTATATAGAGGCATACAAACAAGGGTATTGTTTAATAATGTTTCTTCCATGGGAAAAACGAGTTGTGCCTCATGTTTTGTATGCCTTAAAAGATCATCAAAACATTTTGCAAAATCATCGCTCTTCATGCTTATTTTAATTTCGGATTATGTGGTGAAACTAATAAAATTTATTGAACGTATGGATATAGGTCATAAATATAAATTTTTCATTCATATTTGAATAGACTAATATTATCAAAAAAAATTAGCTTGTTTCAATTCACCTTTTTTTTTTTTTTTTTTTTTTCCTCCTATATTGTTTTTCTGGCCTCTTTCTGCAAAAAAAAAAAAATGTTTTTTTTTTTTTACATTATAAAACAATTAGTGCTTACCAGTCATGCTTAAAATGAAAATTAATCTTTAGGAGTAAGATCAATTTTAGTTTGAATTTTAGGTACTTTTCTATTTTTGCTGATTATATTTGCTATTTATATTATATTGTAAATTATCTGACTTGATTTTTTGATAGACATAATTATTATAATCTCTTGAATTTACTTATTATATTTAATGTATTTTTTCTTTTTTGTTCAGATTGTGATACAAAAATAAATGTATTATTTATTTTATTATATGTTCCTGTTTTACTCCTGAAAGGCATTTGTTTATTCATGAGAATTTTCTATTTTGTTTGTAAATTAATTTTTTTCCCATTTAGTTGAAGTACAAACCGTTGTCACAATTCAGATGTTTCTGTTTAAGCTACTCATATCTGTATTCTTTTGTCTTAAATATAAACAAGAACAGTTTTCAAAATGAAATAAAGTTACACAAGTCTTTTGTTTTCAACATTAATATCTTTTACATTACTGGAGTTCTTTTTTAAAATAACATATAAGGAGAATAAGCATTCAATAAAATCATGTTGACTATAAACTTAATTTCAACCTACAAATAGTAATTTAATTGAAAATCTAACAGTTTTTAAACTATTAATAATAAACTGCAAATTTTTACGTTTACAGGGATAGAAACCCTATATTTTTACAAGAAGGTAGGAAAGTATATATATTTTACATTGTTAACTTTTTTTATTGCTAAGCATGTTCATTAATTTTATGAAGCCAATAAGTAGAAAAAAGCTGTATAAATACTACTTGTCAGTAGTCAAGAAATAGTGCAACATGAACATATTTAAAAGTGACTATCGTGCATGTAGAAATGATATTCTTGGAGAAACTGAAAATATTGGAAATGTGCTTTTGCTTTTACAGTTGAAAGTGAAATTGTTATGTGTAATAACAGTCCTCATATATTCTTATGGTCAAGTTTCTGTTTACAAGAAAGGGAAAACTAAAGCCCATCAAGGGGTGTAAAACACATCGGCTATTTTGTAATTAAATATGAAAGCAAATTAAAACATTCTAAATAATGTCTAATAAATTTTATTTAAACTGACTGAAATGAAAGTCCAAGTCTAGATGCTTGTAATTCAGGCCGTATAGTAGTATCTGACCCAGAGTCCATCCCCAGCTCTGAAAGATTAAGAGTGTCAGTTGAACTTACTTTGGAATTAGGAGATTTATCTTTCCCAAGAAACCTCCTGGTCCATTCCTTCAGGCTCTTCACCTTCTGTTTAGACAGAGGGAAACAATGTTTTGCCCTTTTCCTTTTTAGATCTTAGATGATTTTAAACACTCCACGATCCACTCCAGTGAGGGTCCCATAGTCGGTCCCATAGTAGACGTCTTCAGGATCAACCTCGAAGATCCATCTAGAGGTGTCCTGTCCAGCAGCATTTTGCAGGACCTTCCACCTCATAGATTTAAACCCTGTTTGAGTCGCTGATTGGGCAGCTTATCAGCACTTAGGACCTTAAGTGAGATGGCGCCCAAAGATTTCTCGTGGAAATTGCTCCTGATCCATTCCACTGCGTCATTGCCTCACTAGAGAACCACGGCTACTCTCAGCAGTTTATTACTAAGAATCTGGGGCGTCCTTTCGCCTAAAGGGATGCCGTCAATCAGCCCTAAGATCTTCTTGAGAATTGCATCATCTTCCCCCAAAGAGAACCTGTCAGAGTCTTGAAAATAGCAATTTTGGAGGATTTGATGGTCTGTGCTTACAATGGCCCAGGTTAGGAACTACCAGTTGGGTTCCCCTCTCCGACTTGGTTATCCTCACAAGGAAAGACGGATTGGGCTCCCCTCCCAGGAACAACATAATTTCTAGCAGTCATTTCTTTCTCTCTGGTTTTTTTTTTTTTTTTTTCCAATTTGAGTTGGCACACTAAGAGAGGATGTTGCGTCCAGAAGCCTAGGCCTTTTAGTGCTGCCACCTCTCCCATTGGCTTTCCTCCTTTGCCTTATTTTCCTTCTCGGGTTTTTGGATATTTAATCGGTGCCAGACAGTCTAACCTCTGAGTGTCTCTGGCCACCAGCATTACTAACAGTGAGCTGCAAGGCAGCAGTATTAACACTGGACTCGCCCGAAGGCTTACCCTGTGCCTGTGGAGATTGTAGTATATTTTTTGAACAGGAACCTCTGCCTAATTCCTGAACGTGTCCTTTGTTCACTAGCGTGATGGACAATGCCGCATCAAAATCCATTTCAATTTCCTGGCATTTAGTAACCCATCGAGGGTATCCAAGGGACACCACGTGGAGGCAACAGGCATTACCTCCAGAGTACTGACGTTTATTACACTAATACGAAGTAATTTTGCTAACCGCAGCTTATTTATGACTACGCTAGATTTACAGTAAATTATAAAAATTAATAGAAAATTAAACAATTTATGTATAAAAGTTTTTATTGATTTTTAAATAAATGTTTTTTAAAGAAAAAAAATATTTAATTTTGTAAAAATCAACTAATTTAAATCAGGTTGATTTAATTTTACAAGAAAAGATATTAAAAATATCTTCCAGTATTTAAAAAAAAAAAACGCAATTTTATGAAGAAAAATCAGAGAAAGATACTCATATATGATCTATGGTTTTTCGTTCTATATTTTTCCCTAGAAAAATTTATTATTATTTTTTTTTTATTTGTCACTTCTAACCTTGCATTTATAATTGAGTAGCGAGATGTAGAAACCTGTTGCTTTTCAGGTGTCAAAACTGAAATGAGAAGAGAGTTTTAATGAATCATACTACTAAACCTGTTAAATAAAAATTTTCTTTTAGAAAATTGAAATTTTGCTAATTTTTTTTTTTTTTTTTTACATTGAAGCTGAAAAAAAGGCACATTGATGAATTTTTTTACTAATAACGGCGCAGTATTTATATTGAACTAATTTCTCTCAAAAGTCAGTTTAACTGATTTCGTATTTGGTCTTCACAAAAGAAAGAAGGAAAAAAAGGATCCTTAAAAAGATTTTTTTTTTCTTTTTCAAAGCTATGATAATTTTTTATTCGATGCTTCGTTACATAAACATACCTCCTGTATGCTCCACTTTTTTGTTTATTATTTTTTACGAGCAGAATTACTTGAGTTGTACAATGCTAATTGTGATTTTTATGAAAAACAAGTAGCTGACATTTTCAAGCTTCTTAGAAAACAATTTAAAATCTTCAAGTGAAAATATATGTTGTGAAAGCACTGTATTTTATACCTAGCCAACCTTTTTATTTTATAACCGAGGCTATCCCGGCCCTGGCCAACGTTTACCCTTTTAAAGAATAATTTTCCTAGTGGTAGTGAAACTACAAGTTTATGTAGAAATATTTTTTATTCTGCCAGATCTTAGATGCGCCATCATATAATTAATGCAGTCATGTAATACCTAAGACATATAAGTTTAATTTATTTATATGCAGAATTAATAAATTCAAGAATTGAGTAGAAAAGCTTACGATTTCGCTACCACTTAAGTATAATACAGAAAATCTGTAGAAATTGTTATCCAGCATTTGACTCCTAACTTAATTTCTAAAAAGTGTAGCATCTGGTTTTTCCTTAAAATCACCAATTAAATAAGCTTTAGAGGATGAAAAGTAAAGATTCCTTAAAAGTTTTATTTATTTTTGTTAAGTATCAAAGAATATAAATCTCAACGCTTTATTACTAAGAACAGTATTTTTTAAAAAATCTGTTTAGAAAGGCATGCGTAAATTTTAGAACAAGATTATAGGTAGTATGTGGCTATTTGTCCTAATTATATGAGTTATTTTTCCTAATTATTAAAATGAATTACTGAAAATTAAGTTACATCGTTCAAAAAGTTTTTGAAGAATATTTATCCTTGATAAAGTAACAGTGTTTAATAACTAGAGAGTGGGGAGTGATTTTTTGAAACTGAAAATAGTTATGAAGGATTTTAATTTAATATTGCATAGGTTTTTTGGTGATTTTAACAAATACGGAATCATTAGTGGAAAATTACCACACACATAAAAAAAAAAAAAGTTATTTAAACTCATTATTCTACAACCATTACCATTTAGATGCCAAATGTTCCATGAATGGAACATGAACTTCGAATTTAATGGACAATTAAAGTCCGAATGGTATTATTTTTCATGCATTTAAAATTTACATTATGCAGTATTTTATATCTTTAGTTCGGTTTCAATTTTATAATTATTTGATTTTTAGAAATTAGATATACTTTGTAAATATTATCGTACTTGTAATATCATTTATCAAGAATCCAAATTTTATAATGCGACTATAATACTTTCAAGCTTTTGTTTTCGATGTCGGACACTGGTGCTGCGATCTATGGTCAATAATTCGACTTCTGTCATACCCGTTTATAGGGCGGACATACATCCATTCATTTATTCATCCACAGATCGTAATTTCGATCTAAACCAGAGAATGATGTATCTTCAATCCAGTACCCCAGGGGTATAATTTGTTATGGAAACATGGAGGACTTTGTGGCCGACAGATTTAACTAGCACCTGTCATAATTTACTACTCGAGTTTTCAAGCTTTTGAAGGAATAATATATCCTCTCCAAACTATTAAAAACTACGCAAATTCGGGTATGGGCTCTCGAGTTGATTTCTTTACCTTTTTTTTAAAAATTAAGTTTGGTTATATTGTTAATGCACAAAACTTGATTTGATTGATTATTATCAGAAATAAAAACTCTTAGTACAAATTACGGATTCATACAAAAAAAAAAGTTATTTATTTTTTTTTTAGTTATCGGATTGAACATAAAGTATCGAGTTAGAGCTCTTTTTACTACTGCAAAAAAAAAGAAAATGGATTCTATTTTTGTTCGGCAATAGAATCAGTATTTCCCCCATGAAGAGACTTACTCGGATTTTATACAATTAAATTTTTGTAAAAAATGTTACTATTTTTAGTGAAAAAAACCCTAACCTCTCTTCAATTGGAGACATGTGCCCACCTAAACCGATGGTGCCACACATTATTTTTGCATACATGGAGTAAATTGTTCTTATATCGGAAAATGAAAATAGTGATTTTACTAGAGGATTTCGAAGTTCTGTTTCCCCGCTAACTTTGTTTTAGGCAACGTGTTATTTTTTACCTTCTTTAGTCACCAGAAAAAGAAAAATGTGTTATCTCTTTATGTGTTATTGTAAATATAAAGATTCAACTTATCCTTCGTAATCAATTTATATTAATACTTCTTTTATTTTAGGCGATATTAGATGGAATTAAAAATGCTGCTCAGCATTAATGCTGTAATCGTTTATTAGAAAATTTTTAAATAACCCGGATTAATTTAGGGTTTTTCAGAAGTTCGTTTCAGTTTATCATATGCTTCCTGGTTCAACGAAATTTGATATCTGGCTCACGTTTCACTATATGTAGTTGAGATTACAATGCAAATGAGGTGACATTCCACTTGGAATGCTGGATTACGGCATACTTGTATGAGAGGCAAAGTATGGTTTGTAAGAGGAGAAATGGAGTTTACTTTTATTAAATAATTGTGCGATAGAATTATCTCACCTATTGCGGTGATTCTTGCATTTTAAAAACTGCCAGGAACTAAAAATCATTATATATATCAGAGTGCGTAGCCACATCTTGCAACAAAAAATAAGCATCTTTTAAGTACTTTTTAAGCACTAAAAAATATTTTTAAGCACTATATACATTAATAAAATGCAAAATAATTTGTATAAAGACTTTACAAGATCATGATTAAGTAACTAGTTTTTGATTTTTAGCCATTGACAGGGGTGATTGTGAGCCTAACTTAAAAATCCTGAAATTATCTCGAGTAAAATCATTCATGACACTTTTCAAAAAATTAATGTCTTTATAAATTTACATTTATATTTCAAATTTTTCTCATTGATATTTTCAAAACATGAAATTCTAAATAATTATATGCAGCATAATTTAAATGAATAATTATGCAAAAGTTTAATTTTATCTAATCGTAATCATTATTCTACCGGAAAAAGTATTTACAAATAAAAGAGATGCTAAGTATGAATTCTAGTTCTAATATTTTAAAATAAAATATACAAGACATTTTATTTATAAATATGATAGACGATTTCTTGAAACTTCTGGACCTTGGATTCCTGGAAACTTCCGGATCACGGTTAGCGAAAAATACGGAAATCTAGATTTTTTCCGGAGCACAATCATCTCTGCATTAAAAAATGATCGAGAGATTTCAGAGGGTGGAAAATCAAGCTTGAAATTGAGAGTATCTAGCAAAATGCAAAAGAGTTGCACGTGAGAGTGCAATTATCTCAGAAAACCCAGCACATGCGGACTCGCAAGTATTTCATCAAACCTGCAAAAAATTGGCGCTTTCATATGCTATGGACAGACGGTACGCTGAAATGGATTGTGGTTGAATGAATTGTGAATAGAACAATATGAAAAGCACGCTTTTACTTAATACTTGGCAAAAATTGACATGGCAAAGGAGAAAAAAAATCTCATTTTCGAAAAGGGAAATTTAAGTACTTTTTAAAAACACCCAATGAAAAAAGCACCAAAATAAAAAAAGGAAAATCGAAAATAAGCACTTTTTAAAAACGCTAGTGCGAATCTCAGGAATCATTAACCTATATGTCTTCAAACTTTTCTTATAAATATATAACATAATAAGCGAAAATTAATTCTAATAAAATTACAGGAATAACTATGCATTACTAACTTTAAGATACGTACAGTTTTGAGCGCGAGTAACTTGCTTTTGGCTTTCATTTCTTACTTCAATCCTACATTTGACAACTTTTCATGAGTGTCGCTTAGAGTGTTTAACATACTTTTTTCTTTTCTTTTTTTTTTCAATATGTATTCTGTTTAAAAAAAACTGAAAATCGCTAAAAACATAATTTAGTAGCTCACCTGTACTATCGTATTTTCGTGAATGATATTTTTCGTGAATATTGACGTTTGCAAACACTTTAAGTTTGTCGCCAAATTTTGGCACGTCAAACCGTAACCATCGAAAATTGAAAAAAAAGGTATACAATCCAATTCTGCGAGTTACAAGTTAAACTAATGATACAAGTTTGTTCTACTTTAAATAAGCTTTTGGAATATCGCTAACATAAAACTCGCGGAATTGGATTGTATACCTTTTTTTTCAATTTTCGATGGTTACGGTTTGACGTTTATAAGAAAAGTTTGAAGGCATATAAGTTAATGATTCCTGAGATTCGCCCATATATATATACATGTGTGTGTGGTTTTTAAGATGGCATTTACATGAAAGTAATAATCGTAAAATTATATGGATGGCGTTTTCTACACTAGGGAATGCTGCAAGCTCCATATCGCCTATACTTCCGGCATACTGTATCCGCGGTGTATTTTAAAGCCATTTGGCTCACAACGTGATCATTGTGTTTTGAGATTCATGCAAACGTGGTATTTGATTAATTATTACTTGCGTTTACAATGCTAACAATATTTGTGTTTATGCTAAAGGTGCTAACCCAATCATAAGATGGTGCACAGCTTACAACAAGAACAAACAGTAATTAACAAATGGAAAGAGGCCAAATCAGGACTGCCAAAAAAGCGAGTTATTCAAAATCTAGCAACCATGTCACCTTTTTTAACAATATATCTATAAATAACAAAAACAAATTTTCACATTTAACTCACCAGAATTACTTAAAACATTAATATCTTATAAAATACGGCAGATTTGAGTTCAGAAATTATCTAATTTACTTCTTTTTTTGAAAACAAATTATCCGTTTGAAAATATCGCCTCGCAGAATAAGCTGTAGTAAGCAGTTGCAAACTATCTAAGCTTCTGGAACTAGAGTAGGTATTGAGCTCGAGGTTGTTATTGTTTACATTTATATTGAAAACTCCATCCATATTATTAACCATTTAAGATTAATTTTTCATTAAACAAAAAATAGCTTTTGGGGGCAAATAAATGAACAAACGAAATAATTTTTTAAAAAAATTCTAAAGTTTTGGAAAATTATTGAGGTGGGCATGCCCTCTTGAAACCTCTTATTGGTTTGGGAAAGGGGGGGAAACCAGCCCAGGCGCTACCCACGTCGTCTGACCAGGGTCAAAATCTCATTTCTACTACAGGCGTTAAGAGATAGAGCCCTAAAAATTGGTTTAGGTGCTTGGCCATAGTTGCGTGATATGTGTGTGCCACTGAGATACCATAATAATAATGAATGATAATTAGATGAAACGAATGTAAGAAGCAAATAGACTTCATCTAGTTTTCTTATTATTTTCATCTCAGTCTCTCTGAGCAGTTTAACTGTCCAACGAATAATTTGTAAATTTTATTGCACCTGTCATTGAAAACAAAGTTTAGATAGGATTTCAGATACTATAAATTATTGTTAAGCGAGACTTTAATGCCATATTTTATTACTTAATTGCACGGTGTGTTATTGATTCACCCGACACAGCGTCCGTGTTTTATCTATTAAATAAATATAGCAGCAGTTTGCTTTGTTTGTTTAAGCTAACATGAAAAGAGTGTGATACATTTATGGAAAACCATTTCAGGTGGTTGAAAATGTTTAAATATCACCTGCTTAGTAGCTTTTATTAGTCTGATAAAAAAATTTTAATCCTTAGAAAGGGAAATTATAGAAATATTGAGCGTTGGAAATTTAAAATAAATAAGTAAATTTAGTCATGAATTTGAATTACACCACAATAATAGATTTGACTGATATTTTTTAAAAAGGTGTTTTTCACTTTATTTTTAAATAAAAAAAAAGTTTCTTAGTAAATAATTCATTAATTTTAGGACCATTTATTTATAATTAATTTCTCAAAACAATTCTTTGTGTCTCAAAACAATTTGGTTTTTGATCAACTACTTTTGCAACTGTGACTAAAAATTTAATATGTACGCAATATATAAATATAAGTTTCATATATTGCTTTAAATTTCATACACAACATGAAAACTATGTTACAAAAATAAATATCATAAAAAAAAAATTGAAATAATAAAAACGCGTTTATAACAATTATTGCACTACGTTGAAAAAAAATATCGATTAAAAAATTTATTTTAATTTATAAACTACACAAAAAACTACATTGAAATAGTTGTGTTAAGTTATTATTAAAATTCATAATTATGACATGATTTTTATTAATTATGCTGAACCATCTTCAAGATAATTTTTTTTAAAACATAAAAAATTTCTTTTGTAAAATTATGTCTGAACCATCTTAATTTTTCTAAGGAAAAAAATTTTAAGAATTTTTTTTCTGAAATTAGTTTTATAAATTATGATTAAACCATCTTAAAGGTACACACACATATATATATATATTGTAAAACTATACATAAACCATCTAAATTTTAGGGAGAGAAAAAAACTTTGAAGAGCCCTTAAAAAAAATTTTTCTGAAAAATAAGCCAACATAAGTTATCGATTGTTTTTTTTTTTTTTTTTTTTTTTTTTTTTTTTTTGGAGAGGGAGGATTGTAAATGCTTTCCCACACTGCTGTCTATCTTGCAGTTTTGTGTCGTTGCACGTAAGAAAGCTTTTTTGATTGTGCATTTTCTTCTTTCATTTGTAACCATAGAATGCTAGATTATCCTTTTTAATTATTATAAAAAAATTCATAAAAAATAAAACTTCTAATGAAGCACTGTTGACCTAATAGTTACCGTCAGATGGGGTGACTTTGTGCAGGAATTTTCAGTTTTCCAACTTCGACCTAATAAAAAAATAGTTAAAAGATGCTGAATTGTACAGCATCTAATCTAAAATTTCTTGTTAGCCATCTGGGAAGTAATTGCACGTAGTTAAGAGCTGATTTGAAATGCTTATTATTTGTAAACAATCAATTAATCCAGGGCCGTCTTAATAGCAAGCAGGGCCCCTGGGCACAGAAATCTTTTGGGCCCCTATTACACTTCATACTGTTTAAAATTTAACTAAAAAACTTCACATTCATAAAATAAAGCATTTTTAAGATATGCTATAATTTTAACAAACTTAAACACATTTTTATCGCCCCAAAAACTCAATGCGCATAAAATAAAGCATTTTTAAACTAGACATATATTTTTTTTTTTAAATGAGATGCTAAAACCGAGAAGCTAATTAAAATAATTAAATTAAAAAACATGAGGGTTTAACAATTTTTTTAATATTTTATTTTATAACCGTCGTTAAACAGCCGACCCAATTTTTGGGTTAACGACTACTAATGCTCAGCTCCGTATAGCCTTGTAATTTTGAACCTAATCCAGAAGACAAGGGAACTCCTGGATCAAGTATCGAGAGAAATTTTGCCTTTGTGGAGGACTTTTTGGTGGACTAACCCGCATTTGCATTAAATGGAGAGGAAGACCACGAAAATCTCCCACGGTAAGCCTAACGGCAAAGGGACTCTAACCCATGATCCGTCAGTACTGTGATCTGTACAAGCCAGGTGCGGATTCGTATCGACCAGCCATCTCTGGATTCGAACCCGGTTCACCTCATTGGAAGACGAACGTTCTTTCCCCTGAGCCATCGCGGCTAGGGTATAACAATTAAAAAAATTCAAATGGGATGAATTGTTTCGTCAAACTATTAAAAAGTCAGTTATTATAATATTAATATTGAAACATCTTTCAATGCATATCAGATATAACCAGTTTAAAAGTTGCTGTCGTGTGATTCTAAACACTTTCAATTATTACTTTAATTAACTATAAATACTAAACAGAGATGGTTGTCAAGCATATTTAGAGACATTATGACCTAGAGAGTTGAGTACCTAAAACATTTTAACGAAGAAAAATAGATTTCGGTTGACTTTTTTAAGTTTTTCTGGTGATAAACTATTCAAACTATTGGTGTTTGCATGATAATCAATACCTATTTTTAGAAAAAAAGGAACACTTTTTACACGAGAATATATCCTAGAAAGCATGTAACCTTACGGCTACCTTGCTTTGGAATTTTCTTTTTATTGTCACGAAAATGTTTGTACTAAAAAACTTTTTTCAATATGGCAAAAATATTGCAGTTTTTAATCCTTTCATTCTAAAAGGATTACAAATTATTTTTTAAAACTTTTTTAAAAAGTGTTGCCACTGAAGTAAAATGGTCACTTAGATCCATAATGGCGTTTTAGCTGACGTCACACTAACGATGGGATCAAATTGCCATTAAAATTTCATGAGAATGTGGATTGTAGCTGAGCATACAAGACTTTGTGAAAAAGAAACCTTATAATTACCTAGATTTAAGATTATTTTCACCTTGATACTAGCTTTATTAAAGGATTTTTTCATGCTTGAAAACCCTAAGTCAATCTCGATTTAAGGTTTTTATATAGAAGGTTGTTTTCTAAGGTTTTGAATTAAGAGCAGATTGTCAGGGAAGGTGAGAAGCCGCATAACCAACCTTTTTAGATTTACATTTTGCCGAGGGAAAATAAACCTTATTTTGTTACCTTGGTATTTTTTATTTTAAAAATTATGTAATGCAAAGTTGTTTATTCTTAGTAGCTTTTTTAAATACAATTTATAAAAAGTAAAATTTTCAAAGGCCCCTAAGTGTCTGGGGCCCCTGGGCAATGCCCGGGTGTGCCCATGCGTAAAGACGGTACTGAATTAATCGAATGCACAAAGTCAAAGTCAGGATGGAGTGACTTAGTGCAATGCAAAAAAATAATGACTTAGCTAAGTTATTTTCGTTCACTTTGACTTAAAATCGTTTAATAAACAATATTTAACATTGTTAACGTACAATACAAGTATATTATATATACAATACAAGTATATACAATACATATAAATATGTACTATGTATTCACATATCTATTTAAGATGAACATAAACAGTTTAATTTTTTGATTTTTTCTTATTAATTAAATCTTAAGTAACTTTTTTTGTGATTTTCTGGGTCAATCAAACATTTGATATGAATTGACATGAATGAATTCCCTCATTTTACGCCCCCAACTCTGCAACTCGGAATGAGCCTCTCTTATTAACAGGAACGGGTTCGTTTATTAACCTAACAATATCCTCAATTTTGTAGGCTTTTTTGCTTTTAGGCCGCTTCCAAATGAAAATGAAAAATAATATTCACCGTGAGATTTCGAATGCTTCGCATGAAATTTTGTTCGATATCGCGTTTCGGTGAATTCCGAACTTTTTTGAGGCTTTCGAAACAGATAAACCATTTTTTACTTCTGCCAAACATTTTTCTAACGTTCCTTTGGTGTAATCACAATAATTTCTTGCTCCAGGATTTATTTTATAAGTCCTTGGCATGTTTTTCTCCGGGGGAAAAAAAAAAAATTGTACAAAGTCACCACATGGTGCATTTTTTTAATTAATTATTAAATAGCTATCATTATAACAATTAAAACCAAGGGCCGGGATAGCCTGGTCGGTAGGGCGCTGGGCCCATGTCCAAGAGGTCGTGGGTTCGATCCTCGCTGACCGAAGACTCCCCGTGTAGTAAATGGTGACTGATGCACGTTAAATCTGTCGAGTCTCAAAGTCCTCCATGTTCCCATCACAAATCAATACCTCTGGGGGTTTCCTTGTCTTCTGGATTGGTTCAAAATTACAAGGCTACGGAGTTGAACATTAGTAGTCGTAAACCCATGAAATTGGGTCGGCTGTTCAACGACGGTTATAAAATATAAAATTAAAACCAAAAAATTATGCATGATTTGTTATCTCAATTGATAAGACTTTTAAAGTAAAACCTACCTTCCTGGCCAGGATAACTAGAACTTCGTCAACCGAGCAGACTTTCCAGGCTTCGATTTTGCGACGTTAAAAAATTGAAACTGTTTGTAACTCGAGCTCACAATTTTTCAAGAACGATGATGTTTATATTGCCAGTTCTTGGTAAACCATTAGTTCGTTATGTTGACAACTCAAATGAATTGATACCGCTGAAAAAACATACCCCTAGATGGCACGACGCAAAAATTTAAAAAGTGACAGTTTGCACAAAGTCACCCCATCTGACGGTACATGACTTCTTTTTACCGTTTTTGATGAAAATTGTTACTTTTGCTCTTAATGCTTTCCTTTTTTTCCCTTTAAACTTTGGATGATAAGAGTATTATTTCACTCTAGATTACGTCTTAGATTGAAGATAGAAATAGCACTTGAAATCTCGTAGAACTTGCAAGAATTTTTTCTCAAAAATTTAAAACAGTTAGTACTTTTGTAAAGGAAGTAATTTTGACTAGGAATACTGTATATGTTACCGTGAATATCCGAAATCAAAAGAATGTCAACAATCACACTGTCGCTTTGGTGAATGTCCGAAATATTTGTTAAATATTTATTTATGCCGGTACCGGCGCAAATTATCGGTTAAATGCATACCGGGCTGTGGTACTTAACTTAAAAAAAAACAAAAAAAAACATGAGTGTAGGGTATACCGGGCAGTGGCACTAAACTAGTCCTAGTATATATTTCGGACATTTACCAAAGAGCGACTATGTGATTGTCAACAACTACCAATTTGGGTTATTCACAGTAACGTACATACCCTAGTCTCCTTATGCATACAGTATGTTTCTCTGTTTTCAGATTTAATAAATATTTGTTTTTGTTTAATTACTTTTATTTAAAACTGAAAAATACCAAACTGCTAGTTTAAAAAAATAAAATATTACCTCCGTATCAAAAAACAGATTTGTTGAAAAAAATATAAAAACGGCGAAAAAGTGATGTTTTGTTTCTTTATCATATCACGTAATACAAAAGTTTATTTTAAAACAAATTAATTCTAATGTTCTTAAATGAAAGTAAAAAATAGATGAATACTGTATTGAACAAGATAAAAGCAAATTACATTTTAATTTTATAAAAAAATTTGGAAATTTAGTAGCAGTTAAAAAAATATATATATATATATATAAACCGATTGAAAAATAACTTGGATTGACGATGAAATCGGTACAAAGGAAGTGCTCGTCGAAAGTGATGATTAAAATGCTTGATTCGAAGATCGTAAGTGTTCAGATTAAAAATATCAAGATTTTTTGTGTGTGCCTTTATTTGCACATAATTTATGTGCCTTTTATTTGCGGTACAAATGAAGGGCACATTTAAATGCACGATTTGGGTGTTGTATTAATACATATAAAAATATTGGGATTTACAATATCATGTAGAAATGCGTAGCAACAAGTGCTGAAAAAACAATAGAAAAAAATTAAATAGGAAGAAGATAAAGATTAGAAAAAAATTAGAAAAGACTTAAAAACAATTGAAAAAAATTAGATATCAGTCAAAACTTAGAGAAACGATACAGAAATTTTATATAGAGAAAGAGAGTACTTGAAAAATAGTACGATAATATTGACACAAAAAAGCACATCAAAAGTGATTACTATTTGCTCAATTCGAAAGTTCGCGAGTGGTTATAATGCGTGTATTAAAAAAGATCGAGATTTTAAAAAACACGATGAAGTCCGATAATTACCTCCTAAAGCACTATGGAAAAGTCGCTGAGATTAACTATAAACTGGACACAAATAAAGAGCATTAAAAGTGATTACTAAAATTCGAAATTCATGTATCATAAGTTGGTAGAAATAAATAACTTTGGAAATTCGTTGCGATATTCACCGAAAAAAAAAAGAGACCGAAAAACTACATCGATTTAGATTTGGCTCGTTAAAAAATGTGCAATTCAAAATTTCCATTTTTTTTTTCAAAATAAAAATTATAATATATATATATATATTTTATAATAATATTCAAGTGTTGCCGCGGGCCGTACCACGAAAGCTAACGGGACGCAAATTGTGCACCCATATCTTAGTGTATTATTTAGGGTCGTGCGTTCAGTTGCATCGCGGGGATGTTATTTACGCCACTGAATAAAAAAAAAAAAAAAAAAAACAGGATTTGTTTCAAAAAATTCTTTTGATCTTTTTTTTCAGTATTGAGGGGAATATATATATATATCTTTTTCGGTCGAAAAAATCTTTCGCCGAATTTACGATTTTATCATAACTGGTGATTGGTGGCGTATGCCTAGAGCGGGCCTTGAATTATGTAGAGGAGAGTGCTCCACCTGACACCAGTTTTTTATTTTTTTTCCATGTAGAAAGTAAATATTCAAACAACTTAGAAATTTCGTAAGAAATACATTATAGATTCGTTTGTTAATGTAATTTTTCTGCGAAAAAATTTTTTTAACACCAAAATTGGCCTAACATAAAATAAGGTGTTGCATAATGACCTTGGGCCACAGAATGTTACTGCTTGCATAATACTCATATTAAGTTCTTTTTTCTAAGTTTGTTGGACTGATATTGGTTTAAGGTAAAATAAGAATACACTTCTTTATTTTCAGTAGGCCTAACATAGGTAAATTATTTTTCTTAAAAAAAAGTGTTTTTTTTTAAAGAAAATTATATTTTGCTATAAATCTTTCATAATTATATTAAGTAAATTAAAAAAAAAAAAACTAAATTATATAAATTTTTCCCCATTGAGGAATTTCTCAAAAAAAAAAAAAAAAAAAAAAATCTGCCAGTTATAATTGTACCATATTTATTAAGAAAGTACAAAAGTAGAACTTTAAAAAGCTATCTAAAAAATGACTAAGTATTATTTACCAAATAAGTTATGGCAAAATTCATAGCATAAACTGTTAAAATAGATCAACAAAACATGTTCAAACAAAATGGCAGCTAATCGAAAGAGTGACCCCTGGAAAAACAAATGAGATAGGATGTGGGTTTAAGGAGTCTGCAAAATCTGTGTATTTTATTCTTTTATATTAGGCCTATAACAGGATCAGCACTTTAGGTAACTTAGGTTTAATATTTCGGTAAGAATTTTTTATGTGATGGTTGTCTACAACTCCACTATATAAACACATAAATTTGACAAATAAGAACACACTTCAGTAATGAGAACTGTAATATAAAAATTTGACTTCTACAAGTGATTTTTTTTCCTTCTTTGATCAATATTCTTTTATTAACATGTCTAATTAATCTAGAATATTTTTTAAGGAAGTATATTATTATTATTTTTTTGTAAAATTTAAAAACATTCCTGAAAAATATTAAGAACAGATTTAGTAAGGTTTAAAATATATAGATAGAGTATAATATAATCAGATGCTTACTTCTAGTGAAAATTTTTATTCAAACTTTAAGAAGAAAAATTCTATTACAAAACATTGAATTATTGCATTTTTAAAATCCTATTCTATTTTAAGCTCCCAATTATTAATAATTTTAGAAATTTTTAACGATACAAATTCTAAAATTATGCTATTTTTGTAGAATTCTAGTGGGTGAAAGAAAAATTAGGTTTATTGCTTTTTGATACAGTATGCAATGACTGCTTTTAAAAAGGGCCAACGACAAACTAAAAAACATATAAATTTCTCTACTTAAGTAAAAGCAATAAATAATAAATAGGCGATAAATAATAAATTATTGCAGATAAATAATAAAATATACTATTCTTATATTCAGAGTTACTTTGTTCAGAGCAGAAAGTTTAGACATTTTCCACAAAAATTTTAAAATTGAGTATTAAATAACTTATTATAGTTTCAGATCTATAGATAAAATTTTTTTTAAATATTCTTCATAAAAAAATAATTAGCATTATTTAGTTGATGTTCCTTCATACCAATATTTAGTTATAATTTGTAATCAAGTTCAAGGCTTCCTTTATAAAATAATTTTAAAATAGCTTTTTCATTTTCTTGAAAATTAAAACACAGAGAATATATTGCTTAATATTTTCCTTTCTACGTAATTTAATGGATGATTCCACAATTCAGCATTTAAAAATTCTATGATTACTATATTGTTGATGTGGATTAATAATTTTTAAATTGGACAAAAAAGATGAATCAATATATGTGAAATTATAAAATTCTACTATACAAGATTTGTTACATCATTCACTTAAAATAATAAACAACACAACTCTGGATTCATCAAAAAAAATTTTTTTTAATTTAAAATTGTTGATCAAGCCCTTTTTCTTCATAAACTGATTCCTCAAAAATTAAATAGAATGAATCCTGCAGTTAGAAAAAGTCTCTGAATCATGTTTACTATCCGTGGACAGTTTCGAAGTTCAAACATCGCTATCTTTACTAGCACTATTAAATAAAATAAAAAGATGCTGGATCAAAAAACACATAAAAATCAGGAATATTAAGACATAATAATTTCATCAAAATAATCAGGAATATCAGGATGATTAATAACCAATTTAGCTGTTTAAGAATAGTTTTTTAAACCAACAGAAGATAAGTAAATACAGAATCTACAAACCACTTATACTAAAGATAATTTTATTAACTAATTTTTCTTATTTTGAATGGAGCTGAAGGACAATGATTTGTTTATTTATTTTTTTACATTTTCTAACAGATAAAAAAGCGATGATACTAAAGTTGTGACATAATATTTTTTGAAAATTTAGCAGTTCAAAAATAATAATTTTGCTTTCCTAATTGGTTTTTAGTGTGTATTAGATTTATAAAGTAAAACTTATATAATAATATGCAGTGAAGTTTCCTTTAATATTACAAAATTATTGAGAGCAATTTAATCTAATGATTAACAAGAGTAAGAGAAGCTTGTTAAATTACGTAGAAGACATGCAGAACAAACAAGGCAAACATATATCTTATTCATTATATACCTAAAAACTAAAGAATCTATGTAACTTGTTTCTAAAAATAATAAACTTATTTCTGCTTGGAAATCGTTTAAATTTTCTTTAAAGTACAGTAAATGTCATATTATATTGACTATAAATTATTTTCTTGATAGAACTTAAACTTTATTACCTTACTATTTATGTCATAATTATTCCAGAAAAGATTGCATGGGTACATGTGATGGCCAAAGCTACAATTTATGAACTAGTTAAGTGGCTGAGAACTTTGTGAACCTAACATATTATTTAGTAAATTGATAAATATTCAAGAATTTATAAGTACTTTGGACTACAATTGGTCAATTCACAAAATAACTCATATTTAGCTGCTAGATTATAGAAATGTAACTCACAAAATGATCAAAGTAAGTGTTTTGTAGAATTAGGTACATTTGTATATATTTTCTTATTCTTAGTATAAGCATATATTGTATCAAATTTCCAAGAATATTAATGCAAGAGATATAAAATAGTGAGAAAAAGTGTAGAAACAAGAGTTAAAGATTTTGGAAATGTTTATACTACATAAAAGAAAATATACAAAACAATCATAAGTTTAAATTCATATTATTGTAATATAAAGCTTTAATCTGTGTTTACTCACTGCATTTTATTTTTATCCTATGAGAATAAATATAATAAGTGAAACACTTAAATTTTAAGTTACTAGCATACAATGCATAACAGGAATGTTATCATGACTAAAATTTAAATTAAGAAGTGTTTCCTACACTTGCTTTTTGGTGAAAGATCTCTATTTAGATCAATAAAAGAAGAAGAAAATATAAAAGAGCTTTTATCAAATAGATTTATTCTCAAACAAAGATTAATTTTTGTGTAGTACTTTCATTATTAAAAAATTATTAACTTTTCATGTACAGGAGGTTATAATATAAATTTCTCTGTTGAGCAAAAATGGATAAATAATTATATTAAATGAGTAGATAATGGATTATGATACATTTTAATAAAATGTCTGTCAATAAAAAATGTACATACAGAAATATGTATGGTTTACAGTACATAATTCATAGTCAATAATCAGTGACTTTTGGCACTGTATTTATTTGTAGAATTTGTTTGTTCAGTCTGTATACAAAATTTGGTTCATTCTAATGATTAATTTCAGCCTTCAAACAGGAAAGGTAATTTTATTAGTTTTGTAAAATCCCACATTTTAGGGCTTAAATTTAATAAATGTATGCTTAAAATCATGCAATACAAAAAGTGCAAATTACATTAATATTTAAATATTATTAAAAAGCAATTTAGTTTTTTGAGCAATAATTAATAAACTAAACCACAGAAGTACATTTATGAATATTGGATGTATTAAAATATCAATTGTATTGTTTATAGGAAACATCTGTAGGACACAACACATAGAGACATATAAAATTATAAATATTTTTTTCAAAGCTTTTATTATAAATTATATATTTAAAATAAATTTAAGTAATAATGAGTAAAAAAAAACAAACAAACAGCTAAATCACTCTATTAGGAAACATATTTTCACAGGAGGAAGAAGAAAAAAAATCTGTAGACAAAAGATTTTTTTTCTGAAAGGTTATCTTTTTTCTTTATAAAATTTCAATTCTTTCCATTATTAACAAGGTAAATAATTAAGAATAAGAGCAAAACTTAACATGAATAGTAAAAACTAAAAACAACATATCAATTTATAAGAATTGCTATGAATATAGTACAAAGCTTCATGAATATTCCATTGTACATATATGTAGAATTTCTTATCAAACTAATAAGTTACTTAACCAGATCAACCCAGATTTTTACAGATGAACTTCTTTGACATCTTGAATACAGACTTAGTTTAATTTAACTCTTATGATTAAGAAGGTTTAATTAACCCTTACTTAAAATGACTTTAAAATACTTGATACTTTAAATATTGTTAAAAAAATCCCATTACTTCCTGTTGGTAGACATCTAAAATACTATAATTTCAGTTCTATGGAATAAAAAAGGTTGCATAGAAGTTCATTTTAAAGAGCTTTTTCTACATCATCTTTATTTTCAAAATTTGCAATTAGAAAGAAATAAAAATTAAGTTCTTACTTTTTAAAAAAAGTTTTTTCTTCCTTATATTTGCATTTATACATCTTAAAAAGACTATGATGGGATTAGCGATTATGAAAAACAATCTGTAACACTTTTTTACAACAATATTTTCTATTCAGTATGCCTTTAGTATTTATTTTAATGAACTAAATTTAAGGGTGATAAATAATGTGTCAAACAGATTAATGACAAATATAGTTAAAGTTATATATAGATATAACTATTATATAACAAAAAAATGTTTTTTTCTTTAAATTTAAATAAATCATACTATAAATAACTTTATTTACTAATTTTTAAAATTAGATCGAATAAGAATTGTTCAACCACACAATGTGCGAGTATATGTAAAAATTTGTCACTCAGATATGTTTAAAAGATATTTAAGTATTTAATAACAAAATATTTTTTTTTGATAATTTAATTTAAAATCATAAAAAATAGTTATATTACTTATCAAATTAAAGTGAAAAATAACCTCCAGAAAATGGGATTTTTCACTGGTAATATATGAAACTGAAATTATAAGAAAAGTCTATTTAAATGCTGATAGACTGCTAAATGTGTACATTATTTCAGCAAATATTTATCTTACTTTAGTTTTATTTTTAAAATTCATGTACAGTTTAATCTGGTTCAGATAAAAATGTTTAATATGAATTTTAAACAAAAATCATGGAATTTCCCCCAAGCTTAAATAAAAAAAAACCTGTTTTTTCTTTTTTTTTTACTTTTTAATTTAAACCAGGTTTTTTTAGTTTACATAAAACAAAGGGTAAAATTATACTTTATGCTCTAAATAATAATTAATTAAGGTATTATAAATTATAATCATGAAAACTTTTTAATCAATTAATGTATATTACTAATGAACAATTACAAAATATAAACTTTTCTTCAATAAGCATGCTAACATGATAAAAAAGAATAATTGAAAGTTTCGAATATGCTTATACATTGTATTACATTTCCCATAAATAAAAATTTAACATCAAAATGTTATTTTAGCAATGCATGTAAATGAATGAGTTACCCTTGTTTGTCAGTATACATGAAAATGTCACAATTTAGTATTATTTAACGTCATTTGCTAGCAGTATTTAATTAACAACATCTGTATCAATTTACTTAATAAAATAATCATGTCTTTTTTCCGTGAAAAAATTCAAGTAATATTTAATTAAAAATTCTTAGAAACTAATAGAATAATGAGAAAAACTAAAATGGGTTGCATACATACAAAATAGTGAAGTAACTGGTATGTTTTAGTACTAATGATTTAATAACAAATAAAGAATAAACTACTTTTTTTAAGATTTATTTTAACACAATAAAGCTTCAAGCATAACAATGCTTATAAATAATGCTGTATTTTATAAAATAATATACATTGATAATATTTTAATTGAATTTTGAATATTTGGCAATATTTTTGAACTATGCTTTTTTATATAAGCATGAAAAAATTTGAATCATTAATAAAAATATACTGCATACGAACAATAAATTTTTTTTTTTTTTAAAGAAATATTATAAAAAAAATTCTAAAAATAAACTGAACATTAAGAAACAAAATTTAGTGAAGCACCTCATTCTTATTTATGCTTTTGATTGTAACAAGCATAATTTATTGTCTAAGAAAAATAAAAGATGGAAAAAGCTTTGATCTTAACTCTTCTATATTTGCATTTTTCAATAGTTTTAAGAACTATCAAAACATGGAGTTGGTGACGGTCTGTATTATTTTAAGATTTTTTAGAGAATTATGACTTAACTTTAAATTTTTTCAAATTAATTTATTTTAGAAATATATTTTTATAGAAGAGCATGAACATTTAAAACTACATATAACAGATGTTTATTAGCTCACAACACAGACTCAGATTAGCTATTTAATTTAAGATTAAAAATATTTTTATGAAAAAATTTACCATTTTTTTTCATTTAGTTAAATTTAAACTAAAAGTATTCATAAAAATAGTTTTAAGTAAGTTAATAAAGTTTATAATAGTTTTAAATAAAGTTTAGAATTATAAAAGATTTTTTTCTATTAAAAATAACCATGCTTGTTTTTTTGTTAATTTTTGAAAAAAATAAATAAATAAAACTACTTGGTTTAAACTAGCCATCTCTGGGTTACCAAACTTGTTTATTCTAGTTGTATTGGAGCTCTAGTTATAAAAAAAAGAGTGGGAAAGAAGTCTCTTAGTTTGGTTGTTTGTAACGGGATTAAAAAAAAAAAAAATCAATAATTACAGTAAAGTACACAATACCTGCTAGTAATCTTTCAACATTTAAGAATTGAGACTAAGCAATTTTTTCAAAGTCTATACTAGAGGTCTAAATATATTTCCAATTTTAATTTTTGAAAAATTATATTTATTTCCTTACAGATGGCATTTAAATTCTTTGGTATTGCTTTACTGATTTGTTTTTTGAAAGTAACCTAAATGTATTTAGTTGTTTTAACAATCTCAGTATGAACTATTATAGATCTAAATTTTTTTTTCTACCCCTCGATTTCATTTTAACAAGGTTCGGCTCTTTATATTTATCAAAAGACGAAAACATTATTTATTTATATAGTTTTAAATTGTTTCATAAAACTTAATGAAACTGAAATGGCTCAAATCTGATTTTTTTTCACGAAACGTTAATAAAACAATTCTTAAATAATTGCATAGTTCCAAGCGTTAAAAAAGTTTTTGAAAGTTAAAGACGGAGGGGGAAGGATGGCTTAGATCTACTAACATTGAAAATTTCTTGTAGGACATTGTCAATGGAAATACTTTTCTTTTAGTCGGAGAAATAGCGATAATCAGTTAATAGCACGAAATATACATAAAAAGCATAATATAATAGTTGAAAATGGAATGCCAAAATAAAATTTTTTTTTGTGATGTTTTACTTTGGCATTTTGTAAAGTTGAACAACTGCTAACATCAATCCCCACTAGTGACAGATGGGACTGATTATATGATGCCAATCTACGTTGCTCATCTGAAATACTCGTGGAGTAGAAAGTGACTAAATTTTTTTTTCCAAGTGTAGCATGCCTTTTTTTCACGTCAGCCAATATGCAAGTTTTGAATTTTGGGTGAATTTTCAAATAATGAATGTACTTTTTGGCTTATACACGGATCAGCTTACATTTGGAAATCTACAGTAAATACACTTTCAAAATTTTTTAGAAAAAATTATTTTTTTCAGTTCTTTAAAATTTTTTAAAAAGTAGTGGTGAGTGAAATTGATTCATATTGTTAAGAGCAAGCCTTTTTTTTTCAAATGAGCTTTTGTGCACATTTTAACAAACCATAGAATTGGAAGTATGGCATTTTTAAGCATTGCCAGTAGGAAGTAAACAGCTTTATAACTAATACAACAAATTAAGTCAAAGAATGTAATTCTTAAATATTACAAGAAAATTTGAGATGACGGAGTTTAATTTGATTTCACATGGAATGATTAGTATACATATTTACACAACAGCAAATATTTAATAAAGAGAAGTCTTTGTGAAACAGTGCAATTCTAACTTATATTGATAAATCTAATGTACATCCCAACCGTACACATTAACAATGGAACAATCAATATACTATATTTACAAATCAACTAAAATTTTTGCTCACTGATTTAGTTTAGTCAAAATTTTATTTTTAATTTTCTGGTGTTGGTTTCGTAGCAATTTTTGGGGCTAACTGTTTATCTCTTTCTAATTCACGATCTCTTTGAAGTTCTTTTTGTAAAGCTTCTTTTTGTTTCTGCTGCTGCAACTTCATAGCACGTTTCTGAGAACAGAATAAGAGAATTGACTTTTACTAAAGTGAATAATAATGTAATTCGAATAAACTGCAACTATATCACATTCGAAATTTATTTTGAAAAATGTCAAAAACTATGAATTTTTTTATAAGACAATACATATATATGTTACAGTCAATGTGAATAGTCAGATATTTTTAATTCTGTCTGGTCAACATGATTAATAACCAAATAAGCCGGTTGAAGTGAGTAATTTAAATGGATTTATTACATTAACCTGTTATTATTAATAAAAACCAATGAAGGTTGGTCAATGTCACCCTTTTATGTTTTTACTATGGATATTTCAGTACCGTGATCTGCCACACCAACTACAATCGCCAAGGCGCCAAACTGATTTAAAACTGAAAATTAAAATAAAAAAAACAAAATATGTAGATGTTTGCCGGGAGAGACTAATAGTTACACTCTTCGAGTTGTCCCTTTCTGTAAGGGTTTTTTAGTTTCTCAAGGACTGCTGCCCGGAAGTTGTCAAGACTTGGTGATTATTCAGCCATAGATCATAATACATAAATCTCCCTTTTTTATTTCTCACTTTGACTTAAAGAAGCTGTTATTATCAATATTGACTAGTTAACATTAATAATAACTAGATTTATCATTTTAATCGTAACACACATATAAAGAGGCACACCCATATCCCAATGCTATATACCGTTCAATCACATTGACCAAACTTCATTGGTTATTAATAATAATAACCAGATTTATTACTTTAACTATATATATACATACATATATGTATATATACATATACATGTATATATATGCGTATATATATATATATATATAAATATACATTCATACGTATATATATGTACACATAAATTCAGATTACATACACAGATAAACAGGTGTCAAAGTGAAAAAAAATTCCTTGTCATATGACATTTTGTAAGAGATACTATTTTATGCAACTTTTCCCAGATAATTTTTAAAGCAGATTTAAAAAGTTAAAGAGAAGCATCTTTTGTAGTGTCAATGCCAACTTTGTTTTTTGTTTTTTTGTTTTGAAAGAAATAAAGAAAAAGAATATATTTACTCATGCAATCAAGAAGCATTTTAAAAATCATATACATCTTTTTTATTACCTCTTGGCAAACAAAAATTCTCAGAACACTTTATAAAGGATAGTGCCCTTTACATCATATGATAAACTTACAATAATATCTAATAATTGAATCTCTTATAATTAAAAATCCCTTATGATCTCAAGCATCAAGAAATTCAACATAAAACCAGAAAATGAGCAACTAACTAACCTTAAGCTTTGAAGTTCGTTCATATATAGACAACATCTCCTTTTTCAGAATTTGAGCTTTGGCATGATAGTGCTTGATTCTAGAAAACTGAAAAACAAATTTCAATTAAAGAAAGAAAAAAAATACACTTAATATAAAATTTTTAAATATATTAAATTTAAAAAAAAAATTACTGTTTATTTTATTTCAAAATAAGTTTATAATAATATATGGTTATTTCAAAATAAAAATCTGGTAAGAAGTATGTAAAACAAAATGTAAAAAAATTTCATTCATGAGATAATATAAAATTTGCTTATATTTTTAGAACGGAGTTTCAAAGATCAGATTCTAGGATTTTTGTTTCCATTCAAAAAAATTGCACGGTACAAGCATTTTTACTAATAAACAATATTAATGTCTACTATGTGTAAATGCAATAAAGCCTTTGTACAATTGTCCTGAGCTGGACAGTGCCTATGTTATTGGTGTTAAGATCTGGTGGCTAATCAGAGTTATCAATGAATTCAATGTTTAAAAAAGGAAAAAAACATAAATAGTAAATTTAATCTATTAAAATTCTTATCTAAAAAGAATTACACACAATAAATCTAATCTTCTAAAATACTGACTTATATACCGGATCACTTTTCAGTTTAAATGTCTTGTCTTTTCCACAGTGTGTCTTATTTTTGCTAGTTTATTCCCCTTTACTATCCTCAGTAACTTTTATTTTATACTTTAATGTAGGAATTATTGGTCGCTATTGTTACTCATAGTTCAGTTATTCATTTACTTAAGTTTTGCTTCAGATATCTGAGTCAATGTCTAAAAAATGAAATCAGTAAACAAATATTGGTCAGATGCATGCGCAAGTACGGATGAGTGAGTAATTTTTCTGAACAGCAAAAAATTAAAAATGACCAATGACGACATATCAGAGCTACCCATTGAGAATGATGACACTAGATTCATGCAATTCATGTAGACCAACCATTGTAAGTTATCTGTAAATACAATTTTTAACTCTCAAATTGTATTTATGATTAACTTCAATATGAATGCTTAAAAACTATAATATGAAAGCTTTCTTTTCCTATGATTGGTGTAATGGGTGCTATACTGTCTGAATGGTTTTTCCCTTGATTGTGTTGACCAGCATGATGAATTTATGACGAATCATGATGAGTTTTATAAACTCTGTCTTCAAATCTCAGTTACTGCAGTTCTAAAAAATCCCCTGCTCTCTAAAGTTTCTCATTTGAATCATTTTCTTTCATCCTTTTGATAACCAGTACCAACTACAAAAAGTACTTACATGCCGAGGCTGAATAGAAAACTTTTTTTGGCTAGATCTTTTCTTATTTACATAACTTTGGATTCGCTATATTATTTATTCATTCAATTCTATTTTCTAATGAGGCCTGATGGTATTGCAAACTAGTGTTTGGCATGGTTGTGTTGATAAAGTAGTGATACTTAACAACAAAAAAATAAACTTCTACTTGCACCAGGAAAATTAAAAGTTATATACAAAAAATGGCTTTTGATATTAGATGAATTTTTAGAACAGCGGTTGCTGAGAGTTGGAAAAGGGTAGTTAAGACATTTTTCATTCAATACACCATAATTTTATTAAAAATATTCTACATTTAAGAAAAGCTACATTAATAAATGTTATTAAAAATTTTAGTAGATTAAATGAAAAGTGAATAAATTACAGAGTCATCATTAGCAGCTATTTCCATAGCTAGGTCTTATGTTTATCATTCTACGTCAGCCAGTTTTTCCCAAATTTCTTCTCTGTATATTCATATACCAAATAATAAATAGTTTAGAGAAAAACACAATCAATAATATTAAATGAAGTATAAGAAAAATTGATATCATGAAGTCAGATAATGAAAACTTTGACAAAACAAAAATTTTAGCTATAGATACAAAGAAATCTAGATTTTAAAATACTATAGTTTATTAATCATCTTTTTGCTCTAAAAAACTACTTTGGAGGTATTAATAGGCATTACAAGTATCAAAGCATTAACATACCATATCATCTAATTGATAAGTTCGAAGTGCTTCAACAACCCTTGCACTTTCTTGTTCTAAAGTTTCAATAACAATAGTCTGGTTTCTCCTAATTTAATACCAAAAAAAAAGTTTATTAGTATATAAAAGTGAATGATTTTTTAAAAAAAATTGTAATTTATTTTAAATTAATTATTAATAGAAGAAAATAATATTTTTGTTTATTTCAAACAAATGAGAGAAAAATTAAATGCAAAATTCTAAATAAAAAGTTAATAATTTCCATTTATTAATCATCAAGTATATAACTGTAATAATTTTGAAACAGTAACATGATCCTTAAATACTTGCAAGGTTACTCAATTTTTTTCTCATTTCCCAGTTCTTAATTTCAAAATGGTAAATCAAAACAAAAAATGAAACAAATGATGGCCAACCAAAAATTTAAATGCAGAATCCTAAAAAAAAGTTATTAATATTTAGTTCTTAACTACTAGGGTTGTAAGTTTGTCGTGGGAAAAAAGACTAGAAATTCATGGAAAAGTTTGAAAATTATGCAAGTTCTAAATACAAAAAAATGTACTATATAAATGATGTAAACGACAGAAATAGCGCAAGTAATAAAACAAAAGCATAAAAAATACCCATCAAAAGTATTTCTTTTAATTTCAGGCAATATTAAATGAACAGAATTTTAGTATAAAGTATTGTACGCTGTCAGATTATTCTCATTTATGCTTCGGCATTCATTACTTAATACATTTTTATACTTTGAAAACAATCTTTCTGTGTCCCAGCTGTCTGTAGGCACCGACAAACATCAAATTGCCACTTTGGCCTATTTTGGATAGCGTTTGGTCTTTCATTTCTAAAACTGGATCAATTTCCCTTCATCAATGTGCAATTCCTTGACCATTGCTTTGTAGGAATTAAATTCACTTAACAATTCTTCATCATCCTCAAATATCGACGAATATGTTCAAAAACTGAAGAATTGCCCTCTTCATTCAAAACACTTAAATATTTATATTGACTGGGATCAAAGACTTGGCATGCTTTAAAAAAGCTTGAGGCTGGCAAAATATTTGTTTATCACTGCTGTTTTCAAAAAAATAATTTCGTATTTTTTCTTGACACAGTCTTTGAGCATTTTTTGATTTTAAGTGCTCACAGCACTTTAATTTGCTTTCCAATAAGATCAAGAAATCAGACATTTTGTTGTAAATAACATGTGAACTAATTCTTTGTTTTTCAAATAAGGTCAATTGGTTCAAAATTAATGGTGCATAATTTTCAATTGCTTTTAAATCTGTATTCAAATCTGAATCATGACATTCTTAAGAAATTGTGCTTTAAACTGAGCTGCTACTATTTTCTTTCCCCTTATCAAAAAACTCAGCACACATATTCAAATAATTTACATAGAATAAATTAGAATTAAACCAGCTATTCCATCTAATTTGCACAGGAACCGGTGGTAAAGCAGCTTTTTTGCCCCTTTTCATCAAAAACGCTGGAAAGCGTCAAGTGAAGGACACGCTTCGAATGTGCGATTGATATGAACTACAAAGCAATTTACATTTTCAAACTCATTTTACCATAATTCTCTTAAGAGATTTAAAAGATGAGCATGAACAGAATTTAAAAAAAAAAAAAAAAAAAAAAAAAAACAGCTTTTAAGCTCCTCCCCTGGCTTTGTTCATATAAGATGTGCTGTCAGTTACAAAAGATGTAATAGCATTAAAGTAAAGTTTGTAATTTTGGCAATACTGAATAACTGCTTCACTAAGAGATTTAAAATCCACACTTTCTAGCGTAATACTTTCTAGAAAAAATGAAAGCAAAGAAAGGTCTGAATCATCGTTTTGTATTTCTACTGATGGAAGAGCTAACAAGTTTAGAATATATCTGTCTTCAGAGTCTGTTGTTTCATCTGTGACAATGCTAACATTAGGGATAAATATTAGAACATCTACAACTTGATTTTTGTGAAATTTGAGCATCTTCGGTTGATAGTGGCTTCGTAGGTGACTTGAGCTTGGTATGACACCTATGTCTTTGAGTGAGTTTCCTAAATAAGTTTTTAGACCCAGATTATCAAGTTTATGCAATGGAATGTTTGTTGCGACAAAAACACCAACCAACTTAGAAATTACCACAGTTCCAACAGTTAAGATTGCTACACATAATACAACAAAGTTTGCTTAAAATTTACTCACGTTAATTCATTTAGACTCAATGAGGATTTCTTCAGATCACTTACATAAAGTGATAAAATACCATCAGATAACTTTTCAAGAACTTTAAGAGGCACTAAAAAGTTATATATATCTTTAAAAAAATAAGTAATTAAAAACTGATAGTAAGACCAGGAGAAGAAATAAAATTTATATTTACCAACACTACTTATATCAGGTTTTTCTTTAACTTCAGGCAAATTATCTTTATTATTTTCTTCATGGCTTTCTGGTTGGGATAGCATTTCTTTATCCAAATACTCATCAGTTGAAGAAATAACTGGGCACTCTGCTGAGTCTTTTACATCACACATCTTTTTTACAATTAATGTTCTTTTTAAAAAAATTAAAAAATTATCACGAAACAGTTTATTACCACAATAAAATCAGTTTAATAGAAAAATAATAAAAAAAAAACCTTTTAGTACTACAAAAGATAACATGTTAACATTCAAATAAAAATAATAGTCTCAAACTATATAAAATTCCAATAAAATTGTCTTGTGAATTTCATAATTGCATATTAAACTATTAACATTCTCAGTTTAACTATTTAATAACTAATAGATAAGTAA
This sequence comes from Parasteatoda lunata, assembly GCA_949128135.1. NCBI lineage: Eukaryota > Metazoa > Arthropoda > Arachnida > Araneae > Theridiidae > Parasteatoda > Parasteatoda lunata. The sequence continues at coordinate 81,336,149 of OX421980.1, forward strand.
AATGTATATTTTGAAAATGCCTAGTCATATTTCGTAGCAGACATAAATTTTTTATTTCATGGTTTAACAACTAAATAAAATTGAAGAAAATTTTTTCTTACACTATAGCAGAGGTGGTTAAGTTGAAACCAAAAAATTGTTATAAAAAACAAACTTAAGCCTGATATTTTCCTAAAAAATATTTTTAATAATTTGTTGAAATTTTTTTTTAGTTGGAACATAGTAAAATACTAAATGAATAAAATTTTCCTTTATTATTTTTTTTAATTAATTGCTGATGTGAATCTCCATTACTTTAAGTAAACGTAAATATGTAATTTTTAAATGCTTACATATTATTGTGTTCCTGAAAACATACGTAGGTGGAATAAATAAATCATTGCTAGTGCAAATATAAATCAGAACAAAGATAAGGTTAAGACATTTTTAAAACTAAATAAACCTTCACAACACCACATCATTGTTCTTATGGTTAATTAAGAAAATTCTTGAATGAGTAAGAGTAAAAGACATTTTTTTTTAATGCTGTCAAACAAAGTTATATAATGTTCTTTTCTGAGTTATATATTTTATTTTGCAGTTTATTTTAAGAATTTTTTCAGTTTAACTTAATAATTTTGTTTTTTGAAATTATATGTAGGGTTCACACCAACAATGGAAATTTAATGGTCCAAAAGATTAACATACTTGAGGAAAAAAAAAAAAAAAACTATATAATTGCATGATTTATGTTATGGTACACGTGAAAAGCTATTAATTGCCATTTATTAAAGTTCATTATCTCATACTAATTGAAGATTAGAATTTACTAAAATTAAATGAAAAAAAAAAGTTAGTTAATAGATTTAAAATATATATTAAAATGCTGAGACCAAATAAATAAACAAATGAGGAAAACAGAGAAAGTAAAAAATAACAAAATATATTACAAATTATCGAAAAATTCTAAATAAAGTAAATTTTAAAAGAGCAAAAAATTATGTTTTATTATTGAATGATTACATTGTCAGTACATGAAGAAATGCCAGAGTTTATGTTGCCACATTAGGCAAATATGTATATACATTAAAATCATTATCCTCATATATATCAATAAGCGACATAATAAAAGTTTCAAAATAACATGCACTTCATTTGAAAACTGAAACCTAACCAACAAGTAGAATAAAATTTGTAGGATTTTTTTTTTTTTAAATGCATGGATTTTGGTGCAAAAAAACTATTTTTTAACTTCCGAACATATTTCAAAGCGACAATATTATCGCCCACGCATATTTTAGCAACATTTGACAACTATTGTTGCAATGTCATTATACTGGAATGAACCCTAATAATATGTTTTATTTTTATATTTATTTTAAGAATTTTTTCCTGTTATCAGCGTAAAGAAATTGCATTACAGCATACTTTTATAAACTATTGTAATATTTTCAGAATACAATTTAATAGTTACGCACATACTTTTAGTATCTCAAATTTGTAATTATTTGTGCATTATACAGCATTTTGTTTTTTCCCCTCTAAAGAATAAGGTTTAAAAATAAATTACACAAACAGAAATAAAACTAGTTTAAAAAATTTTTTTTAAATTTCTTTTGTAAACCTGAAACATAATCATAAAATCAAGCCAAACAACCAAAAGTAAATAAAATAGCAGCAGTTTTCCTTTTAAAATGGGAAACAGATTTTAAAGAAAGAGCTCACTACGTGGGACAAATTAATATAAATCTAAATTAATTCTGGTATCACGTTCCCTTGTTTAGACAAATTATTCAATACAATAAAACTGCAGAAAATATAAAGTAAATTATACAAAACTTGACATGATGATGAATTAAAATAACTATTTGATTAAAAACAAATTACATCTTAAATTGTGTTAGAAACGTCTACTAATTAGTGAATTTGTTGGATTTCAGATAAATTTCATTTTAAAACAGAAAATTAACAAAACAAGTTCATTAAATATCTTTCTGAAATCGACAAAAGGGGTACAACAAGAAATTGATAATCTGAATAATTTTAACAGTTTTGCAGAGAATTAATTTTAGCATATAGCTTACATGGGATTATAACCGGAGCATATTGCATCGACATGAGAGGTGAGGAGAGAGAGAACTTGATTGTTGAAATGTACAGTCACTCGAAAAAATAGCTGAGCACCGTGACCCTTGCAAAAAAAATTTAAAAACGCAAAACGACAAAATGAAATGCACAAGTCTCGATTCTCACTGCTCTGTCGCGACGCTGTTTTTTGAAATGTTCCCACTGCCTTGTCGTGACGCATAGTTTAGTTTTGTGTGACAATGAAATGACCAATTTTGGCCAGTAAACATGACAAAAAAACTGGTAAGCCTCCGCAGAAGCCATTTCAAAACAAAAAATGAATTTCAATGCGTGTGTACCCAACGTTGGCGAGCCAAAAAACCAGAGAGCCTCCGCAGAAGCCATTTCAAGCAAAAATGAATTTCAATGTGTGTGTCCTCAATGTTGGCGAGCAAAAAAACCACCGAGCCTCCGCAGAAGCCATTTCAAGCAAAAAAATGAATTTCAATGTGTGTGTTCTCAAGTGTTTTACGCCACAACGCCCAATGTTGGCATCGTGTGTATTTGCGCTTTCAGGATATCACCGGATGCATTTCCAAGAAATGGTTTGACAAACACATCCCCCAAATACACTTTCAGGATATCACGTGACAGGACATTTGTTTGAAACAACGTCATCACCGGATCCAGAGGATGTGGCCATATCACCCAACCCAGGATATTTTGAAATCTTTGTGAGGGTTGCGTCACGTGGATCATTTGAAATGACCTGGTTCTCAAATCCTGGGGATGGGGGATTGTGAGTTGAATTGAATTCCAAGGTCATTGGCCCAATTACATTCTGGCGATGCGTTGAGAGTGTGTCGAGACTCGAGGCTTGGCTCCAACACTCAGCTTAAAAAAACTGGACCGGAAGTGGGTGTGGCCAAACGTCAATGACTGCTTATGATAACGACCACCCAAAAAGTTGCGTTTCCTAAATTTCAAATTTCGTCTCGAGAAAATTTTTTGCTCGACTCAAAATCTCAGGACGAGTGAAAAAAATTTTTTTTAACCGGAAGTGGGCAAAGGTCAAACGTCAACAACTGCTTATGATGACGACCACCCAAAAGTTGCGTTTCGAAAATTTCAAATTCTGTCTCGACAAAATTTTGCTCGACTCAAAATCTCAGGACGAGTGAAAAAAAAAATTTTCTATATAAAAACTCTCGTATAGCAATCCGTGGTTTTCCGCGCTCCCATTCCGCGCTTTTATCATTATCACTCTTTTATAAAAATCATCCTTTTTCTATCAAATACAGACGACATCATAGAGGGGTTCATACCATTCCCGCGAAATATCGCTGTTAAAAGATAAAGCATAAATGATGATAAAAATCCCGATCCCCCAACCCAAAACCTCAGTCCCAACCCAATCTGCAAGCCCCTCAGGCTGTCAGATCCAACTCGATGGATTCCAAAGCCAGCGCCATGGATTTCAAGACTCCCACTCCAAGACTATCCATGCATGTCAATCTCTCTCGCCATGTGTCAAAGCCAGATAGATTCAACAAAATGTCACGCATCCCAGTGCCCGTATCCATAATTCACAACCGCATTTTTCCGATGAATGTGGCAACAGCTCCATGGATCCAGAGCACCGGTGTGTTTCCGAAGCCATACGACGCCATTCCAAACGGGATTCGACACGCATCTCCAAAACCTTGTCAATCGTCAAACCCACCCAGCTGTGATCCCACTCCATGGATTTCAGATCCAACTCTATGGATTTCAGATCCAACTCCATGGACTCCAGATCCAACTCCATGGATTTCAGATCCGACTCTAAGGACTTCAGATCCGACTCCAAGGATTTCAGATCCGACTCCAAGGATTTCAGATCCGACTCCAAGGATTTCAGATCCAACTCCAAGGATTTCAGATCCGACTCCAAGGATTTCAGATCCGACTCCATGGATTTCAGATCCAACTCCAAGGATTTCTGATCCGACTCCATGGATTTCAGATCCAACTCCATGGATTTCAGATCCAACTCCAAGGATTTAAGATCCAACTCCATGGATTTCAGATCCGACTCCATGGATTTCAGATCCAACTCCAAGGATTTCAGATCCCCACTCCATGAATGTGGATTGTGACTCGAGGCATGGCTCAAACGCTCAGCTAAAAATAACTGGACCGGAAGTGGGCGTGGCCAAACGTCAACGACTGCTTATGACAACGACCACCCAAAAAGTTGCGTTTCGAAAATTTCAAATTTCGTCTCGAGAAAATTTTTGCTCGACTCAAAATCTCAGGACGAGTGAAAAAATTTTTTTAACCGGAAGTGGGTAAAGGTCAAACGTCAACAACTGCTTATGATAACGACCACCCAAAAGTTGTGTTTCGAAAATTTCAAATTCTGTCTCGAGAAAATTTTTTTGCTCGACTCAAAATCTCTGGACGAGTGAAAAAAAAAAAAAAAAAAAAAAAAAAAAAAAAAAAAAAAATAAAAAAATAGTGTTACTATATATAGATATAAAAAATCGCTCATATATGCTTCACGTTTTGGGGCCGAATTCGACCCTTTTCAAAAATGTCATTTTTTATAAAAAATATCCTTTTCATTAAAAAAACAGATCCTTTTTTCAATCTCAACGATGAAAAGACCCTTTTCAAAAAATATCATATTTTCATACATCGACGCCCTTTTCCTTTTCAAAACGGATCCATTTTTCATTTTAAGCAGTGGTTTCAAACTGAATCCAGCAAAACTTGACGCTCTCCATGGATTCCAAATCCAACTGCATGGATTTCAGATCCAACTCCATGGATTTCAGATCCAACTCCATGGATTTCAGATCCGACTCCAAGGATTTCAGATCCGACTCCAAGAATTTCAGATCCGACTCCAAGGATTTCAGATCCAACTCCAAGGATTTCAGATCCGACTCCAAGGATTTCAGATCCAACTCCATGGACTCCAGATCCAACTCCATGGATTTCAGATCCAACTCCATGGATTTCAGATCCCCACTCCATGAATGTGGATCGTGACGCGAGGCATGGCTCAAACGCTCAGCTAAAAATAACTAGACCGGAAGTGGGGCGTGGCCAAACGTCAGCGACTGCTTATGACAACGACCACCCAAAAGTTGCGTTTTGAAAATTTCATCTCGACAAAATTTTGGCTCGACCCAAATCTCCAGCCAAGTGAAAAAAAAAAAAAAAAAAAAAAAAAAAAAAAAAAAAAAAAAAAAAAACTAGACCGGAAGTGGGCAGAGGTCAAACGTCAACAACTGCTTATCATAACGACCGCCCAAAAGTTGCGTTTCTAAAATTTCAAATTCTGTCTCGAGAAAATTTTTTGCTCAACTCAAAATCTCCGGACGAGTGAAAAAAAATTTTTGAAACTTTGCATTAAAAAAACTGTCGTACAGCTAACCTTGCTGGGTGCACACTTTGTGCACACTAGTAAAAATACCATTTTCTCAATATTACACGCCTAAAATTATGTAAAAAGCGTGGGAATTATCGTTTGAAAAGCTGAAATGTAAAAAAGGTCCAGAACCCAATCAATCGACATACCCAACCCTTTCCAATCCAGTACAATGGGATTTCAAACCATTTTCCCGTGTGTCCAGACAACCCACTCGACGGAGCAGTCCAATCGATAATGGCTAGACGATCTGTGTGAGAGCTCCAGAAATTATTGGGTTGAGCTGAGATGATCCAAACTCAACACCTTGCTTGAAAAAAAAAAAAAAAAAAAAAAAAAAAAAAAAAAAAAAAACTTAATCGGAAGTGGGCAAAGGTCAAACGTCAACGACTGCTTATGATAACGACCACCCAAAAGTTGCGTTTCGAAAATTTCAAATCCTGTCTCGAGAAAATTTTTTGCTCGACTCAAAATCTCCAGACGAGTGAAAAAAATTTTTTTAATCTTTGCATTAAAGGCTGTCAATTAATCTTAACCACTTTACACATTTCTATGCACACCTAAAAATAGCATTTTTCTCCATTATTATTTTCTCGCTCTTTCAACATCTATTTTTATAAAATATACCTGACACATCTCCTCAAACACGTATACAATCACGTGAAAAGATGAAACGTAAAACGATCGAAAACTCCAACCCAAAGCCACTACACCACCCCCATCTGCGAGTCCATCCCATGGATGTCAAAACATTTTTCACAAAAAACAATTTTACAAAATGGAACACGATCCCATGCGAAAGCTCCGCGATACCAAAGCCCATCCATCTCAACGCCTGTCAAAGCAATGCCTTACCCCACGGATGAAGCTGCGGCTCCATCGTCACGAACCCCACGGAGATGGTCTCTCGATCCACGGAATGTCAAAGTTTTTCGAAGCAGTCCATTGAAAAGGTCGTCCGATGCGTTTGACTGGATCCCAAACGCTTTGTGGGGAAACTTTTGGAAATTGTGACAGATTCCCAGGGCTTTGACATTGCGACTGAATCCAAAAAAAAATTATTATTAATTTTTTTTTGTATAAAAAAACTAGAATCAAGATAATATTCCGTTAGATTGTAGTTGAGTCATCGTAGCCGATTCCACCGCTAAAAAGTATTCGATTGTTTTGATTTGCATCTGGAGGGTGTGTCGTCAAGATGAGTCCAAAAAATAGAAATATGTATTTTGCATACCGTTATTGGAATAATCAGCCCATCCATTGTCCATTTTGCTACCAAGAAATGACATTGGACGAGTATCGAAAAACTCATTCTCACTCCATTCACGGTTACAATGAAAAGATTGAATGTATTTTTTGCGGACAATACAAATTTTCAAATTCAACGGCGGATCACGTCCACAGAGAAACATGCTTTGCTCAGTTCCGAAATCAGAATAAGAAACACAAAAGAAAAATGTCAAATCACACAGACACTCCAACTGCTGGAACCAGCGCTGCATCTGAAATCCATTCCGAAAGCTCCACTCCTAAATTATGTACCTGTGCTTCTTTTGACCCCTCATCCCTTTATCATCGACTCAACCATCGAGACATGGAAGAGGATTTGCAACAAATTGGATTTTATGACAACTATCCGGGTGATTTTCAAGCGTTGACAGACACGGGTTCGTTTCTCGTGTTTGATGATGAGAGTAATTTGGGTCATGAGGCTTCGGCCCTGTTTCGAATGTTCTTTTCCAACGAATGGTCTTTCTATCACGTGTATATTCGATCGTACGCCTTTTCCAGTTTCAAGACGAAAATGTCGGCTGCAATGGATGCCAGTCAATTGGTGGTCTCCACTTACTGGTGCTTGTGCGATGGTTGCACGACTGTCGAGAAAAATACAATGGCTTGTGATAAACTCCATCGCCACATGATTGTGGCTGTACGCAATCAATCCACCTATCTGAAAACGTGGAACAAGATTCACGTGCCTCATGCTTCAGAGCGCTATTGCAAAAGACAGAAAAAGATCACATTGGCCATTCATTTGGCAAATACCATTCATTATGTATCGAGCGAAAAAGCTCAATGCTCTGGATCCAAGAAGCCGGGAGTGGGGCGAGGTGGACATTTTTACATCAATCGCCCGTTACATAAGCATTCCGTCATGTCCATGGTCCTTTTATGGTCGAAAGGTTCCATGGAATGGATAATCCAAAAGCTTCGCAATAAAGTCATCATCGATTGGAAAATTGAAACGTACTGGTCGTCAAACATGAAAAAATATCGCGTCAAAGTGCTTGACGTTTTGCCAAAGCTCCAACACTGTCCCGCTTATTTGCGATGGGATTACGAACCTCATCCTGCTGGAGAGCATAAATTGTACTGGACAGAGGATGACATCATGCTCGTTCGACCCACGGATACCACACCCATCTTTCCAAATCGAGTTGCAGCGATGACACATCAAATTCAAATGGGTAATTCTTGGCGTAAACACATGGAGAATGTGTACTACACGCTAAATAAACAACAAGTCTTTCAATTGGGTATTATAGAGCAGGTGACAAAAAAACAAGCTGTTGAAATGAAAAGACTCCATGCAGAAATTGAAATACTGAAGCAAGAAATAAGCGACTTGAAGCATCAGACAGCCGCCACCCAATACGAAAACGAAACACAAAAACTCAAAATAGCGGCGCTGGAGCACGAAATAACAATTTTGAAAAGGCAAGCCACGGGTACCCCACAGATTTATATCGCTGAGGCGCCTGGAAGCAATTTCAATGTAGCCTCGGTTCCACTTCATCCACCCTCAAAACAATAAAAATAAAAGAATAAAAATAAATAAAAAAAAAAAAAAAAAAAAATTAATAATAATTTTTTTTTTTGGATTCAGTCGCAATGTCAAAGCCCTGGGAATCTGTCACAATTTCCAAAAGTTTCCCCACAAAGCGTTTGGGATCCAGTCAAACGCATCGGACGACCTTTTCAATGGACTGCTTCGAAAAACTTTGACATTCCGTGGATCGAGAGACCATCTCCGTGGGGTTCGTGACGATGGAGCCGCAGCTTCATCCGTGGGGTAAGGCATTGCTTTGACAGGCGTTGAGATGGATGGGCTTTGGTATCGCGGAGCTTTCGCATGGGATCGTGTTCCATTTTGTAAAATTGTTTTTTGTGAAAAATGTTTTGACATCCATGGGATGGACTCGCAGATGGGGGTGGTGTAGTGGCTTTGGGTTGGAGTTTTCGATCGTTTTACGTTTCATCTTTTCACGTGATTGTATACGTGTTTGAGGAGATGTGTCAGGTATATTTTATAAAAATAGATGTTGAAAGAGCGAGAAAATAATAATGGAGAAAAATGCTATTTTTAGGTGTGCATAGAAATGTGTAAAGTGGTTAAGATTAATTGACAGCCTTTAATGCAAAGATTAAAAAAAATTTTTTCACTCGTCTGGAGATTTTGAGTCGAGCAAAAAATTTTCTCGAGACAGGATTTGAAATTTTCGAAACGCAACTTTTGGGTGGTCGTTATCATAAGCAGTCGTTGACGTTTGACCTTTGCCCACTTCCGATTAAGTTTTTTTTTTTTTTTTTTTTTTTTTTTTTTTTTTTCAAGCAAGGTGTTGAGTTTGGATCATCTCAGCTCAACCCAATAATTTCTGGAGCTCTCACACAGATCGTCTAGCCATTATCGATTGGACTGCTCCGTCGAGTGGGTTGTCTGGACACACGGGAAAATGGTTTGAAATCCCATTGTACTGGATTGGAAAGGGTTGGGTATGTCGATTGATTGGGTTCTGGACCTTTTTTACATTTCAGCTTTTCAAACGATAATTCCCACGCTTTTTACATAATTTTAGGCGTGTAATATTGAGAAAATGGTATTTTTACTAGTGTGCACAAAGTGTGCACCCAGCAAGGTTAGCTGTACGACAGTTTTTTTAATGCAAAGTTTCAAAAATTTTTTTTCACTCGTCCGGAGATTTTGAGTTGAGCAAAAAATTTTCTCGAGACAGAATTTGAAATTTTAGAAACGCAACTTTTGGGCGGTCGTTATGATAAGCAGTTGTTGACGTTTGACCTCTGCCCACTTCCGGTCTAGTTTTTTTTTTTTTTTTTTTTTTTTTTTTTTTTTTTTTTTTCACTTGGCTGGAGATTTGGGTCGAGCCAAAATTTTGTCGAGATGAAATTTTCAAAACGCAACTTTTGGGTGGTCGTTGTCATAAGCAGTCGCTGACGTTTGGCCACGCCCCACTTCCGGTCTAGTTATTTTTAGCTGAGCGTTTGAGCCATGCCTCGCGTCACGATCCACATTCATGGAGTGGGGATCTGAAATCCATGGAGTTGGATCTGAAATCCATGGAGTTGGATCTGGAGTCCATGGAGTTGGATCTGAAATCCTTGGAGTCGGATCTGAAATCCTTGGAGTTGGATCTGAAATCCTTGGAGTCGGATCTGAAATTCTTGGAGTCGGATCTGAAATCCTTGGAGTCGGATCTGAAATCCATGGAGTTGGATCTGAAATCCATGGAGTTGGATCTGAAATCCATGCAGTTGGATTTGGAATCCATGGAGAGCGTCAAGTTTTGCTGGATTCAGTTTGAAACCACTGCTTAAAATGAAAAATGGATCCGTTTTGAAAAGGAAAAGGGCGTCGATGTATGAAAATATGATATTTTTTGAAAAGGGTCTTTTCATCGTTGAGATTGAAAAAAGGATCTGTTTTTTTAATGAAAAGGATATTTTTTATAAAAAATGACATTTTTGAAAAGGGTCGAATTCGGCCCCAAAACGTGAAGCATATACGAGCAATTTTTTATATCTATATATAGTAACACTATTTTTTTTTTTTTTTTTTTTTTTTTTTTTTTTTTTTTTTTTTTTTTCACTCGTCCGGAGATTTTGAGTCTAGCAAAAAATTTTCTCGAGACAGAATTTGAAATTTTCGAAACACAACTTTTGGGTGGTCGTTATCATAAGCAGTTGTTGACGTTTGTTTTTTACCCACTTCCGGTTAAAAAAAATTTTTTCACTCGTCCTGAGATTTTGAGTCGAGCAAAAATTTTCTCGAGACGAAATTTGAAATTTTCGAAACGCAACTTTTTGGGTGGTCGTTATCATAAGCAGTCGTTGACGTTTGGCCACACCCACTTCCGGTCTAGTTATTTTTAGCTGAGCGTTTCAGCCATGCCTCGAGTCACGATCCCTATTCATGGAGTCACGATCCACATTCATGGAGTCACGATCCACATTCATGGAGTGGGGATCTGAAATCCTTGGAGTTGGATCTGAAATCCATGGAGTTGGATCTGAAATCCATGGAGTTGGATCTGAAATCCTTGGAGTCGGATCTGAAATCCTTGGAGTCGGATCTGAAATCCTTAGAGTCAGATCTGAAGTCCTTGGAGTCGGATCTGAAATCCATGGAGTTGGATCTGGAGTCCATGGAGTTGGATCTGGAGTCCATGGAGTTGGATCTGAAATCCATAGAGTTGGATCTGAAATCCATGGAGTGGGATCACAGCTGGGTGGGTTTGACGTTTGACAAGGTTTTGGAGATGCGTGTCGAATCCCGTTTGGAATGGCGTCGTATGGCTTCGGAAACACACCGGTGCTCTGGATCCATGGAGCTGTTGCCACATTCATCGGAAAAATGCGGTTGTGAATTATGGATACGGGCACTGGGATGCGTGTCATTTTGTTGAATCTATCTGGCTTTGACACATGGCGAGAGAGATTGACATGCATGGATAGTCTTGGAGTGGGAGTCTTGAAATCCATGGCGCTGGCTTTGGAATCCATCGAGTTGGATCTGACAGCCTGGGGGGCTTGCAGATTGGGTTGGGACTGGGGTTTTGGGTTGGGGGATCGGGATTTTTATCATCATTTATGCTTTATCTTTTAGCAGCGATATTTCGCGCGAATGGTATGAACCCCTCTATGATGTCGTCTGTTTTTGATAGAAAAAGGATGATTTTTATAAAAGAGTGATAATGATAAAAGCGCGGAATGGGAGCGCGGAAAACCACGGATTGCTATACGAGAGTTTTTATATAGAAAATTTTTTTTTTCACTCGTCCTGAGATTTTGAGTCGAGCAAAATTTTGTCGAGACAGAATTTGAAATTTTCGAAACGCAACTTTTGGGTGGTCGTCATCATAAGCAGTTGTTGACGTTTGACCTTTGCCCACTTCCGGTTAAAAAAAATTTTTTTCACTCGTCCTGAGATTTTGAGTCGAGCAAAAAATTTTCTCGAGACGAAATTTGAAATTTAGGAAACGCAACTTTTTGGGTGGTCGTTATCATAAGCAGTCATTGACGTTTGGCCACACCCACTTCCGGTCCAGTTTTTTTAAGCTGAGTGTTGGAGCCAAGCCTCGAGTCTCGACACACTCTCAACGCATCGCCAGAATGTAATTGGGCCAATGACCTTGGAATTCAATTCAACTCACAATCCCCCATCCCCAGGATTTGAGAACCAGGTCATTTCAAATGATCCACGTGACGCAACCCTCACAAAGATTTCAAAATATCCTGGGTTGGGTGATATGGCCACATCCTCTGGATCCGGTGATGACGTTGTTTCAAACAAATGTCCTGTCACGTGATATCCTGAAAGTGTATTTGGGGGATGTGTTTGTCAAACCATTTCTTGGAAATGCATCCGGTGATATCCTGAAAGCGCAAATACACACGATGCCAACATTGGGCGTTGTGGCGTAAAACACTTGAGAACACACACATTGAAATTCATTTTTTTGCTTGAAATGGCTTCTGCGGAGGCTCGGTGGTTTTTTTGCTCGCCAACATTGAGGACACACACATTGAAATTCATTTTTGCTTGAAATGGCTTCTGCGGAGGCTCTCTGGTTTTTTGGCTCGCCAACGTTGGGTACACACGCATTGAAATTCATTTTTTGTTTTGAAATGGCTTCTGCGGAGGCTTACCAGTTTTTTTGTCATGTTTACTGGCCAAAATTGGTCATTTCATTGTCACACAAAACTAAACTATGCGTCACGACAAGGCAGTGGGAACATTTCAAAAAACAGCGTCGCGACAGAGCAGTGAGAATCGAGACTTGTGCATTTCATTTTGTCGTTTTGCGTTTTTAAATTTTTTTTGCAAGGGTCACGGTGCTCAGCTATTTTTTCGAGTGACTGTATTTGCTATCGAAAAACTCGCCAATCAGGTTCTCGCTCGCATCTCCAAATACGCATTTCAGGCAGCGTGAATACTTTTATAGAGGTGAAATGTAAGTAGAGCATGCACGTCACGATATTTTATGTTCTCAGGATAAAGTCACGTCACTAGAGGGCCAGTCAAGAGAGAAATTTTCAAATTCTTGTTCTTTCTTCTGGGTCGTTGTTGTTGTAGTTCATTTACGTCTCACTAGAGCTGCACAATGGGCTATTGGCGACGGTTTGGGAAGCATCCCTGAGGATGATCCGAAGACATGCCATCACAATTTTGATCCTCTGCAGAGGGGATGGCACCCCTGCTTCGGTAGCCCGACGACCTCTTTCTTCTCGGAGAAAATCGATGCGGTAATTTCAATGTTAATTTCTAAAATATGGTGGTCACTGTGACATATTCGGTTGTACAGAAAAAAATTATTAAAGGGAGACTTTATATATTTTATAAATAAGTTTATTTTTTAATTTCTGGAATAAAAATTGCTTTTTTTTTACTTAAAAAGGAACTTTTATTAAGAGCTTCTTTTTCTTAAAGCATCATTTCCGATCGCAATACTCATTCCATATCTAGAGCTTCTCCCTTCCATCTCTTCCTCTGCTCAGATGTATGGGAATGTATGTGTTCCCCTTCTATAATATTTTTCCCGTTTAAATAATCGGACATATTTTTTAAAATTGCCACAATGCTAAAATGAAACACTATGTTTAATGCAGTTAACAGTTCCACATGAATGGCGTTTTCTACAATAGAGGGCGCAACATGATCTTTATCGCCGATGTTTCAGGGTCATTGTAATCGGTATATTTTGAAGCCGTTTGACACACTGTGTTAACAGTAAACACAATTAATAATAAAAAGACAGTAAATAATGAAGGCAGTTCATGTAATACATAATAATAAACATAAAATGGTGAAAAGATAGTAAACTTGTGGCTTGAGTGGTAATAAAAGCTTAAATTAATATTAGAATAAGAATTATTACCTCGACACTCATTACTTTGCAAAACAATATACTAACTTCGAAATTTATCTTTAAATGATAAATTGTAAAATAAACTTTGTCTTGCTACTTTAACTCAATACTAAAATTTACGTATGCATGGTGCAATATTTCATGCAATAAGCAGATACAGTAATAATCAAGTCAAAAGAAGCTAATTTAGGACCGCCAAAAAAGCGAGTTCTTTCTAAGTGTAGCAACCATATCCACTTGTTTTTAACAATATATCTACAAATAACTAAAACAAATATTTACTTCAAACTTATCAGAATTACTTAATATCATTAATATGCTATGAAAAGCAGCACAGATTTGAGCTCAGATATAGTATTATTTATTTCTTTTATTTGAAACAAAGTTATCTGTTTGAAAATATCATCTCGCACAAAAAGCTGTAGTAAGCAGCTGTAAACTGTCTTACCGAAAGTCCTCAAGGTAAAGAGCTCAAGGTTTGTTGTCGTTCACATTTGTATTGAAAACACCATCCGTAGTTGGGACCTCCCTGGCCGAGCGGTATTGCCCACCAAACGCTGGTGGTGGGTTCGAATCCTGCCGTAACCATTGATGTATTCTTTGTGAGGTCCTTCTCCATATTGTGCTATCTGTTTTTCAACTTGAATTAGGTTTATAAGCCTTAATTTAGCACACAAGCTTGCAAATGTATGTTGTATATTAATATCAATATCAATACCATCCAAAGTTTTCAAGCTTAAAAAATATTAAGCGGTTTTAAAATCATAACAGAAACTACAGTATTTCTTACTCTTATGACTATTCACACGTTAATGGAGAAAACATATCTAGTGTTGCTGTAGGTGAAGAGTTCCGCTGTAAGCCATCTGTAGCCTTTTTGACCTGTAGCCAATATTAATCCCGATAATTCAATTTTTTTTTCATTCTAAAACTCAAATTTATGCTTTTAAAACTATGTTACAAATGAAAATAAACGAATAAGCACATAACTTAACCATAAAGTAATGGTTATATAGAATTATTCATTATTAATGCATTTTTTAAAAAAAACATATAGTTCTTAACCGCAGTAGGTGAAATTTTGGGGATATTAATGTTTCTTTCTTTGTTTATTTAAGTTGCATTTTTTACTCTCTATAATGTTTTTGAAAGAATAAGATCTTCAATTTTTTTAAAATTTCAACAGGTTGCTTTGAACCCATTTTAGGAGAATTATAAGAATTTTATAAATGCTGTATTATTTTCATTAAAATATGAATAAATTACATCGATAAGACACAAAAGAAGTTTAGTGCATAAAAAATAATACTTCATTTAAGAAATAAAATCATGCGTATATGCACGATTGGCTTAATCAATAAACAAATCATGAAAAAACTCAAGCCAGGGCGGTACTACTTGGTACTGTCTCTCCTATTGTGCTATCTGTCCTCTTCTACTTGACGAAGGTTCATAAGCCTATTTTGAGCACACGAGCCTGAAAATTTATGTCATTGCAATAACCAATAAACAAATTATTTTGTTGAACACTAGTTTTTTTAATGAAATTTGTTCAATTTTTATTTTATTTGCAGAACTTGAAACTTTAATCTATTATAAAGCATATCATAAAAGTCAAATGGAATAAAGATGCATTTTCAAAAAGTCGGACTTGTCAACAACTGTCAAGAAACTAGAGTAGTTAGAAAATTTCTGAACACCAATCACCAACCAATCTGAACACTGAAACTGTTTACACCAATCGAATTAATTATTTATATTTTATAGATGTTTCAAGAACCCTTAATAGCAGAAAACATTAATGGCCACAATGCTAACAAAAGTTAATACGCTACTGTGTTAATAAAAATAGATTTATTGAGATGATGCGTCTCCGCACCTGCGACCGAAAACAGGCTGATAAAATACATTTGCTCAGAGAAAAGAGGATGACTATCTGGCTATTACAAAACTATTTGATAAACTGGGCTAAGTTTTTTTTCACGCTTTTTCGCGATCGCAACGAACTATAGGGGGCGTTGTTGTATGAGACGAATACCTGCGATTTCTATATGAACAGTCATTCAGTTACTCTGGAGACGTCTTTAATGTAGCGTGTAACATTGTAACGTTCCTCCTTTATTGTGGCTTATTAAATTTAAAAAAGAAAAACATATTCTTTCTTATAACATATTCTTTCTTATGCTAGAGAAAACAAAATGGTATCTCTCTCTTTTTTTTTTTTCTTTTAGAGAAGGAACATCCAAAGTACATCCGAAAAATATTTGTAAATAAACAGAAAAAGATATGTATCTTCTTATTAGAGTAAAAACCTAATGTCTGAGAAATAGTTTTACTAAATTTAATGATATAACATGAAATGCCTATTTAAACTTTATATTCCATAGTTTTAAGAATCACATTACTTCAAACATTAAAATAAGCAAAAAGTATACATAAGACTCATAATTTTATATAATTTAATTTTGTAAAAAAAGTTTTTTGACAACAATTTTTGTCAAAAAATTTTAAGTTTCAATAAAAACCATTATTTAAAAACTAAAAAACGTAAAAAAAAGAATGCTTACGAAAAAAAAAAAAAAAAAAAAAAAAACAAAAAAAAAACAATTTTGAAAATTTCTCACATTAAAACAAAAAACGTTCATGTTTTTTTTAATTTTTATTTATTTATTTTTTTCTAAACTCATAATCGGACGTAGAAAACTATTCTATAGAAAATTAGAAAACTATCATCAAATAATCATAGATATCATCTTTTGGGTTCCTTGCTGCCTTGTTTGCTGATTTTTGCGCCACGAAAATGCGTCTTAGGGATTTGTCAAAAACAGAACAAGATGCAATTTTATTTTTTCAGGAGTGAAATATTTTACCAAAAAAACAAAAATTTACCAATTCCCATGGCATGAAACTTTATCTTGGTAAACGTACGTTTTGGAAATATTATTTCATTTGGAATCTTATTTAGTAGAGTTCATATGGCGACAGCATCATGTGAAAGAAAATAGAGATTGTTTCAAATCTATGTTAAACTCTATATCGGCCAATTTTCCACCGAATTCCTGTTTACTATTTTGATTTGAAATAAAGTGTTTTGAATTTTAAAAGTATTTTGATTTTAAATAAAGTGTTTTATTTTATGATTTGTCTCAAAAATTTTAGGTGTAGATTGGCGGCACTTAAAAACCGCAAAATCTGTAGCTGCGGGGGCGCTAATACGTAGGTACCGAATTTTTATTCCATACTTTTCTGAATCATATTACTTCAAAAATTAGAATATGCAAGAAGTATACATAAACACATAATTTTGCATAATTTAATTTTGTAAAAAAAGTATTTTGAAAACAATTTTTATCAAACAATTATAAACTGAAAAACGTAAAATAAAAAATTCTTAGGATAAAAAAAACGATTTTAAAAATTCCTCATATTGAAATAAAAAACTTTCATATTGTTTCTCTTTATATTCTTATAGTTCTTAATCAGACGTAAAAAACCATTCTGTAGAGAACTATCATGAAATAAGAAAAAAAAATATTTACAAGCAAATTTTTTATTATAAAAATCATAACACTCACCTGCTTTATAAATCCGGAGAATTCCAAATGAAATGTTCTTCGTTTGAAAATTTATTTTCAAATAATATATACATAGATTATTCCTTCATTACTTTTAGATAACATGCCACAAAGCAAAATTTTATAATTGTATGATCTCAATGTGAATTTCAATATGTAACTTGAAAACAGAATAGATGAATTCTAGTTGAAATTATTCTTTCAAAACTAAAAAATACTTATAAAAAAATGATAAAAATTTATTAATAATCAGCACAAATGATACTATTTCAAGTAATTCGGATGATCTTTATTGTTGTTTTCCGAATTATAAAGATACAGAAATATATCCTATTCTATAAAGAAGAAGAATATTCTATAACTATTACAAGTTCTGTACTTTCTGAATTCACATTTATTCATTGGAATGAAGAAAGCAATGTTGACTTCACTTTAATTTGTAAGTAATTGAAGACAGAAAAATGTATTTTACCGTAATACACTCATCTGTAACAGTATGCGATCCCAAAATCGAAAGTTATCAGTTACAAGTTAATTGATAATAGAAGTTGAAAATTATTCAGGAATTTTTCTTCAAATGTTTGGTGTGTTCTATTTCTGAAAGATTTACGAATGTTCTGGAGAGTTTTTTCAAGTTCTTCGGCCTTTTCCTTAGGGAAATTTTGCTTCGTATTTGCTGCTTAGAAAATGGTGTCTGACTCTGCCAATGATTCTGATGGAACTAAATGAACACTTAATATATAAATGCCTGATATTTTCAGGATCCCGCTAGAGGGCGTACTCAAGCGTTGCGATCGCGAATTTAAAAGTTCTTTGATAAAATCGTTAGATTTTTTTAAAATTGAAATCGTCTGCCCTTTTTATGAAATGAATTAAAACATTTGTAGTGGTATTAAAGCAGGTAAACATTATAATCACTGGTGTTAGGTTTGATTAAAATCCGAAAATTTGTTAGAGTGGAGCGGATTTTTTTAAAAAGTGTTGCAGTTCTTTATTATTCCGAATTTTTAGTTTATTTTTCGACTCTTTGATGCATCTAAAAATAATCTCTAGTAAATGTTTTAAAAAATCCCAAATACTTGAAAAGAAATCTATGATTTTACAGGATGCAGAACTTTAGTAAAATATATCGATAAATCAATAAAAAATTATCATACGGGGCTGTTATAAGAGTAAGTAAACTTTTAAAGCTGAGTCCACGTATGAAACTTTTTTGGTCCATCTTGAAATAGTTGTTAGGAGTTTAAACTTCAGCCTGTTAGAAACACATTACACAGGCTAAACTATTGAAAATATTGCAAAAAATATAAGCTAATATATATAAATTAATTTTCCGGGGGATTTTTCCCGTTTTCACGCCCTATTCGCACCTTCCCGAATAAAAAAAATTTTTTTTTATACATAGTTCCCTTTAAAATATCGAAAAACACATTATATAAGTAATATAATGCAAAATTAACAAAAGAAAAAAAAAGAAAAAATTTTAAAAATTGTCCACAGCCGGGATTCGAACTAGCTCCAGGCGTGAGTTACTAGCACGTGGTCTTATCCGTTGGACCACGCTTACACGGGGAGTGTGCGACTGCATGGTTTCAAAAGCACTCTCATGGTCAGCTAAACAATGGACTTTAGGCGTGCATTGCGCCCCCCCCCTAGATCACTTATAAATATTTCCTTTGGGAGAGGGGTTCAGCTCATAGAGCCCTAATTTTGGTCCGAGTTTGATAATTATAGCTTAATATAAATAGGAGTTATGCGGTCTTGAAATTTGACGTCATTAGGCGCAAATTTATTTTATTTTTTAATCCATGACACGTTCTTTAACGAAGAAAGATGATTATTTTTATACCATATAGAAACACATAACGCAGGCTAAACTATTGGAAATATTGCAAAAAATATAAGATAATATATATATATTAATTTTCCGGGAGAATTTTCCTGTTTTTATGCCCTATTCGCATCTTCCCGAATAAAAAAAAATTATTTTTTATATACAGTTCCCTCTAAAATATCGAAAAACACAATAAATAAATAATAAAATGCAAAATTACCAAAAGAAAATTTTTTTACAATTGTCTGCAGCCGGGCTTCGAACTGGCGCCGCCTCGCTCCAGGCTTGAGTTACTAGCACGTGGTCTTATTCGTTGAACCACGCTTACACGGGCAGCATGCGACTGCATGGTTTCAAAAGTACTCTCCCGGTAAGTTGAACAGTGTGCCCCCCACTAATTCACTTATAAATCTTTCCCTTGGCAGAGGGGTTCGGCACATGGAACCCTAATTTGGGACCGAGTTTGATAATTATAACTTAATATTAAAGGGAGTTACGCGGTCTTGAAATTTGAGCTGTCACGCGTCATTTTATTTCATTTTTTATGCCATTATGCGTTCTTCAACGAAGAAAGATGATTGCTTTTATATGCAGAAATGCATTACGCAGGCTAAACTAATAAAAAGTAATATATAATATAAGTTCATTTTCCGGGAGATTTTTCCTGTTTTTTACGCCCTATTATTCGCACTTTCCCGAATAGAAAAAAATTATTTAGTATATATAGTTCCCTCTAAAATATTGAAAAACACATTAATAAATAATATAATGAAAAAATTAACAAAGGAAATAAAATAATAATAAAAAAAATTAAAAAAATTGTTCACAACCGGGAATCGAACTCGCACCCCCTCGCTCCAGGCGTCAGCTACTAGCACATGGTCTTGACCGTTCGACCACGCTTACACGGGGAGCGTGCTCCTGCATGGCCTCAAAAGCACTCTCCCGGTCAGTTGAACAGTGAACTTTGGGGGTCCATTGCGCCCTCCTAATTCACTTATAAATCTTTCCTTTGGCAGAGGGGTTCGGCACACGGAATCCTAATTTGGGACCGAGTTTGATAATTATAACTTAATATTAAAGGGAGTTACGCGGTCTTGAAATTTGAGCCGTTACGCGCCATTTTATTTTATTTTTTATTCCATTATGCGTTCTTCAAAGAAAGATGATTGCTTTTATATATAGCAATATATTACGCAGGCTAAACTAATACAAAGTTATATATAATATAAGTTCATTTTCCGGGAGATTTTTCCTGTTTTTTACGCCCTATTATTCCCTCTTTCCCAAATTAAAAAAAAGTATCGAAAATATTGCAAAAAATATAAGCTATATATATGCTACGGCGAATGACCGAAATCGGTGGTTGTTGACTTTCACCGGTGAATGTCGACAAACACCAAATACGTCGGTGAAAGATCGAATATTTCATTACATTCTTGTAGATTCGGACCCTCATCGGTGTATGTCGACAATCACAGATATGCTCTGGTGGAGGTCGAAAAGACAGGAGCCGACAAAGAGGCGATTGGCTGTTTCTCGCCAAATCCGCCAAATCCTTTGTGCTGGTGGAGTCAGTCAGTCAGCTTTGTCAGTCTTATGCATATTCAAGTTTCGATGGTGAGAGCAAAGTTTTCTTATTTTTTTTCTTCTGATTTCCTGATTTATACAGAATGCATACTGCAGTGGATCGTGCCCGGATCGTACAGTGGATCGTGCCACTGCCAGGTATACATTTGCCTGGTATACCCTACACTGATGTTTTTTTAAGATTAAGTGCCACTGCCCGGTTTACATTTGCTCGGTATACCCTACACTGATGTTTTTTTAAGGTTAAATGCCACTGCCCGGTATACATTTGCCCTGTATACCCTACACTGATGCTTTTTTAAGGTCAAGTGCCATTGCCCGGTATACATTTGACCGGTATACCCTACACTGATGTTTTTTTAAGGTCAAGTGCCATTGCCCGGTATATATTTGCCCGATACTCCAAACACTGATGTTTCTTCTAATCTATCGTCAGCAAGTATTAAAATATAGAATAAAAATAAATATATCAAACAAATATAATAATATCAACGAATAAATTAATATAAAATTGGATATAACAAATATTTCGGACATTCACCAAAGCGACTATGTAATTGTTGACATTCACCATTGAGAGTCGACATTTTCCAGATTTCGGTCATTCACCGTAACATCGCGACTGAATTACGGAGAAAAAAATATATATCTCTGACATGTTCAACATTCACCATTAGTGCATGGTAAATGTCACATTCACCGGTGAAAGTCAGAAATAAGGGTATTTAGCAAATATTTCGGACATACACCAAGCGACTACGTGAATGTTGACATTCACCGGTGAATGTCGACATTCTCCAGATTTCGGTCATTCGCTGTAACATATATATAAATTAATTTTCCGGGCGAATTTTCCTGTTTTTACGTCCTATTCGCATCTTCCTGAATAAAAATTTTTTTTTATAAACAGTTCCCTCTAAAATATCTAAAAACACAATAAATAAATACTATAATGAAAAATTAACAAAAGAAATAAAATAATTTAAAAAAAATTATACACAGCCGGGATTTGAACTCGCGCCCCCTCGCTCCAGTCGTCAGCTACTAGCACGTGATCTTGCCCGTTCGACCACGCTTACACGGGGTGCGTGCTCCTGCATGGCTTCAAAAGCACTCTCCCGGTCAGTTGTACATTGGACTTTGGGGGCCCATTGCGCCCCCCCCAATTCGCTTATAAATATTTCCTTTGTCAGAAGGGTTCGGCACATGGAACGCTAATTTGGGACCGAGTTTGATAATTATAGCTTAATATTAAAGGGAGTTACGCGGTTTTAAAATTTGAGCCATTACGCGCCATTTTTTTTTATTTTATTCTATTATGCGTTCTTTAACGATGAAAGATGCTTGCTTTTATATATAGAAACACATTACGCAGGCTAAACTAACATAAAGTAATATATAATATAAGTTAATTTTCCGGGAGATTTTTCCTGTTTTTACACCCTTTTCCCACTTTCCCGAAAAAAAGAAAATTATTTTTTATATATAAATCCCTTTAAAATTTCGAAAAATATCGATATCGATAAATAAATAATATAATGCAATAAAAGAAGAAAAATTAAAAAAAATTGTCGACAGCCGAGATTCGACAGTCAGCTACTAGCACGCGGTCTTAACCGTTGGACTACGCTTACACTAGGAGCGTGCGACTGCATGGCTTCAAAAGCGCTCTCCCGGTCAGTTGAACAGTGGTCTTTGGGGGCCCATTGCGCCCAATGGTAATGGGCACAATGGGCTCCAATACATAAATAATGGGTAAAAACAGGAAAAATACAGGAAAATTGGTTTATTTACATTGTTTTATATTATTTATACAATATATTAGACAGTTTATCATGCGTAAAGTGTTCTATGTGAAAAATCGAGCATCTTTCTTTGTTAAAGAGCGCATTATGGAATAATAAAAAATAAATACAAAATAAAACAAAATGGAGGGGTGGGTTTCAAATTTCGAAGTCGTCTAACTCCTTTTAATATTAAGTTATAATTTTCAAAGTCGGACCCTAAGTAGGGGTCCATGGTCCAAAAACATGTTTTCCGGAGGAAATTTTTATTGTTGAATTAGGGGGGGGGGCAGGGGGCCCCCAAATGTCAATTGCCTAGCTTTCCCTGAGAGGGCTTTTGAAGCGAGACAGTGGTAGGCTTGCCATGTTCGGTCAGTCTGGTGGGTAAGGAAACGGACTAGTTGCTCACGCTATGAGCGAGGTGTCGCAGGTTCGATTCCCAGCTGCGTCGATTTTCCACAAAATTTTCTTTTTTTTTCTTTCGATTATTTTGCATTATATTATTTTTTTAATGTGCTTTTTTATATTTTAGAGTGTCCTACATATAGGAAATTTTTTTTTCTTCGGAAAATGGCGAATGGAATAATAAAATGGGTTCAGCTATAATTCTAAAAACAGGAAAAATTCAGGATCTTTGGTATTAAGCTATAATTTTCAAACTCGGACCCAAGGTAAGCCCCCATGCTCCAACCATAGCTGCTGAAGGAAATATTTGTAGGTGAATTAGGGGGGGCCCAGTGGGCCCCCGAATTTATAATGCACAGCCGAAAGCGAGAGGCGTGACGTGAAACAGTGGCCTGTTATGTAGAGCGTTGGACTGTCAACTCGTGGCTGGTCAACTCGTCCTGCGTTTGAATCCCAGGGGCAGAAATTTTTCAAAATTTTTCTTTTTTTTTTATTTTGCATTATGTAATTTTTTAAATGTGTTTTTCGGTATTCTGTAGGGTCCTGAATGTAAAAAATAATTTTTTATTATTGGGAAAATGGGAAAAAACAGGAAAATTAAAGGAAAATCAGTTTATTTGCTGTTTTTCGTCTCCTTTTGCAACACTTTAGGTAGTCTAGCATGGGTGAGGTGTTCTTTGTGTAAAATCGAGCATCTTTCTTTGTTAAAGAACGCTTTTCTAACTCGGACCCAAGGTAGGCCCCCATGGTCCAACCATGGCTGCCGAAGGAAATTTTTTTAGAGGGCTTTTGAAGGGAAGTTGTTGCAGGCCTGACGGGAAACAGTGGCCTGTTTGGTAGAGCGTTGGACTGTCAAGTCGTGGCTGGAGTCAGAGGTCCTGCGTTGGAATCCCAGGGGCGGGCAATTTTTCAAAATTTTTCCTTTTTTTTATTTCATCTATTTTGCATTATGTTATTTTTTAAATGTGTTTTTCGGTATTCTGCAGGGTCCTGAATGTAAGAAATAATTTTTTTCATTGGGAATATGGGAAAAAACTGGAAAAATCCAGGAAAATCAGTTTATTTGCTGTTTTTCGTCTTCTTTTGCAACATTTTAGGTAGTCTAGCACGCGTAAGGTGTACTGTGTGTAAAGTCGAGCATCCTTCTTCGTTAAAGAACGCATAATGGAATAATAATAATAAAAAAAAAAAAAAAACGAAATTGTCAGCAATTGACTATTGATTGTGATGAATCATTCAATTGAGGCTGACAGCACGTGCAGGTGAGGTGTGTAGCATCCAACTTACAGAATGGAAGGTGGGTAACGAGATATAAAAGATGGGTAGTAATTGACAGTCCGATGGATATCTGAAGGAAAGATTAAGGGCCTGAGGTTATAAAGTGGAGGCTTTAGACTATAGTTGCTACTGAGATCCCAAAGTACCACAGGCTTGGAAGGCCGTTTCTTCGCTCTGGACTGGAGGTCGATGGATTGGTTCAGGAACACAGCATGCTCGATGTCTGTTTTGAAATGAAGAGGCATAAATTTCATGCTTTATGAAAAAGTCTGCTCTTCATATGAAATACCAGGTGATAATAATAATTGGATAGTCTGTTTGTAAAATCTAGGTGTATTGCATTTACAGTGTTTCAATTTTAGAAGTATTAAGTTTTAGGTTATTAAGTAACAGTTAGATGATTTGGCATGTCCATTACAGGCATTACATATTTTCTAGATTTTAAATTTCTTTAATTTCGTAAATTTATTTATTTTGATCTATTTTTACTCCTATTATAACTAAACTAAATCAGTAATTTAATTTTTAACCCATTTCATAAAAAAGCGAATATAAATACTCTTATTCGTTTCTTAACAATCAATGTACCGACAAACTTTTTATTCAATAACAATACAAGGAATAATTAATTCAGTATAAATATCAAAAATTATATCTATTATATATAAAATAAATATCAAAATCTATTTTTAACTGTATTCTCTTGAAACTACTTAATTCTTTTATCACAAAAATGCTTTGGTTACAGGTTTATATTAAATTCTAACAGTCTTTTCAATGTTTACTTTAGCCAGATTATTTAAAATTTAATGTTAATAACGATTAATTTTTCACTTAAAAATCTTAATGCATTAAATTATTCATTTTCTCAACATCTTTAAAAAATTGTCCAAGATTTTGTAATGACTTTACACAATGGTGCATGTCAAGGATTTAAGTGTAGCTCTTCTTATTGAGTCAAAGTTTTTAATTTCTTTTTCCTGTGCCGATATTACTTATGTGAAAATATTTTTACCCAAAAGAATAATGAAAGATATAATGGTAGAAAAAAGGTCCCAAATGAACCGGGTCCGGGTGAAAACTTTAAAACAACGTAACTCCCTTTAATTTAAAGCTATAATGTTCATACTCGGACGGAAAGTCGGGCTGCATGGGATCCACCCGTGCTAAAGGAAATTTTTATAGAGCATTTAGGGGACCCACACAAAACTTTTATTTGGTCTGACCGGGCGAGGTTCTTTAAGGTAAATATCCGCATGAACACCGTGTATTGCGCTGCCGAGTTGGTAAAGCGCTGCGTTTGTAATTTTCGCAAATAGCGGATTCGGATCCCGGCGGTGGTCAATTAAAGTATTTTTTTATTTTTTGTTGTTGTTTATTTTACATTATATTATTTTTTTAATGTGTTTTTTTGATATTTTAAAGGGTCCTATATATAAAAAATATTTTTTTTCCTTCGGGAAATAGCGAATAGTGCGTATAAAAGAAAAAAAAAACGGGATAATTTATTTATTTTATTTTGTTTTAACTTCTTTTTCAATACTTTCTGTATTGGAGCGTGAATGAAATGCGTTCTACATATAAAAACAAGTATCAACAGTACAATTTTCAACATTAGGAACTCCTTTAATGGAAAATGGGTTACAAAGAGAAAGAAGAGGAGTCATGCATAAAATTAAAATTAAGAAAACGAGAAATTCGACTATCGAAAAAGATATTCATAGAGAGAAAGCTTAAATTTAAGAGTGTCTTTAATGTTAAAAAAATTAAAGGATGTTTAACTGAAAGAAATTGGATACGCTTATGGATTTAATTTAAAATAAAGGTTAAGAAAAAAAATGTAAAAAGAAATCCCTCGATACGGACAGCATCTCGGATAAAAGAAGTGACCAGCCAGAAGGCACGAGAAGGAATGTGCTTTTAGTATCTTAAAAAAAAACTGTTAACTGGTGTAGGACCAGAAGTGAATAGCCAATTAAATTTAAAGAGTAGGAGAGTTTGAAAAATAAAAGGAAAGTTAAGGATAATATTAGTTAAAATAAACAAAAAAAAAAAAAAAATAAATAAATAAATAAAAAATTTAAAAGTTGACCATCGCCGGAATTCGAACCCGTCCACCCCGCTCTACCAAAGTTATTAGCGCAGTGGCCTGCCAACTAGGCCACCTTCTACACGGCGTTCCAACTGATATTTATCTTAAAGAACCCTCTCCCAGTCAGACCTATATAAAGGTTTTTGGCCCACTGTGGGCTCCCTAAATGTTCTAGAAAAATTTCCTTTGGCACGTGTGTTCGGCCCAGGGAGTCCTACTTTCGACCCGAGTTTGAATTTATAGCTTAATATAAAATGGTGTTGCGGTTTTTTAAAGTTTTCGCCCAGACCCGGTTCATTTGGGACACTTTTTCTACCATTATCTGCATTATTCGCATCGTTAACAAAGAAAGACACTTGTTTTTATACGTAGAACGCATTTTATTCACGCTCCAATATCGAAAGTATTGAAAAAGAAATATATAAAAGAACTAAATAAATTGTCTGCAATTTTTCTTTTTTTGCCCATTATTATCTATTTCCCGAAGGAAATTTTTTTTATATATATAAAACCCTTTAAATGTTAAAATATTTTTTAAAAGGCAAGCGAAGCTTAAGTGTTCCTTCACTGGTTAGCTTACCCTATATAAAAAATGTTTTTTTTCTTCGGAAAATAGCGTATAAAGGGTAAAAAAACTAAAAATAATATAATTTATTAATTAATTTATTTATTTAATTTTATACTATTTTTTTAAACTTCTTTTTTAATATTTTCGTTTATTTACCGTGAATAAGGTGTTCTATATATAAAAACAGTATTTTCATTCACAAAAGAGGTTTTTGTACTTTATAAAATGCTCAACAACTTTTCATACTAGGAAAAACTCTCTTCATGTAGCAAGAAGGTATATTAAAAGGAAATGTTCATAAAAAAATATGTAGAAATGAGTGAGATGTGTATAAAAAAAGAAAATTTTTCACTGAAAATTTGTTTTAATAAACCCTCTGCTGTTTAGACTAGGGAAACCTTGTTAAGAGTAGTGATGGCTCAGGGGATAAGGAGTTCGCATTTCCGTGAAGTGGACTGGGTTGAAATCCCTGTGATGGCTGGTAGATACGAATTCAGCATACGGCTTGCACCAAATGTAGTGCGGACGTTAAATATTCTCAGTGGTAGACGGGTCTGGGCATAGAGTTCCTAGGCTTATCGTGGGAGGTTTTCGCATTTTTCCTCTCCATGTAACACAAACGCGTATTAGTTCTATCTAAAAGTCTTCCGCGAAGGCAAATTTCTCCCAAAACTTGATCCAAGAGCTCCCTTGTTTTCTGAATTGAGTTCAAAACTACAAGACTACAGAGTTGAACATTGTAGTTGTAAACACAAAAAATTGGGTCGGCTGTTCAACGACGGTTATAAAATAAAAAAAATGTATATTTGTATATTATAAACGGTTATGAACAGCTGACCCAATTATGAGTTAACAGCAATCAATGTTCGATTCCGTAGCCTTGTAATTTTGATCCCAACCTTGGACACAAGGAAACTCCTGGATCATGCAATGGGAGAAACTAGCCATCGTGGAGGATTTTTTGATGGAACTAACTCACATTTGAGCTACCTGAACATGAAGATTTGATATGGTTAGCACTTCGGCTAGGGGATTATAACCCATGCTCCGTCAACCACTGAGGATATATTACGTCAGCACTATGGTCACTGTGTGGTGACTGCGGAAATTGTATCCACCAGCTATCGCTGAAATTCGAACCCGGGTTAACTCATTAAGAGGCAAGCGCTCTATTCCCTGAGCCACCAATAACTGGTGTATTGTATGTAATAAATCCTTTAAATGGAAATCTGATTTAAATAGTTTTTCTCCTGCTCATACTCAAGTTTAGCCAATCTTTAGATAACACCCGCTAACATTGAAATATCAAAATATTAAAAAAAACTCCATTAACGAGAAAGAGTTTTTTGTGATTCTGATGAAGCAGGTAGTAAATTAAAAAGCTAGAACTAAAGGAAATACTTTGAACATGTTATATTTTATTCAATAACAAGGTTATTCAATAACAAAAAATTGGGAAAAACACTTCGCAAAATTTCGAAAATCGTGACCTACATAAAATCATCCCTTTTAATAAATTCATTACGTTTTCAACTACAGTCGGCAAAAAAAAAAAAAAGATATCACCCTGAATAACTTTCGTTCTAATGCTCGGATTTTCACGAACTAAGTGTCAATCTCAATGGTTCCTGGGGGTGACCTCAAATATGCTAATTAATTAGTGCTAACTATTAATTAAGTTACGAAATCAGACACAAAAACGTACTTTCTCTGAATAAACATATATTTTTTTTTTACATATTTGGAATCCAGATACTTGATACCTGAACTGCTAGACAAAATTTTGAAAAAAATGGGTGGTAAATTGGGTTGCAATAAAGGTTTATATATTTGGCGATAGTCCAGAAAACCGCCAAAAAAAGTCGCCAGTGCAAATGAATATTTTAAGATAACCCATTGACTAATTTAAAAGAGGAATGCTTCATTTTACTAGGTTGCTAGGCAACCAAACTCTGTAAAAAAAATTTTAATAATGTTCTGTGATTGCTCGGAGAGGTTTAATTAATTGTTAACAGAAAATATCTCGAAGTTTCTAGGCAATCGAAAATTTTTAAGCTGATTTCTGTCCAAAAAGCAACAAAAAAAATTATTTTAATCTTCTTTGAAAAGAAAATTTGAATCGATTTATAAATTATTTATGGTTTTCTAAGTTTTTAGAATTTAAATACATGAACTTTTTATCTGATATTATTTAGATTATGTTGTTTTCGCTATATTTATTCGAGGATTTCATACTAAAATCAAATTAACATAACTTATAGCTACATGCAAAATTTTAGGGTTAATAATTTTTACAGCTTTAATCGAGTCTTCTAGGCAAGAAAGTTTGAAGAAAAAAAAAAGTAAATCTTGAAAAATAAAATATAGATTGTATAGTAATTCAAAAGGTTTTCTATAATTTACGATATTTCTTTTTTCTATAACTCAAGGAATTACTGAATGTTTAGTGGCATTTTAAAAACATTGAAATATGTTATGTTTAATAATAAGATATTGAAATAATATGTTGCAGATTGTATGATTCATTGTTTAAAAAATCGCTTCATTCTGCTAGATATTTAGGTTACATGATTTTCTTTGGATAAAGATGATTAGCAAATAGTGTCCTCATGTTTCGATACATTCTGAAACTTACGTTCGGAAATTCACCATAAAATGTCCCACAACATATTCTTCAATTACGATAAGCTACATTTACCACCAAATACTGCTACTATGATTATTTTTGTTTTCTTATATATATCTGATATTCTCTTTTTAAAAAGAGCTCGTAAGATCCTTAAGATACTTAAATGGGAGCACAAAAATTTAAAAGATAAAATATTTAATTTCATTAACTCAAAATATCTGGTCTCAATTTTTAAGTTAAATATAACTTTTACAATATTGATGCTCTTACGTTTTTAAAGACCACATGAATCCTATTAAAATATTAAAATGCATATGTTTACTTAAAATGCATATGCAATTGACGATAAAAACTCAACTGACTTCAAGACATATGAAGAGGGAAGTAAATGTCGGCATGTTTCGAGCGTTAAAATATAATCGCCCATTCTCAAGACTTGTCAGGCTTGAATAACTTGTGACTTTTATTATTGGACGCTCAAAACATGTCTATTTTTATTTCATCTATTATTTTTTTAATCAATGAAGTTTTTATATTTTCGATTCAGTTTCCTGGGATTATCCATTTAGTTACACAACATATTAAATTATTTCACTCGATATTAAAATAAGTTTTACATAAGTTATAGGCACAGGTTCTTACATTGAAAAAAATAATAATTCCCTACTGACTCTAAAATTGGCACGGCTTCGGAATCTTCTTACATATTTCAATTTTTAGTATTTTCTGCTTAACAAAATAAGGCATTTTCCTGATAACAAATTATACTACAATAATATCTTGGGAATCGCGCTAAAGTAAAAAATTAAACAAAATAGTTTAGTATATTATCAGTAAAAAAAATCTACTTGGTATCATAAAGAAAGAGTAAAAGATATAATGAAATAATTAGTGAATCACACGTGGTCAGATAATCAAAAATTTAATTTCACAACTAAGATGTTAGGACGACAATTAAGATACTGAAATATTTTAAGACGCTTAAAAATTTTGGCTATGTATTCGACAGCTTTGTATGTTCGGTATCTTTATAGTCTTTGTAGTGGCTTATAAAACATCAACACTATTTTAGATAATCTATGTTGAAGTCACAAGAAACAAAAACAAAAAAAACAAAGAAAAAAAAAGACAATCAATAATTTATGTTCCTTTTCTCGAAAAAAAAAAATAGTATGCTTAGCATATAATCAGCCGTTTTGCATTAAATAGTTTTAAACAGCGGAATGTTTTTAATTTCTTAACAAGGTTTTATTCTTAGCTAGCAGACAATATTTCTTTTAAAAAAACTTGACTATAGCTTAAAAAGGAACTTTACTTTAAAGAAAAACCAAATTAAAGATCTAAAAAAAATTTATTAGTATATTAAGGAAGAAATAATAAACGTAGTAGGGTAAAGAATAAGATTTTTAAAAATGTTAAAATTTAATTAAATAGTTGGTACAATAGCTCTGCGAAACACTTCCAAAAATTTCTTTTAAGTTTAAGACGATATAGGGTAAACCAACCAGTGAAGGAACACACCCCAGTGGAGGAACATTTCATAGATATTTTTTAAAAATAAGATTTTAAACGTTTTAATTTAGATTGATTGGTAACAGTAGATTACTGCCTAACAATAGGAAGTCATCTAACAATGCATTGAGTTACCTGGTCTTAGAGTCTTCTCTGGAAAAAGTTTTGAATTTGTTAGTATCTGTTCAACGCCTTGTTTCTTTTATTATTTATACAAAATTATAAGGTCAGTTTTGTAGTTATCCGTTTAAAGTACAATTAATTGCATATAATAATGCTTTTTTTTTTCTCGTTGTGAAAAAGAGAATTCACAATATGGTTATTGGAGTCATGTTTTATTTATTTTAGGCATCATAACATAAGCAAGTACTGAGATTAGGGGGTGTTTATTAACTGGATTACCAAACGATGAAAACCCAATGAATAAACAAGTGTTCCTTTACTGAGATTTTTTCAAGTTAATGAAAATAAAAGAAAATTTTTAATTTTCTTGCACCTTTAGTCATATTATACATCAAAATTATGTTCAAAATACAAAAACTTCTAACCAGTGAAGGAACAGTCATGTTCCTTCACTGGGAATAGATTTCCCAGTGAATGAACAGTATGTGTGAAATAATTAGTAGTTCTGCGATATGGAGGATACCTGAAATTCATTTAAATGTTGTATGAATAGTTCCTATAACAATTTCATTTCAAAATGCAAATTTAATTGCTAAATTTATTTAAAGAATTATAATAATAATTTATTTATTATTTATCTTTATAAATGTAGTGATTAGTTATTACATCATACCTTAGACACCTTAATAAACTATGTTTACTGACTAAATATAACAACTAAATATAATAATAAAAGCTTGAATAGAAAATTTCTTTGCAGACTTTTATGCCAATAATTAGTTAAATAATTATCTTATTGCGGTCTTTAGCGCCCTGACGGGAACTGGTTTGAAAAATCCATCTAAAGACAATCATCCAGGTGAAAAATGGGTGAAGTTTTTTTAAGGCGACATCCACCGATAAATCATTGCAATGCGAAGATAATTTCAAAACGCAAAACTTCCCTTAGAGAATAATATTCGAAATACTGGTTTTAAGAACTTTAGAAGAATCTTTAGGAAGGAAGTAGCCCTGGCGTCCTTTTAGAAAGTGATTGCATTTACAATGCAAACGAAACAAGAGTTGAATACTGCCCTGAAATGGGAAAAATCTTCGGCCCTAAAAATTATAAGGATTTATATTCTAAAGTACCTAGGAAAGAAAAAGTACCTCCATTGGTAGTTTTTCCTTACTGAAGAATTCTTTGAGATATTACAGAATCAGTCCCTGCTATATATTTCATTGGAAAAAGCGATTCGTGAAATGAAACAATGACCGCAGCAACATTTTACAAATATATTGCAAATGTTTCTACCCATGGCTAATTAAGAATGCTATCAAATTCCCTATTTTGCTTCTTCTGGATAGGTATAAATCTCATATCAATTTGAAACTGAGCAAGTTTTGTTCATCAAAACAAATTTTCTGGTTTAGTTTTCTACCTAATTCATGGAAATCTCCCGTTAGATCTTGAAAACAAAAGAATTGTAAAACAATATGTCGAGAAAATTTTACATCCATTTTTAAACAAGATTTTGAGTCATCAACTGATGGAGTTAAAATGCTTTTATGAAATGCGATATTTTCCCATTCGATGTAGAAAACGCTGCCTTTAACAAATACATGCAAAACAGACACCAATAGTTAATGAGAAAGACTGCTTATCAACAAAACACATACTTCGAGAGTAACGATGCACTATTTCTTCAGAAGCTTGAGAAGGAAATTTCACAAGTTATATTGTAAATTTTTTAAGGAACATTGACAGACGAGTTTAATCTCCCAAATATCCAATAGCTTGTACTTTTCTCTATATGGAAGAATTTTTTTCAAAAAGAACATTTGGTTAAGTCACATTTTGGCACTGAAGCTGATACAACTAACATGATAATGAAAGTCTTGAAAACTGACTTTGAGATAAGTCCTCTTGAGGCATTGTTAGTTGAAAAAACAATTGGTTCCATAAGTACTGCTTAAGATCCACTAGATATAAGTCAATGAGAGATGGATTTTACTCAAACTTCGAAACTCCTTTTTCTTATTTATTATCCAGTGAGGAATTCCAGCAATGGTACTGGAAAATCAAAAGAAATTTCGAAGATATATTTACATTGGCCAAAAATTTGGAAAAAAGAGGAAGGTTAAATCAAAAGAAAAAGAAATAAATTACTTTTTTGCATTAACTTCAGAAAAAGAACGAAAATTTAAAGAGATTGAAAGAGCTGAAAAAAATTGTTAAAGCAGAAAGTATGTCGAAGAGAAAAAAAATACCTAAAAAGATTTTTTAAAAAAAGCTTAAAAAAATATGGGGGAAAGAGTAAACAAAAAAGTGATCCAATTATAATAATAATAAAAACATCATCGGATTACACAATGATAAACATTCATAATTTAGAAAGTACTATATACTGCGAGAAAAAAAATGAAAAGCATTTTTTTAAATTATGTATTCAAACATATTTTACTTTCCATTCCCTGACTGAACACTTTCTACGTTAACTGTGGTTATATGTTGTAATTCCAAGAAAAATCATGTTTTTAGACATTTGTGTGGCCTATGGATTCCTAACGAGCATCAAACCTTCTCAAAATTAAGTGTTCATTCACTGGAAAATTTAGTGTTTATTCACTGGTAAGAACTGTTCCTTCACTTGGTTACCTTACTACTTATTATTTAAACCACCAAAAGCTGAAAACAATATTATCTAAGTTATCTAAAAAAAAATTACATAATTTGAATTTAATAACAAATATGTCGACACCGTCATTTAGCTAAAATTACAAATTTTGAAATTTTTATGATTTTTTTTAAAAGGCAAGCTAAGCTTAAGTGTTCCTTCACTGGTTAGTTTACCCTTTAAGATGTTGAGAAATTTGCGATGTAGTGAGAGATGCTTAAAAATGTTGACTACGTATTTTTATTAATATTTATAAAATATATATTCAAGAAATTGATAAATATTTTATTCCAAATATATTCATACGCATGTACATTATTGAAATTGTATCAGTTCTTGAGAAAAAAACTAAAAAATAATCACATTAAATAAGCACAATCTGTTGTATAATCATATTCTGTCAGAAGCATGCTTTTATAAAACTCGACATTCGGTGAATAAAATGTTTTTTAATCAATAAAATGTTTTATTCAAATTTCTTTACTAAATTGCAAATTGATTTTTAGACGACTAAAAAAGAAACACCATATTTTATAGTTTAAAAAAATAAAAATAAAAAGATTAGCAAACGATTATTAGCGAAAAAAATATGAATGAAATTTTACGCTTCCCGCGTTAAATCAGGTTTCTCGTCAGTTTATCACATTTTAATATTAATCGCTCTATTTAATCATTTCTTCATTGTCGCCAAATTATTTTTTTTTAAATAATTAATTTTAATTTTTCTCATCTTCTAATAGATAAAAACAGTTGAAACTTTAGATTTTTCAATTGAAAAATATGTAGATTAATATGGTATAAAAATATCTATACCTTATAATTCAACATTTTTTCATCCTCAATTTAATTAAATAATAAAAAATAATAAATAATTATTAAAAATTATTTTTCTCATGAAATTATCTTTGGGTAAATGAGTTTTATCAGTGGGTGTAATTTTTTTTTGAATTGCTTCATTAGTTTTTAAAATATGACTGAAAACGCAATAAGCGATATTAACATTAAGGGGTCCAAACTTTGAATTGCTCTCCTGACCAAACTATGGGGACCACATTTCCCAGATTGCGGCTACCCCCTATATTTTGAAGGTTAAGAATCCAAATATGTAAAAAAAAAATATGTTTATTCAAAGAAAGTACGTTTTTGTGTCTGATTTCGTAACTTAGTTAATAGTTCGCACTAATTAATTAGCATATTTGAGGTCACCCCCAAGAACCATTGAGATTGACACTTAGTTCGTGAAAATCCGATCATTAGAACGAAAGTTATTCAGGGTGATATCTTTTTTTTTTGCGGACTGTACACGATTTAAATGTGTAGTAAAATATTTCGTTCTCGTATCTAGTTCTGATTTATATTAGTATTTTTTAAAATGGTAAAGTATTTCGCAACTTATTTTAATACACTTCAAGAAAAACAAGATGTTAAAAAATTCTATGTGGCATTTTAGTTCCCACTTTTTGAATTGACGAATTTTGAATTGGCGACTTTAGTTCGGCAAATTCCAAAAGGCAGGCAGAAATAATATTAGATTATAGCAACCATAGAAAACCAAATCAGTATTCTCTCTCGTCTAGTGGAGTGAATGTTAATTTAAAAAAAAATCGTAATTTTATTGTTTGTTGCAAGAATTTGTATTTCATTTTCGATAGGACTTGCAATCTATAATGTAAGTTTCCATTTTTGTTGATACATTTATTAAAGATGCTTATGTACGTATATAAATATATATTTCTATTCGTTTTTTTTTTTTTTTTCATTTATTTTAATATGAATGCTTTTTATCAATAGTTTTGTTTTCAGTTTCTTTCGATAACAATGAATTTCGTTTTTTTAAATTTATGTTAAATCATTGGAAATTAAATTACAATAGAAATGTATTATATTATATACAGGAATATGTATTAAATAGTTTACAAATATTGAATGTTTTAAAGTTATTTTAGGAAGGTTAGATGTTTAAACATACATGTTTAAATTTGTTTAATTGTGTTATTATCTACTATTAACTCAGAGAATTAGAATGATTCACGGTTTTATGATTTATCTGTATCACTCCTGTTTAAAATTATATAAATTGCTAATTGCAATTAAATAGTTACATAAGTAATTTCTATCAGATTTTTAATTACTTAAGAAATTTATCCAGCAATTTGTTTCGTATATACATTGCGTATTCGAGTGATATTAAAATCAAATATCGCGATTTGTATTTACAATATTTAAAATCCACAAATCTTGATTTGCATTCACGTGATTTAAAAATAACAATTCTAAACAAATTCTTCTTGCTGAAATTGAATTATCATCTTAAAGTTAAGAAAATATTTAGCATTTTCACATTTAAAACATTTTTGTTTTATAACATTTTGGATTTATAACTTAGCTGGTTCCGGGTACCCAGAAGGGTATTAAAACATTTATGCAAAACGTTTAAAAATCGTAAAATTTTCTGCAGAAAAAATATTTTAGAAAATATAGTTCTAAAGATGTTTATTACGCGAATTTATAAACAAAAACATGTTTTTATTTTTAGATTCTTTTAAACTAAATTTCAAAGAAAATTTCGAAGAGAAATCTGAGATGATTGTTCGCGGATGTAAAGTACTTAACATAAAACTTTTGCTATAAAGTGGGGACATGGGACTTTATAACCAATTAATATTTCATTTGACTTACTTAAATTTTCAATAGTATTTACTAACGTAGCTTTTATATAACGTAATCTTTTAAAAATACAATAATTTGATGAATAATTGATGTATAAATTGAAACTTCCTGACTACTATAAACGTAGTTTACGTGCAATGCAATCTACCTTAGCACAATCTGTTACAGTTTTCGACACTTGATTAAAAATTTTTCTATAATAATGAATGTTGAACAGAAGATTCATAGAGAGGTTTCGCGGTGTTTAATGTTAAAATACTATTTCCGTATTCTTGTAATTTTGATCCGCAAAACATAAAGTACTTCAAACATCAAGTGGCAAACAAATGCGGCAATTCATTCATAGGGTGAAAAAGGAAACAACGAATCCCTTCTAGGGTTAGCCATGCAATAAGGGAACTTTTACCAGGCTGTCTGGAAATTAAATTTAATTAGAAAAGGAGAAACGAACACACTTTTCATTGAAAATTTTGTTTAAATTTACCGATGATCAATTTTATTCATACAGGCATCTTTTCAATATAAACGTAAATCAATTTATTCTGCAAACTGTAATAAAGTTTTTCTAAATTAGTATATATATTTTTTTTTTTGTTGCAACATAATGTAATAAGGAAAAGATTTTTTTTTTGTTTTCAAAACAGAAAGAAAAACCAAAAAATGTATTTACCAAATTTTGTTAAAACAGTTGGCTTGGTTTTAACATGTTATTTTATTTACTAGGAAATCTTCAATGATGTTTGAATTAGCAACAGCATTAGAATAATTTCATTTGTAAGATGATATCTGTTTTGTTTGGGACTGTTGACTTTTGTACTTCTATAAGATGTTAAGAAAACAAACCTATATAATGAAAATATATAATAAAATTAACCACTGGCTTAGCGTGGGGGGCAATATTTTGCCAAAATACAAATTTTTGCGCAATTGATTGCTTAGTTAAAAGAACTTTTTTAATAGGGGGAAAAATTAAAATTATTACATCCCCTATTGTATATTTTTTTTATTTTTCTTTTCCCGCTTATTTTCCTTTTGAACTTAGTTTGGCTAATTCTAATAGGTTCATCAAAGATAAAAGGTCACTTTTAAAATGCGAAAGAGATTTTAAATTATAGATTAATAATCATCATCTTCCTAAATAATCGTCTGCTTTAAGAAGCTATTTAGGATTTTTTGTTCCATATTGTGGGTGCTAGTAAAAGCAGCCGTTTGAAAAAGCAGGTGAAGTAAATATAGGCCTATTTTTTTTAAAAAGGGTAAAAGAAGTTGTTGATTACTAATTAAGAATTCGGTGATGCATCCATTTTCTGGAATGTACTCTTCCATAAGTTTGATCTTTCAAAACAAGATTGTTTGTTTCATTTAAAATTTTAATTTTAATCTATTAAAATCCTTCCCTTATCCTTTTAAAAATTTTATCTTTTTTTCCCCTCCATCCTCAAGGAGCATTTCCTTGTTAGAAATCGTATTTAAAGATATACCATGCATTTTATACTATCTATTTCAACAAGATTTTCGATATTTTTTCAACAAGAGGTACGCTGAAAAAACATGTTAATGCTTAACATTTAAGAATAATCTTAAGTATTTAAGAAATAGCTAAGGACTTATGTGGGCAATAATTAAAAAAAATTCTCCCGTGGGTCTTAACATACTCTGATGCGTATTCATTAGAACGAGCATGCAGTGAAACAATGGAAAATTCAATATGGACGTTTTAGTCCTTAAAAATCAAAATGTCTTTTTCATGTGCTTTGAGAAAAAGTAAAAATATTTATTCTCCCTGTAGATTTAGGAGAAACTATTGTGAACATATTTTATAGATTACTGCTAAAACCCATATTTTGAGGATCGAAAGTTCGAATACATAGCAAAAAATACATTTATATTTAGAAAAAGTAAGTTATCGTGGCGGGTTTCATTACTATAAATATTACTTGCACGAATTAATTAGCATATTTAAGATTACGCCTTCAAATCGTATTAGGTGACTTCTAGTACGTGAAAATCCGATCATTAGATCAAAAGTATTCAGGGTGTTCACTTTTTATTTCGCCCTCTATACATTTTTTCATAACATTTTCCACATTTTTGGAACTAATCGATGCGTGCAATTAACTTCCCATACATTGTGTATCTGTGTTTCTTAATGAACAAAACTTATTTTTTTCTTTCGGAGATATTGAAAAAGTTTGGTCAATAATTGGAAAAGGAGCCTTGTTTCTAAACCCACTCTCATGCTGCCTTACAACGACAACTTAGAATTGGCAAAAGTTCGCATTTCGGAAATGCTGACTGAAGGGAATGCTAGTTTTATAAAAGTTTTTTTTTATCCTTTTCTCCTAAAGTTGTAAAAACAAATTATGTCTAGAACCAAATCAAAAATGTTTTGTCTATTATTTTACTGTTATTTTTCAGTTTTCTTAAGTTAAAAATGATTTTTTTTCTGAATAGCAGGCAGGTGGAATATCCCAGATCATGTTGCAATATCTAACAAACTTTTCTTTGAAAATACTATTCTATTTGCAAAGACTTTTTGATATCATTCTGTTCTGAAACCTGAGAAAAACACGAACTATGTTAAGTAATGAAGAAAACATTTGAATATGTATTTAATAGAAAGAAAAAATTTACTTTAATTGCGTAACCAGGGCAAAAGAGAAGGTCAAGTTTATTCATAGCCTCCGAGAGTCAAGGCCTCTCAGTAGATTTGTGACGTCATCCTCTGAGAACCATAAAATAACGTGGTACTCAGATTTGTGCTAAGAGAAAAGTATAATAAATAGTTCAAACTTTTCAACGACTTAATATATTTTTGCTTTAGCTTATTTAATAGCAGTTAAAAAAAATTTTAAGTGGTGAATTTTTAGCTCTTTAATAAAATAAATTAATGTTATTTATAAAGTTGTAACTCAATAAAATGAACATGAAGGACGGCTTGATGCTTTTCAATAGAAATGAATGAATAGAAATAAAGAAATTAATTTTAATGAGAAATTTTTTTTTTTACTTTTAATTTTTAAATCTTGATTCATTATAACTATTTTAATATCAAAAGAATAAACCTTATTTAAGTGTATACTTTATTATTTTCTGATATGTAATTAAATATTAGATTTTATCATATATCTTTGTTATTTTTTAAAATATACACACTCGTAAATAACGGCAGATTTTTAGAGTGGTTAGCTTTGTGGAAAAAATTACAATGTCAATATATATATATATATATATATATATATATATATATATGTAATAACAGAGTTTCATCTCTGTTATCAGTGGTGTATTTAGCTTTAATAATGCAGTCGTAAGCCATGTTACACTCAAAAAATCTTTATTAATGGTAGTAGGCTGGTATCGATAACACTTCACATCCACACTCCGCAAGGGAGGGGGTGGACAAGACTTTGGACAATTCCGGAACAACTTTTCAGGATCACAACATGATGGAAAAAGCCATGCGAAAAGCATTGCTCTCGCTTTTATACTAACACATTTTGTTGTAAAAAGGCACTGTCTCTGACATTCTTGTATCCTTACGCATTAAGGAAAATCATTTCATGCTTCCTTATATGGAAGTGAAAGGGGGAGAGATTCTAAAAATAACTCAATCGTATGTTTATTAGCCTTGACTTCCCAAAATAGAATCTCTCTACGCTTATTCTTTAACAAAGACATTTTATTAAAACGAAAGATATTTAATTCTTTTATTAATACAAAAGTATTATAATTTTTGTATTACATATATATATATATATATATAGAGAGAGAGAGGTGATTCTCACGAAATATGACAATTCATTGTCCCTTGCTCCAAGATCTAATACTATAATACTAAAAGAACTCTTTTGTAAAAAAATTAATAAATAGCATTGCTGTTAGCATTTTAAAATAATTTTGCACTAGCATTGACTGTTTTGTATACTTAAAAATTGTATTTGAATATCAAAATGTCATTTTCCTGGCATGTCCCAAACAATATTCCCAATAATAACTAGCTTCAAAACTTCCCATACATTTTTCAAAATCTAATTTTTTTTATCTCAACCTATGTAAGCATTTATAGAATATACGGAGAGGGTATTATTTACTAAAACTTCGTTTAAAATAATTTTTTCTGTTAATAACTTGTTTGTCCCATGAAAATCTGTCATTTTCTTGGCTACTTTTATTTAGTGATAGTAATACCAAAATAGGTAGAGCCAGCAATCAATATCTTATGTTAATAGATTGATTAGATACCCTCCTATCTGAACATGTCTTGTTGCATGAATAAAGAACGGATTTTCCGGCTCAAAATCTATATCAAAAATTTTTTCAAGGTGAGTAGGTTTTTATGATATCATTTTCCTGGTTTCTTGAAATCATTAATAACATAAACTGCAGAATATAAACGTCTTAGGCCAAAATATTAAATTAAAGTTATATGCTTTTAAATGGCGAATTTGTCATTATCCTGGCTTATGAATGCCAGGACATTGAAGTGTTACCAGAAATTCTTTTTAACTGCTAATACTGTAAAGAGGGAAAGCAAATATTAACCTAATACCAAGTTTATGTATGATTGTAATATGCTTGGATGTAATCAAAGTTATTTATTTAATGATTGATTATTATACGCAATTTTATTCTGTACATATCAGCAACAAAAATTTTTTTGACTCCAAAAAAAGATTTAACTTTTTGAATTGCTAATTGATGAATTCTTTCAAAGATGACAACTAGACAGATGTTGAGCTCTTAAAATCGTGTGTTGCATAGAAAAAATAAAACTTTCTGCACGAGACACTCCTCAAATGAAAAAAAAGACTCCGAATTAAAAATCTTGGAAATTTGATTCCTGAACCGCAGTTATTATTTTGAAATAATTTGAAACATCCAAAGATTTAATTGATCGCTGATCAAGTAACTTAATGTAATGTAATTATATGCAATAATATAAGTATAATTGAATGAAATTTTCTTAACCATAATTCCGTTTTATAACTTTGGGAGAAAAAAATTTAAAAAATGCAATAAAAATAATGGAAACAAATGCAAGAAACGAATTAAAAATTTCTTGAAAATAAATAAATAAAACACACACACATGAAAGAAAAAAAAATATCACGTCGTTACAAAAACCCGCTGCGCACGCGCAACTCTTAAAGAGGTGAAATATGATGCAACTGTTTGATTTGGCGAGATTTATAAAAGATAATTTAAAACATTTCCTTTTTTTTTTTTTTTTTTGTTTGTTCGTATTGTGGCTTATAATAATTCGAATTTGAGACAGCATTTTTATTGTTTTGCTAAGTTCGACTGTAAGTAATTTTCACTTTAAAAAAAAAAAAAAATCGTATTAGTTTCATTTCTTTAATTTTCTTCCTATGTCTTGTTATGAAAACATATTTTTTTTACATGAGCGAGAATTTTTCGAGGCGTGACTATCTTTTAGTTTTTGCTTATTCCACACTATTTTTTTCAATGATTTCAGATAATTGTAAAGAATTAATGAATTTTGTGTCGAAAGGCAGAAAATTTCTAAAACTAAATATACTTAAATAGAGTTTATAAGTAAATTCTCATTTTTTATCTGATTTAGCTTTGTTTAGCGGTTTAATATATTTCCTTCGTCGTAATTTTTAATGTTTTCGAAACTTATGGAACTAAGAATATTCATTCTTCATTTTGGAGTTTTTTTCTTCCTTATTATGGAAACTTCAAAATTAATGTACATAAGTCATTAAAACTCCAATTTTGTTCCATATAAATTTTCCTTATCTTAACATGTGTATTATAAAAAGTTAATAAGCTTCTAAAATTTATTTCGTTTGTATTAGGCTGGACTCTTGAAAACTTCGACATCACTCTGACGAGCACTCAAAATTTAACTGGTATTTCTTGCTAAATGACTGTTTCGATCATTCTTCTGATCGCTAAAACCAGCATTTATCATCAATCGAAATATCGTCATCTTTCCGATCAGCTAGAATCTCAACCGGAGCTTTGTGATAAAATTGACAATATATGTGTTACAAAATCCTTCAAAACCACAAGCAAATGTCACCTTAATTTTATTGCTAAATATAATTTATTACCCCTCCCCCGAAAAAAAAAAATCGACCACTTTTCGCGTAGCTAGAGTTCTCAGATTTCAAACAGTGCTCGGACCTTGGTTACAGCAAGAACTTTAAACCACTTTCTGGTGTAAACCTAAACAATATTAAAAGGAAAAGTAATAAAATAAAAAGTTTTTAATATTTTTAAAGTTGATTAAAAGAAAAAAGTAATTCCATTGTAATGACTGCTAATACACAAAATCCCCACCTCTCGTCTTTCAGAATATTTAACCCTACATTTATCGTTTTAATTAAAGGCAAAGATAAAATTTTTTCTTTCTTTTTTTGCTCTACTTCGAGTTAAAAAACGTTGTTTTTAAACTTTTAATTTTATTCATGATGAAATCTCTTTTTAGAAGTCCAAGTAAAGTATATTTCATGAAAATTGTTCGCTTTATTTTAGAATACAGTTTCTATTATAGTACTCAAATTTGAAGTAACTAATTTAAAGCGTACTTTTTTTTTTGTCTATCTGCTTAATCGATGTTGTTTCCTATCTGACGCCTAGAAAATGATATTTTGGCTATGCATTATTTTATAAAATTTGAAAAGTACAAATAAATCAAGAAACCTTTTAATTTAATGATATACAATGGTTTCACGGTAAAATGAATTTGACGATGATTTAAAAACGAAATTTATAGCCTTTGGTAGATGAAGTTGAATTTGGCGATTAAGTACGGTGTTTTTATTTTTATTGAGTTGTAACAACACCTCCTAGAAAAGAGTAGGCCTCAGCACGGGTTACCATAAATATCCTTTAGTAGTCCATACGTAATGGCATATTTCGTATTTTCAACCACTACGCAGTTTAGTACTCCGAACGTAATGAAATCTTACTTATTTTTCATCAATTGCACAGTTAACTTCGTCACATCGGACTACTAAATTGATCCGTACTGAGGCCTTCCTTCTTCTAGGAGGTGTTGGTTGTAACCCGTGCAAGTTTTAAATAAAATATTGTTCTCCCATTTGTAGACTCCTGTTAGAATTTTATTCTTTGTATTTTAAAGCAAGTTCTATTTATTAATACATACCTTTACATTTATTTCTAAATTTTTTCTTTCGATATTGATTCC
The DNA here is from genome assembly GCA_949128135.1 of Parasteatoda lunata. Taxonomy (NCBI): domain Eukaryota; kingdom Metazoa; phylum Arthropoda; class Arachnida; order Araneae; family Theridiidae; genus Parasteatoda; species Parasteatoda lunata. The sequence continues at coordinate 81,379,678 of OX421980.1, forward strand.
TTTAAAAATATGTACTTTACGCAAACATTTTTATCAGAATATTTTGATCGCTATTAACTCTAAACAGTCCCGCGGTGGACTGATTGTTAAGACACGGCTCCCAGCAAATCACCGAAGTCAAGCATCACTGGCAGCTGTCAGTGTGCGGGTGGGTGACCACTTGGATCAGTCTGCGTAGGGATCGAGGGTGTGCGGTATCGGTCCTCGTTAAACTGTTTTACCGTAAAGCGCTTGACTTCGTGTGCAAGTCGTCGGGCTACCGAAGCGGGGGTGTCATCCCCTCTGCAAAGGATCAAAATTTTGATGGCATGTCTTCGGATCATTCTCAGGCATGTTGCCCAAACCGTCGCCAATAGCCCATTGTGCAGTTCTAGTGCGACATAAATGAATTACAACATTAACACTTAACATACCAACACTTAATATATACCTATTTCAACCATAGCCGGTCAAATGAGCGGACTTTATGTTTCTTGATTGAATGTATGAAATATTGATGTTTAAAAGGAAATAAACAAAAAAAAAAAAAAAAAAAATTATAATTTCCGCAGACATATTTTTCACATTTTGAACAAATTTCGATGATTTTATTGTCGTTACAATATCCTATTTGGCGTGTCTTGCGTTCAATCAGTATATCGTCATTTTTAGAAAATTCATCTTCCTCAATTTCTGAAAACTCTAGGCCTATATTATTTATTTCTTCTAAGAACTTGTGCTGTCTTGATTGTTTCGACATGTTTCTGGGTAAAAATTAACTTAGGTAGTTAGAAATGAAGTAAAGCTATCCAAATAAAATATAAGCTACTTACCGAAACTTTAAGTTTTTGTCACTTTTTCTTACACAATAATTAAAAAAAAACATTACTTTATTACAACCTCTGAACTAATTAATTGAACCTAAGGAAATCAAAATGGCCTTTACCATACATCAATCAAAACAAAAAAATACAATTTGATTTTGTATTTTTAGTTACATAAACTTCACGAGCTTTAACTACGTTTTGTAGTTGTGCTCAAAACGTGTCAGGGTAAACTTAGTTTTTAGACATTTTTTTGTAAGCTACTTTTGTGTTTTTCAACTGTTTTCAGTCGGCAGGAACGCAGCAAATGATGTCTAGTTGTATTTTTTCTCATCGTCTTTGGCACGACAGCCTAAGGTTGGCCAAAACCTTCAGTTGCAGATTCCGCCAGGACAACTTATTCTTTGTGCTGGAGTGCAAGTCTTTTACCCTAAAATCTGATTCCACATAATCGAGTCATCATTGTTTTGGTCACCCCCTTCCCTAAATCCACACTGTTATTCGTCGTTAGTTTAACTATCAAATATAATTTTTGTTTTGCTTCATGACAGAAAGGATCCATGTTGCTGAAGAAAATAACTGTCAAGTGAATTTTAAATTCGAGAATTTCAAATTAACTTAACAGAAAATGTAAAATTGTTTATTAACTACATTTTCTTATTGGTTATAATTGTTTAGGGTATTTGCAAATTAAATTCAAACGTATGCTTCAGCTTTGGCAACGTATGAAAATTTTAATAATATAAAACATAATTATTCACAGTTTGTTTCAACATGCTTTCAGGTGTAGCTATTCTTGTTTTTTATTGATGCAATAAACTAGAATATTAATGACAAAAAGAAACTTTTCAAAAAGTAGGCAGATGTTTGATTTTGTTAATTTACTGATAGATGAAACTGGGGGAAAAGGCAGGTGCCGTCTTTATCACATCCGTTCCAAATGACAAGGAAGCGGGAATTGGGAATGAAAGAAATTGTAAATAAACCCCCAAAAGTTAAAGTTCCCTAGAAAAAGCTTATCAAAAAAATGTAAAATTAAAAAAAAGTGGCATTGATTGAAGAATAAAATTCCTTTTGAAAAAAATAGAAATTGAAAAATTCATATCAAATGCAAAAGATAAAAGAAAGGAAAAAAAATGAACAATGAAAGAACTGAGATAAAGCTGTGAGCAGTAGTTGCAGAAATTCAAATATTTTATGTTTAACTAGGAGGCTCCATTTTCCAAAAAGTTATTATATTTTGTTTTAATAGAGAAGCTTAAAAATTATTAGAAAACCATTCTAAAATCAAACCTATTATATCTTATTTTCCCTTAAAACATGATATTATAATACATATAATAAATTTTTTCAATAATAATATCTTAAAATTTAAATAATATCCTTTTTAAACGAAGAATTATTATTTATTATTTATTTTTGTAAAAATTTCGATTTACTTTGATTTGACAAAACTATTTAACTTGAATACTGATACCTTTCAAAAATCTTTAAATATGCTTGTTACAAAGCTTTTAAAAGTTAATAACCTAAAATGAATTTGAAACATTGCTTCATTTTCTTTTATGTATGATTAAATTTCTTTATTTCTCTTCCTTTTTATTTAGATTTTTATTTTGAAAATTATTACGAAAATATTTTGAGAGATGAACTATTAATCTTTAAAAACTAGAATTTTTTTTTGAAAAAAAAGTGCTGTTTTCTCAATAATTTATCAGTCAGTTTTTTTTGCTGGCATATTAACAAAAATTTAGGTACTAAATAAGGTAAAAATATAGCAACTCAGGGAACTGCTGTGATCTTTCCACGGAACGCCATTTGAGTGCCGCAGCTCAAAAACTTTTCGACCAATTTTGTTAAATTTTTTTACTTTGCCAGTTAAAATTACATTTTTTAGAAATGATGTAAACATTTTTATTAAAATTTAAAGTTTTTTTTACTAAATAAAAAAATATTAAATAAAAAAATATTAAATATGAAATACTTGTGAAAAATCATTTGTGGTTAATAACTATATTTGGTTAAAAGAATTTTAGTACCGTGTTTAAAAATATATCGATTCGTTTAAAAAGTTCTTTATTCGTTAAAAGAAATTTTAATGACAATAAACTCCTTTTAGTCATAAAATGTAGACAAGAATCAAACTAGCATAAAGTTAGGTGCTCTGAATTAAATTTAAGCGCTCTAGTCGGAAAGTTGAACTTTTGATCATATCTTTCTATCCTTTAAAGCAGGGAAACAAGTTAACTAAAAGGTAGTAACAAAGTTATTCTGTATGAAAAAACTTCAAAGGAATTTAAAATTTTAGATCAAAAAGAAATTTACATGGATTAGAAAAGAAATTTAGATATTGTCTTATTCTAAACAACGGCTTAAAAATTCGAGATATAAAAAAACTACATTGAAAATCATAAACCGATACAAAATCATTTGTTTTAATAAAATAAAGTATGTTTTCGACTATATGATTGAAATTGGGTATAAAATGTTTTGTTTCTAGGTCTGATCTTTGTCAGCATTTTAAACACATTTTAATATTCTATAGGAAAATCTAACTGTCGAAATTGTAAGTAACATTAAATTCAAATTATAGAAATTGGGGATTTTAAATTGGCGACTTTAGATTGGCGAGTTTAGATTTCAAATATGAAATTCTATTAAGATTATAGCAACCCTGGAAAATTAAAACGGAATTGAAATATTTTTTAGAAAATAGATGAGAAGCATTCTCTCTCTCTCTCAGTGGGTAATTCTTATTCACTTCGATAAATGCTAGTAGAAAAATCATAAATCTGCGTTTATTACATTAAGTTGTTTTAATCTGTCTGCTTATATTTTTAAAAATTTGAGAAATTTGAAAGTAATGGTAAGGATTTAACGAATAAGTTTAAATTTTCTTTTCTATATATAATCTATACTTTTCCCCCCCTATTTCTTTTTATTTATTTTATAGTTTTGCTTATATGACTAATTGCTTTTTCTTATTAGTTTTTTCTTTAACAATGGTATTTTTTAATTTATACAAAATTTGATGGAAGTTGAAAGGTTATAGTTATTATTGGTTATTGAATAATTATCACGTATTAAATGTTGTAAATTTATTCAATCTTTATATGAGGTTATTAAATTTGTATAAATTATAAACTCGTAACAGCAGAACAAAGAATTATGTTCTTTTTTATGTAAACTCAGTTAAAAATAGTATGAATTGATGACGAATACATAATTACCATCAATTAATTGCAAAAGTGCAAATAGTGAATATTATTATATGAACTGTTATTATATGAACACAAAATGTAATATATGTTGTGATTTTAATAGTTTTAAATATGTCTAACTTCTCAATTTTAAGTTTTTTTAAAAATTAATAGCTTTTAAAATAGCTCATTTCAATATTAGTCAATATATTTTAAAATAGATTAAAACATAATAAATTGAAATCTGGACCCATTTACGAGTTTACAACTGACATTGTTCAACTCTGTAGAGTTGAAATAAAGAATTCAACCATGAATATAAGGGAATTTTTGGATCACTCATTGGAGCAGACTAACCTTCTAGGAAGACCTTTTGATTGAACCAACCTGGATTTGCGTTACAACGGGAGGAAAAACACGAAAAGTGGCAAGGAGTTCTAAAATATGATCCATTTACCACTGATGATATTTTACGTGAATATTGTGATCGATGAGACACTGCTGTATATTGTATACCATTGAAGAGAAAACTACGGAAACATCTTACGATTAGCTCGATGTCAAAGCGATTCTAACCTTAAACTGTCTACCATAGAAGTTATTATATTACTGAGCCATAGTTGTTGCGACATTATTAGCTTATATAATATGGGGTCCTATAAAATAGCCCATGTAATATGTGTCTGCATATAGTTTATATAATATGTAGCCTTGAGCCGCGATGGCTCAGGGGATAGAGCGTTCGCCTTCCAATGAGGCGAACCGGGTTCGAATCCCAGTCGATACGAATTCCGCATCCGGCTTGCACTGACCACAGTGCTGAAGTGAAATATCCTCAGTGGTAGAGGATCATGGGTTAGAGTCCCCTTGCCGTCAGGCTAACCGTGGGAGGTTCTCGTGGTCTTCCTCTCCATGTAACGCAAATGCGGGTTAGCTCCATCAAAAAGTCCTCCACGAAGGCAACTTTCTCCCAATACTCGATCCAGGAGTTCCCTTGTCTTCTGGATTGGGTTCAAAATTACAAGGCTACGGAGTTGAACAGTAGTAGCCGTAAACCCATTAAGTTGGGTCGGCTGTTCAACGCCGGTTATAAAATATAAAATATGTAGCCTTATATTAGAGTCCATATAATATGTGACCCTTTACAATAAATAATATTCTTCCCCGCTATACAGGCTATTATAAAATGTTGCTCTATGCAATGTTCGGACTAATATATGTCCCACACTACATACAACGTAGTGATATACAAGTTTAACTATAAATATACAAATTAATGAGTGCAGACGATATTTTAAGTTACTCAGACTCAAAAACGTTCTTTCCCGAAATAAAAGTACTTTTTTTGTTTTTGTTTTGGATGGATTCTGTGATTTTTGATCCTCAAAGTATGGGGATATTCGCAATCTGAAAAAAAAAAAAAAAAAAAAAAAAAAAAAAAAATTCTCAACAGTTTGAACCCGAGAGCAGTCGAAAGTTTGAATATCTCTACGTTAATTTTAATTATTTTGCCGTAGTGATAAAATCACATCGTAGTGATATCAAACGTAGTGATAAAATCGTGGTGTGAAAAAAACTTCGAAAGAAATTTGGATAGTTATTGTTTTATTTAAAAACAAGGGTTTAAAATTTGAAATAAATAAAACTTATTTGAAAATCGTAACCATTATAAATTCATTTGTTTTAATAAAATGCATCATAATGTTTTTGACTAAACGATTTAATAAAGTATCTAGTTCTGATATATCTCAGTATTTTTAAAACTGTAAAGCACTTCACAACTTAAAGAAAATCAGGATTTTAAAATTCCATGTAACATTTACTTCAAACGTTTTCAGCGAATTTTAAGTTGGCGACTTCAGTTAGGAGCATTCCAAATAGCAAATCAGGGGGAAACAATTTAAGATTCTAACAAACCTATAAAACCAAAGTAGTATTCTCTCTCTTCTAGTGAAGCATGGTTAGTTCTTTTTCAATGCATTCTAGTTTTGAAATTTGGACTTTTATTATCTACCTGAAAGAGCGTTATATATTGGAGTTTTGAAAATTAGAGAAGATTAAAGGTAATGATTCGGATTTATCTAGCAAGTTTCAATTTTCGTTTCTACATTTATATATATTCTATTTCTTTTCATTATTTGATAACTATGTTTAGAGTTTTGTTTTAATTGATTTTAGGTCTTTTTTTTTAAAAAAAAAATCTCCATAATTTAATATATATATGATTTTAATAGTTTTAAATCAGTCTAACTTGCAAATCAAATTTTAAGTTACTTTTGCAGTTTCATATTTTTTTAAATGCTAATGTTAGGAAAGTTTAGAAGAGAATAATTTTTTTAACCCCTCTCTTTACTGTGTTGCAAAATAATATGTAAAAAAAAAAAAAAATCACTGTCAAAACAAACTTTCTAGATTAAAACCGAAAATGCCAACGTAAATTCAAATTTGTTATCTTCACAATCTCTTCAAAACAAAATAAATAAGCATGTGAGCTTTGTCCGTTATTTTTCCGTTATTTTTTTAGTTTTCTTAATTTAAATTAATTAAAAATGACTTTTTTAAACAACTGATAGATTGAATATCTCAGATCATATTAAAATATCTAACATTGAAAGCTTTTAATTGAATATATTTCTAAAGGTTTCGAGATCTTTGTTATTCTCTAACTTAAACGATGTAAAGAAACAGTAATAGAGTAAAATTTAAAGAGTAAAGAAAATATTATTTATTATTTGTAAAAAAGAAAAAAAAAGTATTTGTATAATTAAGTGGTCTTAGAGAAGTAGCGAGTTGAATGAGATAAATTTCCAAATCAAATTGCACAAAGACATTATTAAGACATTAGTCTAAATAAATCTAACTTCTTATACATATAAAACACTCATCGGTTGCGTTGCTAGATATTGTAATCTTGCTCCTTGGAGAAAAAAAATTAATCATATATTGAATTTACTTTATTATTTGAAAAAAAAAAAAAAAAACGTTGAGTTTAAAATATTGAAATACAATTAATGTGGCAACAGTTTGTAAGGTTTGTAAAAGTTGAAAGATATATTTCAAAGAATTTGTCTTTTCAGATGGTGTAAGATTTTCCACGTTTAAAATTGGATTTGATAACATTTATAAAATCAAAAGTTCAAAACTGATATTTTCAATCTTTTTTCTTGAAACTACGATTTTAAATTAGGGAAAACAACGGAGAGCTGTCACTTCACTTGCGACTGTGCTGTTGCTTCACTAACTGAGATTTTCTTTTTTGATGTTAAGTATTCTGAAAAGCATTTTCTATTTCAGTTCTTGCGTCTTCTGTTGCGGATAACTTAACGTGGTTTGCGTGTCTCATCTTTCATTTGAATGTAAGTAATCTTTTATTTTTAATTTTCTGTAATAACTTATTTATTACTAGTATTATGTTAAGTAATGCTGTTCTGACTATTAATGTTCTGTTTTTATATGTGGGTTAACTTAAGTCTGTTTTTAAAAAGATATTTTACACTTGAAGCTTTTAAAGCATTGAGAGTATTTTTTTTCTTCATATGGAAATACATTGAGTTTTTCGTGAATAAATCTTTAAATATTATGATTTATGGGCATTTGAAATGTTTTAATAATGAGTATTTATTTTCTGTATTAAAAAAAAATTCCCACCTTTCCAAGTTACTATAGTAATTTTTTCATTATTAATTTCCTTCCTCGATTTTTAGATTTTTCCCCACTAAATTCACCCATTCAAATTCAACAAATAATGTAAAAATTTTCTGTTTTTAATATTTTTTGTCATCTTTCGCCATATCTCTAATACTCACGCAAATAAAAAATAATTTGATTATTAAATTCCTTTACACAGATTTCAAAATTTGAAATTTATCATTATTAATCTTGTTAAAACACTGATATAAATTAAAGTTTTTAAGCAGTTTTTCCTACATTTATTTATTTTGCGTTATATGTAATCTAATAACTTTTTCTATTTTACTTATTGGTTCTTTTAAAAAAGCGAATTCACTTATGCGCTATAATTACACTAAGAGTAATAAACGGATCGAAGAAAAAACTAAAAAATCTATAAAAATCGCGATCGCAAATTACATCTCCTGGTATGCTAAATTTTTTTATTGCTGAAGAAAAATGAAGCACGATTAGCAGCACTACAGTGGTGCCACAGAATACGAATTTTAAACCCGACTTGCACCGACCACAGTGTGGACTTAAAATATCATCAGCGGTAGACGGATCATAGTTTAGAGTCCCTTTGCCGTCAGGCTAACCATAGGAAATATTCGTGGTTTTTCTCCCCTTGCTCCGCAAATGCGGTTAGTTACATCAAAATAGTCCTCTACAAAGGCAAAATTCTCCCATTACTTGATCCAGAAGTTCCCTGATCTTCTGGATTAAGTTCGAAACTATAAAGCAACAGAGTTGAACATTGACAGTCGTAAACTCAAAATTGAGTCAGCTGTTCAACGCAGGTGATAACAGCAGTGTTTGAGTAACAGTGGTTTAGGTTATAGTGTTTTCCTCCCAATAGAGGTGACCATGGTTTGAATCCCAAGGTGGCTGGTTGATGCAAAATTTGCTCCTGGTGCGCACCGACTATAGTACTGACGTAAAATGTCATCAGTGGTAGACTGTGGGTTAGAATAGCCTTACCGTTGGGGTAACCATGAGAGGTTTCATGGTTTTCCTCTCAGTATAACGCAAATGCGGGTTTGTTACATCAAAAAGTCCTCCCCGAAGGTTAATTTGTTTCAATGCTTGATTAAGGTGTTTCCTGGTGTTCTGGGTTGGGCTTAAAATTACTAGACTGCAGAGTTGAATATTGATAGTCCTAAACTCAGAATTGGGTCACCTGTTCAACGCCAGTTATAAAATAAAGCAGAGTTAGGAGAAAGTAACATCGCCCTTGATGCTGGTAGTTTGATTGGTAGTATTAATTGTGCATAAATGTTATATCTTGTTTCAAAGTCTATCAATAGTTTTAAATGCACATTTTAATAGGTTGATAAAAATAGAGAATTGTTTGAGGATTCCGTGGAAATGTTGAGGGGTTTTGAGAGTTTTTTTTTTTACCAGCATTAACTTTTAAAATCTTTATATTTATATCCAATCAAAAATCTATTATTTGTATTGTAATAATTTGGTTGATATTGGAAAATTATTGAAAGTTAAATGCCGAAGGAAAAAAATGGCAAATATTTAAATAAAATATATAATTTTTCTAATAATATATTGAACTAAATTATGAAAAGGGCATGCATTTATGAAAAATTGATTTCCCATGTCGTTTTTCAATTCAGAATGAAATAACTAAATTCTCATTTAAAAAGAAATGTTTCCTTAATAGCATGACGTTTATAGCAGTTCTTTTAAGGTTTTATTTTTGAGAAAACCATAATATGGCTTCACTTGATAAAAAACTTCATTCTCTTTAAAAACATAGAAATTGAAAATAACTGCCAACAAAACTGCCATCAAGCGTAGAATATCAGGAAAGTAATCAAAAAATGTTCATTTTTAAAATTAAAGTTTTTGGCAACATGAGGCTTAACATATAAAAATGTCGAATACTTAAAAATTTCAATTTTGAATCATTTCAACATTTGTTGATTTTTCTGTTGCACAGTAATATACTTTTTTCATTTATCTGTAAAATGTTTAAAAAAAGTGCAGATTTTATTGTATCGTTATTAATATCTGTAATGATTATTCATTTTCATTTTTGAATTATTTTGTAAAAGTATTTTTAAATGTCATCAAATTTAGCAATATTTGGTAAATTCACTAGAAAACTGATGAAAGCAATCTACTATAGCCTTCATCATGCTTAAAAATTTGGTTTGCCTCGAACATGATAGTATTTTCATTTGAAATAAATCATAATTAAAATGATTTTGAATTTATATGTGTTCACATTTTCATTTATTAATGATTTGTACCTAATCTCTAAAAGTTAAACCTTCATTAATTTAACTCGATTTTTTATTAGAACGTTATCATTTCATGCTTATTGTTTTTCATATTTTTAATTATGCTAAAGCTGCCTGGTGTAATTCATTCTTTAAATTCTTTTACAATAGCAACCATATTAATTAGTCATTGATACATGCCTTAAGGGGGGACTCCATCCTGAATATTTAAATTTTTTTTTGTTGCATTTTTCGAATCTTTGTACCCTTTCTAATGTCTGTCTAAAACGATTTCTCGGTACCTAACTGCGTTACTAACCCCTACCATAAGTCAAAACTTTAAACGCGTTTTTCTCAAAACGCTGTTTTTTTGACCTGGCCTAACGTTTTTCTCATGATCTATTCAACGAAATAAGCTGTTCTTTATTTTAAATTACGTAAAAATATATTCTTTAGAAAGTAGCATAGGATTTTTTTGATATTTTTATATTTCGATTTTATATTAGTATTTTAATGAATATTTTTTAATGAAAAACTTAACTTTTTTTTTAAGTTGTCGCCATTTTGGTAATTTTGAGAATATCAAAAAACCGCTATGCGACTTTTCAGATAATGTCTTTGTTTCAGAAAATCTAAACAAAATCGTTTTCTTATGTTTCAGGACTTCTAAATCCATGAGGCCAGTGAGGTGCTACTTTTTGATGACCAGCCACGCGCGGAGCTGCCACCAACTCATTTTTTATTATTTTGTAAAAGAAATTTTTTTAAAATAGACTTAAATTGTAGCTAAATAACATAAAAAAAAACAAGGAGTCTCTGCAATGTCTCTATTACTTAAAAAAATTCAAGAAAAACGTTAATATTTTACCATCTCAGGGTGTGGTCCCCCCTTAAGCTATCTGTAGCAAAAAAGTTATTATTTTTTGTTGTTGATATATCTAATGAACTTTATGAATGGATATAAATGAAAAAGATTACCTTAGCTTTAAAAAGATGACCTGATTGAGTTTATAAGGACAACTGATGTCATAATTTTAGTTACCAATAAAATTTAGAAAAAGCCGCAATTATTATTTGGTTTATAAATAACTCTTTGGTATTATTAAATCTATTTCTAATAATTTCTTTTCAATCTCTAAAATAACTACTTATATATGTGTTTAAAGTATGAATTTATTGAGTTTATTATTGACCTGCTTTTTTATGGTAAGAAAAGACATTTAGAAATCCTAGGAGGGATCCATAAGGCTTCGAAATCATTGTTAACATTGTTGGATTCTTATTTAACTTTTCGTTTGATGTAGCATATTCGTGCCTGACTTCTTGGCTCATTAAACTATATTCTCAATCCAAATTTAAGACATTAATGCTGCTTATAATCAGCGTTGAGCGATTTAAAAAAAACTAGTTTTGTAAAAGGGGTTGGCCGGTTTTAAAAAACAGTTTGTATTTGAAAAAAAAAAATCGAACGTGGTTTTTTTAAATTTCTTTTGAAGATATTTTTCAATGTATAATATTTTACTTTTTGCTATATTCTGTTAAGAAACATGTTATATTTAAAGCTCCATTATCTTGAAATAATTGGGGTAAAAGCATTTAATTTTTTTTTTCTCACTTGCTATTTTTTTTTCTCACTTGCTATTTTTTTTTCTCACTTGCTATTTTTTATTATTAAACAATTAGTACTAAAGCTTACCTAGTTTCGGACTGTATAATTAGTGCAGCTTGTGTCATTTTCAATCGTTAAATTTTGAAATAATATTTAATTGAAAAAGTATTGTTACAAATTTGTAAATATGTATAATTTTGTAAATATTCTTTTGTTATGAGACTAAATGTTTCAGACGGACCTAAATAGATTAATTCGAAAATTTGAGAGAATGAAGCGTGATTCTAACGTAATTTTGAGAGAAAATAACGCGCTATGTCTCAGTTTGGCTTCATTTAGGCCGTCTTTAAAGTAATCTTAGTGATCATTTTGACGAAAAAATTTTTGTTCTGGAAACTGAGTTTCAAAGTGATAGATTGACGGAGTTATGCAAGAATCGTATAGAATCGAGTAGAATGTTCCACGGATTCGTCACCAAACTTATAAAAATAGGTGCCTCGCACAGTGGAGTACTATATAGTGCAAACTACAATATTCACATTGGGATAGTGTTGAAGTGAAAACATATTAGATTGGGAAATAAATATTTGAATAAACATTGGATTTTATACACGATTCAATTTATATTGAATACGAAGTTGAAATATCATCAATTATATTCGCAATTAATTTTTTGACTGAGCTTTGATATGATAAAGCGTTAAATTTATTTATGACTACTTTCGTTCAGAAAGTATTAATTTTCCTATTCTTATTTTCTGATTTATTTTCTATGTACAGTCAGCAAAAAAAAAAAAAAAAAAAAATATATCACCCTGAATAATTTTCGTTCTAATGATCGGATTTTCACGAACTAAGTGTCAATCTTAATGGTTCCTGGGGGTGACCTCAAATATGCTAATTAGTTAGTGCTAACTATTAATTAAGTTACGAAATCAGATACAAAAACGTACTTTCTCTGAATAAACATATATTTTTTCCCACATATTTGGATTCCTTATCTTCAAAATATAGGGGGTAGCCGCAATCTGGGAAATGTGGTTCCCATAGTTTGGTCAGGAGAGCGATTCAAAGTTTGGACCCCTTAATGTTAATTTCACTTTTTGCGTTTTCAGTCATATTTTAAAAACTAATGAAGCAATTCAAAAAAATATTGCACCAAATCATAAAACGCATTTACCCAAAGATAATTTCATGAAAAAAATAATTTTTAATAATTATTAATTATTTTTTATTTAATTAAAGAGAGGATGAAAAAAAATTGAATTATAAGGTATGGATTTTTTTATACCATATTAATATACATGCTTTTCAATTGAAAAATCTAAAGTTTCAACCGTTTTTATTTATTAGAAGATGAGAAAAATTAAAATTAATTATTTTAAAAAAATAATTTGGCGACAATGAAAAAATGATTAAATGGGGCGATTAATATTAAAATGTGATAAACTTACGAAGAACTTGATTTAGCGCGCGTGGCGTAAAATTTCATTCATATTTTTTTCGCTAATAATCGTTTGCTAATCTTCTTATTTTTTTAAAACTATAAAATACAATGTTTCTTTTTTTGTCCTCTAAAAATCTATTTGAAATTAAGTAAAGAAATTTGAATAAAACATTTTATTGAATAAAAAACATTTTATTCAACGAATGTCTAGTTTTATAAAAGCATGCTTTTGATAGAATATGATTATTGCAGACATCAGATTGTAGACATTGTAGACATCAGATTGTGCTTATTTAATGTGATTATTTTTTAGTTTTTTTTTTCTCAATAACTGATACAATTACAATAATATACATACGTATGAATAGATTTGGAATAAAATATTTCTCAGTTTCTTGTATATATTTTTTATGAATATTAATAAAAATACGTAGTAAACATATTTAAGCATATCTCACGTCATCGCAAATTTCTCAACATCTTATATATCGTGTTAATCTTAAAAGTAATTTTTTAATCACCTGTCCGGAAGTGTTTAGCAGAACTATTTTACCAACTATTTAATTAAATTTTAGCATTTTTAAAAATTTTATTCTTTACCCTACTACATTTATTATTTCTTCATTAATATACTAATCAATTTTTTTAGTACTATAATTTTGATTTTCTTTAAAGTAAAGTTCCTTTTTACATTATAGTCAAGTTTTTTTTTAAAAGAATTATTGTCTGCTAGCTAAGAATAAAGCCTTGTTAAGAAATTAAAAACACTCCGCTGTTTAAAATTATTTTATGCAAAACAGCTGATTATTTACTAAGCATACTATTTTTTTTTTTTTTTTGAAAAAAGAATATAAATCATTGATTGTCTTTTTTGTTTTGTTTCTTGTGACTTCAACATAGATTATCTAAAATAGTGTCCATGTTTTATAAGTCACTACAAAGAGTATTAAGATACCGAACATAAAAAGCTGTCAAATACGTAGCCAAAACTTTTAAGCGTCTTAAAATATCTCAGTATCTTAAATGATTCTTTCTTTATGATTCCATGTAGATTTTTTTCCGGATAATATACCAAACTATTTTGTTTAATTTTTTACTTTAGCACGATTCCCAAGGTATTATTGTAGTATAATTTGTTATCAGGAACAATGCCTTATTTTGTTTAGAAGGAAACACTAAAAATTGAAATTTGTAAAAAGTTTCTGACGCCGTGCGAATTTTAGAATTATCTGATTTAAAAAAATTCAATAAAAAATACGTAAATTTCCGAACTTATTTTGATTAAAAATAAAAAAATAATAAAAAACGTGGCAAGAAGGCTAACATACTTTTTACAGAACTGTGAAAACCAGTTTTTCCTATATTTCGTCAAAAGAGGATAAGAATGATATTGCTCCAAGGGACCTACTCAATAATTTCGCTATTTCCAGAATGAAATCTGTTTGATCGAAACATATTTCCTTGAAAATTAAAACGAAGAAAAAATTAACTTTTATTATTTATCTAAGCTTATTCCATTTATTTAATGATAGCAGTATCAAGATTAAGGATAGGCGATGGAAGCCCCGTTTACTATTATACTATAAATGCATTAAATCATGTAGCTTGAATAATTTATTTTAAGCATATTATTTAATAATTTTAAGCAAATAAGGGTATAAAAATAAACTCTATCAAAGTACTCCGAAAGTATACCCTAAAATATTTGTAGAATAAACTTTGGAATCTATATATACAAAATACCTTTTCAAACAACTTCGAGTAGGACGGAAACGCTAACTTGTTTAAAATAGTTGTCCTTGTAACTATTTAATTTCGATTTCTGGTGCTAGGGGACATTCCATTTTCACATTCGACTTTTGAAATTTCAATTGTAAACGGAAATTTTTTATGTCCTTAAATTAAAATGTGAAGGCTTGCAGCAAACAAAATTGTACTGCATTGATTTTTTTACAAAATAGCGAATTACTATTTTTTTAATCTAAGAACCTGTGCCTATAACTTAAGTAAAACTTATTTTAATATCGAGTGAAATAATTTAATATATTGTGTAACTAAATAGATAATCCCAAGAAATTGAATTGAAAATATAAAAACTTCATTGATTTAAAAATTAATAGATGATGATAAAAATAGACATGTTTTGAGCACAATAATAAAAGTCACAAGTTATTCAAGCTTGACAAGTTTTGAGAATGGGTGAATATATTTGAACGCTCGAAACATGTCTACTTTTACTTCCCTCTTCATATTTTTTGAAGCCAGTTGAGTTTTTATCATCAATTATACTGTTTTACATTTGGGTCTTGATCATTATTTTGATAAGGATTTTACACTCGTTAAAGTAAAAATATGCATTTTCATATTTCAACAGGAATTATGTGGTCTTTAAAAACATAAGAGCATCAATATTGTAAAAGTTATATTTAACTTTGTTTAAAATTAAAATTTTGAGACCAGATATTTTGAGTTAATGAAATTAAATATTTTATCTTTTAAGTTTTCGTGCCCCCCTTTCAGTATCTTAAGGACCTTACAAGCTCTGTTTAAAAAGAGAGTATCATATCAGATATATATAAGAAAACAAAAATAATCATAGTATCAGTATTTGGTGGTAAATGTAGCTTATCGTAATTGAAGAATATGCTGTGCGATTCTTTATGGTGAATTTGCGAACGTAAGTTTCTAAATGTATCGAAGCATAAGGATGCTATTTGCTAATCATCTTTATCCAAAGAAAACCTTGTTATCTAAATATCTAGCAGAATGAAGCGATTTTTGAAACAATGAATCATACTATATGCAACATATTATTTCAATATCTTATTCTTAAACATAACCTATTTCAATGCTTTTAAAACACCACTAAACATTCAGCAATTCCTTGAGTTATAGGAAAAAGAAATATCGTAAATTATAGAAAAACTTGTGAATGCGCATTAGAATTACTATACAATATACATTTTATTTTTCAAGCACTTTTTTTTTTCTTCAAACTTTCCTGCCTAGAAGACTTGATTAAAGCTGTAAAAGTGATTATCCCTAAAATTTTGTATTTAGCCATAATAAGTTATGTTAATTTGATTTTAGTATGAAATCCTCGAATAAATATAGCAGAAACAACATAATCTAAATAATATCAGATAAAATGTTCATGTATTTAAATTCTAAAACTTAGAAAATCATAAATAATTTATAAGCGATTCAAATTTTCTTTTCAAGGGAGATTAAAATAAAAAAAACTTTGCTTTTTGGACAGAAATCAGCTTAAAAATTGTCAATTGCTTAGAAACTTCGAGATATTTTCTATTAACTATTAATTAAACCTCTCTTAGTAATCACAGAACATTATTTCAATTTTTTTTCCTGTCAGAGCTTGGTTGCTTAGCAACCTAGTAAAATTAAACATTCTTCTTTTGAATTAGTCAATGGGTTATCTTAAAATATTCATTTGCGCTGTCGACTTTTTTTGGCGGTTTTCTGGACTATCGCCAAATATATAAACCTTTGATGCGACCCTATTTACCACCCATTTTTTTCAAAATTTTGTCTACCCCCCCTAATTCAAGTATCTGGATTCCAAATATGTAAAAAAAATATATGTTTATTCAGAGAAAGTACGTTTTTGTGTCTGATTTCGTAACTTAATTAATAGTTAGCACTAACTACATAGCATATTTGAGGTCACCCCCAGGAACCATTAAGATTGACACTTAGTTCGTGAAAATCCGATCATTAGAACGAAAATTATTCAGGGTGATATCTTTTTTTTTTTGCTGACTGTACATTCTTGAATCATCCTTTATTATTTTAATTTGGATAACGTGCCCACTTATTAATTTCCTAAGGACTCAACACAAGTACCTTGGATACCCGATAAATGGGTAAAGAGCCAAACTACTATGGACTGCTTGTGACTGCAACAGTGTTCTGATCTGCGAGTCTCCAGCTAATTAGTTCACTGTTGAACCGTCGAGGAGGGGGGCTTTGAAGCCTGTGTTTTACTGTAATTAAGTGCTCTATATAGCTGGAGTTTCTGGAGGCTTTGACAATTAATAATTTTGAAGTTTTATGGATTGTGTTTTCAATCTCTAATCCAACCAAACCCCTGTACTCCGTACAGTGTATTACTTTAAATAATTTATGCTTCTTTGCATTAAATTTGTATGGAGTCATAGGATTAAAAATATGTTTATTTTATATATACATAAAATGATTAATGCTAATAAAACTGAAGTTGGACTTTTTTTAAAATCTAAACATAGGTTTCTTATCTAAGCGTAGAGTCAAGGGGGTATCGCAGTATTTTTTTATAATGTAATATTTATAATACAAAAGTTGTATTTTTTAATTGTTTATTGAAAATATAAGCAGTTATAAAAAGATTTTCTGAAATGTTTCTTAAAGGTTTAGTTACTTTAAATTTGGGACCTTTATCTTTAAATAAATAAAAAAAAAAAACAAATTTAAAATAAAAGAAAAAATTTCAAAAAAAAAAAAAGAAAATCCTTTTTTTTTTACCTATCTCTGTTTATATCAACCACTATTCAGCTATTCAAAGTTTAACAGTTTTTTTTTTATTGGTAATGCTTGTTTCGTTTATTGGTATTAGTCTTATTATTCTTTAAATTGATTTTTAATTATTTGATCCTGTTTCTTTCAGACTAAAACAAGACTGGGTGAATTCTTATGGAGTGGTTTCGTGCAAATCTTGATGGCAAGACTGGATGGTGTCTTGCAAAGCCTGGTATCAGAACTATGTGCGCAATGGGCGGGACCCGGAAATGGATAAGTACAATTTTTTTTAACTTTTTCTCTTTTTTGTTAAACATTCGACTTTCATGTGATAGAAAATTATTTGAAATATTCACGAAAATTTCATTTTCCCCCAAAATGTTTTTTAGCCATCATTACTGTAAATTGATAATAAACTATATTGAGTAAACATCGGAGGTGTCTGACATTTAAGGTTTATCTCATCTTTTCTTAAATTTATCGATTAACAATGGATGAATGTTATTTTATAACCGTCGTTGAACAGCCGAACCAATTTTATGGGTTTACGACTACTAATGTTAAACTCCGTAGCCTTGTAATTTTTGAACCCAATTCAGAAGGCAAGAGAAATCCTGCATCGAATATTGTGAGAAATTTGCCTTCGTGGAGGATTTTTTGATGGGGCTAACCCGCATTTACGTTACTTGGAGAGGAAGACCACCTAGAATTTTGACTAAAAAGTCGATCCAGAATTGACGAGAACCAGATTGAATAACGAGATCCTTCCATGGTTAGCCTGATAGCAAGGGGACTCTAACCCATGATCTGTCTACCACTGATTATATTTCACGTCAGCACTGTGGTCGGTGCAAGCCGGATGCGGAATTCGTACCGACTGGGATTCGAACCCGGCTCGCCTCCTTGGATAGCGAACGCTCCCTTGAGCGACCCATGGATGAATGTTAGTGACAATGAGAAATTTAGGGTAGAAGTAGGGGGTAATCCTACAATTGGTCCTTTTAACTCCCTCCGCCTCATATTTCTTTTGGATTCCTAATTTTCATCTGCTGACAGAACTATTTGGGCAATTTTTTCCGATATTTCCATTATTTCGAGGGTCATAGAAGTGATAGAACCAAGGGGAAGTAGTCTAACTTTGTGACCATGCTGCTGGCTGAAGTCGCTGTGTGTCAGCAAGAAAAACACTTAACGGCATGAATGGTCAACACTAAATTCACAAGGATTACACCAATGATCAGTTAGGAAAAAGTACGTGGATAAATATCATATGCTTTTTAAATTATAGAGAGAGTTCTGCAATCATTTGTAAAGTAATGTGTGGCATGACGACTCTCTAAAAATGGACTTTTAATTATGTCACAATTTTCGGTGGCATGAATAGGGAACTAAGTATAAACATTACCAAGATTCTAACGGAATTTCATAGATTCTCTGTGTATTTTTCAGCTTATGTTAAGTCCAAGAGACGATGTGCGAGTAGGCTTGAAATTCTAGGGAGTTTAAATAGTGAGATTTGTCTTTAAATTTGCAAGTAATATTTACTTTCATAAGATTTTTTTTTAATATTGTTTCAACTCTGAGGTCGAGAGTCATGAATCATTTTAAGGAAAAAAATGTCACGGCATAAAGTTTTTTTTAATTTTCAGCTAAAGTTGCCCCAGTTAAAGTAAGATTTACTAATTAAATGGTAAACAACTCATATTGTAAGCAGTACAAGCAAGGATTTTTGAGATAAGGTGTAAAAATTAATCAGAATTCAGTCTTATTACGAATTTTATTTGCTTGCACTACCTGTGCTTGGCTTTATAAGGTTCTTCATCCATTGGTCAAAAATTCATTCGAAATAATTAAAATTCGAGTTTATGTGGAAAATATTGTTCAAAGGGCATCGAAATAGGGTATGGCCAGACTACAGAGCCCTTTTGAAAGATTAAAAGAAAATTCAGAGAGGTGCACCAGAGATCTCTGAATGTTACAATCTTCTGTGTAGATTCAGTGCAATTAAAATTGCGGGCTAATTCAGGTAAAGCTTAGAGTGTGTTGGGTCGAAGATCACTGAATCACTATATACTTTTAAAAGGAATGTCCCGGGGTATATATAGTAAAGAATGTAAGTGTTTCGTTTTGTGTATTTCTTTACATAAAATATTGAAATAAATGATGTATTGTGTGTTAAATTGTATGAAATTTAAAAGAGGTAAAAGTAGACACTGTGATGAAATGATTTTACTAAATCATTTTTTTTATAACATTAAAGGCTTAACTTTGTTATTCATTTTAAGTTTCAAGCATTGGTATTTTCAGCTCTTTCTTTTTACATCTCTTAATATTTTTACTCTTTTTTTTTACCTATTAACATCTTGTTTTATTTAATTATTTTTTTAACCATGAACTTTAAATTTAAAATTGCATTACGCGCGCGTTTAGGTCGATTTCTATTGTATTTATAATGTCTAAATATCTTTTTGATATTAGTTGCGTAGATTGAGTAACTCCATCTCATCATTTACGGGGAAATAGAATTTTTCGGGGAAATGAGAGGGATTCTTAGCCCCTTTAGATTAGATCAAAACTAATGTAGTAGTGGAATAAAGTGATGCGTACTGAAATAAAAGAAAGTAACAAAAAATAATAATCAGATAATCTTACAGAATTCATTTAAATGTTTTTCATCTATGTCATACAAACAGTTTTTACTGAAAGCTTTTTACCGAAGCTTGAAGACTGTTTTGAAAAGCTTTTATTAACAGGTGAAAGGTTAATACAAAAAAGAAAAACAATTCGAAGTTAAAGGATTTTTTGTGACAAGTAAATATTTTTATGAATTTAAAAATATTGTGAATGTACAATATTATGAAAAATATTGGGAAATATAATGGAAGACCTATTACTTATGATTAAAAAAACGGTTCTAAAAACTATAACTTTCCAAAAAAGGAAATATTTTGAATAACTCTTTTCAAATAGTTTTTTTTTCTAGTTAAACTAGAAACCAGTTTTTTGTTATGCAAGAGCAAAAGTGTTTATTTGTTTAATTACTAATTATTTACACTCATCTAAAGCTATAGTAAATACACCTAAGATACCTTTTTTTCTTTTGATATCTTTCATGATTTTACATTTAAATTCCGCAAAGCATCTTATTTTAAAGGTTTTCTACTTTTTTTTTAAAAAAAATTAAAATATTCAGTCAAGACTTTTGAAAGTAATTTTCGAATTGAATTCACAACTTAACAATGAAATATGTTCTATGAAAAAATTAGTAAACTAGTTATAATACGAATCACTTTATACAATATTCATAACCATAAGAAATTCGAATATAATCATACTACTTGCTGATGAATGAGATAAAATATTCTAATAATGAAATATTAAATTAAATAAATCTGAAGTAAATATAGCCTCTATATAATGGTGCTTAAATACTTCACATCTTTAGTTTTTTTATACTTAGCTGCATTTATTTTGTAATTTCTGGCATCTATATCTTTAGCTACATCTTAATGGCCTGAGTTTTGTGAAATTTTGTATTACATTCAATAAATGGTTGTGATTTTTAAAAACAAACAGCTGGGATTCTTTTCTGAATGATGCTAAAATGGTAACTTATTTTTTGGAAGAAAGGGGCTAAGAATGAAGGAAGTGATAAGAAGGAGGAAAGGGGTTAAGAATCATATGTTAGAAACCCAAAGAATGAAAGCGCTTATTGTGAAAGAAAGAAAGAAAATAAGTAGAAAAACTAAAGATTGAAATACTGAAGAGAAAAAAACACTTATGTAGGATTCACAACCCATACCCTCCAACTATAATCAAATTTCCGCTCTATCAGAAAATATTTTTCTTTTAGATAAGATCATGCATGATTCTGATTTAATACAGAATTAAAAAAGAAATGTTCACCACTACATATAAATAATTTGAAAAGATGTCAGATTGACAAATGGTCATGCTCATAATTTCTGATAAAATTTTTAAGAAAATTCTGTTTGTTTTGAATATTTCGGTTTGAGTTCCCTTCCTCAGTAATATTTCTCAAACTTCACATATTGGTATGGATCACCCCTCATAGTGATTTATAATTAAATTCTTTCGCTTATAATTTGTGGTTATATTCAACAGCTTGCAAAATATAATTTTTCTGATCTTTTTTGTTTATTACAATACCACTATTAAGATAAATTTACATAATGAATAGACGAATTTGCAGGCCTTCTAACAGAATTTCACAATAAGCGTCTTTCATTACACGACTCGTAGAACGACTCTTATATGAATATCAAACTTGTTTTTGTTGATGTTCTAAAGTGTAGGAATTTCATGACATTTGAAATTTATTAATACTCAAAATCACATTCATTAAAAGATTTTAGGATGCCTAATTTGTACATAACTCAAATTTGAGTTGCGCTACTTTAGAGTGCAATACCTTATTTTTTCTGTGCTTTCGATACAAGCTTTGTTTTGTAGACTTCTAGCGGAAGGAAATAGGGTAGCGTATTATTTTTGTAATTTTCTATAGCAATAGAGAATATGTTCCTATTAAAAGGTCACAGCTCTGAAATTTGAAAATACAGTGAATGTTTCTAATGACAATTCATAATAGCAGACAATAGTATCGTTAATGAGAAAACACACTTTTAATGTTAAAATAGAAATAAAATGACTAAATGATATAATCCTCTTTTTTTTTCTATTGTGTACAAGTATTTTTAATTGAAATAATCTGGAGTAGACTAGTTTCCTTATATTTTGTAAACTGAATTGACTCTGTACTTAATGCAAAACAGACATGTCTACATCAGATATGTTTGATTCAGAAGTTTCCAAATCATAAGTTTTTTACTAAAATAAAATAAAGACAATAATACCTCTTGATGCCATTAATAACAGTGAATGTTTACTTTAGTAGGTAGTCTAGAAAGAAAATTAAGATATGTGATAGATATTTCGTTAACAAAAAGCGCATTCTTTTTAAGTCCGAAGCAGAATTTCTAAAAGTAGCAGAACTTTCCTTTTATTAGGAAAAATGTAATTTAGCTGGTGTTCGCTCATTCATTTATAAAAATAAAATGTTAAATTTATAAGAAGGAAACTATATTTATTTTTCGCTTTTCTATATTGATATTAAAAATTAAAGATCTATCCAATTTAAGCCATTTTTATATATATATTGCTCACTGAAACAGCTGAAAATTGTTTCTAGTGCCATTTGCTAATACAGCAAGCCTGCTTGGCGAAAACAAACGCATCTAAGGCAGAGTGTACGTTTCTTTCAGAAAAATGTATTTCACTAAAAGCAAAATTGTCATTACAAACATTTAATCTGGACATCTTTAATATAAGCATTTTGACGATGATTTGGAACTTTGATGTAATAGTTGGACTTCTCGTGGTAAACCGTGACAGTTATATCGAGCTTTTACTGAAACACAATTCTGAATTTACTGAATTTCAATTCTGGATTTAACTCTAAAATGGTGGAGCAACAGAGATTAATTGCAAAACTTCTAAAATTTTTGTTCAAACTCAGATTTTCTCACCTGAACTTCAGTCAAAAATAAACTATTGGCGAATTTTGTGTTTTAGGTAGTTGTAATAGTTCCAATGATTATTGCCTAACCGATGACTCAATAAGGTGAGAAATATTTTTATCAAAAGTCCTAAGATAATTATGATAATCTGAATAATTACTTTCCCAATCCTATATGCGCATTTTTTACGGCTTCTTTTGCCATTTTAACGAAAAAAAATTTAAATATAAGAAATTTAATAATAAATATTAAAGATTATTTAAATATTAAATATAAAGGAACATTAACAATTACCCTAACCCTTTCCCGTTACCACTCATTACAAAAAATACAAACCATTAGAATATAAAACTTCTAAAAGTTTCCTCTTTTTCTTAAGCAACCACTACTCTTAAAGTAACATAGAATTGAAATATAATTCTTTATTCGACTTTGGTTACTTAGGTGTTTGACTAAAATCTGAGATTTCCAATGTCTGAAAAGGTTGACGTTAAAATTGTTTCCCAAGAGAAAAATTACCATCAAGCCAACAAAAAACTTCTCAAACAAAACTTGGCAGATTGCCAATTAAAGTAGAATGTTTTCTTTAGTCGAGTTGGAGACAAAACTAAATAAATCCAATTAATAATTTCTGCTGCACCAGAATTTTCTTGGAATAATAATTAATATTCGAAACTGGGATGAATAAGGATAATCAAAGAAGCGTTTAATAGTGAATACTTTACAAGAAAAATATGAATAGTTAGTGTAAGTACTGTTGAGATAAAAAAAAACTTTTTGAGAAAAAAAAACTTCAGAAAGCAAATAGATGTTTTTCCGTAATCAAAATCTTTTTTTCACTATGGAGAGGCACATTTTCTCTGTGAATAAGTCTCCTTGCCTATTTGCCACGATTTTATTTTCTCCCCGGCATTAAACAGCCAACTCAATTCTGGGTTTACCGACAATCACTGTTCAACTCCATAGTGTATAATTTTGAACCCAATTTAGAAGAAAAGGGATCTCCTGGATTAAGCATTTGGGGAAAAACCAGCCTTTGTGGAGAACTTTTTGACGGAACTAACCCGCATTTGCGTTACATATAGAGAAAAACCGCAAAATTCATCTCGACGGCAAGGGGATTCTAATCTATGATCTGTCTACCATTGAGCATATTTTGTCAGCACTACGGTCTGTGCGAGCCGGGAGCAAACTTCATTTCCACCAGACAATGCTAGGATTCGAACCTGGGTCACCTCATTGGAAAGGGAGCTCTATATTTCCTGACCCATCACGGCTCACCCTTCACGATTAAAAGTTTTTCCTTGTTTTATCTTAATATTATTTAGATAAGTTAAAAACTAAGCTTCGATCCGCAGCGATGGCTTGAAGCCCGCTCAATATCAGATCAATGTGTACCAACTTATCTAAAAAATAAGTTCGCATTACTAACCTCATTGCCACAATCATGTCGCTAGTCACTAAATTATGAAGTCAAAATTCTTTTTTGACCCTTGTGGCTCACAAAGGGCTGTTGCATGAAGCTTTATTTTACTTTAAGATTTAGATGTATGAAATTCTTTAGATTTTTTTTCTATTTTAAAGCTTAGGTATGCTGTTTGAGCTTAGCAGTGGTCACTCCTGACTCTTTTGCTTATAAGCTTTGCATTAAATTGAATCTTATTGTTAATTTTATCTCTATCAAGTTAATTTTGATTAATTTAAAATTAAAAATTTTGAAACGATTTCATGGGATATGAAATGAAAATGGTGCTTAGGAGTTCTGGAAAGGCCTTTCTGAAGAACATTTTGAAAGGATTAAGTATAAAGTTTTCGAACTGTCTTATGCGCTCTTTAAAACTTTTTTTTTTTCAATTGAGTTTCTACGGAGGGTCTGTTTCCGTCTTAGAACAGCGCAACATCCTTAATGCATAAAAATCCATAAAAAGCTAATTTAATACTCAATTGAACGGGGTTGATTAACATTACGAAATCATATAAAAACCTGGATATGTGCCCATAACATTAAAGTCGAAATAATTTAATTTTTTTCATTATTGTTTACTGCCTCTGGCTTTATGCTATTAACTTAAGCAAAACACATTTTCAAGAATTTATCTTTCTTATCTTATTTAAGATTATCTGTATCATAAGGCATGATATTGTTGAATGTCAACTCATGATAGCCAGTATGTAACAGAATCAAGCGATTTTCCTCGCGCGTATCCCTTTCGAGGGGCCGTTACAAACGTATCATCATGGGGCCTAAAATAAATACCTCGGTATCCATATAAGTATACATGACACCTTAAGCAGTATGAATTACAGTAATGCTTTTACCAAAATTAAACATAATTACCGTCAAGAATAGTATGGCGTTTTTATACGATTCCCTTAAGTGAATTAGTACTAGTTCACGATTAGTTTTGCTTTTTAGTCACTGATTTTTTTTAATAAATAATTCAAATAAAAAAAAACTGAATCAATCACTGAGTAGGATTTCTTTTTTAAACTTCTCTTTTGAACGGAGTAAGTTTTTTTTTCGATTTATAGGATAACGGACTAAAATGTTCCCCTTTCAACCTCTATACGAATGCCAGAACATTAGCGCAGATTATCCTGGAGTTGTAATATAGACATCCAAATTCTTCCTTTTAAAATAGGTGTTACTTCGTTGCATACCAAACATATGTTTGTTAATATTGCGATTGCACTATTTCACCGGGCAATGTAGGATTTTTTTGTAAAGTATTATAGATTATTAAAGTAAACTTGACTTTAATTTAAAGTTAAAGAAATATCTTTTTTTTATTCTTTGTGCAAAATTGTTTACGTGCAAAATTGTTTACAATTTCAATAATTGTTTTACGAGTTTAGCCTAAAACAAAAATATTGACTTAATTTAATTTTCTCTCCAATAAACTAGAAAATTGTGTTTATTTATAAAGCTGTACACGGAAAATCATGTATATAAAGTGTTCTTAATTGCTTTTGTTTAAAGAATATTTAGATATAAAAATTAAATTTTCATTTAGAAGAGAAGTTTCTTATTAGTGTACTATGGTTAGTTCACTTGCAGTTTCTAAGTTAGATCACTTGCATTTTCTAAATTAGATCAATTGCAATAAAATTGGTTATTTTTTTAAACAGTTGGTAAAAAAAATTAAGCTTATATTGTTTTTTTTTTGCAATCAAATATGGCATTAAAGCGAAATGTTACTCAATCTAAAAAAAAAATTCTAATTACTTTCGTAAGTAGTATCGAGAATAAATGTTGATTGAATTTTAAGAAATTTTAAAAACATTTAATTAGATTGCTTTTCCTACCACACATTTGCTGTTTTAAATATTTACAATGTTTTAATTGCATAGTTGGTTCATCCATACGCATTTCATTTTTACTCAAAATCATTTTAATAAATTTAAGTTTTTAGTATTTCAGGAAATAGATGTGATATAGGCATAAAAATGACCTCTAATTTCTTTATGTACTCAGTGGCAATATTTCGGTCGTTGATCTGCCATTTGTTGGCAATGTTAATGTTAAATCTATACTGTGTTTTTTTTTCTTTTTTTTGTTGTGTGTGACTTTTAGTACATTATTCTCAGTAAAATAATTTTAAACCAAATTTTTTTAGAGCAAATTTTAAACTTTGGCCCCGATTTTGTTAGGTGGATGCATTGCAGAAAAAATATAAAAATTGTGTTGAATATTTTGTAAGACAAAAATTTGAACATAATTTCTAAGCAATTACTGTGTGATTGCTATCTTATATTTTGATATTCTTGTTTATTGGTTTAAAACTAAATTTTTATACTTCTGTTAATTTAACGAGGGTCAAATTAAGTAATGTGAATCACATCGCAGGCCAATTGAAAAAATAAATTTGTAAACATTTAAAAGGGAGGCGGATATTCTACACCAGAGCCAACTTACTAACTTTTCTGCGAAAATTCTGATCGATATGGTAAAACTTTTTTTTCTGCGCTGAAGAGAAAAAAAAGATGTTTTGCTATCCTAAAGAAATTATTCTAAAATTAAGCCTGGCTTAAGTCGTAGTAGAGATTTTTACAGTTGAGATTTTCACGAAATTTATAATATGATCACAAAAATGGGTTTATGATAAACAACGGAAATATTTCATTTAGAAAATGAGCCCCTAAACAAATCTTCTTAATGAGTTTTTAGAATAAAATGTTGCCTGTTGTCTTTACATTAGAGGTGGAAATTAAGAAAATTTAATTACTTGTCAAAGATTAAAATTATTCCCCGGTTAAGTTATTAAAGGTTAGAGTTATTACCAAAGGTAACTAAAAGTTATTATCAGTCCGGTCCATTTACGTATCTCTATTTTTTTTAAATAAATGTTACTAAAGTTAATTTAAATAAACTATAATGCGGAGAATGTGAAATGTTCAAATTGTGATGAACTATAATTTAGGTAAACACAGAAAAAAACATAATCAAAAATCATAATTATATAATATCTTATTATATCGGTTGGTGGTCCGCAAACTATGAATAATAATTTTATAGTAGTTTGAATCAAATTTTAATAATTTCGGATTGACTGACCACCTTTAATAACTGGTCAACATTGTTCTTTTAAACCAAGATCAATAATGAATTAAAATAAACTTTTGAGGAATTATAATTAAATTTATAATTAAGTCATAAATTATGAACAATTTTAGTATTTAATACCTATCGGTTTTCGTATCTACTTATTGGTTTATGTATTCCATAACCATATAGAGTAGTATCTTTAAATGATGAGCAACCATGTATAGCGTTGTATATTTTTTAATTTTAAAAGGCTGTTTTATTCAAAATGTTAATTCAAAATGTTTTTCTTTTTAATTAAGTATATTTTAATTAAGTATATTTTAATTAAGTATATTTTAATTAAGTATATTTTAATTAAGTATATTTTAATTAAGTATATTTTAATTAAGTATATTTTAATTAAGTATATTTTAATTAAGTATATTTTAATTAAGTATATTTTAATTAAGTATATTTTAATTAAGTATATTTTAATTAAGTATATTTTAATTAAGTATTTTTCATTAAGCATTTAACTAGATAGACTAAGAATTTTCTTTTGCTCAACTATTAATATTCAGTAAAATTTAAATGATATGATTAATTGACTGCGCTATACTTTCAGAAGTTTAGGATTTCAATTTTTCGATTGCAATTAAATAAGGATATTATTTAATATAATTTAATATAAAAATAGCGTATCAATTAATATAAATCTATAGTTAATTTCATTTATTTCTTGGCTGTCTGTGGTACTTTTTGTCTATATCTGATTAAGCGTAACACTATCACTACTTGGCCCGTTGCCAGAATTTCTGTTAAGTAGGCATCATGTATTTTTTTTTATGTGTTTTAGATATCTCCCCCCTTGAATAATTAAACATTAATCTAAAATGTTTGAAAATGTGTATGATATACAACCTAGTATATACATTCAATAATATGTTTTGTTTTGAAAATCTTCTCGAGGATGGGGCAACCTCCTTTCGTAGCAGGATTCAAGTCCTGTGAAAAATTGTCTTATGCTCTTTTTTGACGATTAATTAAAATGCAAGAAAAGAAAGATAATAAACTAGAGTGAGCATTTTGCATGTTTTGATGTAAGCTTTAAACTTTATTCTAAAAGATCTTGTTACTGATTGATCCACGCAATCTTTAGCATGAAAAAATACAATGAAAAGAAGGAAGAATATTAAGTTGAAGTGAAATGTAAACATTTTAATTCGTAAAAAAATCAGATTGTCGAATTCGAGTACACTTCATGTCGTAACTTTACAAATTCAAATTCTCTCTCGTACTGCAATCTTTATATTTATTATTTTTTTGACGCAACAAAAAGAAGTGTAAACCTATTTTTTTTATATATTAGAAATAAGCACGACTTATAAAATTTATTTCCTATGTCAGTTATAATTGTTTCATTTACAGCGAATTGTAGGCCTTGTCAAATACGAATATAATCAATGTTTTATTCCTCATACTAATCTTAGATTAGTTTTATTCGCCTCCATAAATAAGGCATCTAGGCAAAATTTCGTCAAAATTTGATAGAGTGCTTAATCGGTACTGTGCGGTATTACTGATTAAATTTTAGAGTTTTTGCTTAGCGGTGCTAGTTTTACCTTAGAGTTGTTTAAGCTTCATAGCGCTTACGCAAACATTAATGTAAAGAAAAGATTTCATTAACATGAAGGGATCAAAAATATGGTTAGTAATAACAGATAACGTATGATAAATTCTTTGCATATCTCTTTAATTACATATGCATGTGAACATATAAGGAGAGTAGGAAGTGTGAGAGGAATTTTTACATGCCTCGAACAGTTTTCGAGTCCGTCTGTGTACAGTTATTCTAAATTCATTACGTTTTTGATAACTGTCAAAATTAAAGGTTTTAATTTATATAACTTATTGGAAATTTCTACCGGTTCATATTTTAAAATGTTACAGTATTTCTAATAATCTTCCAAGGCATAAGCCTTACTTCAAAACTTGTTCTTAATTAACTGAAGTTAATCCAAACATGTTTCCGTTAAGTCCTTCTAAAAAGTGCTATTTGTCAGGCAATGTTTTGGTAACGCAAATATAATATAAATTCTCGCAGAACAAAGTTTGCGTGTTGTTTAACTTTTATCTTTCTGAAACATGTTTCATTGGGTCAGTTATTGAATTGGGTCAGTTTCTTATTCACAGTTAGTTCAAATGTAAACATATTTTCTTTAATTATAATCTAAATTTTTTTAGTATAAATCAGCAGCTATATTTAATATTTTTACTTTTTAAACTTTATATTTTAGAAAAACCACACGTTTTAAGAATTTAATTTTGTTATTTTAATTGTTCAAGTTGCATTTGTAATCATTTAATGCTTATTCAAAAGTCATTTAGATGTAATTTAAGGTGAAACTTTCTTTAACTGAAAGGGAACAATTTTAGATTTTTAGAGTTATCATTAATTATTTACATTTTCCAGCTTTTTATATAATTTACATAACAATATATTAAAAAAATGAAAATTTTTATTTTAAATTTAGGTCATCAGTATTGGTTTCTTTTTAAAACGCTTACAGAATTCATTTTTGTTTTTTCTATTCCTTATAGGACATTGATCATCAATAGTTTAAATAAGATTTTTCATTCACATTTAACTTTAAATGTGAAAGTATAATTATTATTGTGCTGATCAGCATTTATATATTTTAAATATTTAAAAATATATATTCTTGAGGACACCTCTGCTGCTCTATAGATGCTTCAATTTTTTTAGTTCAGTTAGTGTTTTTTTTTCTTTTTTCAGTATTAAGTTCAGTTTTTACTATAAAGAGTGGAAGCATATATACGATTGTAAATGTCTGTTCTTTTAAGTGTTAAAAATTGTTAAAGTTTTTTTAAATGTTTTGATTTTTAAAATTTCTGTGCGTAATGAGTCATTTTTGTCGGAAAATTAATATTTTATTTGGTGTTTATCTGAAATTATTATTAATACACTGATGGCTTTAAAATTTTAAAAATGGACAGGTTCTTGAAATCTGTCAATTTCTTTTGTTAATTATCTCTTTTGGAAATTAATTAAAAAAAACTGCTTAAGGAAACTACAGTTCTGTTTCGAATAATCTTTCAAAGAAGTCAACTGTAGCCCAAAACTTACAATTATTGCTTATTTAATGCTTTCTTATTTTATGCGTCTGCCTATAAAAAAAAATTTAAGAAAGAAATTTATCAATTTTGAATTCGCAGTTTTGTTACTCATATAGAAATCTGTACACCGATACCATGACATTTTTACCAACTTACTTTAGTTTTTCTTTCAGCAATATTCTGTTAGAAATACCTCCCTAGCAAGAAAGGAAACGTTTTATCATGAAATTAATTGTTTATTTATCATATAACAGCAGAAATAACTTGGTAAAACATCTAAATATAGATATAGTCTAAAAGCTAATTAATTTAATAAAAAATATATGGTTATTTAAAAAATTTAAAAAAAAAGCATAAAAATGCATAAAAAAAACATAAAGTATACATGCATACTTTCTTTTAGATTTTGGAGTCAGTCTCAGTTTCTGCCACCATTTATTTATTTAATAAAATAAATCATGCAACATTAAACAGCATTATTAATCTCTAAATTTATTCTTTTAATCTATATCATTATATGATTAGTCTCATAACTTGAAGAAATAAAAAATAAATAAAAACAAAGTATAAAAAGGATAAAAAAAAAGGTGATTTTAAAGCTAAATCTCGTGATGAAAGTAAGAAATCGTGGTAATTTTTCATTTACCATAGTTTACATATTTTTTGAAACAAAATTTATTTTGAAAAATTGAATTTTCGCAAAAAAACAGAAATTATGAACAACTTAGAGAATAAATGAAAAAATTCGACAACTGTGACCTACCGAAGAGGTATTAGTTTTATTTTAAATAGCACAGAAAGTAGATTTATGATCTATATGTTTCTGGCAACCTAATTTGATGATGCTCTCAATAATTTAAAACACTATGTTTTAAGTTTGTATTTTATATGTGAGTTCGTGGATCAAAAATGATAAAAGAATTTTTTTTATGCTAAAATGATAATAATATCCGTTGCTTTTCCTGTGCTTCACTCCCAAATAAACATGTTTGAAGCACTTGTTTATTTAATATATGCTTGAAATTCGTCTCATTTTTAACTTAAAGAAAATTTATAACTATTTCAGATATTATAGTTATTTTAAGGATTTTAATTTTTCTTCATAATGATAAAGAAAAAATAATAATAAAGAATGACAATAAAAACAAAATAAGCAGTCATTTTTTGTTTCAATTTCGTATGTATCCATTTTTAGAAGCATTTAATTTTATTTTTTTTGAAAAAGTTTTTAAATTCTTTTGAACTTTTTTACAAAGGTATAATAATGTATTCAAATTATTGAAAAAACACGTTATTAATGATTTTTTAAAATAACTTTTTAGATTATAGAAAAAGTTTAAACTTTAAAATATCGCAATAATATTCTTTTAATTATGAATCATAAGAAGTTAATTCCCAGAAGTCGTGATGTACTTTAGCATAAGGTTCAGAGATTTTTAATTGACACAAAGAAACATTCGCCTCTATGTCGATCTAGCGATCTCTAGTATGCACGTATGTTATTAAAAAAGTACTATAACAAGTATTAAGTAAATTTAAAAAAATGCTGTTAAATATAGTTTTATGAAAACTGAAGAGTTTCAGATTTCAGTACCGAAACAGTTAAATAATATAAAGAAGTAAAATTAATAAAGAAGAAACTTAAAAAATTTTGTTTTTAGTTCAATGTATAGTTTTTTTCTTCAAAAATTAAATATATTATAATGCCGGAAAGTATTGAGTTAGCTACATCGAGTATTTAATAAAACTAATCAAACAATGAAAAGAATATTCTGAATTTCAGTATAATTTGCAAAAGACAATTATAAATATAAGTAGGGGAAAATTGAGCGTTCAACCCCACTTTTTTTACTATGGGATGAGCGTTCAACCCCACTTTTTTTTTACTATGGGATGAGCGTTCAACCCCACTTTGGGTCGATGTCCTCTTTTACTCTAGTTCTATGGGATGAGCGTTCAACCCCACTTCGGATCGATGTCCTCTTGACTATAGGATGAGAGCTATACCTCACTTAATTTCTATTGGTGCTACTGTTCTGTTTAAAATTAAATTAAGTATATTTTTTAATACTCGTGACTCCATCTGGTGAGTGAAATAAGTACTAAAGTTTTAGAATCTATACTCTTTTAAAATGTGAAAAATGGAGTACTCATGCTGACATCTAGTGTATGAAATAGCAAGCATCTTATTTTCTTTTTTTCTTATATAAACTGAATAATTTTCTAAGGTAATATATAAATACAGATATTTTAAGATGCGTTTCGAACCAACAACCTAACAATTACAAAATGTTTTCATGGCACAGCGATTGAGCAGCACGCTTAACCGTTGTACCATGAAAACACATCCACTTTAAAGAAATATAAGATTTTGTGCATCTCCATTGAACAATGTAACTTTTCTCAACTTTGTTTTAAAATAAAGAAGTATCTCTCAAGTATAAAAGTTTCATTTCTCTTTTTACATATTTTAATTATAATCCATTTATTATTTCTTAGAGTATTAATGAGCAAAATTAGACTCATTTATAAGCAATTAAACTATCAAATATATGAAAATATTTATTGCATTTTATTTTACACTTGCAAGTAATTTTGTCTAGTAAGTATTTTTTTATTATTAATAATTTTTTCATTTCTTTTAAATTTATTATTATTTTAGTTTTGTCCTTTTCTTTATTCACTTAGTTCTTAGATATTTTTTCTCGTTTTCACTCCTATCTATATTTTTATTATATAGTTATTTTCATATTTCTTTATACATTTTTTCATTGTCCGCTGTAAATAAAAAGATCATGCCATTTTACTTGTTTCTATACGTGTAATGAAATAGAAAGGAAATAATAAAGTCAAAAAAGAAAGATAAACAGATTTTTATTGAATAAAAAGATACTTTACACAATTACATACATCCTTTTATAGCTGATTGTAGCTGGTTGAAGACAATAAATAATAAAACTGTTGTAACAATAAAGACAAGTCTTTCTCACATACATTTTATGTACAAATAAATAGGGGGGAAATAAAATAAATAATAATTTATTTAAATGGGAAGTGAAGTTTGCTACGCTAAATTTTAAAATAATAAATAAACAATTAAGAACCCCCGATTTTAAAGTGACCGTGTGCTAAAGTGTCACACCCGTTTTCTAATATGTACCGCTTATCATCTAGAGGACAAAGGGCTAGTTTATTAGTTGTAATCGAAAGTAATTCATGATTTTTTGAAACAATAGTTTTCATGTTTTCCCGAAATCTGCAATTTTCGAAAAGACATTTTTTAAACATGTCATGCTTTAAACGTTTTTCTCTAACATTTTTCACGACTCCTTTCGCTGTTTTCTTTTCACCTTTCCCAGTTAATAAAGAATACATTTTTGAGCGCAACCCGACGAATTCTTTCACGATAACACCATTCATCTCATCTTTCATTTTACCTACTACTTTCTTATTTTTACTGCAATATAAAAAATGATCTTCGGGGTAATCAGAAGTGTCATAAAGCTCGAGGTGATGGGACATGTCCAAGTAGACATTTTCAGTCTGAATCTCATAACAAAGAGAGTCGGTATCAGTAAATAGTAGTTTCGCTTTATCACCATATTTAGTTTTAATATGATTATAATGAAACTGATACATGAAAGTCTTACTAATATCCAAAACGGAGAAACCAGTATACAGAGGACGATTAAGAGTTAAGGATGTAACATTTCGTGTTACAATAACTAAATCTGGATCAATAATTTTAAACGATTGGAAAGAGGGGGATGCAATTAATTTTAACGCCCTTTTCTTATCTGTTACAATGTCCACGTTTAAGCGATTGCGTACGTTCTCCATACTCTTACCGAAAACCGCGTTATTCATTAACTTCCAAAAATCTTTGTCAAAAGAATTAGTCGCATTTTTCCGCATGTTTGTGTTGAAATTAATGTATGCACGAAGCCAAGGTTCTTGTTTGAATAAGAGAATTTTATGTATTTTAGTCATTTTGAGTCCTAAATTTAAATATAATTTCAAATTTCGGTAATGAAGGATATATCTACATTTATCATTTAAATTTGGTATCAGTTTCGATACATTATAATTATTAGAAACATTTAATGCGGCTGCAGCTCTTTGAGAGTATGGAGAGAGCATATTGAATTGTACTTTCATTTGTTCAGGAGCGACTGGAAGGTCATTGTGTAACTCATGTAATTCTGCAGGATATTCCAGATCTACCTCGAGAATCATCCCTTCGTCTGCCTCATCAGATAATGATTGTATGTATTCTACGGATAGATCTAAATTTTGCGACCAACGGAATTGTTTTGTAGGTAAGTAGCTTTGCATTGCTCCACCATAGAGGTTATTCATATCTAAATAAATGATATAGGATGAGGGAATATTACAATCAAATTCATTACCCATGTAAATGTTATTGGCTCGGGCATACCGGTTTGAAATCATGGAGACACCACCCCTTATTCCCCTTTCGACAAATAAATGCATGGTGGGGTCAGTTAAAAGTTCCAGTTCGACGCGTGTCATTTTTAGACACGCCTGCCACGCATAACCTGGTAAGGTGAAGGTGTGGCATGCGTCAATTTTGAAATGCGTTAAGCATAAAGATCTAAATTTTTCGAACACATCGGCCAAAAGGAGAGTATCAGTCTTAACATATAAATTATGATAATCTCTTAAAGATTGCATATTAAAAGTTTGAAATACCGTACACGCATGATTATATTCCGCTTCAGTAATATGTGTATCATTTAAACTATTGTAAAAAAGCTCGCGAGGGGGTAACTCGGTTTCATTGAATTTCTCCATACAGTCAAAGTAATCATAGGGGTAAACACCTTTACGACGTAAAAGGGGGAGTAATTCCGGTTCTATTTGAGAAGAAAGGATACGAAAATCGCATTCATCCAAGTTGTTCGCTAGCTTATCGAGGGAAGATGGTAAAAACTGTAGAGAGTCTAAAAATTGGAGATTACTGATAGAAAAGGTTATGAATTTTTCAGAGTTTGTTGCAATACACGTCGTTTTTTTGTTTTTAAATTTACTAAGAGTTTTAATGATGTGATGACTGTCATATCCTTTTAGATTGTGGAATATGACAGGTATTTTTTGAATAAGTTTATAATTCAAGTTACATTTTGAGTGTAAGGCACCGCGAAAAGCACCTGATATATGACAGTGATCTCTCACTCTATCATCATTCAAGGGCTCTTCACAAATAGAACAATGAGTTTGATTTAAAAACATTTCATAGTCCTCATTACTTAATTGCATAGGTTTATTGACAGAAAGTAAATCTTTAATCATCCTTTCTTCCCTCAATAAACTATGAACGAGATGTTCCGCAGCATTTTCTCCGCAATACACGACGGGAGGTTTAATGCATTCACCTTCATTCCCAATAATGACGTATGAATATCCGCAGGGTATGTGATGAGCATTTACTTCAGTTCGCGATCTTAATGAAGTTTCATTTTTAGATAATATACACTCAAAATCAGCGTATATCACATATGGAATTTTGTGCATCAAGTGCACGGAATTAAATTTTAAAACTCTCTCTTGATCATTAGGCATCTTAGTTTTCTGCATTTTATGTTCTTTACAATAAACAACGTGATCATCTAAAGCAGGTTTAGTCGCAAAACGATGGAGACAAAAGTCACAATAAAATAATGCACCGTTGTGATGGGTTAAATAAGATAAAAGTCTACTCATATTTCGAATTAAACAAAAGTGTCGGGTTTCTCTCTCGGATATTAGTAAAAGATTTATGTGATGCACTCCGCTTCTGTTTGTTGAAAGATGAAGAGGGAATATGTCTCCTTTTTCATGCCCAAATACATTTATTGATAAATTATTTTGTTTCTCAAATTTAGAAACTTTATTAAGTTGCATGGGAAATGATATACCTGTCAAGTTTAATTCATTTTCAAAGGGTTTATAATTTGAAGGGCGATTCGCATGTTTATTATCGTTACAAGGGTGAATATGAGCTAGTACGCAATATAAAAAACATTTTTCATCGCTCATGTTTCGAATATTCAAGACAGCCCGTCGTTTGACTATTTCCGGTGGGAGGGGGATGTAGGAGGAACCGTTAAATGGAACATAAAGAGCGGAATTTAATTCTAAGTAGTTCACTTCTTCTAGTAACCACCCACTACCTCTATCGACAAATTCGTCAAAAGATGAGATAATCTTAACGTATGCACACTTCACTTCCTCATTTAATGAGTTACAACTTAGCGATACTTGATTACAACTCCTAAAAAAGGAACTCGCAAGTTCTCTCTCCCCATCTTGTCCTTTACGAGAGAAAAGTGCCTTAATACAGACGTACCATTTAATAGGAGCTGATGAGATTGTTAATCGGAGGGCATTTAACAATTGTGGCTTAACATCCTCTAAGAATAATAATAAGTCTTTATTCTTACTACTGTGTAACATCTGGCTTTGAAACGACTCTAGTCCTCTCCTTCCATCAGCCACTCCACTCATTTCCATCTGCACATCATTGGACGTCTATAAATAACAGAAACAAAAAATTTGTCATGCAATTTAAAAATAAAATAAAAGTCATACGACTTGAAAGGAAAAAAACATTTTAAAAAAAAAAAAAGATGAAAAGGGAAGCAAAAGAGTTTAAATTAATATTAACTTGATAGGTTGAACTCCGACCCACCCCAAGGGGGTAAACGGGGATAAAAGTTAAATTATCACATTGAAATTTCTCTTAAAACTACAGTAAAATTTTGCCGAATGACAGTGGTGGTGATCAGTTAAAAGTGTATTAACTAAAACATTTGACAATTAAAAACATGCTTTAAAGGCAATGAAATCTAATAGCGTCGGTGTAAATGTCGAGAATTAAATGATTATAATAATAAGGAAACAAGAGATGAAAACAAAATCTCAAAACTAAAATCAATGAGAGCTAAAAGTCCTAAGCATAAATATCTAAAAGTCTGAATAGAAGTCGATGAAGTCTAAAATCAAAAGTAGATAAAATTTCAAAATGTAAGGTTAAAAGTTGATGTTAACTTGATGTTTCATTCATTTTTATTTTGTTTTGAAAAGTCTTATTTATATTTTAATTAATTTTTTAGAAAAGCTACTCTTTTAGATTTAATCGTAGCGAAAAAACTACAAACAAGTCTTTAAATATTAAACAATTCTGTTGCGATAAATGTAATTTCGAGAAACATAATATAATATGATGTATAGACAAACAAACTTACTCACGCTGGGTTGGGGGATATTCTCTTCCTCACACTCCATGGGAGAATCGAGAACGGCATCAGCGACAGCTCTATCGGCTTCAGGATCGTCCATCTCCTCATCACTTGATGGCACCCTTCGTCTTTTTCGTCTTTTTTTGACATTTGCAACAGATTCTGATTTAGATGAAGCATATTCCCGATTAATTCTATCTATCATTTCCTGAAATAATGATAATAAAAAATGTGGATCAGTATTACAATAGAACTGAAACATTTGTAAGAAAAAAGAAAACATTGAAGAGTGAAAAATCTTAATTTAGAATTTATGTATGTCATATAACATCTCCATTCTTTAACATAAATAAATAATTAAATAACAACAGGAGAAGATGTTATATTTCTATTACTAGTAATATTCAAAAGAGAAAAATGAGAACGAAAGAAAAATAAATAAATGAATAACTAAAAGTGAATAAAAAGAAAATGAATTAATTTATCATTTCCTGAAATAATGATAATAAAAAAATGCAGATCAGTATTAAAATAGAACTGAAACATTTGCAAGAAAATAGTATAGATTGAAGAGTGAAAAATCTTATTTTAGAATTTATGTCATATAACATCAGCATTCTTTATCATAAATAAATAATTAAATAACAACAGGAGAAGATGTTATATTTCTATTACTAGTAATATTCAAAAGAGAAAAAGGAGAACGAAAGAAAAATAAATAACTAAAAGTAAATAAAAGAAAATGAATTAATAAATGTTACTTACTTGTGAGATATTTCTAATGACTCGATCAGCTTCTTCATCATCCATGGTCATATCCAAAGGTGTATCCATTTTGGGGTGGAGAAAATAAATATCTGTAAATTTACGGAGGTGAAGTTCACCCTAAGACGTGTGGACGAGATTTGGCTCTATCCTACGTTGAAGCACCCCCCTTTTATATTGAAACTTATCATTAGTTTCCAAACAACGAAAATAAACAAATAAATAAAAGTAGGGGTAGCTGCTAAGTGCAGTAGGTAGACATGTACAGGCGACAATGTTTGTAGATAACTCACTATTCCTCATTAAGCATTACTAAGAGACATCAGTTTATCGTTACCAATGAAAGAACATTCTCTTGACGATGATAAAATTTTCTACCACTTTGTCGATGAAAAGAGACTCTCCCTTACTCATCGATAAAATACTTTTCGTCCATAAAAACTGATTCTTTTACTTTACCCATTAAACAAAGTTTTTTTTTTTTATCTGAAATAGGTATACCTATCTACTTATTGTCAAATTCTTTCTTCTAAACTGAAAAAAGAAAATGTCAAATCCTCTATCTCACCATTTAGGATAGTTTCTTATCCACTCTTTACGCAGACAATCGTAATGGATTCAGTGTCTCATTTTCAGGGTTGATAACGCTTTCGTTCATTATCTGAAAAGCAGCAACAACACTGATTTTTCTCTGTCCATTGTATTTTAAATCGAATGTATCATTGCAAATAGTGAAGGAGACGTTATCCGAAATTGCGATTCCATCTCGACGGCATAAGTCTACGACATTATGTGTGTTTAAAATGTTTGCGGTGAAAAGTATTACGTTTATCAGAATAATCATTATCAAAGAAACGACTCGACTGTCTAAAGGCATGATGGGATCTGTGTAAGGAACACGAGGGTGTGTGATAGTGATAGAATGTTTCTTATGACGTATTCGCGATAATAAAGCGTCAAATGATTATAATTACGGTTTATAATTAGAATAACGTCGCGCCAATCCACCGCGTACGGACGCGAGGGGAGGCGCCGCGACCACCCGCCCGCTCGCCCGCCCGCCCCGCTTTTCGCGTCACGCGGACGTTGAATGATAACGTAATCGTAAAGTAAGAAATGAAGAAAGAAGTAAAAACGGCAAATTTATTAATTAATTTATTTATTTGTAGTAAATACGTTCACGTATCAATTACATTTGTAACCATTGACATGATTTAATTTTAGATTTTTTCACTTTGCGTACAAGAGAATATCCTTTTTGCGAAACATAGGATTCATTTTTAATAAATGATTGTGGTAAATTAATGTCTTTGAGAATTTCACGAAATTCTTCTTGTCCTGGAATAAACGTATCACTTTTCCTTTTTCTCACCATACTGTTGATCAAATCTACCATGTTCGAATTTTTCACTACGTTTCCTTTGTGTACGAGTTCCCCTCGAGGTGTCCAAGACACTATGCTGTTGTTTCTCTTAAAAACATCTAGAATGTTTTTTGTGTTCGTCATGTACTGTTTTGGAATGGCAGACAGCATTAAACTTTCAATATAATTCTCCTCCTTTATTTCAGGTTTCATTTCAGGTAATTCTTCAGAGGGAGTCTCCTGATTTGGTACAGGTGAATTTAATAAATCAATTTTTATTCTTTTTAACAATACTTGATTGTACATTTTTATTTTCTCATCTTCGTCCAACTGTGATTGTAATATTTTTTTCATTTCGCGATCCAATTCGCTGAGTTTTTCGTCAGATGGAACGTGGCGTGAAACGATATGTTCGGGTACTAATATCATCTTTTTAGCATATTCCATATTTATTTATTTGTTTAACAGAGTCGTTAAAACGCTGAGAGCTGCGGGTAAAAGGAGTGGCAGTAGAAATCCTCCGTTTTGAACGATGAGGTTACGCTTCTTTTTCAAAGATACCTTTTTGTCAGAGAGTTTTCTTAAGGTATGTTTATGACGAGCTAACTTTCTCTTTTGATGTGAGGAGATTGGTATATTCCCTTTTAAAGTGTTTAAACAACACTCAGAAATGCATTTAATTGTTGTTTGGGGAATTTTTCTCAGTAGGGATTTCAACGATTTCTTAGGACAGATCAATATTAGTCTAAGTCTTTGCATATCCTCTTTCGAAGCACCCATGATATCAAATGGATACGTACAGTTTGAGTTGACTCTTTTTATTTCAATTGGTAAACACACGTTTCTTCACCCGGTAATATTTCCGTACGCAAGCGCAGGTTTTCTTCTGTTTCGGTCCTTAAGTCCACCATTAAATAGGAGTAAGGTTTTTTAGTAGCATCTTCGAATACTTCGAGAAAAAATTTTAAATTTCTGGGGTATAACTGTCTTCCTAAATGAGATATCTGACTCACATCTCGCCTAGACTTGAATAGAAACAAATAATGTGAGTTTAAGGATATTTCTCTAAATTCTTTTCCTTTATGAAATATATTCTGACTAACTGTGATAATCGATATATTCATGTGATGCGATCCTCGAGTATACAACTGAGTAATGCGCTTGTTATCTCCGCATTCAGACATCAAATCATCTAAAATGAAGAGAGTATTTTTACCCGCGTAACTACTGAAATTTTCAGGTATACCTTCTATAAAAGTGACATTAGGTATTTCGTCATATAAATACTGATATATTCCGTAAAACCAAACAATAGTATCAATTTTTGGGAAGATTAATTGCGTGTGATATTTTAAAAAATTCCTTAAAAAGTGTGTCTTTCCGCAAGAGGTAGGCCCGCAAATGAGAGCTGTAAAGGGAGCTTTTAATCTCAATGACTCCATGATGATAAATGAGAGAAAGAAATATTAACACACCACATTTATTTATCCACTTTATTATGAAATGAAAAAAGGTACATATTCACGATACAGTTTTTTCTTCACAAAGTTATACACTTGTTTATCATTTTGTATAGATTTTACTTGAAAGGAATTAACGATACATTTCATCGAATGGTTTCTGCAACGAAAATACAAGTAAAAAATACAATATTGCCCGCAGACAGCGGTCGAATCACTTTGAAGAGGTA
The DNA here is from genome assembly GCA_949128135.1 of Parasteatoda lunata. Lineage (NCBI taxonomy): Eukaryota > Metazoa > Arthropoda > Arachnida > Araneae > Theridiidae > Parasteatoda > Parasteatoda lunata. The sequence goes on from OX421980.1 coordinate 81,421,417, forward strand.
CATCATTATAAGTAACAAATTCATAGTTTTTACAATAATTGCGAATGTAGTGGTTAAAAAAGTCTGATGAATGTCCATACGAATCAAAAAATTCGACTGAATGAGGAGACTCGACATAAAAAGCTAACCAATGACTTCCTGGTTTGTTGTAAGGATCTGTATTCACGATGAATGCAGAAGGAAATCTACTTATTCGTTTTGGAATTTTATCACTCGCAAAAACACCGATGAAAATCTGTTGAGTGAATGTATCTTTATTTAATACTTCTTCGATTTGTAATGTATTCATACCGAAAAATCACACAAAACACTTCTAGATTTTGTAATCTCGATTACGTTTTGAAATTCTGCGTAAATAAGCATCGAAATTGTTTTAGGTAGAGCTTTGGAGAATTTGAGTTCAATTCTTAAATTTCCTTGGCGAATTAAATTGAGGTAACTCCCATCACACAAGTCGGGAGTTAAATCAAAGGCGTACATAGTATATCCCTTAGAAAATTCATCACGATTTATGTAAATTCCTTTGTTGCTCGCTAATTTCTCACTTCCCAACAACAAACTGTTGTAAGAGCGAATATATTGCTCATCTTCATAATTTGGTGTCAGAGGTTTGTAGCACACTGGATTACCATCCACATACACACCAACGAAGTTTACGTCATTATGTTTGAAATTAAAAGGATTCGTAGTATAAGTACCGTTGAATGCATCATTATCTATACAGGTTAAAATCAATCGTTTCGGTAGTGGACCCAAGAAAACATTATCCTGAGAAAAGGAGAATGACCCCTTAGGGATAGAATACATTTTGCATAATACTCTATCTAGAGGATATTTTGCTGAAGTTTTTTCTAAGGCTTTTGCGTGTCCTATCAAGACTCCAGGGCTCACTTTAACTTTACGAACGAATAAAGATGCATGTTCAAACACTATTTGATAATTCCCTTTTACAGGTGATATGAGGCAAAATTCTGGTTTATTTCTTACGAACTTTAGTTTCAAGTCTACCATATTTAACATTAAACGGTCTTGATAAAAAATATCGCAATGTAAATTTCCGATCATTTCTAACACTTTCCCTTTTGCAATCATTGAAGAACGCTTTTTCAATCCTTCATTCTCTTTGAAGGGATCATTTTCTTCGAGGTGGCCAGCAGTATCTTTGTAAAAGCATTCGGAAGTTAAAAAACTTTTCTTATAATCAGAGCCGTAATTTAATAAAGTTTCAATGTAAGATCTATACGCGTAAGTATTACTAGACGAAGATATGGTGCGATCATTCAACATCACATCGATTTGAGAAAAAAGTGAATGAAAAAATAAATTACAGGTGGAAATTTTCTCATTTTCTGGTAAAGGAGCATTATCTTTCAAAATCTTTACTTTAACGTAGAGTTGGGTAGCACTCAAGTCGAAATATTCCTCCGAAGTTCCAGATATATTAAATTCTATAGGGAGATCATCACGGATGCTTGATATGGGATAGTATTCCGACCACTGTCCTTTTTCTATGGCAGTTTGTGTGGGTGGCATGAGGAATAAATCGAGTTCGGATTTAACAGAGGGTATAGAATCATTTCTTATCAATGCCATGTTAGCTAAAAATATCAGATGTGCACACTTTGCGATACTTTTTACTACTAACAGATTTTCGGTTTCTACGTTTCCTTTTATTTCCACCAACCATGGTTTTTACTTTATCTGCAGCTTTATTGGATAATATTTTAGTTGCCTCCTTTATACGTTGTTTCGAAGCAACTTTTAAATCCTTTCCTTGTATGTAATCGTTTGCAATATCCACTCCCGACCTGAGAGCCTGTCTCCCCACCGCTTTCGCGCCAGATTTGAATAAAGGTAAAACCATTCGAAACATACTTTTAAAAATTCCACCTAAACCACTTCCTCTTTGAAGAGATACACCTTTATAATAAGATAATCCATTTCCTGCTTGATTCGAGTAATAATCTTCGAAAGATTTCGTACAGCAGTGATAGTTTTGATACATTTTTTTTTTTTTCTAGAGAAAATAATTTATTTTGAGCTTATAAAGTTTTCAAGCGAAAGTGAAGTTTCACTATCAACTTCCCTCGTTCAAATGACACGTATCGACCAGAGTGAGTTCTTATAACTATTTCGATTGACTCAATGTGTTTTCTACTCAGGGGTAAATAGTGTGGTCTATCAAATTGAGCATGTATCATTTCTCCGTCTTCTCCTTTCACCGTCAAAATTCGTAAAAGGGGTGCTACTACATCACCCACCATTTCAGGTTGTATAATATCAGTATACACATACAATAAACGCAAATCAACGTTTGGATCTGCTACGAAAGGACTTTCCATAGAAAACGTACCTGGAAGTATAATATTTTCTCCCAATATTTCGTTGTGAGGAAAACCTAAACTTTCAGCCAACCCCTTAGATAAACGCAGTGTAGCTCCGTTCGACAATTGCAGTTTAACTTTCTTTGTAAATTTATTATATCCTAGTTGTATCTTAATATTTTTTTCAAATTGACCGATAATTTCATTCACTGATTCATAAGAACCACTCGGAATAGAGTTTATTTTTTTTACCCCATTCCCTAAATCGTATTCATATGAATTTTCACCGTCAATTATATTATTCCACATTCTAGGATAAATTATTTCCACTAAACCAACCTCCCATTCACCAAAGAGTTCTAATCTTCTTGGGAGCTTTGTGTGAAAATGGGACATTACATTGTCGGGAAAAACATTCATGGAAGCATCACTCGGTAGTGTAATATAGAAACTCATTGTGTTAAATGATGTAACAGTGAGAGGCCATTCGATTTTTATAGGGCGAATAAGTCATTCGAAGGAAGCCAAGTGTTAAATTTATCAGGGTAACCTTTAAATTTAACTAAATATTGTAACTTGTTTCTATGAAAACGTTTTTTTAAAATTTTTTCTACTGGAAACGTTTTAGGGAGAACAACTCTTTGTAATTCCTGAGCATAAAATGTGCCTTTAATTTCTCCCTCCATCAAATCTTTAATTTTATACACTGGCGGTATTCTAGGTATACAATGGGTGATAGTGAATATTTCTTCGGACCAGTTATTTTCATATCCTTTCTCAAAAATCATTTTCGATTTTGCTATGCGGACATTTTCCCCAATTTTAAAAGCACATTTTTTTCTTTTGCGTAAAGGAGTATTTTCATATAAATTATCTAAAACTTGCTTCTCATTTTCCTTTGTAACTTTAGCGGGTTCCATTTTAATGCTGCGGTGATAAGTATTATTGTAACTTTCCGTCACATTTTTTAACACATCGATAAACCTGAAAGTGTTTTTTGCAGTGAAATATTTCCAAAGTTTCGTTTTTAAAGTACGATTAAACCTTTCAATAATAGAACTTTTAGTTTGATTAAATGTCGTGAAAAAGTGTACTCCTTCTTCTTTCAGATAAACTTGGAATTTTTTATTAAGAAATTCTTTACCCTGATCTGTTTGCAACTTTAAAGGTCTCCTTTCTTTAAATATTTCTTTAAACGTAGATATGATACTCTCGCTATTCTTTCGTTTCAATGGGAAAGTCCATGCATATTTGGAAAAAACATCAATGCACGTTAAGATGTAGCGATAACCATCGTTCAAACTCGTTATCGCCTTCAAATCAGCTATATCAGCTTGAAACTGTATATTTATCCCACTGACCATCACCCTATTCCGCTTAAAATTATTTCTTACGCTTTTGTGAAGAGTGTATGCATTTTGTGACGATAACCATTTTCTTATCTGTTTACGAGATACTTTTCCTTTCATCGAGCGGAACAAAGCTTCCACCCCACCGAAACTCCCAGGTAGAGTGGGGTCATTATAAAAATCGCCCAATTGCATTCTTACGGAGAGAAAATAAATATAATGTAACCATCTAAAAGTATACAACAAAAATGAGAGCGATTTGAAAATGTAAAACACATTTATTTTTTGAAAAAAAAAAAAAAAAAAAAAAAAAAAAAAAACACATGTAAGCAAAAATGAGTTTAAAAAAAAATTACATGTAAGTAGAAACAAATTTTACAATAAAATAATCTCAGTGGAAACATAAAAAATAATAAAATGGAAATATATATATACAAATATAGAAGATATTAATATAATACGACAGGATTGGGGTCGGATGCAACATACAAATCTTTAGCATTACTGAGCAATAAGTCTACATCAATTTTCGAAAAAAAGTTTTCATTAATATGGTGGGTAATATGGCTGTTTATGTTCACAAAGTTTTGAACCAATTCATTTAAGTTAATGCTTAAAATGGCTAAATCACCACAGCTTAAAAGCTTTTGCTCGAAATTGAAGGTTAAGCATTCATGTCCGAGTTGATTTGCATAATTTTCACTACAACCGAAACATTGGAATGTGGTGTTTACATTCGTCTCGATGAATGATTTGAGTAACTCCAGCAGTGAGGTTGTGAGTACATCGTCAACATCTGATAATTCCATAGGAGTTGGAATTAGAGGGGGAGGTCGCTTTTTCACCTCGTTTAACGCAACGTTTGGGAACATGTATTTGTATAGATGGAAAATGGCAGAGGATGTAATCTTTTTTTGTAGATCACTATCAGTCGCAAGTTTCACAAACTCTTGCTCCGATAGAGTACACATGGATTCACAAAATTTCCTGGAAAAGTCCTTTTTCTTGAAAAACCTTTGGAATGTCACATACGTTCCTATGTCAAGATCTGCTTTTGAAATATAGAGACTGTCGTTGAGAACAACAGAATCTCCAACCTTCACAGATTCTCCATAATCCTCTGACTTCTTTAAGAAAGCTATCCAAAGAGAAGGAGTGAGTGTAGTACCTTTATAAGTAGGAAACAGATTTCCATTTTCACCTTGTAGATATTCTCTCAAGTGAATAAGTACATTGCCGGAAAAATACACGACTGACACGTAGTTCAATCCACCTAGATGGTATAGGTGATTCGGTAATACGCTAGGAGTTTTCACGTCAGTAACTGGTGAAGATGCAGAAGCACTAACACTCCCCTCCATTGTAGCGAAAGAACGTTTCATCGTGGACTAAAAGGAGAGAGTAACGATTCTAAAAAGAACTTTTTGGAAATAAATGACGACTTCTAAACTACAAAGCTTTTCAAATATTCTTCGTCCAATCAGAGTTTAACACGTATGTGAACCAACAAGTTATCCTTATCGGAAAATCCTTTTAAAGAGTGACGTTATATCTTTACTAAACGCTTTTAACTTTATGTTGATGTAACCATAAATTTATCATTATTCTCAGAAACTTTTTTAATCACAAGAATCTTAACAAAAATGTTAATGCATTACACGTCACTGATAACGAGGAACCAAGAAAATCTCAATTTTTATCATACTCATTAACCATAGACACGCTATTTGAACAACTAAATACACATGTTTACCTTACTAACGAAATCTCCTCATTAATGATTCACCAATAAAATGAAAAGACTACGATCGTAAGATAAAAACAATTTATCACACGCACACACACACACTTGGAAAAATACAAATGATCACAGTATTATTAATTACTAAAATTTATCGTTACATTTCATTCACATTCCACTTTTTCTTATCCTCATCAACTCTGTTGTCAAATTTAAAAGTATCCGTTTAAAAATATAAATTTTTCTTAGCTGTACATGCATCCATAGCACACTGGTTAGCGTCACAGTCAAACTAGTGTGTTATGGAAGCATTTTGTAATGGGGAGATTGCTGGTTCGAATCCTCAAATATTTTCTTTTTTTACAAAAAATAAATGTAAAATAGTAACTACTTTACTCACTAGAGAGCAGCATGAGTGAGATACATACACTATTTTAAAATATTTTCCATTTTTACAAAATTATTGTTTATTTCATTCACTAGATGGAGTTACTGAAGACTATATGAAACTAAGAAAAAATTCTAAGTCAAGAAATTTTTTTTTCTGAACGATAAAAATTAACTCACCGATAAAGTCAGGAAGGAGATGAACCGTCATCCCTACTCAGAGCTTATCAGTGGGGTAGAACTCTCATCCATACTGAGGAAGTGGGGTATAGCTCTCATCCTATAGACAAGAGGTCATCGATCCGAAGTGGGGTTGAACGCTCATCCCATAGAACTAGAGTAAAAGAGGACATCGACCCAAAGTGGGGTTGAACGCTCATCCCATAGTAAAAAAAAAAAAAAAAAAAAAAAAAAAAAAAAAAAAGTGGGGTTGAACGCTCATCCCATAGTAAAAAAAGTGGGGTTGAACGCTCAATTTTCCCCTACTAATATATAATATTAAAAACATTTTCTTCCAGTCTATACCTTAAGAAAATTTAATATTCATAGAACATAAACTATTTAAGACTAAGAAAATCATGTCATTACTTCAATCGTCTTCTATTCTTAATTCTCCGTTTCCAATTTGGGCAGGGAAAGTTGTCAAATGTGTGTATGATTTTACAATGTCGAGTGTCGAACTATAAAGATTACTTTGATTCCAGTAACCATTTAAATCGTAATTTTTAATCTTTTATAGCAAAAAATCATGCTCAAAGCTTCGTAATGAAAATTTTATGGTAAAATAACTCTTAATGTTTGAATAGACAAGGTCTTTCGGAAGAGAAAGGGTATTTTCAGCCACAAGAAGATTTATTTAGTTGCTGATTGATTGCAAACAATTAGAAAAACATATGAGCACCAGATATTATTCTGTTCTTAACTTGCGCCTGCATTCCCGTATGATCTAAATTTTTATCAGAAAACATTTTCTCTTATACTTCATTCGATTAGAATGAGTTCTCCGTTGTTAGCTATTTGCTTTTAAATTTTAGAGGCATACTCGTAATGATCAAATTATAAATATATCACTAATAAGCAACTTAAAGTAGCTAACTTTTCGAGCTGTGTAAATTTTTTTTAATCGAAGTATTTTACATTTAGTTGAACTTTTTTTCATAACTGGTATATTTAAGATTATAGGAACCTTTTTTCCTCTTGTACATAATTCCCATAGTTACTTTAATACATTTCAACGATCGCTTACGATGGATCTCGTGGTTTTCCTTTCCCAACACAATATATTTTAAATCTAAATCATAGTTCTTACTACTATGATTAACTATGAAAATAAAATGCTTTCTGAATGCTAGTTTAAGAAATATATTCTTGTGAACTCCTAAAAATTTTATATTAGTTATTCGCCTATGTATTAACCTTGTTTTTTTTAATTGCTCGTGATAAATACCTGTTTAGCGATACTCATAGCATGTAAAAATTTGAGTCATGCATAAGTTTCTTTAACAATTTTTTTCCAAGAAACTCCATATTTATATATTTTTACAAGAGAATGAAGTAAGGAGCAGTTTGCGGAAATAAGATATTCATATTCTTGTTTGTTGGCGATTTTCAGAGAATTTTTATATGTTTGGGGAATTACGCTGACGGATCACAGAAATTTTTTTTATTCTCACTCAATGATAGAACTAAATATTTCAAAGGTTGAAAACACAAAAAAGGATTCAAAGAAAACTATTAAAAACTGATGCCAAAGATAAGACACATTAAAATTAAATATGTGAATAATTTAACTATTAATATAATAATGTCATTTGTTTTAAAAAGATTTCTTAAATTTAGTTTTTTTTCTTCCAATTTTAATACAATTTTATAGTAAATTATCTAAAAAACTTTATTTGAAAAAATAAAAAAAATATTTTATGTTCTTTCAAAGAGTAAAAAGTAGTGTTTATGACACTTATGTTTTAAGCTTTTTCTTAAAATTTTAAAAAAATATACATGAATGCTGTACTCCAAAAATTTCAGTTCCTTTATTTTCTTAGATGTTTATGAGATAAGATTGAAGTGTATTTTTTCCAGTGTATCATTTCCTTTGTTTGTCACTTCCTGTTGCTAGACATACATTTATTTTATGTTCTTTTAAAGAACAATTTTCAGAGAGATATATGAGATAAGATTGAATTGTATTTTTTTACAGTGCATCATTTGTTTGTTACTTTCAATTACTAGACCAAACAGTTTCCATATTTCCTGCTGAATGCCAGTTTACTAAAAATATTTGTGTGAACTCTTAAAATATTTATATTAGCTATTTATCTATGTGTTAACTTAGCTCGTGATATAGACCGATCTAGCGATGCTCATAACAATGCATAAATTTGAATGTAGCACGATATTTTATTTTTATAAGAAACTTCATATATTTATGCACTATTTTGAAAAGAAATGAAGATAGGTGGCAGAGATTGGATATCCATTATCGTTTTGGTACCTTCCTCTTTCTGAGATGGGTGACATTTACAAAGGTAAGTATTTAAAAGTAAAATTTTACAAACGTATTTTTTACATTATTTACAGTGAGAGTACTTAATTTAAAAAAAATATCTATCTCCACAATAATTATTCCATTAAAAAATATCATTTAAAAAAAATTACATTTAAATTGAAAGTGACAGATTGGGTTTCACTGTATTTGCACAATGTCCTTTTAATACAGCAACAATACTGTTGATTTTTCTTTATTTTGAAATTGGACAAATTTCTTAGTTTTGAAATGCGAAGAATGCAATTTCTAAATATTGATGGTTTGAAAGATTTCATTTGTTTTTTAAATTACTTCAAATTTATTAATATAATAATCTAATTAAATAAACTGAAGTAGTTACTATAATATATCAAAAGCTTAAAAAATTCAAAGTCTTTGCATAATTTAAACTCAATCATTCATTCGATGAATTAAAACGAACAATTTTTACATATATGATTGATTACATCAATAGATATTTTTTTCGTTGTAACCACTCATTTGCAAAACAATATATTTTGATGTTTCAAAAGATTGAAAGGAAAGTATCAAAATTGATATCAAAGAAAAGAGTCATTGAACAAAATATCTGATTAAGTTTTAAAATATTAATTTAATAATGCCATTTGTTTTAAACATCATTTTCTTAAATTTAAATATTATTTTTAAATATAATTTCTGTAGTAAATTATGTAAAACAAATTTATCTGGAAAAATGAATGGTTTCTTTTATGAGGTTTATTCAACTAAAAAGTAGTGTTTGTGTCACTTTTATGTTTTAAGTTTTTTTTAAAGCTAAAAAAATAATACACGCATGCTGTACACTATACATTTCAGTTTTTGTATTTTCTGAGAGTATTGCGATAAGATTTGATTGTATTTTTGTATTGGTGATTAATCATTTTTTTTTTTATCACAGATGTTTCTTAAGTATTTTTAACACCAGGTATATTGTATTTATGTATTTAAATATGGTTTTAATTACTTAAATTTAAGAAAAAAAAAGAATACCAGAAAAAAATTCTTTTGGGATAAAATGTTGAAGTATTTTGATTATTTTAAGTCGAAGTAATGGTATAGATAGTTGTTCTTAAAAGTTTTATTACATTTCTCATGAAAACTAATGAACATTTTGTGAAAAATGAAAGTTTTGGAATTTCCCTATCACCCCCAAATAGGCCATTCTTAAATCAAACAGTTGTAAGAATTTGACTTTTTGTTGGGTCACATAGCTGCAGATATTCTGAAAATAACTTTTTCATGTAAGGACTTATCAACAACCGATCCTTATGATTCAGAAAAACCCTGCAATTTGATATCATTGACAGTATGAAATGAGAAGAATAGTATGATCCAAAGAAGCCTAAAATAGAAAATTTTAAACTCTGTGGACAAAAAAAGCTTGATAAGAAAAAGAAACTAATAAAATGTTCTGAAAGTCTGATAACACGATAAGAAAGTAGCTTATAGATACAATTAGAAATAGTTTAGTTAATAAGATTAAAGAATATTGATGGTCTTATGATTCAAAAAACTGTGATTAAGTGATAATGTCTACTGGAAATAAATTTCTGTCAAGTGCCTTAGCTCAGAAAGAAAACGACGATACTAAATCCTTTTATTCATTTAAAAACATCGAGACTTGAAAGACTTCAAACTGTACTGGTTCCTTACGTGCGCAATGCGTAAGAAGCATTTTGGCGATATTTAAGCGATATTATTGTGAAATTTTACTTTAAAATTTCCAGTTACATTGAATTTTGATATTAAACATCACCTAGAAAGATGCTTGAAAATAAATTTAAAGATATTCTAAATTTCTTCCAGGTACTTAAGAATAATAGAAATTAGAATAAGTTATAAAGAGAATTTTATTAATAGGAAAAAGTTCGTAATCTGATGACTTAAAAGGTCTAATAAAGAGCGCATTTACACAAGTACTACTGCCTGTGCAAAAATTAAAAAAAAAAAAAATGTTCCACAAAATATAAGAGGAAGAATTTAGTATTTCCTCAATTGATCAACAATTAAAGCTAATATAGAAATGCACTATGACAGTTGTGTAGAATATGAAATGAAGTAGATGAATACATTTCAAGAAAGCGGACTTATTCACTGATTACGCCATAGCAACTACAATATGGTGTAACTCAAGTAAATCACCCGAGTGGCAAGTAGAATCTGGACAGTTACATAATGTTCTTCTGAATAGAATACCACATTGTTCCTGGTATTGCACCATAGATAATAGAATATGGTGTAAATAAAGTGAATCATCCAAGTGGCAAGTAGAATCTGGACAGTTACATAATGTTCGTCTGAGTAGAGTGCCACATTGTTCCAGAAATTGCACCATAGCAAATAGAATATGGTGTAACTAAAGTGAATCATCCAAGTGGCAAGTAGAATCTGGACAGTTACATAATGTTCGTCTGAGTAGAGTGCCACATTGTTCCAGAAATTGCACCATAGCAAATAGAATATGGTGTAAATAAAGTGAATCATCCAAGTGGCAAGTAGAATCTGGACAGTTACATAATGTTTGTCTGAATAGAATGCGACATTTTTCCACAAATTGCACCATAGCAACTAGAATATGGTGTAAATAAAGTGAATCATCCAAGTGGCAAGTAGAATCTGGACAGTTACATAATGTTCCTCTGAATAGAATGCCACATTGTTCCAGAAATTGCACCATAGCAAATAGAATATGGTGTAAATAAAGTGAATCATCCAAGTGGCAAGTAGAATCTGGACAGTTACATAATGTTCGTCTGAATAGAATGCGACATTTTTCCACAAATTGCACCATAGCAACTAGAATATGGTGTAAATAAAGTGAATCATCCAAGTGGCAAGTAGAATCTGGACAGTTACATGATGTTCCTCTGAATAGAATGCCACATTTTTCCAGAAATGGCACCATATCAACTAAAATATGGTGTAAATAAAGGGAATCATCCAAGTGGCAAGTAGAATCTGGACAGTTACATGATGTTCCTCTGAATAGAATGCCACATTTTTCCAGAAATTGCACCATATCAACTAGAATATGGTGTAAATAAAGTGAATCATCCAAGTGGCAAGTAGAATCTGGACAGTTACATAATGTTCTTCTGAATAGAATGCCACATTGTTCCAGGTATTGCACCATAGCAACTAGAATATGTTGTAAATAAAGGGAGTCTCCCAAGTGGCAAGTAGAATCTGGGCAGTTGCATATTGTTCCCCTGCATAGAATGACATATTGTTCCAGAAATTGCACCATAGCAACTAGAATATGGTGCAAATAAAGTGAATCATCCAAGTGCCAAGTAGAATCTGGACAGTTACATAACGTTCGTCTGAAGAGAATGCCACATTGTTCCACAAATTGCACCATAGCAACTAGAATATGGTGTAAATAAAGTGAATCATCCAAGTGGCAAGTAGAATCTGGACTGTTACATAATGTTCGTCTGAATAGAATGTCACATTGTTCTAGAAATTGCACCATAGCAACTAGAATATGGTGTAAATAAAGTGAATTACCCAAGTGGCAAGTAGAACCTGGACAGTTACATAACGTTCGTCTGAAGAGAATGCCACATTGTTCCAAAAATTGCACTACATCAACTAGAATATGGTGTAAATAAAGTGAATCATCCAAGTGGCAAGTAGAATCTGGACAGTTACATAATGTTCCTCTGAATAGAATGCCACATGTTTCCAGAAATTGCATTATAGCAACTAGAATCTGGACAGTTACATGATGTTCCTCTGAATAGAATGCCACATTTTTCCAGAAATTGCACCATAGCAACTAGAATATGGTGTAAATAAAGTGAATTACCCAAGTGGCAAGTAGAACCTGGACAGTTACATAACGTTCGTCTGAAGAGAATGCCACATTGTTCCAAAAATTGCACTACATCAACTAGAATATGGTGTAACTAAAGTGAATCATCCAAGTGGCAAGTAGAATTTGGACAGTTACATAATGTTCGTCTGAATAGAATGTCACATTGTTCTAGAAATTGCACCATAGCAACTAGAATGTGGTGTAAATAAAGTGAATCATCCAAGTGAATCTATCCACTAAAGTGAATCTTTCGTGATTCTACAGGCAGTGAACCGTATCATATCAACTAGACTTAGTTAAGAAGAAAACATATTTTAATTATTAGAAAAAATAAATCTAAGCACTTGGATTATGTTAGTGAAGAACCCACCTGGCGAGTTGTATTGTCTGGAAGCGAACCAATAATAAAATATTTCCGAAATAGAAGTTGTGACGCCTTAATTGTTAGGAGTTCAAGTTTTAGTTTGAATGAAACTAAGTGAAGAGATTGATAAGAAGATCTTTGAAGTGATAAAAGAGTTCAAATTTCAGTTACTCTTCCAGTACAAATGCTCCCCAAAATATGTTATTTAGAAAAAGTGAGCTAACTCAATTAAGCAGAGCATTGTTCTTTTTACCCGTAGAATGTCTAAAAGACTTTACGATGACCTGTGGATCTGTGGAGCAGCTTTTGAACTTTTACTTTAAAATTTCTAATCGCTGAAACCATTAAAAATAAAAGAAAGTTCCTGTTGTCTGTAGTTCCAGTTTCAATTTCAAGGAAACAAAATGAAGCCAGAAGATTATCAATTTTTGAATCACTTTACCATACAGTCTATGTAATGTCCAAAAGCAGGAGCTCAAATTTTGGTTCTGCCATCCAAGACTTAATAAACGTTTGCTTTGTAAAGAAAATAGAACCGAAGTTGATGGCCAAATTATTTTTATTGCTTAGAAAAAGTGGGGCAGTATTTTAACATTCACGCCAGCAATGTCCAAGGAACTTTTCGACAAACTATTGATCTATGTCTGTTTTTGAATTTTCACTCTGAAATATCCAGTTTGAAAAGTCTTGAAAAACTAAAACAAGATTGATTTCTACCCTTAATTCTAGGCCAATATTATTACAGCATATCAGTCAAAAAATAAATTGGAAGTTATGACAGATAAAGTAGTAGTAAATAGCCGGAATTACTTTGAAACAAAATAAAGTGATTAATTATCTTTTGATTGAAAAGACAGTGTTCGAACGACAGTTAAAGTGAATGTATCCATTGGATGATTTCAGAATGGACTATAATTTCAGAAACAACAGATTGAAAAAATAAGGATATTAACCATATTATTTTTTGTCGTTTGGACCTGTAGTTCAACAACGCAGCATAATACTGTATACCCAATTACGTGTGAGATGTTCAAAAAATTTATCGACAACAAGTGGATTTTTGCACTAGTTTTAAGTTTGTCATTGTTAAAATGTCCAACTTTAAAAAACATTGAAATTTATTTCCCAAAAGATACCATTTTAAATGAAGAATATTTAGAGAAAGGATAAGGAATTTTTTGCTTTAATAAATTGGAGAAAAGATAGTGATTATTGAAATTTTTGCTGAATCCGACCATTCAGATTCTATCTTTGAAAAAGAAAGGGTTCCAAGAGTGACTTTCTAAATCCGGTTTTCAACAGGCCTCCAGTGATTGAATTTAATATTTAAAAATTAAAACCACTAAATCTCAAATGTCGGCTCAAATATGTGCACTGAGAAACAGATACTTTGAGCCGACAGGCATTTCCCAACAGTTTCACTATTCATAAACTGTTTTTGATAGAAGTTTTTATAGTAACTTTCTAAATCATCCCAGTGACATTTATACTCATACACAATAATTCTGAGTAAGACTAACTTGGAAATTGTCTCAACATTTTATTTGATCTTTAAAAAATTTAAACTGCTAAAGCTTAAACAAATGTTAACTCAATCATTTTCACTGAAAAATAGACTTATGATGTAAATGACATTTTACAAAATACTAACGAATTCTGTCAAGATTTTCTTGGTTATTTGATAAAAGCAGCTTTGACCCGACTCCCACACGTCAAGTGTCTTCTCCATCAACCGAACTATTGATGCCGAATAACAGAAACAACGAACTAAATAAAATGGGGGTGATTAAACAAATTAGACTATTTATAATTTACAGAACAATATGTTTTAGTTAATTTATTACATTTTTTTTAAAAGCTTGTAGATTGAAGTGGTTTCTCTTGAAGTGTTTTCTATGTAAATGTAAAGAATATTTTGTTCAATTTTTAATTTTTATGGAGGCATGTGAGAGTTATTGTTAATTTATATACATATATTTTTGTGATATACAAAATTTGGTATATTATGTTTTACTCAGTAGAGAAAACTCTTAATATTCTTTTAGTAACAAAAGTAGTTTTTCTAAAGGAATATCCATTCCACCCCATCAAAAAAAAAAAAAAAAAAAAAAAAAAAAAAAAAAAATGGGGCATAATTTTTTATTTTAAATTATTTTTACTTTTTTTTATTTCTTTAAATTTGCATTTATTTTAAAATGTTTACGGATTGAATGGACATTCTAAATATTTCGAATGTAATGTTTTATATCTATTTAAATCACTTGTTTTTAGTTAGTATATTCCGTTAAGAAAATCATTTCACCCCATCGTAAGAAAAAAAGGATGGGTCATAATTTCTTCTTCCAAATTATTTTACTTTTTTTAATTTCCTTAAATGCTTTTTATTTAAATGTTTACGGTCTTTGGGGTTTCTTGTATATTTTGTGTGTAATGTTTTTATATCTATTTAAATCACTTGTTTGTATATAGTTAATTCCATTAAGAAGTTCCATTCCACCCCATCGTAAGAAAAAAAAAAGGTGGGGCGTAGTTTCTTATTCCAAATTATTTTAATATTTTTATTTCCCTAAAAAATTTTATTTTTAGAAAAATTTTTAACGGACTGAATGGAATTTCTTACATATTTTGATAGCTTACCGTTTTGATAGCTTACATATTTTATATATTTTTCTATTCTTCACCCCATCGCAAAAAAAAAAAAAAAAAAAAAGATGGTCATAATTTCTTATTCCAATTTTTTTTACTCTTTTTTATTTCCTTAAATGCTTTTTGTTTAAATGTTTACAGTATTTGGGTTTTCTTGTATATTTTTTGAGTAATGCTTTTATATCGATTTAAATCACTTGTTTGTATAGTTAATTCCATTAAGAAGTTCCATTCCACCTCATCGTAAGAAAAAAAAAAAGATGGGACGTAGTTTCTTATTCCAAATTATTTTAATTTTTTTATTTCCCTCAGAAATTTTATTTTTAGAAAAATTGTTAACGGACTGAATGGACATTCTTACATATTTTGATAGCTTACTATTTTGATAGCTTACATATTTTTCTATCCTTCACCCCATCGTAACGAAAAAAAAAAAAAAAGAAAAAAAAAGATGGGTCCAAATTTCTTATTCCAAATTATTTTACCTTTTTTTAATTTCCTTAAATGCTTTTTATTTAAATGTTTACGGTCTTTGGAGTTTCATGTATATTTTGTGTGTAATGTTTTTATATCTATTTAAATCACTTGTTTGTGTATAGTTAATTCCATTAAGAAGTTCCATTCCACCCCATCGTAAGAAAAAAAAAAAGATGGGACGTAGTTTCTTATTCCAAATTATTTTCATTTTTTTTTATTTCCCTAAATATTTTTTTTTTTAATTTTGTTGACGGACTGAATGGAATTTCTTAAATATTTTGATAGCTTACATATTTTATATATTTTTTTATCCTTCACCCCATCGTAAGCAAAAAAGAAGATGGGTCATAATTTCTTATTCCAATTTTTTTTTACTCTTTTTTATTTCCTTAAATGCTTTTTGTTTAAATGTTTACGGTATTTGGGTTTTCTTATATATTTTTTGAGTAATGCTTTTATATCGATTTAAATCACTTGTTTGTATAGTTAATTCCATTAAGAAGTTCCATTCCACCCCATCGTAAGAAAAAAAAAAGATGGGACGTAGTTTCTTATTCCAAATTATTTTCATTTTTTTATTTCCCTAAAAAATTTTATTTTTAGAAAAATTGTTAACGGACTGAATGGAATTTCTTACATATTTTAATAGCTTACTATTTTGATAGCTTACATATTTTTCTATCCTTCACCCCATCGTAACGAAAAAAAAAAAAAAAAGATGGGTCCAAATTTCTTATTCCAAATTATTTTACTTTTTTTAATTTCCTTAAATGCTTTTTATTTAAATGTTTACGGTCTTTGGAGTTTCATGTATATTTTGTGTGTAATGTTTTTATATCTATTTAAATCACTTGTTTGTGTATAGTTAATTCCATTAAGAAGTTCCATTCCACCCCATCGTAAGAAAAAAAAAAGATGGGACGTAGTTTCTTATTCCAAATTATTTTCATTTTTTTTTATTTCCCTAAATATTTTTTTTTTAATTTTGTTGACGGACTGAATGGAATTTCTTAAATATTTTGATAGCTTACATATTTTATATATTTTTCTATCCTTCACCCCATCGTAAGCAAAAAAGAAGATGGGTCATAATTTCTTATTCCAAATTATTTTACTTTTTTTAATTTCCTAAAATGCTTTTTATTTAAATGTCTACGGTCTTTGGAGTTTCTTGTATATTTTGTGTGTAATGTTTTTATATCTATTTAAATCACTTGTTTGTGTATAGTTAATTCCATTAAGAAGTTCCATTCCACCCCATCGTAAGAAAAAAAAAAGATGGGGAGTAGTTTCTTATTCCAAATTTTTTTATTTTTTTTTATTTTCCTAAATATTTTTTTTAAAAAATTTTGTTGTCGGACTGAATGGAATTTCTTACATATTTTGAATGTTTACATATTTTATATACTTATACCTATTCAAGTCATAAATTTTTAGTGAATAATTTTTGGTCATTTTCTTATTTATTTTTGGTAATCTTTTTCAATATCATATTTTTATTATAAGCAATTACTTTCACACTACAGTGATTATAATAACTTATTTTAAATATGTTTTAGTTTTTACAATTTTTAATAGAAGAAACTCTATTCTATCCAATGCAATTAAAAATTCTAAGAAAATTTCATTCAAGTTATTTTTCTTTTATATTTATTTTTATAATATTTATAGTAACTGTATTGCATTTTATTTAAGTATGCTATTATTTAGATTTTTTTAAGTTTAAAAATGTTCTTAAATAAAAGCACATAGTGTTTTATTTTTAAAATTTATTGAGCTAACAGCTTAACTGTTTTAATTAGTATTCATTACTTTTCAACATTCATTTGACCTCCATAAAAATCTTGTAATTTCATTGTAATTTCAATATGTTTTCCAGATTGTAATTGTTTGTACCCAATCATGAAATGAACAGCGACAGTGTGCTAAAAAAAGTTTAAAAAAAGTAAGAAAATTAAAGAAATGAAAGAAAAAAAGTAATTAAAAAATAATAAAAAAAAAAAAAAAATGAAAGAAATAAAACATGAAAAAAAAAATAAATAAACAAAAAAAAAAAAAAAAATACAAAAGGAAAAGCAAACTGTCTTACATAGTATTGTGTATAATATTTCGCATTATTTTTTATTTTGCATGCATTGTATGTGTCTTCAACCTAAAAAAGAATGCAGCTTTTATGCATCCTTAGTGTACAGCACTGTGTTCAAACATTACTTTCATTATTTTATTCTTTATATTTAAATATTAAAAATATTTGTTTTAAAGTTTTATACAACATTTCAAGACTTTTTAAATATTTTTTTAATATTAAAGAAATTATTTTGAAGACTTCTCAAATGATTTTTTAAGTACTTCAATTTTTATTTTTATTTTGTGATTGATTAATTTTTAAGCATTTTACATTTTTTATAGTTGTAAAAAGAAATTTTGAAAATAGCAGAAATAATATAGTTTGTATAAATATTTTTAAATGTTCATCTTTGTATCAGTATTTATACTTTTTTCTCAACATTTACAATTAATTGAGTGAGTTGCACTGCGAAGAGTCCGTTATAATAATTTAAATTAAGAAATTTTCAGGTAAAAGCTATATTTTTTTACAAAATAATTTTTTTAAATAAATTACAGTTGTTTATAATTCTATTAATAAATTTTTTATTCTAAGAATACCATGAAAATGTCTTGTATTTTTAAATGCTCTAACCTATTCTTTCTAAAAAGTTTGATTTGAAACTATAGATTCGAATCAAATGACTCAAATCAATAAAAAAAATAAAAACAGTGAATCGAGTGGATGATAAGTAAATTATGTCTATTTAGATTTCAGTATTTAAATTTATTGGACAGTACCATTTGATGTTATTAAGAGGATGTTTTTCAAAAGTGGAACCTGTTAATGTCTTAATTTTAAGTATATATTATGAATATGATAAAATGCTTTTAAAAGAAGAGTGGAGCTTTAGTTGGGAAAGAACATGTCATTTCATTTTACTGGAAGACTGGAAGCCAATCAAAACGATTTTGGGGTTGACTTATATCAAACAAATCTGTTTCTTAAAAGTAAATCGTAATAAATCCAATTTGTTAATTCACTTTGACAAAGATTGGAACAATTTTTAGTGCCAACACTCAAAATTAAGCCGTAATGAGTTTACGCTAGACAACCTTATCACGTTTTGATTATATTAATCTGTTTTAATAAATATCTGGTTTAATTGGCCAATTAATAGATCCATAATTTTGTATAAAAAATTCTAAAAGACATGAAAACAAAAGAAAAAGAAAAATGAGAAAAATAAACTAAAAAATATATTAAAAAATTAAAAAAAAAAATCAAAATATGTAATAAAATTCATACTTAATATGCAAACTGTATGGTCGTTACGTTTTATGTGAAAAATTATCTTTAAATTTTATGTAATAGAATTCTTGTCCGTACATAATTAATTTTATTATATAATTTTCAACTTAAAACTTTTTAAGTGGAAAATATATTTACATTAATTTAAAATTATTATTTTTTTTTTATAAAACATATTTATTTATTTTTTGGTCAGATTTAGTAGTTTTCTGTTTAATGTTTAAATTATTTTTTTATTTAACATTATATTATGGAAATTATAGCTTTTTCTTTTCATAGAAAAACTCCAAATATAATTTAGGTAAAAAAAAAAATTATTTTCCTTTTTCATTTGATTACTACATAATTAATGACTTTTTTGTAATCTTTTCGTGCTATTGAATTTGTCCGGCAGAGAAGTTCCGGCAAACTAAACAATTGAAACTGAGAATCTTGCTTTAACCAATCATGGCATCTTTGCGTATGTTTTTTGTACTTTTTTTCAAATTTTTAAACCTACTTTAAATTTTAAAAATATACTTAAGTTTGGAGAAATTGCTAAAAAATATTTTTCCGTATAAAGATTTTAATCTTTATTTCTGCTGAATCTCTGGCTTAATTCAAGTATAAAAGACGTCAATATTATTAAACAAAAGGTTGACTTTTAAAAATAGTTTTAGTTTTAATAGATAATGTTTCATGCTAAATAAAAAATTTATTTGGTCATATTGGTGATAAACTATTTTCTGAATAGTAAGACGTTTCTTTCAAAACATTTTTTAACTCCTTGTATATTGTAGTTCTATACTTAATTATGGTTTTATTTACTTAAAAAAAATACAAAATACAAGACAATAATTTTTGGGGGATAAAATGTTGATGCATGTTGACTATTTTAAGTTGAAGCAGTGGTATTGTTTGTTATTCTCAACAAAAATGATATTTTTTCCGCAGAATACTAATGAACATTTTTTGAAAAACTAAAGCTTGGACTGAATTTCATGATCACCCCCAAATATGCCATGCTTAAATTAAACAGCTTTAAGTGACTTTTGAGTTGGGTCACGAAGCTGCAGATATTGTGAAAATAACTACTTTATGCAACGAGCCATCGATATAAATTTCATGTGACGGCTAATTCACTAACACTACAGATAAGAACAAGAAAAACTCAAAGCAACATCAACTCCTGAAACTCTATCAACAAAAGAAGTTACAAAATTTTTAATTATATTTTATTTTCAAAGTTTGATAATTTGAAATTAGCTTTATTAACAAGAGAAGAGAAGTGATGATTTGTGTGTTTTTGAAAGCGACGATGTCTACTGGAACTCATTTTCAGTTATTAAATGCCTTAGATGATACGATGATACTAACTAAATCATTTTTATCGTTTAAAAACAGTGAGATAGTTGCACTTGAAAAACTTCAAACTGTGATGATGACTGATGTAATGTAATGATAGGAAAGTGTGCAATGCCTAAGAAACATTTCCGCGATATTTGTTCATTTGTGCTCTAAATTTTGAATTTTTACTTTAAAATTCCCAGTTCAAGTAAATATTGAGATCAATTATCACCTAGAAAGAAGCTTCAAAATAAAAGGTAACATATTTCTATATTTCTTGCATGCACCCCAGAAATAAGAATATAAACTAGAATAAGTTTAGAAAAGAATTGATAGGAAGTGGTTTAATGACTTAAAAAGGACAGATAATAATTTTGCACAGTACTGACCCTTTGTGCAATGTCTGAGAAACAAATCAATGACATGTGTTCACTTGTGCTCCAGATCGAACTCTTTCTTTGGAAGTTGTACCAATTAAAAATATTAATCATCGCCTGGAAAGCAGCACCTAAGAAAAGTTTAAAATTTAAAGATAAAATAATTCCTAAATTCTTCCAATTACACCAGTCATTAAGAATGATAAAAACTGGAATCAGTTGAGAATTTCGTCAATAGGAAAAAAGAAAGTAAAATCTAAGGACTCAAAATGGATGAATAGAAGCCACATCCACACAAATAGTACAGCCTACGAGAAAATTAAAAACGTTCCAAAATAATAAGAGGAAGAATACGAAGAGAAATGCAAAGAGAATTCAGCATTCCCTCAATTGTTCCATTGAATTAAATGCAGCCAAGTTTTACCGGAATTACATCATTGCAACTAAAATTCAGTTTCTTATTGTTTCACTAAAATAAACGCCTCGTGATTCTACAGGAAGTGAACCATAGCAACTAGAATATGGACAGTTTTATGTTCCTCATAATTAAATGAAACATTTGTCCCTTATGGAAAACAAGATACAAAGCTTTTAAAAACTATTTTACTGAGTTTAGTTATTCCAGTTTAAAAGAACCCTAGAAACCAGAATAAAAAGAAAGGAGCTTCTAATATCTAGAAAGATGGACATTTAAACACTCATAATATTTTGGTAGAATGGTTTTAAAATGAATGGAACCAAATGAGGCGATTGATGATAGGAAAATCGCATAGACTGTGTAGTAAAGAGATACAAAAAGTGGTAAAGCCCAAAGAAAGGATCTCAAATTTCAGTGCTGCCTCCAGGACTAATTAATCTTTGTTGAGCAAAGAAAAAAATATCGGAAATACTAGTCAACTTATTTTTATCGTTCGGAAAAAGAGAGCTACCTGCACGTGAACATTTCAGAACAGTGTTTTACCACTCAACCATTGTAACAAACTGTTGACCACAGCTTTTACTATTAAAATTAAATGAAGAGAGTCAAGAATATTTGAAAAGGGGATAAGGAAATTCTTGTTTCCTTAATAAGTTGGCGACAAAATAATGATTAGTAAGACTTTTGCCTTGTGCAACCATCCAGATACTGTCGCGATACAAAGTGTTAATAGTATATTGTCCTTCCAAATCTTGTCCTATGCAGGCCCCCAGTGATATTTGTACTCTTGAGCAATAGTTCTGCAGAATACTTGTCTGATAATTTACTTGAACTTATTTGATATTTAAAAAAAAAAAAAAACTAATGAAGCTGATTAAATGTTGACTAAATTATTTTCATGGAAAAACAGATATTTGATGCAAAAGACGTGTTAAAACTGACGATAGTTTTCTCTCAAGATTTGTTCGAAAAGCAGCTTTGACCCAACTCCCACACTTCAAGTGTCCATTTAATCGAACTTTTGATGCTGAATAACAGAAGAAACGAACTAAATAAAATGGGGGTGATTAAACAAATTAGACTATTTATAAACTTACTGAACAATATGCTTTAGTTAATTTATTACATTCTTTTTTTCTAAATGCTTCTAATCTTGAAGTGCTTTCTCTTGAAGAGTTTTCTATGTAAATATAAGGAATATGTTGTTAAATTTTTAATTTTTATGGAGGCATGTGAGAGTTATTGTTAATTTATATACATATTTTTTGTAATATTCAAAATGTGGTATATATTATGTTTTACTTAGTCAGTAGAGAAAAATGTTAATATTCCCTTAGTAGCAAATTATTTTTTTTTAAATTTCTTTCTTTTTTGTCAGATTAATAGATAGTTAAAACATTTTATATTTAAATCATATACTTTTAATAAAAGAATATCCATTCCACCCATCAAAAAATGTGGCGTAGTTTCTTATTCTAAATTATTGTTACTTTTTTTTATTTCTTTAAATTTGCATTTTTTTTAAAAAATGTTTACGGATTGAATAAACATTCTTTATATTTAGAATGTAATGTTTTTATATC
The DNA here is from genome assembly GCA_949128135.1 of Parasteatoda lunata. Classification (NCBI taxonomy): domain Eukaryota; kingdom Metazoa; phylum Arthropoda; class Arachnida; order Araneae; family Theridiidae; genus Parasteatoda; species Parasteatoda lunata. The sequence continues at coordinate 81,444,132 of OX421980.1, forward strand.
TATTTAAATCGCTTGTTTTTAGTTACTTCATTCGGTTAAGAAAATCCATTCCACCCCATCGTAAGAAAAAAAAAAGATGGGGCATGGTTTCTTATTCCAAATTATTTTACTTCTTTTTTTTACTTCCTTAGTTGTGTAGTTTAAAAAAAATATATTCACGGGCTGAATGTTATTACTGGAATGGAATTTCTTACATATTCTAAATGTAATGTTGTTTACATCAATTTAAATCACTGATTTTTAGTCAGTTTACACCAAAAAAATCCTTCACCCTATCGTAAGAAAAAAAAAGATGGGTCATAATTTCTTATTCCCAATTATTTAAATTTTTTTTTATTTCCTTAAATGCTTTTTTTTTAATGTTTACGGTCTTTGGATTTTCTTATATATTTTGTGCGTAATACTTTTATAACCATTTTTTTATCACTTATTTGTATATAATTTATTCCATTAAGAAATTCCATTCCGCCCCATCGTAAGAAAAAAAAAAGATTGGGCGTAGTTTCTTATTCCAAATTATTTTCCTTTTTTTTTTATTTCCCTAAATATTTTTATTATTTTTTTTCTAAATTTTGTTGACGGACTAAATGGAATTTCTTACATATTTTGCATGCTTACATATTTAATATGTTTATACTTATTCAAGTTATCAATTTTTAGTGATTATTTTTCAGTCATTTTCTTTTCATTTATCTTTAATAACCTTTTTAATATCATATTTTTGTCATAAGCAATTACTTTAAAATTAGACCGAATATAATAACGTATCTTAAATATTTTTTAGTTTTTACATTTTTCAATAGAAGATTCCATCCAATGCAGTAAAAAAATATTAAAAAAATGTATTTAAGTTATTTTTCTTTTATATTTCTTTTAAGTTATTTTTCTCTAATATCTATTTAAATCACTTAAACGTAGCTAGTTCATTCTATTAAAATAATCCATTTTGCCTCATAAAAAGATTGTATAAAGTTTTTTTATTCCAAATGATATTTTTTTCTTAAATTTTATGTCTTTAAATATGTTTTTTAAAGAATTTCATTGATTTACTGATATATTCTTACATATGACATATTTTGGAATACGTTTATACTTATTCAAGCCATTAATTTATAGTTCTCATTTCAATATCTCTCATAATTTTTATGTAATTCAAGTATGCTCCGCAATTTACGTATTATAATATTTTTATAAATACATATTATTTTTGACCTTTTTTTTTAAAAAATAAATTCTTTTTAATTGCGTATAAGTTACTTTTGTATTTAATATTTATTTCTTTTTTTGAACTCTATTGCATTTTTGTTCCTCTATGCTGTTATTTAGAACTTTTTTTAAGCGAAATGTCGTGAAGCCCGTTTCATTCTGCTTTCAAAATTTTATGAACTAAGAGTTTAACAGCTTTATTTTGATTTATTATTTACCTAAATTCAATTATGCGATATTCTTGTAATTTTATTATTTTATGTGTTCCAGATTGTCATTGTGTATAACAAATTATTATGTAAACAACAAAATGGTTTGCTTAAAAAAAAAAAAAAAAAGCAAAAATACAAAAAATTTAAAAAACTATAAATTGAAGAAAAAAAAAAGTTAGAAAACTAAATTTTAAAAAAATACAAAAAAAAAAAAAAAAAAAAAAAAAAAAATTGAAAATAATAAAAAAAAGAAAGAAAAAGAATAAAAAGCAAACCGTCTTAGAATTTTGTATGATAGTGACTATTTTTAAAAAAATTTATCTTTTATTTTGCATGCATTGTATTAATTAACTGACAAAGGAACTGAAAAAAATCTTTCATTAAAATCTTAGTGTACTGTGTTAAAATTTACTTTATATAATTGTTTATGTTTAAACGATGATATATTAATTTTTCCTGATGATAGTAGCTTTATACATGACTTCTAGATTTTTTTGTTGCTGAAAAAGTGCCAAATATTAGTATTTATTAGTAAATGTTACTAATATTAAAAATCATAATAAAGACTTCTAAATTTTTTCTAAAAGTTTATTCGTTACTAGTGATTTGCTTTTTTTCAAGCATTTTACAAGTTATTAACTATTTTTTGGATCGACAGGTTAAAATTGAAAGTAGCAGAAATTATGTATTGTGTAATCTTTGCATCAGTATTTATACTTTTTTCTCAACATTTATAAATAATTGAGTGAGATACCAATGTTTAAAATTCGTAATAATATTTTAAATTGCTAAAGTTTTATGTAAATAAAGAAAAGAAAATTTTATATAAATAATAGAGTTGAATAAAACGAATTAAAACTATTCTAAATCTATGAATAAAATTTTTTGATCGAGGGATATGATGAAATTGTCAAACATATTCAAAATGCTTTAAGCTATTATTTTTCAAAAGTTCAGTTTAAAACTACAATTATAGATTAGAATCAAATGATTCGAATCAATGAATGGAAAAACATTGAATAAAATGGGTGTCAATTGGTATCAATTGATTAGTGAAATATTAAGTATTTAACTTTAAGGGCTATCACAATTTGAGGATATTATGAAGACGTTTTTCAAAAGTGGAACCTACTATTTTCTAATTTATAAGTCTTTGTTACAAAGATATAGAACGCTTTTAAAAGTAGAGTGGAGATTTAGTTTCGAAGGAAAAAAAACGTGTGCGAAAAGACTGGAAACCAATCAAAATGATTTTTGGCCTGGCATGTATCTAAGAAAACTATTCAAGTGTAAAACTTTTTAAAACTATTTTTATTCTTCGGTTTAGTAAAATATTAGTAATTTTTGGTGGTAATACTCAAAATTTTGCTTGAATGAGTGTATCCTAGACAACGGCAATCACTATAAAGTATTTATTTATCGGACACTCTTAATTACCAAGTTTTTCCAAAGTAAATAAATAGTTGAATAATTAATTTCGCCAACTTATTATTCCCTTAGTAATTACGTAACTGAAATACACTTTCACTAAAGATTTTCATTCGAAAATGTGTTTGCAAAATTCTCATAACGTTTAACAAAATTCTAAAATTTGATTGTAAGAATACCCAAATTAGAAGTTTCTGCTTGAAAAATGAAAATGAAAAAAAGAAACTAAAAGAATTTATCTGATATCTTGCGCTTAGCCTTAAGTATAATTTTTTTTTTTGTATGCGTAGAAAACGTTAAAAGCATTTTTTTAAAAAAAAATTCTGCTGTTCTTAAGTTAGTAAACATGAACTTTCTTGAGCAAAATATTTTTTAAAAATTTCTATTTCTAGTTAAAATTTTCATACCATGTATTTTTAGACGTAACTATAAAACTGCCGGTAGTTTTACACTTTTAGCTTCAAAATTCTTTTATTTTTGAAAAAACATTTCGTTCACGCGTGCTATGAAAGTCGGTGGCTGAAAATATTTTGTTTCTTTCTGTTAGTAAGCCTCTTTGATTTAAAAACTATTTTGTCATCTAAAGTGCAATGAATCGTTTAGATAACAAAGCAAAATTAAATTCAATACAAAATCATAATATCGAATTTAAAATTATATTGGACGTGATAGCCAATGTCATTCTTAAAAACGTAGTGTTGATACTTATTTCCTGTTATATTTATTGAAATCAAAATTTTTATTTTTTATAATACGTTTCTTTAGTTATATTGGTTTCGGTAAAAAAGCAAATTTTGATTCTCAACATTTAACATCTATCTTAATTTTAATATTTAACTCAGCTACTCAGTTAAGAAGACGAGGGTAATTGTGTCAAATGACAGCATTCTCTAGAGAACCAAGAATATTTTTTAGAGACAAATTTTAATGGCCTTTGAGAAAATAATGAAATCATGAGAAATAATGAATAGATCAATCTTTTATTCCCGCATTAGGTCAGTATAAGAAGTCCAATCCTAAACTACTCTTAAGCCGGTATTTTATCATTTAGATTGAATCTAAGTAATTTAAGGCTTGTTTATACAGGGTAATAACGGTTACACAGTTTTATACCGGTTAATTTATCAGATTGCTGTAACGGATAAAAAATTTTTTAAATATTTTTTCATAAGTATGAAGTTATCTATGAAATGAAGCTGGGTAATATTTCTGGTAGATGAATTTCAAGCATATAAGGACTTTATTTCGTTCCTTTGAAAGTTTATATTTTCAAATTGAACAAGAGATAAACTTTTAAAGATCTATGTGAAAAATTTGTATAATCGAACAAATATTTTGTTTTAGATTTAATTATGAAATTATTATTGCCAATTTTGAGGCATATCATTTATATGATTTTATAACCGTGTTAAATATTCAGTATTAATATATAAATGCACGCAATGCTTAACAAAAAGCACTTTAAATATGCATATTAGTTTTAAAAAATGTTGAAGCATTTTTTTAAAAATTTCTTGTGTTAGAAGTTTTCTTGAATCTTCTTGAATAAAGTTTTTTTTTTTTTTTTTTTTTTTTAAATTAAATAAGTGAAGACTAATCATGTACTGTTATAATTGCCATTATCACTATTATTTTTTTAATTCAATTTTTATAAGCAATTGTACGCAAATACTAAAATCAACTTAAAAAAAAAAATTTAAAAAAATCCTAAATTTGAATAGTTCCTGATTATTAAGTTTAAATTCGTTCTTGGAAAATTTTGTTTTCCAAAGCAAATACATTTTAACAATACTTCAACGACAGTTTTCTATCTCTGGAAAACATTTTAAGCGCTTTTTTTAAAATTTAAACTTACAAATACTATCCAAAAATGTTTAAAAGTATTTTTGGTTTATCTAACTTTTGAAATCAAATGTTTTCTACGTAAATTATGAGTATGAAATAATAATGGCTACAGTTTACTGGTTGAGCATAGCATATTTCGAAATAACGGTCTGATGCGATTTTTGAAAAACAGAACAGCAATTAAAATAAGGTTAGTTACTTTGTAGGAAAAACAGATTATCAAATAAAAAAACAGCGGTTAGATGCAATTTATGAAAAACTTAATATCAAAACAAAAGCAGTCAGTTCATAGTACTTGCATTTCAAAAAGATCACAATACCCCCCCCATCCCCATGTGACATATGATATCAGTGCCAGCTGATCGTTTATAAGCAAAATGGCGTGTTAACCTTGAGCTAAGTTTCCCCACCTAAGTTATAATGTTAATTAGCGTGAAGTTCATTCAATACAGCTCCGTATCATTCATGGAACTTGTTGAAACATAATTCTTTCTCGTCTTTGTTTTATTTAACTTAGATTAATTATTTGTTTATGTATTTTATTGTTATCGTGTTATATTTTTATTTGCGTACCTGGCGAATTCGATGCCTAATTAGTTTACACTCTACATAGCTTCATGCCTATTTTAGTGTTAAGTAAGAAATATAGAGTGAAAGAATTAAAATCCTTGAGAAAGGATCTTCGTGAAAGAATATAAAATGTGTCACCTAAGATAATTGATACTTGAAGGGCTTGGCTTTCTCGAAACAGAATGGAAAGAACAGTTGCTGACGTAAACAAAAGTCATGTTTCAAAAACCAATCAGGAGCAAGATACCCACTTTACGTCACTTGCAGGTATCTTATTGATCAATGGTTCTGGTTATTTTTTTTTATCCTTTTTTTAAACTTTTCAATCAAAAAAACCTTTTAAATAATTTATTTGTCATATTTTCAAAAGAGTGACCGGTGTTTTGTTTAAATGTGCTTCCACTCTTTCTAATTCAATATTTCATCAATGATTAAAACTGAAATATTAACTAATGTAAAAGCTATTTAAACCATTCCTAAGTTAGCCAGCCATATTGCCAAAAAGAAAGCGATATTCTAAATTAAGTGATTTATTTTCATGCCAATGTGTCTCAGTACCATGGGTTAAATATTTAACAAATAATCAAAACAGCGGTTGACTGTCTTGCTAAACTTTTCGTTTTGTATTTTAAAACAATGGTCATATTGCTAAACGAAATAAAAAATAACCAGAATTTAATTTTATTTTTTTAAAATTTAACACACATTATATCCGAGACGTTATATTAAATTACTGTAAAAACTTTATTTTTTTTTTAAATCTGCTGTAAATATGATAAGAATTTTCAATCGATGACCAGTTAAGCACATTGTCAAAAAGAAACCAATAATCACGAATCAAACAAAGAATTATAAAATAAAATAATTTTTTAAAGGGAAAATTCAAAGGTTCTCTTCGGAACGCATTCCTTTACGATGGTAATAGTTATAAATCAAAATAAAGAATGATTATCCTAGGATAGAAATTACTCTTTACAATGCGTCTATATTGCTTAAACATAAAAATGCAACTGAAATGAGTTGAGAAGAAAACAGAAAACAAACTTACCGACGTGGTGTAAAAATTAAAATGCCTTAAATTAGATATACTAATCTAACAGTTTACAAAAACTTGGTGAGAAGAAAAAGATATAAAACAGTGCTTATTAAATCGTGTATATATACATATTATATTATTATTATTATTATTATTATTAGTAGTAGTAGTAGTAGTAGTAGTTATGCCAAGCATCATATCACAAAGAATTAAAATTTGAAAAATCAATGTCTTTAAGGAAATTTTATGCTCCTATAATTAAAACGCAAAATAAATAAATTGTTCATTAAAAGAATTTTTGAAAGAGTGTCCTTGTGAATGAACAATTGATGGTTGAATAGCCCGAATGAGGTAAAAAGCATAACTATTTTTCTTTCATTCTGATTATTTTTATACACTTAAACAATTGTAATCTGTCATTCCTATGCAAAGGCAAATGAAACATATATTAAGATATTTTCAAAAAAGGTTTGCCCTGGTTTTAACCAAATACTTCGAAACTCATTGAAATAAATCACAACTCTTTTATTTTGAACAAAATAATCTTTCTGATTTTTACAAAATTGTTTGCTATAGCCGGTTTATAATTTAGTTTTTCTTACTCGCAATTATCCTCATTATCAAGTCTATGCAATCTGAAAATAATAGAAGTGATATAAGAAAAATAAGTTTCATAGTTACGCATTGTTTATCAGCAAGTGTTTTAAATTATGATGCTTAATATATAGTTGTTAATATCTTTGAAAATTGAGGTGTCTACGAATGGCTATTTATTTGATCTTTAAATAGTAATATACCAAGAAACGAAATTTCTGAAATTTCCAATAAGCTGTTCGAAATTTGCAATCATAAAATTTTAATAAAGCTTAATTCGTGCTTAATAAATATTAAATTAAAATTAAATTTTGTTTTTTTCCCCTTATCTGAAAAGCTAAAACTTTAGCATAAATTCTTGATTCGTAAATATTAATTCTACATGATTGCAAGCATTTTTTTTTTGATACTACTAATTGATATTTTTTTCTATAATTTCTGCATTTTTTTCTGAATTAAAATAAATCTTGCTTGTGAGTAAATACAAAATTTATTGTTTACTTGGATTAACTCAAAAAACTATGTTATTGAGTCATTTTTGCTGCGTCGAATGGCGCATATTTTGATTTTCTGGCTGAAAATCGAGATCATCCTTTCAATAATTCAAGCGTATCAAGATTTAGAACCAGTTAAATTTTATCGGGATTGAATGCCGGAATTCAATAACCCCTTTTAATTCATTTTTTCACTCTAATTTCTACTTTTATTTCTCTAGGATAAATACACTTGTCCCACATTCCACTAAACTCTTTTTAAGTTTATAATGTCACTGGCCGATATACGCAATTATATTTTATGAATTAAATGCAAATCCTAATTAAGACTTCTGTAAAAAAAGGTTTAATCCGTCCCAATTTAATTGTTAGCTGTTTTGTCAGTCATGGATGTATTTGTAAAATCTATTTTTTTAAAAAAAAATGTGTTATTAATTCAGAATTAATTTCAGTCGCGACGAATATGTTAAGTAAGCCGGGATAGTCTGGCTGTTTGGCACATTCGTGAGAACGAGATTTCGAATCCAGCCGGCTGATGACTCCCCCATGCAGTAAATGGTGACTTGTGTAAGCTAAATCTGTCAGTTTACGTAGTCCTCCATGTTCCTTTAACAAATTATATCTCTTGAAGTTTTTTCCAATACCTACCTGTGTTAACATTTTTCGCCAATTCAGGCATTTTACAGGGCAATTTTGTTGGCCTCTCTTTCAAGGGCACCATATTAGGTGGGCCAACGATTGAGGTGCTGGATTGGAAATCGATCGTCCTCTGGTTCAGACCAAAATTACGAACTTTGGATGAATGAATGGTTCCACTCTATGAACGGGTGTGACATATGAGTGTTGAAGAAGTCGAACTCTTGGCCATATACGGCGCATTTGGAAAACAAGAACAATCTCACCTCCAGTGCCTTAATAGCCTAAAACAACAATCGATGTTAAGTAAACTTTTTGGGGGTCATGATTGTCTAATAGGGAATCTAAAGAGCCATCTAAAATAGCGGACTCTGTACCTATCTGCAGTTATTTTTACACACAGACAGCCTTTGAAATAACCGATTTCTTGAAATCTTCTTCTAAATTGATGTTTTTTTTAAACGATAATTATTAGTGCAATAGTACTTAGACTAGGACCCGCTAATCAGAAAATGAACCTTATTTTGATAAATTGTTACATTGATTCTCCCACTTGTCAAAAATTACAAAATTAGTTATTTATTACGACTTATTTCATTTTGGTACTACTAGTTTGTATAGATTTTTTTAATTTAGAAATTATTTTTATTATTACATTGATATTCATGAATTTACTAAAGATAATAAGTTTTAGAACTTATTCTTTTTTATTTTCCTGAATGAAAATTTTTTTAGAATGGTTATTTTTACATGTCTTTTAATTGTTGTTTAATTTTTTAACTTAAAGTATAGTTATGTTTTTAAAAAAATACATTTCTATTATCTTAATTGAAAAAACAATCATTTTTAGAAAAATTACGTTCACATTAAAATAAAAAACTAAATTTCTTTTCTGAAATGTTACATTCTTCAACTGAACAAAAATAACGGCAGTATATTTTAGAGCTGTTGCCAAAAAGTCATTAAAAATATAAATATTTAAGTACAGCAGTATTGATTTTTGCGCTTATTATTAAAATAAAAACAATCATACAAGTTTAAATCGTCTAATGGTTGCTTATCTATGTTTCTGAAGTAGATATTTTATAAGTGAAAATAATTTCAGAATAGAAACAAATTATCCTTTAAAACTGGCCCTAAAATATATTTTCAGAGCAGTTTTTTTAATTAAACGAAGACAAACTCAGACTATATTATATTGAAAACACGTATAGTTCCTAATATAAAGTAAATTATACTTTTTCTTTAAAGTCGCTTTCACCAAATATAATTTAAATGTCAAGGATCCAAAAAGTTCTAATTGATTAAGTCAGAAAAAAATGGGTATCAAAATTACATCATGTAAAAAAAGACTGGAGTTGTTTGAAGATATCTTATTTAGTCTTTTAATAATAATTGATCATTAGTTACAAATCTATTATTCGCGTCGGCTCCATAAGCATTTCTATTAATTTGAATTGCAAGTTTTATTCCCTTAAATAGCTCTTCACATATGCACTATAATCTGTGAGAAAATGGTGCAATTTTTCTTGATTGCATCAATTAATTACTTTGAAAAAAATATTAATACAATTATGTAGTGAAATGCAAATGCATGCCATTACGAAAATGGAAAATGAAATAGAAATGTGCCAGTAACTACTAAAAAGTCGACCCAAATAAATCAAAAATTGATTTAATTTTTTTTCACTTTTTTTTGAAATGGCAAAATATTGTTACTCAAACTAACAGCGGGTTGACAAACATTTCAGTTTAGAATAACTTAATTTACTAATTTATTTAAAAAAAAAAACTCATTATATGGGAAAGGCAGTTTAAAAAAAAAAAGTTTTTTTTAATGCCAAATATTTCCTCCTGAAATTGAATAAGCTTTATGAGGCAGAAAAATATATGCAGAATTAAAACTATATGTATAATAGTTTTAATTATTGTTTATAAAAATAATGTGTAGGACTTTCATAAACATCATTATTTTTTTTTAAAATTCTCAGTCGATGCCTACTTTTCACAGATGTATCACTATACAAAACTATTAAATTTTAATTTCGTTCTTTATTTATATTCTGAAAAATTCGACAAAATTATAGGATTTCTAAAATGCTATTTCAAATGTGCTGTTATTTTTTACACACTAAGTAACCTAGTAATAAAATTTTGCTTATTGAAATTTGTTAAAACAGCAATATATTTACAATATATTTTATACTATGAAAATCAACATAGATTTTAAACACTCCTCTAGTAAAATGCTTTCTAAATTTTTAAACTGATGTCTTTTTTTTAAAAAAAAAGCATAGCTTTATTTAAGTCAACGAACCCAGATTTGTAATGAAGCATTTTTTACTTGATCTGCAAGTGAACTAGCTTGAATAATCGCATATTAGTAAAAAATTATGAAACTTTATTTAATCTAGTAGGGGTGGAGGAAACTAAAAGAAAAACTAACAATTATACATTTTAAAAACAGCAATGGCTATAAGTTTTTTGTAAAAACTTTTTCTTGTACGATTTCCAGTTAAATGTTCTCACTTTTTATTTAAGCGAATAATTAAGTTTAATTTTCATAAATTCCAATATTGCCCAGTGATGGAACAATTGCTAATATTTTATGTAACATGTAAGTGTGTCAGATTTGACAGAAAACTGATTTCGTTCTCAAAACTGCATTTTAATTTAAATTTTCACTTTTGTAGTTTTGATTTAATAGAGAGCGTTTTTATCAGTATAGTTATAAATAGGTGATTAGTAAATCAATATTGATTGATATGATAGATATTTATTTGAATTTACTTTTTTCTTACCCAAATTATTTTTGGATTTAATTCTAAAAGTTGTGCAAATATTTAAAATGTCGGGTAGAAGTAAAATTAATTTTGATTTTCTGTTTGCTAGCTAAAGTATTTATACTGGTTTTGAGCTTAAATTATCTAAATATATAGCTTAAATAAAATGAAAATTTTGGACACCAAAAAATTTCGCAATTAATTAAATCAGTCTATTTTTATCATATCAATCCTAATATATAACAATACTATTATAGAATGTCTTTGCAAAATAAAATTCAAATACTTGTTTGTTTTTTTATATTAATCTTAGTTAAATTTCTTTATTAAAACATTGCTTCATATCTTGAAAGCATCCCACAGTTAGACTTCGCATTTAAAATTCAAAATCTAATTATTTTTTTTATTTTTATATAAACAAGATTTAAATGCATTTTTAACCAATTAGTACTTCCATGTCTTTTTAGAGACGATTCTAAAAATGAATTAATAGCAAACAGAAATTATGTATTTTAATGTAGAAATTTGAAATTATTTGTAAGCCTTCCATAAATAGGTGTGTGTATATTCAGTATAATGGAGTCATTTTATTTTCAAAAGACTACGTTATCAACTCAAAGTATAAATGTTTTATATGGTTCGATAGTAGTTTTTTACTTTGGCGTGTCTTAGATTTTATTTCACAAGGGGTCAATAAATAATGAAGTCATCCATAAAATAGGCAAATAAAAAAAGGCTTTGTATAAGTAAAAATATTAAACTTCATCTCTTTATCTCTTATATTAAAATAATTATCTCTTAACACAAGCTCTTTTTTGGAATAATTAGTAATAATTTATTAATTGTTCAGTGTTTATGTACCGCTTACTCGAGACATAGTGAACTGGATAAATGTCTGTTTTATGTGGATATAGTAAAAGTAACCTAACATTTAATTTAATTAATATCTAAAATTTTAAATAATCGAAAGACTTATTTTAAGCTGCTAAGATGGGAACGATCCTTACTTTTTAAAAAATGTTAATTTTGCATCTAAATTTTTGACTCTTATAAACAAAAATACGGAATGTAATTTGTTTACAATCTTTTAAATGCTTTATATATTATCGTTTAAATAATTTAATTAATTTAAAATTTAATATGGAATCGTATTACTTTTCTTTAACTAAATATTTAAGCAAGTAAGTTTTTGAAAAGCTACGTATAATGTTCCCCAAAATTGAACGCCATACTATTCTCACTCTAAATGTAATATTTTTTTTGTTTTGTTTTTGTTTTGTTACTTCCATATTTTAGTTTTGGGAGGACCCGATGGATTCCCCACTCTCTTAACTACACCAATTTATTTTTTGACAATGTACGGAAAAAGATTTATTAATATTTATGCATAAAATATATGTATTTTTTATATATTTAATAAAATAGTTTTCAAGCAGAAATATATTTAAAATGTTTTGATAGATTTCACATAGTATTGAAAAAAATTAAGGCATACATTAGGTTGAGTCGCAATGGTTGAGTGGTTAAAAAACTGAACTGTCATTGTGAAGGAATGAGGTTCGATTCCCTGCTGCTGCTTGCAGCACACCCAACTTCAGATTGATAGACATACGCTTATCTCGAAATTTAAGGCAGCCTGAGCGCTAAGCTAATCGCATTGCCTTAGCCATGCTGAAAGTTATTTAATTGCCGAGCCTTAACCTCCCTGGTCCACAGAGGGTGGTTGCGGAAATGCTTTACTTTACTATTAGATTGAGATAAATTTTAAAAAAACGCACATAATTTATAGATATTATATATGAGCATCAGCCAGTTTCATTATAATGTTTCACCTTAAGTAAACATTTATAAGTTTATATAGATTGTTATCATAGCAATTTAATTTAAATGATTGGTTGCTATGAAAATAAATTTCATTCATTTCAGAGTTGTTTAGCAGAAATTCTTATTCACTCAAATAAAATTAATTTACTTAAACACAAGAATTTTTTTTCTTCTTAAGCATAAAAGCTTGCCTAAATTTCGTTTCGTTTTATTAGTTTAAAACCTTTCTTTACAATATTTTCTACCTCGTTTTTTTTTTCTTCCGACGCACTATTATTGCGTTTATACCAGATATTATAGGTACCATTTCCACTTTTTCTCACTTCAAACGAGTAAAGGGTTAAAATCAATATCCAAATTTTTCAACCCTATAAAATTGCGTTGGATATTTATCTTACAGTGCAAGACTTACCTGAAGGTTTACTAACTCAACGAGTATCTTTGTTCTCGGTTGGGATTTGTTAGGTTATAATAAGATTTCTAGATCGGAAAAAAACTTTAAAAACGAGAGATGTGTGGACTTTTTCAAATATTATTTTAAGAGTAGTAGTTGTTTTTTTATTTCTTTTTTCTAAGAAAATTGTTATAGAAAAAAAAATTGTATTGCTTAAAATTTGTGCCCAAGAAAAATTAGTCCTTAATTTAGATTTCATTTTAATATAGCAGCTTATGGTGTTTTATTGTTCATAAAAAAATTAAAAATCTAAGCCACAAAATTAGGTACTACTTCAGTTTACACCATTAATCAACCTCTAAAAGTTATTTTCTTTCTTATCTAATTTGTATGTCAGTACAAAGTATGAGAATCGCCATGGTTAACAGTAAAGGGGTGGTGGCAAATTTATTAAAAAGAACACTACTAATAACAATCGTTTCAAAAATGAACTTATGGAGAGGTTGCTGCATATGTGAGCAAAGGGGAGATGCAGCAACGGTGGATCTCAAAAATGTCCGAAATAACTTTGAGTTAAATCCAACGTAAGGATGTGGTGAATTGATGTGGGAGAAATCAAATTGAGGTATGTTTCATCGAGAATTATTGCTTGTTTCGATTGCATGAAAAAAATAAGGAGGGTTTCTAACAGGAATTGAGAATGTCCTTGAAAAATTTCATTTCTCCTACGATGAATGAAGTGAAGGAGTTCCTCTGTATTCTCAACGAACTCAAAATGATATTTAGACTTTAAATACAATATAAATTTACCTTTTTATTTAATTTTCCTTGCAATTCATTAAATTTAAAATTCATGGTTATTGTCTTCAAAAGGAGGTAAGCAAAGTAAATCTAAAAGTGAAGATACTTTTTTGTGTTTTTGCAGGAGTAGCCTGGATTATCTGATGTGATGCTTGGAGTAGCGGACTGTTCTCACTGCATGCGAGTTAAGAGATGCGGATAAGAACTTGACTGGTGAAATAAATTTTCCAGTAAAAAAACTCACCAATCAGGTTCTTGTTCGCATGCAATGAGAATGGTTATAAAATTGGGAATATCTGTCAATTGTCTCAGTCAGTGCGGAATATCGGAAGTCAAGCGTTTGAACTCACTACTCGATGAATACATCATTGAAAAGCATTCTATTCAGTAAGATTTCTCGATGGTGTATTCATTAAGATGTATTTTCATGCGTATGATCTTCTATGTTCCATTCATTTGGGGAGGGGGCTGTGGGAATTTCATCCTAATTCATTGTATACAGGGGAGCACATCAGACAATTTTATAGTTTTTCCTTGCAAAAACACAAAAATTTTCTTTCTGTTAGATTTGCTTTCTTATTGATGCGTAATATTAAATTAAGGGGGAGGGGTCAAATTTTAAATAAATTCATACTTTTTCTGCTTACTTCCTTTTGCTTACTTCCTTTTTCTGCTTACTTCCTTCACTCACTAACGTTTGCATGCCTAACTTTTTTTTAGTTTTCACTTTCCTTTGCATGTTTCCCTTTTTAAAATCTTGACTTTTTTTTTCATAAATATTTTATTTTTTTATATTCCGAGTTATTTTATGACATGTTTTTTTTTTACATTTTTAATTTAGGTATATAATTTTATCAATTTCTTTTATCCTTTTTCCCATTTTTAATTCATAATTGTCTTTTTACAGTTTCTTGGAAGATTTCATTTATTTTCATTAATTTGGTTCTATATATACATTATTTGTTTTTCCTGTTTATTTTTTCTCTGAGTTGTGTAACTAAACAATGCTTGAAATTTTCTTGAAAAGGCACAATCAATTTTTTGTCCTTTATAAAATTTAATGAAGAAATTATCTTTGTAGTCAAGTTATTATTTGATTGTCTGGTATTTTAACATATATTTTGATGGATTACAATTATATAACTGCATTTTCTCATTTAAAGCTTGCGTCTTACAAAATTCCGATCCGGTTAGTACAATCTTCAAATTTGAACTTTTTACTATGCGTTTAATTAAATAAGAGCATACGATAAATTCTATTCGCAACAAATTATGCTCATGGTATTTTCGACTACATCTCACGTCGTGATTTGAGTTTTTGTGAATAAAGTAACTATACAACATTGAAATTTTGAATCGAACTCAGAAGACAAACTGCGAAGAGCGGAATAATTAAAAGATCTGTAATTGACACTTATGAGTGTATGACACGGATGAATATAATTCATGATCTGTATTTCATTAGAGTTATTGATTTTTAAGTATACTTTGGCTTTGGGTGCAGTCCCAAAACCGGAATTCTAACCTATTACATATCAAAATTAGAACTCATTATCGAGACTCAAAAGTTATTTACTTGTAATTACAGTTGACAAAGCTATATTAAATTTTTCTGCTTAAAAATAAAACTGCCCCAAAAATTCTTTTCCCCAGGGGGTTTGTTTAAATCTACAATACAGGTTTTTTTTTTGTAAAATATTTCTTTCTTAAATTTATATTTCGAATTTTTTTCAAATATCTTGAATTCTTGAAAGAAAAAAAATCAATAACATATTTCTTTACGAATTAAAAGCAATTTTTAAAATTTAAAGAATGAATGAAAATATCTTTGATTTTTAGAAATTTTTATAAATTTGAAACTTTAAAGATTTCTAAATTCAAAAAACAGAAAAAATATGTCTTAAAAAAAGATTTGATATGTATAAATGAGAATTGTAAATTTAAGCAAATACGGAGCTTCACGCACCCGGGTGCCCCAGTGACGTCCATCTTCTTTTATGTTTGCAATTTTCGGCGTTAATCTTGATTGATGCCACTTGGAACTTTTTTCTATATATTTTTGCAGATTATTGAAATGTTACTATTTTTCATTTTTTTAAAGAATAATTCTTAAACATGTAACTGAAACATTTTGAGAGCGAGGTTGCTGAAACATGCTGTTTAATTATTGAACTTCCTTCATATACTTTCGAAATTAATTTTCGTAATTTTTGATTTCTTTAACAATTTTTTCGTTTGCATGAAAGGGAAGATGGACGGTATTTTGTCTCTTTGAGGCAAAGTGTGACTGAGTAGTTAGTTTATTTGAGAGTTTTTGTGAACTTTTATCTAGCGTCCAGTGATTTAGGCTATTAATTGGGCTAAAAATTTCGTTAATTTTTACTAAGAGAAAATTGAATTACAAAAGATGATAGTAGCTATCTTAAAAGTAACTGCAACAATCAGTTAGAAAATTATTATACAGTCTAGTTAAAGTTTTTTTTAAATATCTTAATTTTTGTATGAGATATAGCTATATTCATTTTGGGTGTCAATAGGATTTAAGAGTTTCTTCATTATCCAATTTTACTTTTAAATAAGAATTCAGCAGATCAGTTTTGTTTAAAAATATTTTTCAGGTTAGAACGCTTAAAGTGTGTTAAAAGGATAAAAATAAATATGTGATGCTTTTTCCAATGTACTTTTATTTTTAGAGCTTTCTTTTACTAAACTGTTTCAATATTGTTTTTTAATGTATGGGAAATCAAATACCCTTAGAAGGAATTTTCTAATACACATGTTATTTTTTTTCCAAAAATATTTAATTATTACTAATTGAAGTGCTTGTATTTTAATGAGTGGTGGTTTATTTGTTCAGTCAGACAGCATAGAGCCAATTCATCTAAATATTGTGCTACATAAATTTTGTTTTTTGGGATCATAGGTAAGTATTTTCATATCAGAAGAGAACGTGGAATGTTGCCCGATAACAAAATTTAATACTTGATTTTTTCAATAATCGAAAGTTTCTGTGAATTTAGAGAATTTCGTAACAGAATTAAGGCATTTAGTTCACGTGTACTAAAACACACTTCAAATTTCTGGCCAGATTAATCTGCTTGAGAAAAAATATCTTTGTTTGATATGAAGTAAAAGCATATCGTGTACGTTAAGGCAAAATTTTGAATCATATACTGTTTATTAACGTACATTTTTCAAAAAAAAAAGTTTATTAAGGTAATGAAATTCCCTGCTGCTTCTAAAAATAATTTTTTCCTCTTGGAAGCAGAAAATAAAAAAAATTGCTTTCTTAAGTGCAGAAACTTTCGATTTATAATTTTTAAATTATGTATTAATATATTGTGAAAATGTAAAAATATGGATTTTTGTAATGTTTTAATTATACTGATGTAATGCAGAGATGCCAACTTGCTCCGGACAGCAGATATATTTTAGAGTGGTAGTTTATCAATTGTGATTCTTGGTTTAATAAATTCAATTTAGTCGATTTTTATCCACCACTATTTCTAAATAATTCGTAGGCTTATATAATTCATCACTTTTCCTACTTATATTATGCTATACCTTTTAAAATCAATCAAAAATAGTCAAATATTTGCAAAATTTACTTTGCAGTTAATAATTATTTTGGCGTGTCCGGAGCATTTGGCATCTCGGATGTAATGTTCAAAATAAATTAAATGAAAAATGAAATTAACCACTGTCTTTAAAAATTAATGAATGAAAAAAAATCTAATAAATTAAACAATGAATCAAAAACTCATAACGTAATAATAGTCTGTATATGTTCTCAAAAAATAAATTGTTTACTCATATTAACCATTTCATACAATTTCTATGTTACCACAGTTGCAAAATTAGGAAGTGTTTCTATCAGCCAGAGCCCTTTAGTAGCAACATTTAAAGAATTGAAAATTCTAAGGAATAGAAAATATCTAATTATATTTATGTAAAGTACTTCTTTTGAAGCATTTTTCAAAATATGATAAAGCTACAGGGTTTATTTCTAAGATGAAACCATTTCCTGAATCCTCTGAATTGATTTACGTTAAATTAAAGCATTGTGTGTTACGTTTTCAACTTATAAAATTTCGGGTTTGTTGAGTATTTGATTCATCAATACAACATAAACTTAATACTTAATGATAAACATAACTCATTTATTTCAAAACAAGTTTAAAATAATTGCATTTTCTGTGAAAAAAATGACTCAATTAAAAGGCAGTTTCTTAATTGCAATTTTTTTAATTAGTCACCCTCTGGCCAGTGCGACCGTTAATTTTGCTTTACATTTATAATAATGCTTTTTTTTTTCTTTGCAAAAATACAATCTCTTTTTTTTTCTAACATGAGAGATTCTCAAAAAATTGAAAAAAAAAAAATTTTTTTTGATTATTGAGTATGGTAATTGAATGATTATCCAATCATCACACTCAATCCACAACAAAATCATTTATATATATTTTATTCAGCTAAGGATTACCATCTAAAATACAATACATTGATTTGTTCACAAAATTTTGTTTCATGAAATTTATAACTAAACTACGAGTACCTTTTGTATGTGCGAAGGAAGAAAACATTGCTTCTATAATTTTAAATGCAGAGGGTTAAGCTCCTTCATTATTTAAATGCATAATTGCAGTTTTTGCATTTATGGGAGTAAACAAAGATGCATAATTAATTTGTCTTATTTGTTGTTGTTTTTTTAATTTTTTTTTACGCAAAAGCTTTGAAATAGGAAAAATTGTTAACTTATATTCAAATAATTCACCTGAAGTAATATACGAAATTCAAAAATATAAGAAAAAAATAATTATTGTTGATGGTATTAAAACCAAGCAATGTGTCACTAAAATTTCTCTATATTGATTATTGTAAAATTTTTGCTTTAAATTGATGTGATTAATAGTTTGGCAAAAAATAATTCTATATTGTCCATTTATTGTGCATTCTACCAAAAAAAAAAAAAAAATTTAGAAGGTAAAGTTTTAATAATTGATTTAATTAAATGTATAGTTATTTTCTTTTTGGATTTGAAAATGCTGCTTTAATTATTTCATGGCAAAGCAGAGTACGATTACTTACATGTTGAATCATCTTGTTCTGAAAATCGTGTATTTACAATATTGTGTAATGCAAATGCATAAATGTAGATAAGTCATGTATATACGTATACACGATGCACCATAAATATGCACATCTTAAATGTGTAATTGATTGGCGAAGAAAGCTTTCTACAAATTTGTCTTAAAATATTATTTTAAAAAGAAAGTTTCAAATTATAAAATAATATTTTAGAATTACAAAATAATATTTAATAATATATAATTAAAAAGAAAGTTTCAAATTATGATATTGGGAAGCAAGAGAACTTTTAAGGCAATGACTTCGGTCTTCTTTCTTTGTTATCCTACGTACATTTGCATTCGTTATTTATTTCATCTTTCTATTTGTACCTTTTGCCTTGCCATTGGAAATATAAAAAAAAGTTTCAAATTATGTAGCCCATATATACAATATACAGAATTCTAATACAAATTAATACACATAAGTCTCATTCTCTCTTCTACTTCTATTTTATTTTTATTTGTACTTATGGATATATGGTGAAAATTTTCTTAGCATAAGGAAATTTAACAATTATACTTTTAGAAATTTAAAAAATAATCCTCTAAAAGGTTAATGAAGAAAAACAGCTATATACTTTGAAACTTTCCATTTATTCTTATATTTCTCTATTAACAATTTTTATTCTTCGATGGAGAAAAATTCTCTTTAGCTTAACTTGTTTTATTGTTTGTTTTTATTGCCTAAATATAAAGTTTTAATAGTAAAATTTTTAGTTGTGGTTTAAATCAAATTATGAATCTTGCTTTCTAAAAATATTTTATTTCTTTATACTTTAAAGTATTCTGTATTCAACTGAGATCACAGATATGCAAATTTAGAATTTATAACTTTTAAAACTTTCTATTTATAGTCATGAGCTATTATTATGGGCATCTACTATGAGATATACTCCTGTCTTGACACGTAGTAAAATAGTATATGTTTATTTATGCTTCTCCTATGAAGTATTTATTATATACTTATTTTATACTTGTTATATACTATTACATTCTTTTCTATTTTTGTAGATAGAAAGCATCTAAAAATGTGTTAGTTAGCCTAGCATTCAGTTCAGGGGTTTAAAATTACCCATGGACTAATAAAATCGGATTAGACTGTTCGCGCAAACGACCCCCATTCCTTGAGGCAAACTTTGAAAGACCACCTTGCCCTTTTTTTATAAAAAATGAATTAGTAACGTTGATTGGTTGTTCGAGGCCTTGACAAAAATTATAAATTTTAAAAATTTATTTTCCTATAAACTAGATGGTTCTGTTACTTAATTGCTATTGTTATTTTAAATGAATGGCTAATAATTGAGTTTGATTCTATCCAAGACCGAAAAAAATGTTAAAATTTTCTCAACCATTGGAGGTAATAAGAAACAGAACCAACATTTTAAATTTTAATAACTTTGACGCTAATTTGAAATTTTCAAACGTATAAAGTTCTTTCTTTATTCTTAAGAGAACATGGTTACAAACATTTTTAATTATTCGATTATTATTTCGTTTGTTTCGTTTTTTGATCGTTTTTTCATTTATATCGGAAAATTGGTCAATGTGAACTATTTACTTACTCTTAAAGTAATGCGAAATTTAAATAAAATAAGACTTGTTAAGCATTTTCAGTCTTTAAAGTGCGTGGCTGCAAAAAAATAATAATAAATATTTTAAATTCCCTGCTAATAGTTTTGCTAAACTAAATAACGCTTCGCAGAAAAGTAATAATAATAATAATAATAATGACTGCATTAATAACATCTTAATATCAGAATGTTTTTTTTTAAATCTCTAGAAGTATGGAAAATTTCATATTGTTTTATTTAATAGTTTTTGTGTTATGGAAGTAGGAGGCACGCTTAGCGAAAATTTTCCGAAATAGCTGTAACAGTGGAAATAAGTTTATTTTTTCTTAAATATAGATAGATTGCGCATATCTTTTCTGCAAAAATTTACTTATTTTGAATAATTTTTAATTGCAAAATTGAATATTTCTAACGAAAGCATTTTGCTCTCAGATTTAAAAAAAATCCACAACTTTTGAGTTAACGAATTGTAAAATTAAATTTTTTTAAACTAATATCGTAAGTATTTCACTGAATTGAGTCTTAAAAGAAATCTATAAAGTATCATAGAGACATGCTTCAATTTTAAATTCTCTACATAAAAATAATTTTCGTGTGTTTTAATTAAGAAAATAAAGTTCGTTCATTATGAGCATGTATGTACCAATAAAAGAATGGCTTTATTTTTACTCATAAATCAAATGTTAAAAAATATAATTTATAAAGAGGGGTAATACCGGGTAGCTCAGATTCGAAGACCAATTGGAGCTAAGCTGCTTAATCTAGAAATTGTCTTATTTAACCAAGATATTAATTTTTCATATCAATCTCTAATAACTCTCTACTTTAGAAAGGATTTTTTTTCCTGAAGAAAAAAAAAAAAAAAAAAAAAAAAAAAAAAAAAAAAAAAAGCAGAGATATCTATTTTAGAACAAAGTTTGAAAAAATTATGCATGTAATTTACATGTTATGGTAGTCAAGGTCGTACTCGAAGGGAGGGAAAATTGTCCCATAGCGGCTGAGTTTTTATTTATTTATTTATTTATTATTTATTTATTTATTTTTTTTAAAAGAAAATAGAAGTGAATATCTATATGAAAATCAGGCTTTTTGTACTTTGAGGCTTGGACTCATTTTTTTGTTCTGGAACCCATGAAACCTTTGTTCAGTTTTGAATGTAGTTGTCTTCTTCCTCTGCTACACTGCAGCTTTTGTGGGTTCAGCATAGACACACATCAAGGAAGGGCATCGGTAGTATCCAGTTTTACCCCGTGTGTAGAGTCTATCGAAACGAAACAGAACAGTGCTAATTATAGGGCTAAATCCGTATTGTTTTTTTAAGGTATGATATCTTAGTAATAATCTAAACTAAAAAGAATTTTTATAATTATAATCATCAATAAGGATAGCTTAAAAACGAGGGAACATTAGAGCGTTAACGTAATGAAACAAACTTATCTACACTGACGCCGTGAATTAATTATCAACAAGAAGCCAATATAGTAGGACCGTCTTTTTAAATAGTAAAATGTAATTTAGAGTTTGTCCGCAGAAGACTCAACTAATTTCCCCAAAATCGATAGGCCGGTTTTACTTCACTCCCCCTATCTAAGTATTATCCAATTTATTTAGATATATTTATATCAATAATACATTTTCCAATTAACATAATGCATAAGATAATCAAAATTGGAATATAGCTAACGTGATTTTTTTTTTCGTAGAAAACGTTTATGACCAATATCTGATGATTAAAATATAAATTTAATTCCGAAATAAAATATTTATCACCAAGCTTGCGCCTACTACTAAGGTTTTATATTTATTACTACATACATTTTAAGAGTGTCTAAGCATTTTGATAGGAAATTTAACACTGCAAGAACGCTTTTTTTGTCTTTTTGTAATATTTCGTTTTTAAAACGAATGCTTTTCGTTGTAGTTGTAGCTTCAAACGCTGTAAGCTGTGGTCATTTTGTATCTTATTCAGATTGCCACTTGGGCAATCTATTCCCAGATGCCAAATGGACTGTCAAAGTTCAAAAGTCTACCTATATTATTAATCTATGGAAAGACTTCCCTGAATGCTAAGTTAACTTGATTAATTCGAGAAAGTCTGTTTTATGACATAAAACAGAAGGCAATACTTGAAGTAAATATGGATAATGAAGAGATTTGAATGTCTTCTGAGTTCTTGGTTCAAAGGAAACTTAAAAATAGTTAATGTCATTCACACACTATCACTTTGTGGATAAACTGTTTATATAAGGAAATAAACAAAAAAAAAATAAACATTCAAACGAACATTTAGCGTAACTGAACAATGGAATAAAAATCTTCTCTTAAAAAAATTCTGGACAAATTTGTTTATTTCCTCTAGATTTATTTACAAAATTTTTATCTTTCTAATTTATGATACTAACGTTCGAATCGCAGTGATATCAATCGTAATAGTACAAAAGTTGTGGAAAGAAATATGCGGAATCCCAAAAATAACAGCGTCATGTTGCACAAAAGCTGTTTACGACACAACATAAGAAAAAGGTGAGCTATTTTGGCACATTTTGTGTGACACAAGAGTAAACTAAATATTTTGTATTCAAAACACATGCCTCGCGCGAAGCAAATATTTTATAAATTCCCTCGCACTTAAGTTAAACTATTTAACTACTAAAAAAGAACTGAAAAATAAAATATGATGGCATTTTCTGATGAATTGTAATCCAAGAAATGTATGTTTTTGAGTTTGAAATTTAGTTGTACTTATTTTTTTATTATTTAAACGATCTGATGAAAATTACTTAAGTGTGTGTGTGTAATATCGCGTTTTACTACTTAGTTTAAATGAGAAAAAATGTATTTTGATTTTCAAAATTAGTTTCAAGACTTGGTTCTCAGTCTAATAAAAAATTTTTT
Source organism: Parasteatoda lunata (assembly GCA_949128135.1). Taxonomy (NCBI): domain Eukaryota; kingdom Metazoa; phylum Arthropoda; class Arachnida; order Araneae; family Theridiidae; genus Parasteatoda; species Parasteatoda lunata. Next base: position 81,467,550 of record OX421980.1, read on the forward strand.
TAAAAATATTTTTTGAGGAATATTATATTTGTATCCTTAGACTTATTTCTCCCCTAAACAACAAAAAAGATTTAAGCACCCTAAATCTTTAGCCCTTGAAATATTTTTCTTTTCTTTTGTTTAAATTTATAAAAATGGATTGAGCTAATTTAAAACCAAACGCACTTTATCAAATTTTAATATTCAAGTTTTGTGCCTTTTCTTTTTCATAATGTACGACGAAGTATAGTTTAAGTTAGATCCATTGGAACTACATTATATTCTAAAATGTTATTTTGCTGTAGCTTATATATTTTTTTTATTATCTCCATTTTAATTTTATGGTTACATTTTTTTAACTTTGATTGCAAAAAAAGTTTTTTCCTTTTTTCAATCACCAAAATAATTGTTGTTAATTTTAACTTTAGTGCGCCTGTAGTCATAAGTCAACTTATTACCTCTTTAAAAATGATTACAATAGTTACGTATTAAAAAAATATTCATTTCAGGCTCTAATGTCATTTTTTTTCCAGGTAAAACTAATAAATATTTTAGATTCATTTTAGTTCATTAAAATGCTCAGTTCAACTAATAAAACCGTATCAATTGGTTTCATCCCTGAGAATGAATGGCTTTGTGTCTGCTATTAATAGACAGAGATGAAGACGGCAGAAAATCTTCAGAAAACACTTAAAAGATGGTCTTTCTTCTAAATTAGGTTAGTTTGACAAATCTTATTTAACTTACGATAATCATACCTGCCAACTTGTACGATCTTTAAAAAAGATTTTTTTAAAAAGTGGTAGTAAAACAATTAAATTTGTTAGAATTTTCTTTAAACAAAACTATCAAGACATCTCTAAGCATAATTAGCCATGAAATAGATCTTAGCTACACGTTTTTTTTTTCTTTCTAAATTTTGATTCTTCAAATGCTAATGTTGAATCTTAGTGTAATACTAACAAAATTATATCTCAGTGGCCGTACAAGTTGGCAGCTACGGATATTGTACTAAAAACAATGCATTTTGTAAAAATAGTATTTTTTTTTTCGAACCACGAAAGTCTATTTTATTTCTGTGATGATTGCTGTTGACGTCTACAGCACGTCATTGTGTGAAAAGCACTTTGACGTGCGAAATACGTCTTTCTAGCGCAAGTGGTAGAAATTAAATTTTAATTTGTTAGGGAAAACAGAGTTAAGCTATCTCAGGTTGAAAGTACGTCACGCACACTGCAGAATATAAAACACAGAATTATTTAATTTTTGATTTTGTAATCAGATTTCACGCACACAATCACAATATTTCAATAGGAGGTGTTAGAGTCGTACGTACCACCTTCACTTAGTTTATTGAATTAACAGCAAAGTTTCGGTCATAAATGGATTCTGAATTTACGTTGGTGGATCAAATATAAATGAGACCTTTCTAATAGCAGCATACGACATGGTAATAATAAACTTTATCTAGAATCTAAATAATTGTTTGGCACTGTTTAGTTTGCGTTAAGTTCTTTTTTTTAGTAACTTAAATCACAAGTGAGCTGTAACGTTCCTAAAACAGTTGCAGAGCGCGTAATAATAAAATTTTTAACAAGAGGAAATGTCAAATGTGCTGATATCTTGAGCAGATTACAGGCAAAACTTTTGCAATGATGCCCTGTCTAGAGCACAAGTATGCAAACGGTACAAGTTATTTAAACAAGGCCGTTAAGAAATTGAAAACTAGTCCCATGCTCATCAACCAAGATTGAGTCTTTTATTCATAATGACCGACGAATGAAAGTTCAAGAAATTAGTGCTGTGACAAAGATGAGTTGTGGAAGTATGTAAAGCATAATTCATGACTATTTGGAATATCAAAAAATCTCAGCCATGTGGGTACCTAGAATTTTGAACACAAAACAGAAGGATGCAAAGAAAAGAAGTTTGTCAAAAACCGAAGTAACACAACAAAAATTTTACTGGGACACAGTGCAACACCTCTATATAGTCTGAATTTGGCACTTTTAGATTACCATTTGTTTAGAAAAATTAAACTTTATGAAAACTTAAAAAACTCAAAGTTGCAACAATCACTACAATAGTTGATAGAATCAATCACTTTAAAAACCGGAATACAAAGAATAAAATGGTTTTAAAAGTTATTACTATTAAAGAAAAAATCATTTATTTTTAGAATCAAGTCAATAAATGTAGCCAACACATTAGTTGATAGAATGAAAGAAGCATGTTTTTGAACTTTAACGGCATGAAGCCGTTTATGTGCTCATTACCTAAGGAAAATGAGGAAAATACTTGATTCTTCTGCACTTTAACTGAGCAATTCAGTTAATTTGCAAATTATCTTGATAGAGTTTCTTGACTCCGACATCCTAGTTTTCCTAATGTTAGGAAAATGAAGAAGGTGGAGATAAAAATATTGAAATACAATAATTATATTGCTCGTACGACATTAAGATGTGATGATTACAATTTAATGATCTTTAGTTTTCCCCCAGGGTATAAAGAAAAATGAGCAAGAAGCAATGAATAAGGTAAAGAAGCAATGAATAAGATAAAGAAGCAATGAATAAGGTAAAGAAGCAATGAATAAGGTAAAGAAGCAATGAATAAGGTAAAGAAGCAATGAATAAAATGAGTAAGGTAACTATCGGTAAGTTTTATTAGCTTAAAAAATGTGAGGTTCTATTTATTCAAGAAATGGTACGATTCTGTTCTTTGTAAAGGTAAGTTTACTAATAATACTTAATTATAAAGTAAGTCATCTATTTATCTTAAAAAGGTAGGTAATCTAATATTGCGTTTTATCTTCGGGTAAGAAAAAGGCAAAATTTTCCGTTTTTTTTTTTCTTTTTTGGTATATTTTTGTTCGAGGGATCCCGTCACACATTCCGCAAAGTTCATCATTTCTACGTCCGCGTTTAATCATATGGTACGAATATCGGTCGTCATGTCGTGTTTGCGTTTCCATGTTTTTGTTACTTTTTTTCGGCCTTTCCCATTTCTTTTCAATTTTTTATTGCTTTCTACGACTTTTCCCAGTGTGTTTGTCCATTTTTTTCTTCACTTTTCTGAAGTTTTATTTTCCCATTGTGCTTTTTCCACGTTTTATTTTCTTTGTTTTTTCCAAATTTTTTTGTTTGTTTCTCTAATTTTTTTTCCATTTAAGCATTTTAAAAATTTTTCCATTGTTTCTTTTCCAATTTTTCCATGATATTTTTTTTTTATATTTGTTTTCCATTGTGTGATTCTTATATATTTTCTTCGTTTTTTTCCCATACCTTTTTCATTGCTTTCTAATTTTTTTTCCATTGTTTTCTTTTTCTATTTTCCCACGTTTCTATCCGCGTTTTATTTTCATTCTTTCGTTTCCAAATTTTTTGTTTGTTCTTTAAATTTTTTTCCATTGATACATTTTAAAATTTTTTTCATTGTTTCTTTTCCAATTTTTCTATTATCTTTTTCTTATATATTCGTTTTCCATTGTGTGATTCTTATATATTTTCGTATTTTTTCTATACTTTTTTCATTGCTTTCTAATTTTTTTCCATTGTTTTCTTTTTCTATTTTTTCCTTTGTGTTTTTTGTCAATTTTTTCGACTTGTTCTTCCATTTTTTCATGGTGTTTTTTCTATTCATTACATTGTGTTTTTTCCATTTTTTTCAAATTGTGTTTTTTCCATTTTTTTGCGTGTTTTTTCATTGGTTTTTCCATTAAGTTTTTCTTTTTTTCCATTGTATTTTTCCGATTTTTTTTCAAGTGTCTTTTTTCTATTTTTAATTGTGTTTTTCTCATTTTATTCATTGTGTTTTTTTTCCACTTTTTCCTTTCCGATTTTCCAATGTTTTTTTTCCAGTGTTTTTTACCTTTGTGTCTTTTCAATTTTTTCGGTGTGATATTTAAACACACAGTTTTCCTTTTTTTTTTTTCTGTTTTTTTCCATTTTTTGTGAAATTTCAAAATGTTTTTTTTTGTTGTCTCTTTTCAAATTTTTTTTCTCCATTGAGGGATTTTTATATTTTTTTCAATATTTTTTTCATTGCTCTCACATTTTTTGATTGCTTCTCTTTCTATTTTTTCCATTGTTTTTATTTTGTTCTTTTTCATTTTTCCATTTTTCATTGTGTATTTTCCATTCTGCTTTTTCGGGTTTTTTTCCATTGTGTTTTTTTTATATTTTTTCCAGTGTATTTTTCGATTTTTTCCAATGTTTTTAATATTTTTTTTCATTGTGTTTTTTCTATTTTTGTAGTTTTTTCCATTTTTCCAATCAGTGTTTTTTTTCCTATTTTTTTCCATTGTATTTTTCCATTTTTTTCCCGTTGTGTTTTCCAATTTTTCCATAGGTTTTTTTAAAATTTTTTTCCAGTGTTTTTTCGATTTTTTCCTGTGTGTAATTTTCCTTTTTTCCATTGTGTTTTCCTTATTTTTCTATTGTTTTTTTTTCATTTTTTGTGAAATTTCAAAGCATTTTTTGTCTTTTTTCAAATTTTCCCATTGCGTCTCTTTCAATCTTTCTTTAGTTGATAAAAGTTAAGATTATGTGTAGTGCATTTGCATACTCATCCCTATTTCGTCACCTTACCTTCCTTCTCTTTTAAAATGTTAAAAATTTTGTATCTCGTGCTTCGTCTTTTCATAGTTTTCTTTGCTTTTGTCATTTATCCAAGTTTTTCAAATTTCTTATTATCTAATATTATCTCATCATTTTTTTTTAAACATTGCTTCTTTTTTTAAAAAAAAAAAAAATAATAAACTGAAAATAACTTCTTGGCATTTTAATAGTTTGTTTCGTTTGATTTTTTTTCTCTCAATGTGGTGGTTCATCTATATTTCTTTAAATAAACTCATTAGTTGGTTTTTCAATGTTGTTCATTTGGTTTTTTGAATGTATTAGTTCATCAGTTCTGTCAGTGTAATTTCCATTGGTATTTTCTTTTTCGTGTGTGTGTTCTCTGTTGGATTTTTTTCAGTTTGTTTTTCCATTTTTTTTTTCAATCAGTGTGTTTTTATTGTTTTTTTTTTTAAATGTGTTTTACTTTTCCCATTTTTTGCTTTCCATACAATTTGGTGTGTTTTCAATTTATATTTTTTGGTATTTTCCATTGGTTCTTTTTTTCAATATTTTTTAATACTTTTTTTCAATGTGTAGAATCTTGTGTGCTTTCAACCATTCTTTCCATTCCATTCTTTGTTTACAGTTTATATTCATTTTTGTTTTAATTTTTAACTTTCTATTTTTTTATTACATCTGATAAATTCCAACCATGACTTTTGTACTTGTATTCTTCAAAATTTTTCATTTCGCAGTTTTTTCATCTCATTATTTTTAATTTTGGTTTTGGTTTGGTTAAAGTTATTTTTTATTACTTTTCAACTTTGTGAAATTTGTTTTCGTTTTTTCTAGTTTTTTTAGTTCGTCTTTTATAATATATTAACCATTTTTTTGATCATATCAATTGTAGTTCAAGTGTCTGGTCGTTATTTGTCACCCCATTTCGTAATTTTCTTTTCTTTTATCAGTTTCATAGTTCTCCAACGCATATCATTTGCTTTTTTATTTGTTTCAAATTATTGTTGAATGTGTTTATCAGCTAACCCATAGAATGTTTCAACGTCAGTATGTGTTCAAATTTTTTACAAAATATTTTTTAATTTTCTAGTTATGTGTTATAATTTTTTCAGTGAATTGAGTTTCATTTTCCAATCCTTGATCCAGTTATTTCTAATTCAACTGTTCTTTCGACTCTTGCTTTATCCCCCACTTTCATTTTTCGAACTTTCCTTTTTTTTTTTTCTGTTGCTTGTTACGAATTCCGCCTTCCATGTGTTTCATCTTTTCGTTTTTCCAATTTTTTCCTAATTTTTTTTTCATTTTTTCGTTTCAGAGTTTTGTTCTTTAGTTTATATGTTTCACAGCACTTTATTCAATTTCTTTAAAATTTCCCTCCAATGTGATATTCAGTATCATCCCGGTTTTCGGCCCTTGCTAGATTCAAATATTCACTTCTCTTTACTTTACTTTCTATTCTTTTCTCTTTACTTTACTTTCCTGTTTCCCATGATCCGAAAAAAACGGTTGATATTAATTTTAATTTATTATTTTTCCTATTTTTAGGATTTGCTCAATTACCCCCACATATAAATGAAAGCCTGACTAATAGGAATCTGCCAGATCAATTCTAACAATATCTGAGTCCTTTTCTGAAAAGCAGAAGAAGAATTTTTGCTTTTGAAGGATTAAAGACTGTAAGTAAAAAGTTCCATCTTTATTTTTATTTATATTCACTTCACATTTTCTCTTTGATTTTCGTATTTCCTGTGATCCGGATTATTCTAAGTTATTATTTTTCAGCTTTTAAGGATTTTCTCAATTACCCACAAGTGAAAGCTTGACTAATTGGAATCTTCCAGATCAATTCTAGCATTACCAGAATCCTTTCCTGTAAGCTAAGAAGAATTTTTGCTTTTGAAGGATTAAAGACTGTAAGTAAAAAGTTCTATCTTTTATTTTTCTAAGCTGTTTTATACATTGTAATTTTAGTTTTTACTCACCAGTCACGTAAACCCTTAAAATCTCCATGAAGATTCCTATACGCACACATTAAGAGCATCATGTGCAAAGAAAATTTCGGTTCTAGGGGTGTTTCACCGAACATACCACCTGTGGTCTTTACCCCCAACCCCAACAGAATAAAAGGAACTCCTGAGGTAGGTATACTGACATCGAAAACAAATACAGTGGTTAACATAAGATTGATTTTTGGCATAACAATATGAAGTCAAAAATCTCGCCAGTAATATGTTTTTAAACTACACCTTCCCTCTTACACACGAATTAGCTACGCATGCTCAACCAATCGAAACCAAAAATCGAAATACTAGATCAGTTGTGACTAGTATTGACAGCACTGGTCTAGTAACTAGTTTTACTCTATATCCACGCCCTCTAGTGAGCTGTGGTGTTTCTTTATTGTAATTTGTTCCTTTTTTTTATTTGATTTTTATAAGTTGTAATGATTAATATTAATTCATAACATTCTGTCACGTTGCAGAAAAATCGGAAATTCGCAAATTTTATAACACATTTTATTCCGAAACTTTTGAAAGATTTATAATATGTAAACTTTAAAATTAAAAAAAAAAAACTAATATGTTCTTAAAAATTAATTTTTTATATCATTCTGAAATTCAAATACTTGAAATAAAAAAAAAACACAATTTATGTACTTACAAAAAATAAATAAATTAAATTAAATAAATAAAATAAAGAACATTTTAGTGAGCAATCTGAGCTGCCCAAAACATTAAATTTCATATAAAGCACAAGAAATTGGAAAATGATACTAATTGCTGAGATATAGTCACATGATTATCTGTTAGCGTTCAATTAGTTTGTAAAAAGCGTTTTCGTGGTTTTCATTTGTGCGCAATGGAAATTCTAATTATTTCCATTCAAAAAGTCTTTCAAAATGTGATTTTACTCCTCTATTTCAATTACAAGTTATTTTGATGTCTGCGTCGTGTACAAATAAGTACAAAAATAAGAAGAGCATTTCACAACATTTACTAAGATGATAGGCTATATATCAAGGATGATAAAAGAAATATTGATAATTAAAAAATAATTTCATTGCTATAATAAACTTTGATGAGAAATCCTATTATATATAGATTAATATATAGTTTATATATAGGTAATAATATTAAGGTTACTACAATAGCTTTTATAAATATGATATTACTTTGATACTTAAATTGCAAGTTACTTTGATTTTTGGGTCCTGTTAAAAGTTAAAAATATAAGAAAAGTGTCTTACGACATTCACTAAAATGACAGATTGTCTGTCAAGGATGCTAAAAGATAACTAATGGTTAAAAAAATAATTTCATTGCGATAATGAATATTTAGCTAGAATCCTATTACCGTTCAGCAATCTTAAAGACTTTTTCGTGATTTTCTTTTGTATGTAACGCAACATTTGAATTGTCTAAAATTTAATTTAATTTTAAATAATATATAGGTAACTACAGTAGCTTTTATAAATATGATATTACTCTGATACTTAAATTGCTAGTTACTTTGATTTCTGGGTCGTGTTAAAAATTAAAAATACAAGAAAAGTGTTTCACAACATCCACTAAGATGACTAAATGTCTGTCAAGGATGATAAAAAAATGGTAAAAAAAATAATTCATTGCGATAATAAACATTTAGCTGTAATGCTATTATTGTTCAGCAATTTAAAGACTTTTTCGTGGTTTTCCTTTGCATTTAACGCAACATTTGATATGTCTAAATTTTAATTTAATTTAACATAATATATAGGTTACGACAAAAGCTTTTATAAACATGATTTTACTCTGATATTTAAATTGCAAGTTACTTCGATTTCTGGGTCATGTTAAAAGTTAAAAATATAAGAAAAGTGTTTCACAACATCCACTAAGATGACAATTTGTCTGTCAAGGATGATTAAAAAATTAATGGTTAAAAAAATAATTTCATTGCGATAATGAACATTTAGCTAGAATCCTATTACCATTCAGCAATCTAAAAGACTTTTTTGTAGTGTTTCCTTGCATGTAGCGCAAAATTTTATAATTTTTATTTAGTTTTAATTGAAATAAGTTATAACTTTAATGATTATGATTGTACTCCAAGTAACTTATGAGTAATTTTGATTTCTGGGTTGAATTAAAAATAATAAAGACGATTCCTTATATTCACAAAGATAATAAACCATCTATCAAGGATAGGGGGAATAAATTTGATTATTTAAAAATAACTTCTTTTAGATAATGAATATTTGGCTGGAATAAAAAATCTGACCGATAAAAGCAATGTGAAATTTTTTTTTGTAGTTTTCTTTAAGATGATTTCTTTAACATGATTTCTTTCTTTTAATTTTATTTAAAATAGGTTATTTTTATAGCTTTCATAAGTATATAATTGTATTTCGATACTTAAATTGTGGCTTATTTTGTTTTACTGGTTGAGTTAAAAAGAAGAGCTTTTCGTTTATATTCAGCAAGTTGATACATTATCTGTTTCATAATTGTATAACCGTCGTCGAACAGCCGACCTAATTTTGTGTTTACTCCTACTTACTGATGTTCAACTCCGTAAATTCAATTTTAAATCCTATCCAGAAGACAAGGAGAGTCCTGGATCAAGCATTGAGAGAAATTTGCCTCCGTGGAGGACTTCTTGATGGAACTAACCAGCATTTGCGTTACATGGAGAGGAAAACCACGAAAATCTCCCACGGTTAGCCTGACCTCAAGGAGACTCCTGATCTTCTGAGCCACAACGGCTAGGCCTGATTAATAATAAAAAATGGTTGCTTATAAAAAATAATTTCATTGAGATAAGGATGAACATTTAGTTGAAATCCTATTACCGCCAAGCAATCTGAAAAACATTTTCGTGGTTTTCCTTTGCGTGTAACGCAAAATTTGATTATTTTAATTTCAACTTAATCTTGGTTAAAAAAAATATTTTTTTATAATTTTTAAAACATTGTTTTACGCCGAGATTTAAATTGCGTGTTACATTGATTTTCGGGATGAGTTTAAAATTAAAAAAAAATATGAAGAGCATCTCGTTATATTCACCGAAATAATTGGCTGTCTGTCAAAAACGCTAAAAAAATGATTTATGATATAAAAAAATTCATTACGATTATTGAGCATTTCGCTGGAACTCTTTAAGCGTCAAGCAATCTGAATGATATTTTCGTGGTTTCCCTTTACGTGTAACGCAAAATATGATTATTTTCTTCTGAAAAAAAAATAATAAAGACGGCAATGTTTAAATATTTACATAAATTATAAGTTATTTTATCTTTATTCCTTGTTAAAGCAAAACTAAATGAAGAGCATTTGATTGTGGGCAATTCATTAGCAAGATAGTCTTACACGGACATTAAGAAATGAATTGGGAGATTTCGATACGGATATATATATATATATATATATATATATATATATATATATATATATATATAATAGTTTAAATAAATATATATATATATATATATATATATAATAGTTTAAATAATTATTCGTACAAAGGCATTAATAAAGATCGGAAATTGATAGATGCGCTGTACAATCGAATTCCTAATAAATGCTTTGAATAATTATTTTCATGAAAAAGATTTTTATTTTTAATTATCATCGGAAAATTTAACAAATTTACGGTTGCATGGCTTATATTTTGTTTAAAAAAATGTGTCATTAATGTGCATTTTTAATTATAATGATTTTAAAACTAAATAATTAATTATTCACATCCAGTAGGAAAATTAATTTACCTATCTTTAATTAAAATTCTTACAAGTATCCTTACTATTCTTTACAACGCCATCCTCACTGGATGCACTTTTACACGCGAGTGGCAACGTGATTAGTGAATGTTGAAGATTTCAGTCGCATCCGAAAAAAATCACATTCAGTGCAAACGGTCCTTTAAAAATCTAAAAAATTCTGTTGTGTTAGTCATGAGCATAGCCAGTGGAGATCGCGGTAATTATTTTTAAAAAACTGCCCGTCCATTTTAAGTTTTATGAATACATTTATATTTAAATACATATAAAAATAAATACGCATATGTGCAGTGCATAATGGCTCGGTTGAAGGGTGAGCTCAAATTTGCTAATTAATAAGGGCAGACGATATTTTAATATATTTTGATTTTTGATCCCCTTAAAAAAGGAGGTAGCCGCAGTCTCGTAAATATGGTTGGACTCTTGTACGTACTTTAACTGTATGCGTATTTTAAAATATCTCGAGAACATTTTAAATGAAAAAAAAAAATTGCATTGAATTATAATATTCGTTTATCCAAAGGTTATTTTATGAAGGGTTAAGTAATTAGTACTAAATATGCTAACATATGTAAAAAATATTATACTTTATATAATTGGTGAGTATTAAAACACCAATGCTAATTAGCTTTACTACCGATACCTTGGAAATAAGTGTTTTCTTTACCTCGAAAGGGACATGCATCGAAGATAATTACTTGACAAAAGTAAAATTTAAAAACTATGAGTTAGCCATGAAGAACAGCATCACACCAAGCAATGCTGAAGGCATTTTTTTAAATTCTTATGAAATGAATTACACAAAACGAGTTTTTATTTCAATAACGTAAAGCCACCAATAAGGATGTATTATTAAACAAAAGCTATATTAGCTATATTAATTGAAAAACTTAATGGATAATCGAGGTAAGTTATTTTCTTATAACAAAAAAAAAGAAAAAGAAAAAAAAAATTGCATCCGAACTATTTCATCACAAATTTTTATTAGATGCCGGGATAAAATTCTTTGCTTTATTTTATTTACCTGTGCCATATTTGAAATGAAAATCTTGTAAGCATACTAAAAACTTATGTGGTTGAGTGATGCGAAGATTAAAATTAAAGTTTAAAAAAATTGATTGATGATTAAAATGAATCCTTTAAGTAACCACTATTCATATTGACGCAACCTCTTTTTGTTACTTTTTCTCATTCATTATTTTCTCCTAAAAATGTCAATTACCTGGTTCTTCCATTAAGGTCTTTAATTGTGTCGATATATGTTTACCAGTTCTGAGCATGATTTCGTTGTGTTTCTTAGTAGTGATTTATTGATTCTTTACCTACTTTTAATTTACCTAGTAGCAGTAATTGGTCATGACTATTCGTTTTGAGCTCTTTTGGATAGTTTATTATATCGTGAGAATTTTATTTTATTGATTGTTCAGATTGTTTACAGTTAGAAACTAGCAGAAATTAATTATTTTTATTAAATATCAGCTTTCTTTAATTTTTAATAAGGAATAATATTTATTTCTAAATAGACAAATTGTTCTTTCTATGAAACTTAAAGCAAGATTTTCATGTGTGGAAAACTTTAAATTGCAACTATGAATAATTAAATCAGTTTTCCATAATTCCTCCTTCACTTCCTTAACTATTTTAACATAGTTAAATCAATTTCCTTTTTGAGTTATCTGAAGTGAAAGTATTAGAGCCTGATAAAATTTTTTTGTAATTATTTTATATTTACAACAATAATCAACTGCGACATTAAATACGCTTATAAGCAATATTATTCAAATAATATTGCTTTTAATTAATATTGCTTAAAATTGTTATAATTTCAAACAAGTCTATTCTTGATGCTTTTTTTTAATAGCTAAGACAAGATGTTTACGCACATTAAATAATGTTTCTATTTAGAATCTTATAAAAATAAATCGAATAAAAAATACAGAATACTTTATTTCATAAAGTGTGCTAATTCGGGTTAGGAAGCTCATTACCGGCACAAAATAAAACAGGAGAATAATTATAGTTCTTCAGAAACAAAGATGTCTGCAAAGAAGTTATAAAGTGAGTATTTTTAACTTAAAAAAAAAAAAAAAAAAAAAAAAAAAAAACCGTGTTAAGAAACAAAAATCAATCAAATCGGGTGGAGAGGACCCTTGATCAGCGTAATATCTTGTTTTTAGGATATAACCTTTTTTAATGTCATTTTAGAAATAAAATCTTGTTTTTTTAAGTAATAAACAAACAAAACCAAGTATAATAAAATAAATTAATTAAAATAATAAATTAATAAAAAAGGTAAAAGGGGGCTCATGATACAAACTTTAAAAGAAAGTTTTCATATTTAGTTTTAGTTTCTTTTTTTGTTTTAACCATTGAAATTATCAGCAAATGCATTAATAAAGCAAACTTCTCAGGAACGTTAGTTTGTAATATGAGAGTTCCTCAGAATATGAGAGTTCTCGAGAATCATATATACATTCTCCTGGTACTTCGACAGCGGATGACTACAAGCGAATATACCGGTTGTGTTTTACAAAAGAGCCATTCCTTCCTATAAACTTTCCCCTTTGGGGATCATCATTTGGCATATACTGGGGCGAAAAAGAGTGCCAATCTAGTAGGTAATAAAACCTAGATTTGGTTGAGAGTATGGGGATTGATCATCCCCACGCCCATAAAAAGGGGGAAGCAGAGACATTCGGTGAAGCACCCCTGACACGGTGTTTCCCAACCCCCGGTCCGCGGACCGGTACCGGTCCGTAGATCAAATGATACCGGGCCGCCCATTTTACTGAAACAGAATTTAAATTGCTAGGTTTATACCCCAAATTAAAAATAAATCCCAAATTAAAAATAGTTCCATTAAAATTTTAGTTATTTAAAAAAAAGGTGCCTCCTAAGGTAGTGATAAATTTTTTAATGTTTTAAAAAGTAAAAAAAAAAAAAAAAAAAAAAAAAATAGGAAAAGAAAACCACTGCAATTATTTTCTCTTTCAATTAGTTTTAATAAGGAAAAAAACCAATCATCATAACTGTAAATATCATAAATAAAACACGAAAACGCGCGAAATTTACATTGGAACTAATAAAGATATGGCTTCTCTCTCGATCATGACTAATTGATTTAAGTAAGTCAAAATGTAGTTAAAACATTAGTAGTTGAGTCGCGATGGCTCAGAGGATAAAGGGTAGGCGAACCGGGTTCGAATCCCAGTCGATACGAATTCCACATCCGGCTTGCACCGACCACAGTGCTGATGTGAAATATCCTCAGTGTAGACGGATCATGGCTTAGAGTTCCCTTGCCGTCAGGCTAAGCGTGGGAGGTTCTCGTGGTCTTCTTCTCTATGTAGCGCAAATGCGGGTTAGCTCCATCAAAAAGTCTTCCACGAAGGCAAATTTCTCCCAATACTCGATCCAGGAGTTCCCTTGCTTCTGGATTGAGTTCAAAATTACAAGACTACGGAGTTGAACATTAGTAGTCTTAAACCCATGAAATTGGGTCGGCTGTTCAACGACGGTTATAAAATAAAATAAAATGTTAGTAAGCATGTTTAAATACAATTAAATTAAAATTAATAAATCAAAATAATCTATAATATAAACAATCAACGTCCCCCCCCCTCCCAGCGGTCCGCGGTAACATTATCAAACGTTAACAGGTCTGCGGTGATAAAAAGGTTGGGGAACACTGAGATAGACGATAGACGGGTCTGAGCAGACATAAGTAAACGCTCTAGTTATGTTATGATGATATGATATAGTTGTATTGCACGTACTTTCATCTTGATTTCTTCTTAATAAATATTTTTTATCTTATAATCGCCATCATTTCTTCCTATTCGAATCAAAAGAACCCTACAACTTTAAATGCCGAAAACTATTCTAAGAATTTAGAAATACAGAATATTTTATCTCTTAGAAATACAGTCGTCCCCACTTAATCGCATACCGTAAACCGGGGCGAGTCTACCCATCCAGGGGCGAGTCTACCCATTTTAGTTTTATTTAATTTTCACTATTTTAAATTGCAAATAAAAAAAATTTTACCGACGGAGGACTTAGTTCAGACTCTAAGGAAGATGGTGCTGTAGTAGTTTGATCCTTTTTTATTTATTTGGTGTCTTTTTAACCGACCTGTTCAAACGTCTTTTGAGAGATTTGTATTGAAAATCAGCAAACTTTTAGTTGGTACTCCGTAAGTATATTATTATTATTATTATTTTCGCTTTGGTTAAGTGATAAACTTATCTAAGACTAAGATTACATTAATTTTATATGAAAAAAAAAACAAAAAAATGTAAGTTTTGCTGTTGTAAACAAAAAGCCAGAATTCGCGGGGCGAGTCTACCCATTCGTATTTAGTTTTAATAGAGCATAATAATATAATTTAGAACTTTGTTTATATTAAAATTAAGTCATTTTAAATGAATTTGAGTATATTATTTTAATTCTGCATTGATAAATTTATCATTAATAAGAAAATTTATAGGTTAAATATAAATGTAAATATAAAATATGTTTATTTTACCTATTTTTTCAATTTTTATATTACAAAATTAACTTTTTATTTATTTAATGCAAGTTAAATAAATTATTATTTAACTTGCTATTATTAATAATGGTAAAGGATTTGTCATGATTCCCAATGTTTGAATTTTGATTTTGTTAATAATCTTTAATTATTATTATTTATTAATTATTTAATTGTAAGTTTATATTAATTTTAATTAATTTTTATCAACAATAATCAGAAAAAAATGCTATTTTATAATGTTAATGATTATAAAAACAAAACTGCGATCAAAATGTGATGATCGATCAAATACTCAATTTGTGTTATTTTATGAATAAAAAAATGGAATATATAATAAAGTTATGAATTTTACTTCATAAATATCCTATATAGTAACTAAAATAACAATTTAATAGTAAAATTTGATTATTTACAATGTTAACATTCATTTTAGTAGAATGGGTAGACTCGCCCCATACGAGAGATTTGTCAGCAGTTCTATAAAAATATACAGTAACAGCGTAACTGTTAATATTTTCTAAAATCGATTTCACTGCTTTAAAGAGGGATAAATAGCGATTCCGAAACACCTATTAAAAGCCTTTTTTCTTTAATATTTACAAAAGTTTAACCACTTGAAAGTTGACAAACTGAAAAAATGGGTAGACTCGCCCCGGTTTACGGTATCGGATAATCGAATAACCCGCTTATACGAATAAAATCTAATGGAACCAAATCATTTTATATGAAACAAATGTTAAACTTTCCCGTTTAAACGGATATTTGCTGTTTCTTGTCCCCGCCTAATTGCATAAAGAAGAGGTACTGAAATGGAAAAAAAAAAAAAAATTATTTTTAAGAAATGTTGTTTCAGTTAAGATAAGGATACAATAGGTGATCACTTCAATAGGGACTTCCTGTTCATTAGTTGGTTTTAGCTTATTAGGAATAAAGTTGAAAAATTAATTAAATCTTGCTGCATGCTATACACTGAAGTAAACTCTTTGACTTACTTCACTCACTTATCATTTAGAACAGTGTTTCCCAAAGTGTGCTACGCGTACCCCCAGGGGTGCGAGAACAGTTTAGCGGGGGTACGCGTTCTTATACGAAATATCTTACAGCAAACGAAAATTTCACAAATTTTATTTAAAAATAAAGCTAGCCATAAAAATTTACGATTACGTATTTTTCTATTGGCTATTTTTTGCAGAGTTAACATTTAAGAATTAGTGGTGTCAACAGCTAGTTGCGATTTTTAATTTTTGTGCAATTTCTTTATAGTAAAAAACACATAAATTTTTTTATTAGTGGTACACAGCGTTGCGAAAAATTTAGAAAGGGTACACAAAATCTCTTAAGTAGAATAATCATTGCTTAATCCAGTGAATAACTCTGGTTGCAAGTTGTGTGCGAAAAGGATTGATTTGAATTAATCAGAAAAAACAAAAACAATGAAACTTGGAAACAATACATTTCAAAAAATCCTAAACTAAAATAGCGCATTAATATGAAATTTCTACTGGTTAATTTGATTAATTCTATTAATTAATTTTAATTCGTTTGAAGTTACAAGGATTAAAAAAAAATAAGTAAAAATAAAAAACCTAACACAGTATACGGTGTGTCTTTCTCTTAAGTAGAATAATCATTGCTTAATCCAGTGAATCAGAGATGGTTGCAAGTTGGCTAAAAGGATTGATTTGTATTAAAAGGGGGGGGGGCAATGAATCTTTGAAACAATAAAGTTCGAAAAATCCTAAGCTAAAATAGCGCATTATTCAGAAATTTCTCAAGTTTCAAGGATTAGAAAAAATTAGTAAAAATTAAAAAAATACTGAATGAATGTATTTGAAAGGAATACGCAGTCTTTTCAGAAACTGAAAAGGAAAATCTAATTTTGATAATTTGACGAACTAAACTGATATAAAACCAGTCTTCTATTATCGATTTTTTTCGGAAGGGATCAAATTATATTTTAGTACCCATATTATACTTTTCCATAACATTGATTTATTTTTATGTAACTTTGACTTTTATATTTTATGATAGTAACACAAACAGTTTTAATTATAATTGTTTATTGATCATAAAACTGAGTGTTTTTAATCAAAACGCTATACTATGCATTAATTACCATTAAAAAGTAAAATTTCGCAAAAATTTATTATTTAAGATTGAATATTGCACTCCCCTTCTAATCGAATAACCCGCTTAATTGCATAGATTTGGCTGGAACCGATGGTATTCCTTTAAGCGGGGTTGACTGTATATATATATATATATATATATATATTTGATATTGTATATTGCATAATTTGCCATAATTTAAAAATTGAAATATAAAATTTATGAATTTAAATATAATTTGTATGAAAAAATTGTACAAAATTGAGAATTTTATGTAAGTGTAAAATATTTTTTAAATTCCGATACATTGCAAATGAGAAAAACACTTCATATATTAAATATTTGTTTATTAAAGTAATAGATTTATAGATCTGTTAATAGAATGTCATTATATTTTCAACCACAATGTTGATAAATTTATTAAGAGTCGCCAGTATTTCTAATTTTATCATTGTATAAAGAAAGAGACAATATAGTAATAAGTTAAGCTTTATTTGTTCTAAATGATATTTTTGTATTCCTGTTAACTGTTTCGAAAGATACTTTCAACATGTTTCCCGCAGTTCCATTAAATGACAATAAATGTCGAATATAGCTTTTTATCAACACATAAAACGGTAAACGTTACATCGAGAGGAAAACCTTACATAATTAGCCCAATGTTAAAGGGATTTTAATCCGCGACCTATTTTCAGTGATGATCTTTTGCTTCAACTTTCTGGCCCGTGCAAGCCATGAGTAGTACCGATATAGACCAGTCATCGAACCCAGGACACCTCATCGGTAAGGGAATTCTTTTTCAGTTTGCACCAACGTGCTTCTTCCTTGACAATTTAATTTTTATTTTATAACTGTCATTGAACGAACGGCCAAGTTTATGACTGCCAATGTTCAACTACGTAGCCTTGTTATTTTCAGCCCAATCCAGAAGACAAGGTATCAAGTATTTGCCTTTATGGAGGACTTTTTTTGATAGAACTATCACGCATTTACATGAAGCTGAGAGGAAAATCGCGAAAACCTTCCTCGGTTAATCTGACGGCAGGGGGACTCTAACCCATAATCCGTCTGCCACTGAAGATGATTTTTGTCAGCACTAGGGTCGATGCAAGCCGAGTGCGGAATTCGAATCGATTTGTCATCGCAGGAATTCGAACCCGTTTCATCTCATTGGAAGGCAAGCGCTCTAAGCTCTGAGCCTTCAGGACATTAAAACTATGTCTTGCATATTGCCTTTAAATATACCAATTGTGCAATTTCCCTTTAAATTTTTTTTTTACTTGTAACATATTATAGCACGATTTGAATAACTGGAGATGTGAGTAATAATTAAGTATAAAACAATAAGTTGTAAGAGTAAGAAGTTGGTAATGTGTAAAAGCCAACATGAGAGAAAAAAGTACTTAATAGATCAGATCTTAAATCTTAGTAAATCAGATCTTAGGTTCCCTACCACCTACGTATCAAAACAATAAATTTCAACGCCCTTTAAAAAAAGTAATTAAGTTCTTTTTTGCCAATTGTTTACTAGTTTTGATACGATAAATTTTTTCATACTGTAAAGTGTTAACTAATTATCCCGCGTAAAAATTACTAAATAATTTCATGGTTAATTGTTCCTAACTATAAGGTAATAAATTTTTAACAAAAAGGACTGCAAGAGGCTGTTCTTCACAAAACGATAAATTTGTTCTAATTCAGGAATAGATCTTAATCGGTTTTCGAATATGAGCAAGAAAGAACGTATTCCAAATTGTTTACAAAAATTGAAGTATCTAGGACGTTCTCATTTTTATATATTCCTTTTAGACAATATTGAGAAAATTAACAAATTTAAGTTTGAACTTTAAATTATGTAAATAAAAATTAGTAATTCTTTTCAAAATAATGTGGTTAAAAAAATATTTAGCTATTTAAAATAATAAATTAGAAGCCACAATATAGTCTTTTCAATGACTTACCAAATTCATAAACTCAGCAAATAAGGTAAAATTTATAAATTTTAAACTTTTTAATTTTTTAAAATAATTCCTTCTATGAAATGTTTGACACCTTCTTTTGTCAGATATAAGTAGTTCGGATAAAAATAGTACTGAAGCAACTAAAAGATTATCAAGGAGAATAACATTTTATGAAAATTTTATAATACAATTTAAAGTTAAATCTAATATTTTAAACGTTACAAAATTTTGATTGGCATTTTGCTTTGTTAGTGTCATCCATCCATTAAGATTCAACTCTCTTCATTATCGAATGAATTAAAATTATGAATTTTTAATTATGTAGGATTTTAAAAATTCAGAAAATCTTCATAAATCTCTATATTGAACCATCTTTAGAAAAATTTAAAAAATAACTATTTCGATTTACATGGAAATGTACAAATAAAGTATGTTTTTTCCCCTAACTAAGGACACCCCCTCTCTCCTTGTCACCAAAAATAAGCAAGTCTTATGATTACGTAAAAAAGTAACAACGCACCACCTTGTTCTAATTTTGACTTTTCCTGAAGTAATTGAATTTTGGGCTTAAATAAACAATGCATTTTTGCCAAAATAAAATAAGTAGGTATTTCAATTGATTTTATAAAAGTTTGAGATGAATATTCTTTATAAATCTTTGCTGATTTTCATAAATGCTTAATAATGATGACTTAAAGTAATCTTTGTCAAATCTTTTCCTTATTCATATTTAACTGTAGTTTTAAATTTGAAGTTATTTCATTTGTAATTTTTCTCTAATCATTGTTTTTTTTAAGAAAAAATTCGAAATTGATGTGATTTAAATGCTTTATGTAAGCGTTGCTTGTATCCCTCTTGCTACTTGTCAGATAAAATAAGTCTTCTTCCCTGCTATGTTCTTTAACTAAAGTTTGGAAGGTCCCTATAGTGTTGCATAAATTTTTTATACAGTTTTAATGAATATGTCGTTTTTTTTTTCAGTCTTCGAGAACTATATTGTCTACAAATCCAATTAAGAGTCGATGCCTTAGCTTTTTTAAGGTAAGTCAGAAGAATTTAATAATTTCGTGTTAATACTACCCACATTTATAAAAGTTTTCAAGAAAGTAAAAACGAATACGCAATACAAATAAAGAGATATAATAATAGCAAACATAATTTCGTATACTAAAAAGAAATTGCATTCAAGCTTTACAACATATTGGAAAAGAAGACATATTCGCCAAAATTAAACAAAGAAAAACGTTAACTTTCATCCAGAAAATGTCAGAGGCCTTTTAATCATATCAAAGAATGTTTGCTGATAATGATAATAAAAAACATTTCTAGATTTATCTCCTGTAGTATTAAATAGATAAACATTTTATTGTAATGTCTCGACAAAGAATGATACATTATCCAATTAAAATAAGAGTTTTTAAGTAAATCTCAAAGTAGCGAAGAATTAAATTTATTGAACTAAGGGTAAACCTTGCCAATTCTGACATAGTCCTAAATTGTGGCAAAATATATATATATATATATATATATATATATATATATATAAATAAATAAATAAAATTGAATATCGTAAAATAAACTAAATGTTTCTGTTTTGTTTATAAATAGTTAAGAAGAAATTTCTTTTTCCGTATCTTCAAATATGGCTTAATTTTGCGTGAAAAATGATTCAATTAATGAATTTTGATTTTGATTAAATTAATGAATGTTTTACTGAAGCGTCCAAATAATGAATTATGCGTAAACGAAATAAAAAAAATAAGCATAAAGTAAAGAATAAAAATTAAAATACAACGTAAAACAAAAATTGAGCACAGAAATGCATAAAAAAGAAGGTAAAGCAAAAAAATAAAGTGTAAAAAGTGAAATATTTACTGAAGTAGAATGTGTGAAAAATAAGAAAAAAAAAAGAGCTTAAAATGAAGTAAAGCTTAAAATAATTGCTAGAAATTACGGCAGAGAGTATGAAGTAGAAAAATGTAAAATATCGGGAATAGGTAAAGCGTAAAATATGAAGTATAAGGTAAAGTATTATGCAAAGAGTGAGATATAAAGTGAAGCAAAATGTAAATTAGAAAAAAGAAGTCAAGGTATGTAAAAAATGGAATTAAATGAAAGCGAAAAAATATAAAAGTAAAGCGTAAAGTAAAAAACGGAAAGT
This sequence comes from Parasteatoda lunata, assembly GCA_949128135.1. Taxonomy (NCBI): domain Eukaryota; kingdom Metazoa; phylum Arthropoda; class Arachnida; order Araneae; family Theridiidae; genus Parasteatoda; species Parasteatoda lunata. The sequence continues at coordinate 81,488,629 of OX421980.1, forward strand.
AAAAATCAGAAAGCTTAAAAAGTTAAATACAGGAAAAAGTAAAGCATAGTGGAAAGTATAGCAAAGTAATGTGCAAAACATTAAGAAATGTCTAAAGCAAATAAAGCGTAAATTCAAGTGAAGCGTGTGTTATACATAATCCTGTATATTCAAGTGAAGCGTGTTATAATTTGTAAAATTAAGCGTTAAATATCAAATAAATTATAAAATAATATAAAGCAAGAAATTTTATAAAAGTGTATCATGCAAAAATTAAATTTGAATTAAACAACAATGTGTAAAGTAGAAAATATAAAAAGAAAAAGTAAAGTAGACACTAAAATATAATATAGTAAAAAGAATAACATAGTTTAAAGTAAAGTATAAAGTAGAAGCGTCAAGTAAACTAAGCATAAAGTAAAGTATGAAGTAAAATAAAATGTGGAGTATAAGTTAAATCATAAAATGTAAAGTAAAGAGAACAGCTAGTAAAGTAAAGCGTAAAATAAAAAGTGGAAAGCATAATGTAAAAAAAATTTGGAAATTTCAAACGATTAAAATAGCTATCCATATTATTTATGAAAAGCATTTCTCCAAACATCATTTACACTACACGATTCATTTCTAAAATGCAGGAAAAATTTTCTCTACCTTTTAATTAATTTTGTTTAAAATTTAAGCATAGTATAAATAACATTTTTATCTTATTAAAATTTAGGGATTAATCGTCTAAACCAGTAATGCTAGATGAAATTCGTGTTAGTTTAGATTCGTAAAATTTATTAAACACTCTGATATTATTGGCTAATAATATAGGGAAATATTATATTGAATTATTTTTAAATATTATCAATTATAAAATAAAATTTGATGTGAAAGTAACCTGATTTCGAAATGAATCTTTGATAATGAAATTCATTTCCCCTGAAATACTGATCAAGTGCAAAACAAATTATTCAGAGGTTCCTTATTCAAAAATATAAAAAAATATTAAAAACTGTTAAGAAAATTATAGAAAAAGATAAAACGGAAAAAAAACATTAGTTCTTCATTCTTAAAATAATACTTAAAAGCCGCAAATTTTAGAAAAAAAAGAAGAGACAATAGAAAAAGTCTATAAAAAAAAACCCATCTAAAAATGCGCCTGAATAAAATTGCTGTCAAAAACAATTACAATTTAATTCTAATAAAAAAAAAATCGCTTTTTTTTAATTCTCAAAAGAAACCTTTATCACTGTAAATCTTGGGTTTTTTTGTACTGCCGCAGGTGGAGAAGATTAAGAAAATAGTTTTATTCGTCATTAAAATCCTATTTAGTCATCTTGTAACGTCCAAAAATAATAGAACTCTTCGGAGACCTTGATAGTCTGGTTAGTAGAGCATTTTGACCATGTTTAAGTGCTCGTGAGTTTGATCCCCATAGGCCGAAGACACTCCGTTTAGTAAATGGTGACTGGTGCACATTAACTCGGTTCGGTCACAAAATCCTCCATTTTCCATAACAAATCATACTTCTGGGGGAACTGAATTTGAGGTAGATTGTTCTCTGGCTCAGGTCAAAATTATGATCAGTGGAGGACTGACAAGGGTTCACCTTTTAAACGGGCTTTGACGCGTGTGTGTCTGAAGTCACATTCTTGGCCATAGAAGGCACTACTGAAAAACAAGAAACGCTCCTTCTGCTTTAAAATTCTCTTGGTATCAACCGCCAGGCTTGTTTGTATATATAAGTGGCTTTAGAAACAGCAACAACAATTCGGGCAATAAACGTTTAGTTGAAAATAGCATTATCTTGCGTTACACAAGAGGTGAAATCACTGATTTTGGAGCACATGGTGCAATTTTGAAAAAGTTGCGTCAGGGGGCGAATGGTAGGCAATTATTTAATATTTAAACATTTAGTCTCCCTGCGGTCGGTGTCCACTTATAATTAATCCCTATACATGGAATGGTTGACAGAGGTATGGGAAAGATTCGTGTATTGTTATAATATTGTAATACATATTGTGATGCATCGTTGTAATAAAATGTTTCTTCGAACAAAGAGGTAATAGTGACTACATATTCATACATGTCGTAAATTTATTATTTTAAAAATCTGATATTTGATTCATATATTATTGATTACTTTCCTTTTTATAGGACAGGATGTTGTCTTTATGATGAAGAATAGTATTGTGATTCATCATAGCTCTGGTAAGAATTATATTTTAGTGCTTCCATAAATTTTCGGGCGGTTCAAATGTAAAAAAAAGAGCCTAAAGACTGAAAGAAGTTGGCTCAATTTTTTTTGCAAGATGTGAGGAAGGTTATGAGTGTGATGTCTGATAACAAAAAATGAAATAACTTCAAGTTCAAATTTACTGATATAACATAATTTAATTATATTGTGAATATTTTAAACTCATCTTTTATATAAATAAAGTTTGAATTTGGCTTAAAGGGACGAAAAGTAAGCTCTCCGATAAATTGGCTCCTACAATCTCCAGATTTTTAATTCAGTGCTTAGTTATGAGCGTTGTTAAGATGCGTCACTGAAATCCCATTATTTTTAGTTATGGTCACGAGCTGCTAAAATGGATTTAGATTTAGAGATCAATTTCTAAGTTGTTGTTTCTAGGTCATAATTTAGCTAAAAAATTTTTGTCATAATTCTTTGGTGGAAATATTAAGGAACTTTTTGTCGCGCGGGTTATTAACGCTAAATATTTCTTATAACTCTTGAATTCCAATATCAACCTCCTAGTTTCTCGGATGAAAGTTACCTAAAACTTGTTTTTCAAAGCTTTTTTCTTTTAGGACAGCTAACGATTTCTTAAAATGAGCTAAGCGTTTGGTGGTGAAATTCAAACTTACATTTTAGGAAACTTGTAATGGCCATAACTTTTCCTGGTGGGAGAACTAACAATACGTATTGTTTGAAACGTTTTGTTAAAGCAGCGTATGTTCTGACAATTTTACAAAATGAGTCTACGTTTTGGGACAATATTTCTTTCTAGATTAAAAGTTTGTAAAAAACTTGTTTTAACCATATTTTTTCCTCGGAGGGATAATGAAAGTTTTTGTTGCCCTAACAGTTTCCTACAATTTTCGACAAAATGTTACAGTTTTTATGAAATAAATGAGCTAACACCTGTTTTGGCTATACTTTTTTTTGTCGATGGGTGGGTTTACAAAACTCATTGTTAGGATAGTGATTTCCTACAATGGGTGAATATTTGAAGGCAATATCCAAAGCAAAAGTTATCTTATTTTTTCTGTAACCTGAATTTGATTAATGGGATAATGAAAATTTTCGTTGGGAAGACAATTTTGTTCGATGGGCTAACTTCCGGAGGTGAAATTAAAACTTTTTCTTTCTAGATAAAAATTAAGTTAAACTTTGCTTCGATTGTTTTTAGTTGTTAAGATTGTAGTTCGTAATTAAAAAATTAGCTGAAATTTTTTTTTAGTTGAATTAATTTTGTGGATGGGCGGGCAAACAAAACTTTACGTTGGTCTTATGATTTCTTTGAAAGGAGAAATGTTTGGAGTTAAAATTGATACTTGTTATTTATCGATCAGGAATCAGCTTAGAGTGATTTAACCATATCTTTTATAATTTGACAGTTTTGCACAATTCAAACATTAGTTTCTATGCTATAAAATAAAATAGCTGAAGTTTTCATAATTTTGTTGGATGAGATAATGTTACTTTTTGTTGCTTACGTGCGTTAACATATTTGTGAAATATACGGATAATTTGGAGGCAAAATTCTAGCTTGTTATTTTTATCGATCAGAAATCAGCTAAGGAGTGTTTTCACCACACCTTTTTTGTTCTGGCAGTTTTGTAAAATTCAAACTCTATTATTATTTTTTTTTTTTCATTTATTTATTAATAATTTTTTTATCTAAAAAAACCTTTTGAAATAATAATTTCATATGAAATCTAATTGTTTCCCATGCGTTTTATAAAATATTGTTTTTATAATGAGATTAAGTTGCGTCATAAAATTGATCGGTATTTTGTAATACATTACATCATAGTTTTAGTAAAACTTTAACTTCATTCTACATGAAATTTCAGGTTTTTGCAAATATAACGAAAGCTTCTAAGTTTACTTTTCCTGACAAAAAGGGAGGAAGATAATGAGCAATGCTAATGAAAGATACTTAATTTCCCTTCATTTTTATGGGCTAGCGACTTCCTAAAATGAGCTAATGTTTTACCCTGGCTGCCGGGCTGACCGTGGGAGAATTTCCTGGTTTTTTACTCCATATGACACAAATGAGTGTTAATTACATTGAAAAGTCCTTCACGATGGCTAATTTGTCCCAATGCTTGACCGGATATTGGAGCTGACATTGGCTACGGATTCAATGTTCAAGGCCTAGAAAATAAAATGAGCTGATGTTTAAAGGTAAAATATTGCGTTTTATTGGTCAAAAATTGTCAAAAACTTATTTTGGCACTTATCGCGTGCTTACGTTTGAAGGTAAAATACAAATTTGTTGAATTTGGGACATAAATGGTATAGGTAGGGAAGGAAATTTCTCTTCCCCTGAGCCAGCGTGATTTTCATTGAAAATTTTATTTTATAATCGTCGTTGAACAGCGGATCTGATTTTTTTGGATTTGCGACTTCAAATGTTCAACTATGTAGCCCTGTAATTTTGAACCCCAACCAAAAGACACGTGATCAAGTATGCAGAGAAATTTGCCTTTATGGAGGACTTTTTTTGATAGAACTATCACGCATTTACATTAAGCTGAAAGGAAAATCGCGAAAACCTTCCTCGGTTAATCTGACGGCAGGGGAACTCTAACCCATAATCCGTCTGCCACTGAAGATGATTTTTGTCAGCACTAGGGTCGATGCAAGCCGGGTGCGGAATTCGAATCGATTTGTCAGCGCAGCAATTCGAACCCGTTTCACCTCATTGGAAGGCAAGCGCTCTATGGTCTGAGCCTTCAGGACATTAAAACTATGTCTTGCATATTGCCTTTAAATATACCAATTGTGCAATTTCCCTTTAAATTTTTTTTTACTTGTAACATATTATAACACGATTTGAATAACTGGAGATGTGAGTAATAATTAAGTATAAAACAATAAGTTGTAAGAGTAAGAAGTTGGTAATGTTTAAAAGCCAACATGGGAAAAAAAAAACTTAATAAATCAGATCTTAGTAATTCATTTATTAGGTTCTTTGCCAGCCACTTATTAAAACAAAAAATTTCAACTCCCTTAAAAAAAAAAAAAAGAATTTAAGTTCTTCTTTTCAAAGTGTTGACTAATTTTGATATAAAGTTTTTCATACAGTAAAATGTTATATTAACTAATTAACACACATAAACGTTACTCATTAATTTCGTGAATAATTGTTCCTAACTATAAGGCTATAAATTTTTAACAAAAAGAGCACAAGAGGCTGTTCTTCGAAAAAAGATGCGTTCGAATTCAAAAATTGATCTTAATCGGTTTTCGAAAAAGAAAAAAAAAAGAGACCGTATTCCAGAATATTTAAAACAATTGTATCTAAAAAGATCTGTTGTCTAAAAGATCAAAAATCTGTTGTATTAAAAAAGTATCTAGGACATTTTTTAAATTCCTTTTCGGCCATATTAAGAAAATAAACAAATTTTAGTTTGAACTTTAAATAATGTAAATAAAAATTCTTTTCAAAATAACGTGGGTCCCGCAGTGGACTGATCATTAAGACACTGTTCCCAGCAGATCACCGAAGTCAAGCATCATTGGCTGCGGTCAGTGTGCGGGTGGGTGACCACTTGGATCAGCCTGCGTAGGGACCGAGGGTGTGCGGTATTGGTCCTCGTTAAACTGTTCTACCGTAAAGTGCTCGACTTCGCGTGCAGGTCGTTGGGCTACCGAAGCGGGGGTGCCATCCCCTCTGCAGAGAATCAAAATTGTGATGGTATGTCTTCGGTTCATCCTCAGGGATGTTTCCCAGACCGTCGCCAATAGCCCATTGTGCAGCTCTAGTGCGACGTTAATGAACTACAACAACAAAATAACGTGGTTCAAGAAATATTTAGATAATAATTAGGATTCCGCAATATAATCTTTTCTATGTGATGTCATAAACTTAGCAACTAAGGTAAAATGCATTAGTTTTAAACTTTTTAATTTTTTATATAATTTCTTCCTTGAAATGTTTGACACTTTTTGGCCGATATAAGTAGTAAGGATAAAAATAGTACAGAATCAATTAAAAAATTATCAATGGAGAATAACATTTTATATTAAAAAAATGCAATAGTTATAATTTTGCTTAGCGGGCTAACTTTGGTAGACAGAAGAATGGGAAGTATGAATTCATTAAACAAAGTTGTCCAGTTTTTCTTTTTTCATTTAAATAAATAAAACTGAAATCTAATATCCACATATACATTAACAGTGTTCTAAATTAAACAGTATTATTTTCAATTGTTTCTTTTAAAATGCTTATAGCTTACTCTTTTGTTTGCATTTTGCAGGAGATGTCTTTATGAAGAGGAAGATTTATGGAAAAGTGTTTTGTGTTGCATCATAGTTCAGGTAGGAATTTTAATTATGTGCTTCAGAAATGTTTGGGCTATTTAAATATAACGACAGGGGATTTGTGATTTTATTTTTTCTGACAATGGGGAGAAGGTGCTGACGTAAGACACTAACATTTCCTCTACTTTTGTTGGGATGAGAATTATTACAATGGGCTAACGTTTGGAAGTAGAATTCTGACTTGTGATTCCTGAGTAATAATTTGCATATACATTTTAGTTATAACTTTTTTTTGTGTTGATGGGAGAATTAAAGCAAATTTTTATTAAGCTACCAGCGCTAAATATTTTCTGAACAAAATGTAACATTTGTAGACTAATTTGTAATTTGTAGTTTTCAGCAAGTGCTAAAGAGAGTTTGAATAAACTCCGTGAACTTGAGATACAAAGAAAAATTCTGAACAGTCTTCGTCTATAACTATAAATGCGCAAAATTTGAAAGATAAAAAATTCAGACTATAAATTTTATAAAGTTAAAATGAAATTACGTTTCCTGCAGTGCACTATTAGGAGGAAACATTACATTTTCTAAGCCAAAAGCAAGCTAAAAATTGTTTGTACATTACTCTTTCTTGGTTGGCTTGCTAACGAATTTATATATTTTGTGATATATCTATTGTGTGGATTTGAGGAGAACTCCTCCAGACTAAAAGTCTGCGGCTGTCTGTGTTGATGGTAAGCATATTCTTTGGCTATAGTACCCACCATGATACGAGATTGATGTCTGGAGGAGTTCTCCTGAAAGCCGTACTCTATTTCACACTTGTTGTTTATAGGGTAAAGTTTGCTATAACTTGTTTTTGTCGTGACTTTAATGGATTAGTGGTCCAAATGAAATGTTTCTGCTGTTAATGACGTTCGGAGACAGAGGAAACTAAAGGATTGACAAAAGTTAGTTAGCCGTTTCTTTTAATTAACGAAAGAAGAGTCGAATTTTTTTTTTAGGCTAACAAATTCACACAGTAGGCTAGCGCTTGGGGGTGAAATTTAAACTTAATATTAGTTCAAAAATTAGTTAAAGTTTGTTTTCGTTTAAATTTTTTAACAGTAAAATTAAAAAAAGTTTATTTCGCTGACATAGTTCTAACGTTTTCAGGGTGGCCACCCACCTGCAAAAGCTGGAATTATCAGGGAATTATTTTTATACTGGAAAAGTCAGTGAAATTTGGATTACAGGGTGGACATCCACCTGGAAAACATTGAAAACCTGGAATTATCAGGGAATTTTTTTGTACTAGAAGAAACCTGGAAAAATCAGGGAAATTTCGATAAAAACCTTGAAAAATCAGGGAATTTTGAAGTAATGCTGGAATATTTTTTGTTAATTCAAATTATTTTACCATCCATTATACCCACTTTATTTAGACGGAAATTTATCATGATACACTTGAAATATCATCAACTTAGCAATACTTTACTTGCATTAAAATTCCCTAAGTTATTAATATTCCCTCTCCCTGCTAAACTAGAATGTTATTTGAAACTCTCTTATGTTTGCTAAATGAATGGAGAAACCTCTTTGGAGTTTATGGGATATGCAGTTTACTAAAGGCAAAGATTGTGGGGGAGGTGAAAGAAGAGGTTTTGATATTTGCTTCTTATAATAAAAGTAGATTTCTTTTTTTTAAAAAATCTTCTAGTCTGTGGGCTGAATTCCTTCATCATTCAAATTTATTCTGATGAAAGCTTTTGTACTACCATTCAATTAATAATTTTTTTCTTAGCAAAGTCAGCTAATCACTAATTTTCTTGAATCGCAGACAGCAAAATTGTTACAATTGTTGCTAATTTTCTGGATTTCATTTAAACCTTTAGTTACAAATTTTATTTTAAAAAAAGGTTCTTTTATAAACCACTAACTAGATGTGAACATTTAATTTTGCTGTTTTGTTGGCAATTTATGATTAATTCGAATTGTGTACTAATCAGTGTTGAAAGCTCGTAAATGTTGCTTACATTCCAGCGATGATATTTCCGAAACTATTTCTCTTTTTACTCTAAAAAGCTGGCAAAGACTTAGGAATCTATGGTAAACATGTTAAATGATACACAAACTTAGAATTTAAAAGAATTTTTTATGTGTTTATTTGGAAGAAGGGTTTTGTTCTGTGCAGTACATGTATAGGTTTCAAATTGGATAACCAGATGACTAAAACTTTAAACTTATTATTAAGTAAATAAGGTATCATTTCCAAGGTAAAAAATAGAAGATTCAGAAATATTGACTTTTAACTTATAAATATCAGTTTTCAATAAGTTATAGGCTGTTAAATGACGGGCTACATTATTGAAAATTTTTAACCCTGGTAAGAAAATCTCGAGCAAAGTACAGTTTTTTTTAACATTTTTAAATTACACTAATAATAGAAAATGTAAAAAACAATAGTTAAAGTAAACTGTAACAAAACAGGTTATCTTGCCCAAATCTGTAGAAATATTTGACATTTTGATTTACAAAAAGACACTCTTCTGATATTTTACGTGCGACACCAAAATAATTAATTGAATTGCGCCACTAGAATTTAACATAATTGAATTATTTTTTCTGTTTAAAGCAAGATTTAAATAATTATAAATATTTTTATTGTAAATTAATAATTAATTATTTTTACGTCAGACACCACTGCTTTTCTCTTTATTACATTTGTTTTTATTTTCATTTCCATCTTTTATTTCACTTTTTCTTTACAAAAAGAAGTGAAATATGAATGGAAACCATTTAAATATTCCTTTAGGTTAAATTAAAGTAATGTATTTCCTCTCAGTAACCTAATAAAATTTATTTAATTATTTTGTACTTCAAAAAAATATACCTACTTGCATTGCAAACTACAACAATAGTACGTGTCCTTGTCATTTTTTAGGTAAATGGAATAAAAATTGTTAGTAGTTATTGGGCCTTTAATTGGCAAATGAAACTAGATAGTATTAAAAAGGAATAAAAATTTATTCTGGAATTTATAAAAAAAAATTCATAAATTTGGCACATCTCTAATGCTATTTGGGGACATATGCTCTATCTTGTTCACTGTTAACTATCCCACTAAATACAAGTAAAAGGTATATCACTTAATATCATCTGCTTTGAAACATCAAATTTCATAGATCGTAAGAACTGTACTGCAAAAAAACAGGCAACTATTTAATTTTATACAGGCAATAAATGAAGCTATTAAATTATAATTTTTCTTTCTCGATCTTTTTTTTTCAGACAAAATTGTTATAGGCTAATATTACAGTAAAAAACTGTTTTTTTCCTTTAAATGTACAGTGAAATTGATTTTTTTTATTGTATATAAAATTAATGAAACTTTTCGGCATTTCTTCCCATATTTTTTTTTTAAAAATAGAAAACAATTCAGCGACATTTTTTTATTTTAGGTTTTTAAAATTACCAAGTTTAAGGAAATATTGATTAAATATGAGTTTTATTTATATTGTTGTTAATATACGTTGCACAATTAATAAAATAAGTGATTTTTCAAATGAACTTTTACAAGATATAAAATGCTATAAAGCACATTGATCCATCCATTCCAACTGGAAATAAAAGACAATTTAAATTTATAGAAGCTATTTAATTGAACAGTAATGTTTATAGTATTAAGATTAAAATTAATATTATTTTCTATCATTATAATGGTTGTCGTTAACTTAAATTTCTATTCAATTTGAAAAATTTACCTCTGACACTGAAGTAAAAAATTTCAAATTACCTATCTATCATATTTCGCACGCTAAGAGCTGCATAGAATTTTTGATTCAAATGTCAGCTTCAAAATTCTGCCAAGTTTACATTTAAATTAAATTACAAATTCACAGAGTTTGACAATTTGTAATCATTTTTTGCTTTCTTGCCATTTACATCCAACACCAATAATTTAATCCATTTAATTTGAAATTATTATTATCAGTTTTTATTAAACAAATTGTTATTCAATAGGTTATGATGTACTAAATATTTGGTATAAAAATTTAATGATTATAAACTTATGTTTTATTAGATAGTTTTTCTAAGAAAATGTTCATTTTTTACATTCGAGACCACGGAATTGCCCAGTTGTAAAAAATATTTAACTAATCTGAACTAAGAAACCATATGGTTTAATTGAAATTCTTTAAATATCCTAATTTCAAAAAGAAAAAAAAGAAAGAAAAAAAAATCAAGAATTTTATCTAGCTTTTTTTCTACAGAATATGCTACAAGAAAGTTGAAAATTTTGCATTTTGCGGATAGTGAATAGCTTTTAAAATAATAGTGCTAATTCAAAACAAACAACGTTATTTTAACATTTGACTTCAGATATTGGTTTCAAGAAAATCATATCAATGAATTTTATAAAGAGCACTGTTTGGATAATATACAGTATAAAATGGCTTCATATTGAAATGTAAATAAATTTAAAATTTATTAATGTATAATCCCCTAGAATTATTTTCTTTTGCTTAATAAAAATATATTAAACTGTACTTATCCAAGGCTTTTTAGGGCCACTCTGTATTTTTTTACTATTTTGTACATTTTGGCAAAAATTACTTAATACTTTAAAAAAAAATATTTATTAAAAGCAATATATTATATAAACTAAACATATTATTTTCTCCACATCTATTCAAGATGAAATATTAAATATTTTAAATTAAATACTTTATAATAATGACATTTTTCTTGTACCCACCTACACTTTATGAGAAAAAAAAAAAAAACACGCTGACCTGGAAATTTTAGAATTTTTACTGGAAAACCTGGAAAAATCAGGGAAATTTGAAACCTGATTTGAGTTGCACCCCGGATAAAAACCTGGTAAAATCAGGGAATTTTAAAATATCCACTTTATTTAGACTGAAATTTATAGTCAAACAGTTGAAATATCACCAACTTAGTAATACTTAGCTTGCATTAAAATTCTTTCCATTATTACCCTGCTAAACTAGAATGCCATATGAAACTGTCCCATGTTTGAAAATTGAAATTGGCAAATGAAACATTAGAGAGAGTATTAAAAAATATAAAAATTTATTCTAGAATTCATATAAATTTTTTTCTTCTTAAATTTGGCTCATCTCTAATGATACAACCGCGGACATATACTCTTTCTCGTTCACTGTTAGCTATGTCACCAAATGCGAGTAAAAGGTACATCTGTTAATACTGTTTGCTTTGAAACATCAAATATAATAGATTGAAAAAACTGTACAAAAAGATCATTTAATTTTATGCAAGCAATAAATAAAGCTATAATTTTTCCTGTGCGTTCTTTTTTACCAGAAATTTTTTTTATAGACTAATAATACAGTAAAAATAATTTTTCCCCTTTTAATGTACAGTGACATCTTTTTCAATAGATTTTTTTGTATATAAAAATAATGCAACTTCTTGGCATTTTTTCCATATTTCTTTATCAACAAAAAGAAGAAACAAAAATTCAGCGACAGTTTTTTTATTCCAGCATTTTTAAAATGATTACATTTAAAGAAATATTGCTTAAATATGAGTTTTATTTACATTGTTGTTAATATACCTTGCAAAATTCAAATTAGTGATTTTTCAACTAAACTTTACAAGATGGAAAATTGTATAATACACATTGATCTATCCATTCCAACAGGAAATAGAAAATAAAATTTAATTTGTTTGGGTCACTGTATTTGCTATTTGGTACATTTTGTGCAAAAACTACAAAACTTAACACTTTAAAACATTTTTTATTCACTAAAATTAATATATTCTACAAGCTAAACATATTATTTTCTTCACATCTATTCAAGATGATATATTAAAAAAAAATAACATTTTAAATAAAATACTTTATAATATTGACACTTTTCTTGTACCCACCTGCACTTTATGAGAAAAGAAAACAAGCTGACCTGGAAGTTTTAAGATTCTTACTGGAAAAATCAGGGAAATTTGAAACCTGATTTGAGTGGCCACCCTGAATTTTTAACGTATTATCAAAACGTTCAAGTTCCGGTTTTATTATTTCAACATAATTTAACAAAAAAAACTTTATTTTTCTTAAAAATATATTTCGATAAATTTTATTCTTTGCATTATATGCCTAAAACTGAATTGGTATTTTTAAAACGTATTATTTTTTTAAAACACAGTTCTACCCTATTTTTTTAATTGTGTATTTTTTTCCCCTTAACAGATTGATGCTATGAAAAAACAGGAAGAGGAACAAGGAATGGAATTAGAGGTTTGTTGTGAAAAATTTAAATTGATTTTGTCAAATATTTAGTCTTTTAATTTAAGATTAATTAAAAGATATTATTTCAATATATTGATAATAAATTTCGAGTATGTTATTGTTTGAACAATTAAATTTATGCTTATTTAGATACAAGAAAAGGAACTGAATGAAAAGTGGGTGGAATTGAATGAGTTAAGGAAAGAAGAGTCCCAGGTGGAAAGCAAACTCAATTTAAGCAAAACTCAACTTGATGCATTGACTTCTTCTTTACAAAGTAGCACCCTTCAGATTAGTGAAGTAAATATTTTTATATTACTTAATATTGTTTATTAAAGTTTAGTATATTTTTAAAAACACTTGTAATTATAAAAGACAAATAATCCACTTTAATGTGATAACAATTAAAAACAATGCATGAAAACACAAATGCATCATTCTCGCTTAATCCAACACATATATTTTCTCCATTTTATTTTGCTTATTTGGTTCGAAGATTGAGTTTGAGGCGCTGAAATTTATTCACTGTAAAAAACACAAATCCTTTTTACTTTTCTCTACTTATTTGTTATTTGTTTTTATTAATAAATTTAAAGCTCATTTTATAATTAGCTTTTTATGGAGAAAAAAAAAGATGTAAACACAGCCTTATTTTATCCTTTTTCTAATTAATTTTTTTTTCAAAATAAATTTCAAGCTTATGTAAGCAATTTTTTTTTTGTATATTTGCTAAAGTGATAATTCACGAAAGTTGCACTTATCATATTCCTACGTTATGCTTTTCAATTATATCCTCTGCTGCATTATTGTGTTTTTGAAAATTATGCTTTGAGCTACTTGTTGAAGAAACTTGTCGGCTTAAAATATTTACAACTTAATTCGTCTTCGTAGATTTTTTGTTGAAAGCAATTAAAGTTGCCTTGTTAGTGTATTTTTGTTCAGATTAAAATTAAAATTGTTCAAATACAAGACCAAATACACTACAGCACAATTTAATGAATGAAGCTATCAAGGATATGGATAAGCAATTTAATTTTTGTCTGTCTGTTAAAATGATAATTCACTAAAAAGTGTAATTATTATACTCCTTGGCTGTACTTTTCAATTATATCCTTCGCTGCATTAGTAAGTTTTTGAAAATCAACTACTTAATGATAAACTTGATATCTTAAAATACTTAATTTGACTACAGATTTTTTTGAAGACAATTACTTAACTTTCCTTGTTTATTTTATTTTCTTCTAGATTATAATTGACCAAATACAAGAGCAACATAGGTTAATGAGTGAAGCTATCAAGGATATGGATAACGCGGTTTCTTTTGGTGATTTCCGAAATATATCAGACTTTACTTATAATGGCTTTTCTACACCTAATGATGACATAGCCTATATTTCACCAACTGTAAGTATGCATTTAGTTTTGATTAGATTATTTATCTCTTAGAAGCATTTATTGTGTTTATCTTTTATTCACATCATAAAGGTCCATGTAAGCTTTAATAATTGTAATTTTTTACATATATAAGACATTCTAATTTCAACTAATTTCATATATTAAATACAATGCTTACATTTCAGTTCTAATTTTAAACTATATAATTTTTAAAAATAATTATCAAACATCTAAGTGTTAAAGGCAATTCTTTTTTTTTACAAGATAGTAAAATTTTGGTATGTTGGGAGTATATGTCGTTTACGGAAGAAAAAAAACCTAAGATAAAAAAGCTTTTAAAATTTAAAAAACATAAAAAAAATCAAGTCTCCAAAATGTTCCATTCAAACCATTACAGAGTGGGACACTGATAATTTATTGATTTCAATTATATTTATGATAATTTATTGATTTCAATTAATAATTTATTGATGTTCTTGAATCTTAAAATTTCTACCTTAATGGTATATTTAAAAAAAACATTTTCATTATGTTTAATTTTTTGAAATACTTTTGACAAAATTTTTTTATTTCTTATATATTTTATGTTTTTTCCTGGTCATAAGTATTGTTTTTTAAACGAAAACCTTAATATATACAAATAATATTATGAAAGAAAATGAAAATTAATTGTATATAACATATTAAAATAGTTTTTGAAGGGGTAAATCCATACAGAGTTTTTCATATCTATCACATCGATTATAATGCATCAATATTTCTCGATCAATTAATGTCCATCTTCACTACTGGTATATAAGTAGAGCTCCTGATTTTTGTAAAATTTCAGGAGTTCAAAAATTTGATATATACATATTGATAAATGGTATTTTAATTATTCTACTCTTGTGTATTTCTTTAAAAGACAACACCTTAGAGCGTCCCTTTTATTAATAAGTACTGGTCTCATGACTTAGACCTAGTCATATTTAATTAGTTTTGATGGTTGTTACATTCGTGTTTGGTGCAGTATGACCAATTCTATTTCTTCTGCCATTAAGCTTTACATATATTGTAATTCATAAAAAAATAGTTAGTATTATCGCCCATATGGGCTTTTATTTTGTTTTAACATTTTTTAAAATTTTTACTTTCTCCTTTACTGAATGCATTGTATCAAATTTCATACACTCAATGTTTTGTGTTACTTTCTTAAGTAAAGGGAAATTTTCTTGCGGAACATGATTAAAAATATACACTAAGTGCAAGTGCCGAATTCCATAATTTTAATAAAAAAATTCATACATTTTAGCTTACAAAATTATTTTATGAGTCTGGGCTTTTCAGCTTTATTCGATGTTCAATCTTTTTTTCATATTCAAAAGGTAGTTTTCAAGTGTTTACTGTAATCAACTTGAAGAAAATAGTGAATGAACTATGAAGTATTCGATATAATCACTTTACCATTCCACAAATGTGCTAAAAGTTCAGAGATGTATAAAAGATGTGTTTTGTTTCAGAAAGTTAGTTTTCAGTTCATACACCATTTAATCCTTCTTCTAGAAAAAATGGCTTATATTTCTCAGAAAATATTTGTTTATACAATGATATTTATTAAATATTATTATTGTTGATTTTTGTTACTGAATTGGCAGATGTTAAATTAGTTAGATTATGCAAGTCTAAATTTATTATTTTTAATTTTTTTTCTTCATAAAATACATTAAATCGAATTTATACTTTCCAAATTATCGAATTTATGTAACTTTGTTGTAACTTAATTTGTTAGAAATTTGGATACTAATTTTTTTATAGGTTTAGTTTCTTCACAAATATTAAAATCTGTATGGTTTGTCCAAAAGTATTTGCAATTATTTTTATATTAGTACTTCGATTCTATATTAGACTGTATCAAAACTGCATTTGTTATTTATTTATCTAAATAATTTTTAAAAAATGCATGAAATATTTTTAAGATCCCAAAAACCTTTGATGAAGTTGAACCAGCTGTAAACTACACCTGTCAATGGTTTTCAGGTAATCATATTTTCCAATCTTATTTCCTTGAAGAGAAATTTTTAAAACTTGCTTATTATTTACAAAATATGCAGTATTCTAAACATGCGGCCCCATGCTCTACGAGTCATTCAAGCATACTTATAGAATTAATTTATTACTCAACGTGTAAATATGTGGAAATCAAATTGGAAACTATTTTGAAATACAGTCGGACCTCTATTTTACGGCTAAATCCCAATAAATAATTCGTTGATGGAAAATTCCTTAAATAGAAAAATCACCTTTTGAAATAAGACACATAAAAGGTCGTAAACACTGGATATAATTAAAATAGTAATTGATACAACTTTATCTTTCAAAGTAGTATTTGATTTTTATTCTATAAATCTTAACCATAAAAGAAATCTGCATGGATAGCAAAACATTATTTAGTGTTACACTATCATGTTACATACATTTTCAACTAAAAAAAAAAAAACTAAATTTATGCATGAAATTATATCTGCATTTATTATAAAAGTAATTTTAAACATGCATTACCCCATGTGTTATGTTTAATTTGAAGTTTTAATTAATTTTTAATTAAATTATGTAATATATAGTAGTATTGTTATAATGTATCAACAAACAATAGTCTCTCAGGGACTTAATAATTTGGTAAATTACAAAAATATTTCTAAAAATAATAAAATGTTTCAATTTGATATTTCCCTCTGAGCAGTGAAACCCTGAACAAATTTATAACACGTTTTGATCATAATTCCTCTTAAAAGTAGTGATCCTATATATATATATATATATATATATATATATATATATATATATATATATATATATAAATCATTCCATAGTCTATCTTCTATTTTTTCTTTTGAATTGAAATTTCAAACTAGATATAAAAGCATAAAATTTTTTAGCTAATCCTCAGAGAAAATATATGCATGTCTAAAAACACATGTCAATGTTTATATGGCATATTTGTAAATTTTAAAAAAGTATATGATTTTTTTTCCACCTTAAAATAACTTAACAATGGATGGGAATCTGCAGTATGTGAATAGGCTGTTCATAGCTATTGATATTAACAATTGTACTGCTGACATTTTCATTATGGCTTGGAGACAACACTATAATTTTAATATATATATTTTTAAAGGCTTTTATTATGTCTTATTATTTTATATGAAAATTTTAATTTGGTCTTAATATTGTGTGGGAGAATTTTATTTTAACTTTTAAATTTTTACTTAATATTAACTTTTTTTAAATTTTTAATGATTCTTTGAATAAGTTCCTGTATTTATCTTAAAATTGCTGGTTTCTAAATCGCTCATTTTATAATGGTAAATTTTATTTGGTTTGTTTTATTTGGTCAAATTTTATTTGGTTAAACTTTATAACTCTAAGAAGAGTTATAAAGTTTTTGTTATAAATTATTTCTTTCTTTAAGTTAAAAATGTTGCTCTTTGCTTTTAACTCTAATGATTTTGTTACTCTTTAAATGACATTTTGTACTATCAATAGTTTTTGCATAATTAAGGTTTTAATTATTATTTTGTGAAGTTTGCTTTCTATTTAATTTGATGAAACTGAATTTTTGTATGTTTCAGCTTTATAATTTGTTTCACTTAATAAATTTTTAATTATAATAAATTTTTGATTGATAATTAGGAATTGCTATTCAGGAATATATAGTGTTATTTTATGGATCCTTTTGTTGATACTAATGTTGCAGCATCCTTTTAGTGGAGACTCTTTCGCTTTTAATGTAACTGCATCACAATAAAAAAAAGTGAGAATTTTGATTTGAATATTTTAAACAATTTCTTTTATTTTGATTATTTCAAATTTTTAACTGGTATTAATAATTGGTTGTTATGCATTACATATTTTAGAAGAAACTTCCCATTTCGGATAGAAATTCTAACTGCCAATGATTTTCTGTAATTTCTGCTGGTTTCAGCTTTTGTTTCTGATTGCTGAAACTTTTACAAATAAAATATTAATTAGTAAAATATTAATCATTTGAACAAAATTAATATTATTAAATGTTTTTTTTATCCTTATCATTTTTCAAAAACAAGATAGAAATTTTATCCAAAAGTGAATTAAATGTTTTATTTTGATAATATTGCATATATTTAGAAATTTTTAATGCAATTGATCAGATATGCAGTTCAATCAGAATTTACAAATTATTAAATACTATGAATAGTGTTTCTTATGAGGGTATGAGTATGGAAAAACATCTATTTGACTCTGCAAATGCATTGCTTTAGATAGTATTCTTGAATTTCTTTTTTTTTTTTTAATTTTTTTTATTTTATTGTCAAAACTCTATAAAAATAGAATTAAATCAAAATTTATCCTTTTCCTTTTAGTTAATTGGTTAAAAAATGCATTTCTTATTAGTTTTGATTTAGTTTATTGTATTATACATTTTTAAACATAACAATTAATTTAAAAAAAAATTTCAATACATATACATTCTATTTCGTATATTTCTTTTGCTTAAAACTTATGATTCTTATATTAGAGCAAAAGTTCCGTTATATAATGGTTTTAAAAATTAAGAAGTTATTTTAGATGTTATTGATTATATCCAGAACTACTGTATAGATTTTAGTGAAATTTACTATCAACATAATTAATGTAATACAAATTTAATGACCTTTCAACAAATATAATGCCTTTTGCATGATCATGTGTTTTACTCATCTGAGTTCAAAATATGAAATAGTGGATAAAAAAAATAGGTGAATATGGTCCTGCATATGGAATAAGCCAAGAATTTATTTGCTCCAAAACATCTATCTAGAATGAGATAATCTAGATATGAGAAAATTGAATTTCATCTATCTAGATATGAAAAAAATTGAGCTTTCATGCAATGGATTTTTGAGTGGAGGGCCAAGGGAATTAAACAGATCAGCAGTTATTTTAAGAAAAGTGTAAACTTTTTGAAGCAGTAAAAAAATGTTAAAAAGAATGTGTCAAAACCTCCAGTGAGTTAATGTCGGAATTGGGCAGTTTTTAGAGTTCTTGGGGCAGTTGGTCATGATCATCTAGCAATATTGATTTCAGTCCCTTGAAGGTTTTTGGAGAGATATCACACGCTTAAATTGCTTTCTAGAGTTTTCCAAGCATGCTTTATACAGATCAGATCCGGAGACCTGATTATCAAATCTATTTGACCAAAATCTGCAATTGTCTACCAGGTGAGCTCTGAGTTGTCATGTGTTACCGTGTTACCTTAAAATGAAAATAGGGATAACCTCACCTCTAAAAAGGCAAACAAAGAGTATCAAGGGCTCTTTTTTGTACCTTGTGCGAGCCAATGCTAAGTCAGAAATTTTGTCCGATCTAGTATTTTAAAATAAGTTGTATTACTTTAATGTAATTTATCTAATTGTAATTATTTATAATTATTTCCGTTGTTTATGACGACTGTTACATTCACACCAACAAATTAGTTAACAAAAAATTATTTATCAATCGGAAACAAATTTAAAAGAAAGTGCATTAAAATTTTAAAAAATTAATTAATTAATTTTTTAATTTTACTCCTTTAAATTTTTTAATGCTGAGCAAGACAGTTTATAGATGAATATTAATCATAATGACATAAAATGGTTTTTCGCTTCTCAAAAACATATTGAAGCAAGAGTAATTTGTGATTTACATTTTGATTCTGGCATAGATTTTAATTTAATCATGACTATAAATTATAAGTATGCAAAAAAGAAGAATTAACTATATCATATTAATTTAATTTTAATGATAAAGCACAAGGTATAAAATAACAACAAATGAAGGACGTAAAAGAGATTGATTTCTCAAATTGAATCTTATTTTACAAATCTTATTTTACTTATATTACAAATCTTCTGATTTTTCAGATTTATTCCACGGTAAAAATTGTAAACATATTCAAAGAAAAAGAAAGTACACAATTTAAAACATATAAATATGCAGTAATTCAATGAAGTAGAATTAACTTTATTATATTAATTAAATCTTCATGGTAAAGGAAAAGGAATGAAAAAATTAAAACAAATGAAGGAATTTTCATTAATTAATTATAAAATTGTAACCAAAATTTTATTACATATTTGAGGTTGCATGATGTTTATTATTTTTTTTAATTTGAACAATGTAATATTATTTTTCAAATTATAGCTATTTGAAACAAAATTGGATAGCGAAAAAGACTAATTAAAATTTTAAAAAATCCTTTGAAAAACCTAATGATATTGGGAAATTATGTTATATACTTTTAAAATATTTAAAAAAAAAATCATGTATAAATTGAATGAAATATATTTAAAGAATTTAAATTATTCTAACAAAGTATCGGGAAAACAATTAACAAAAATATCATTAACATAAACAACGTAAAAGCTAAAATCCGATAAAAATGAAATCTAAAAAAATATTTACAATTAAAAAAAATAAATCTGAAAAATTTGCTGTACTTTTAAAATTTATTACATAGTTTTTATGAAGACTTATTATTTTATTAATGAGAATTAAGAGTTACGGGTTACAAAATTAATCACAAAAATTAACAAAATGTCCCATTTAGCTTAAAAATGTTTGAAAAATAACAAGGACTGAAGAATAAAAATTATTATAAGAAAAATTGAAAATCCGAAGAAAATAATATTATTAAAAATAACTACAAAAAATCAAAGTAAACTACGAAATTTGAAAATTAAAATGTGAGGAAAATGCATTTCAGTAATACCTGACTAAATATAAAAAGTAAATAAAGTGAGACAAAAATCGTAATTACTACGACAAGTATACTGACAAAAAATGCATTAAACTATGTCTGACGCACAAAAAAAAAAAGGAATGAAATAAAAGATTATTGAGCAACCTTAGAATCGTTAGCCCTGTTAATAACTGAAAATTATAAATCGCAAACTTGAAAAGGCTCTGACTAAATTGTTGGGACCATTTTTTTCCCCTCCAGATTGCGGCTCTTGACTCTTAATATCGTCTACTCTTACACTGCTCTAATTATTTCGCATACTTAAAGTTAGGCTCTCGAACCATTCAAGTTGAGTCCTGTGAAAATCTGATTGTTTGATCTAAGAATGTTCGCTTTGTTTATTTATTTGCGGTCAATACATTGTTCGATTTTGCTATAAAATAGAAAGCTTTAGCCTCTTGCTCGTTCACGTACATAAATAATGCGAATCGAGATTATTTGAAGTGCCTGCACTGCACATAATCAAAAATTAAAAGTTCGTGAGCGAATGAGATATTACGCGAAAGAGCTAAACCTCTCTACTAACGTTTATGCTTGAAAGAAATAATAATTTGTGTTTGGCACGGTTTAGCCGCTTCTGTACATGTTCCGTAAATTTTCACATTTAACTGACCAATTAGAATGTGAAAATTCTTTTATCTTTGTTTTTATCACTTTTAGTAAAAAAATGTGATGCAAAAGAAAAACTAACTATAAATTACTACTAAATGGATATTAAATTATTTCAATAAATTTTTATATAATTGAACAATGATTTAAACTTTTTTTTAAGAATGGGGTGTCAATGTCGGCTATGAATTTTTGTTTGCTTCTTCAAAATGAACTATTGTTACAATTAATAATTTTAGTTAAGATTCTTCAAAATTATCAGGAAATCGCATGAACAATTGGAACTTAACGCGAGGATTTTCATTTTGAGCGATCCAGGAAACTAATTATTAGAACAGAAATTTACACTGAAAGTATTAGTAATAAAATCGACGATGGCTCCTGATTTCTAATAGTTTGCCTAGGGACTTCTTTTTTCTCTTTCAGTCGAAATCTTAAAGAAATTATCAAATTTTTTTCTTTAATGCATACTTCTATCAGACTGATGCATGAGCTTTGGTGCATACTTCTTCATTTTTGCATATTCTTAGCTTTCCGAAATTATTTTTTAAGAAATAACTTGTTTTTTGTACATAAATTTTAAAATTCTGAAAAACTTACTGAAATTAGCTTTTAATTGGACTAAATATTATGGTTTTATTATTTTACGTAAACTAAATGAAAAACAAATAAGTTACAGAACTTATAAAATTGGATATGATGAATTTGAAAACTGATGATAAAAACAACAAACACATAAACAATAATCTTAACACCAAAAGAGTTCTATTGATATTGTCTATCAAAGAAAAAAATTTAAAAGAAGCTATTAAGGATATAGTCCATCAAGTAAAACAAAAATATTTTGATTCAGATAATTATAATTATATCGTATACAGAAAGCCAGATATGATGGAATTAATAAGTCAGAAACTGAAAATTGTATTTCGAAGGTTTTATGATATCAAAAAAAGGATTCAATATGAAATTAACACTTTGATGAAAGTATATCTCGGTCGATATATAATATGGTTACCATATGACGTATGAGATAAAATGATATAGCAAAATTAAAAAAGAATAATAATATTTGGAGCTGATTTAATTCATGAAGTTATTACTTATTACTATTTTTTAACTTAATTTTTCAGACAATTTTAGTAAGTATCTGTATTGTTATATTGATTTTAAAGTTTCATAACTGGTGCATATATCCCTTGCAATGAAAGCTTCAAACTTAAAATTAAATAAATAATCATAAAAAAGTCTTTAATAAAGTATCACTAGTCAATAAGGTAATCATAATGCAAGTCATGAAGTTTCAGTTTTATAACACTTCTTGAATCTGTTTAATATATTGTTATAAAAAATAAAATCACTCATTGGTTTCAAATCGAAAAT
This sequence comes from Parasteatoda lunata, assembly GCA_949128135.1. Classification (NCBI taxonomy): domain Eukaryota; kingdom Metazoa; phylum Arthropoda; class Arachnida; order Araneae; family Theridiidae; genus Parasteatoda; species Parasteatoda lunata. The sequence goes on from OX421980.1 coordinate 81,511,504, forward strand.
TTTCAACACGTGTTATAAAAATTGGATAAAATTTTAGGGTTTTATGTATCACAGGTGCTCTCCTTTTAAAAAGTCACTATTAAAAAAATATTCCGCAATTATATCTTTAACATAGAGGTAAAAATAAAGTTGCGTTACTACAGTGTGTACGGGGTCCTAAAAATATGGCTATATTTTAAAAAAGAATCATTTTAGAATATTTTGCCTATTGAAACTTCTGATCAGAATGACATACATATATATATATATTCACGTCGTCATGCAATTATATATGACAAACAATCATGACACAGGACTATTTATTTATTTGAAACTCCAAAGCAAATTAGTATATAAAAAAAAAACGTCTTACAACTTTTTTCCAAAGTATAAAAACTAAAAGCTTTTTTTAATGACTTACCTTGACAATGAATATTATTTGCTTTCGGATTTTTAAAGAGGAGAATAAAATTTAAAAAAAAAAAAAAAAATGTGGAAAAATAAAATTTGTAAAGTTTTATGTGTAGGGTTTTTCTCATCTTGTTCCAGTTTCATTTATCTGGATTTAAATCGAAATTGGAAACGGAAAATAAAAATATTCAATTGATGAGAAATATTCAATTGGACTCAAATGAAGAGAAATATTCACATCAGAAATGTTAAGTTACAATAGTGTTGATCTGATTAATTTTTTATCCTCTGTCAACAGCATGTATAATTTCAGCATTAAAATTTTCAAAAATTAATACTTTGAATTTAAAAATATTATTCATGAAAAAAGCTTTCACTAAGTTACTTAGCACGAAGTTATTAACACAATTTAACCATCCTATAAAATTATGATTAAAAAAAACTACAAAAATTACGCTGAAATTTCCCCTCCTCCAATTTTACGGAAACAAATTGCCCCATTCTTAAAAATATATGTTTTGTTTAATTAAAGTTTTTATTACTGAGAATAATAAAATATTATGGAAATTTTTAATGAAGCTTTTTTTAAGAATATTTTTTTTTTGCATTTTTATTGTTAAAAATGTAAATGGTAGTTACTTTTTTGTATTAAGATGAAAATTATCATTATATATAAAAATTATTGTTGGTCTATAAAGGTTTTTTCAAATGGTTTATTTAGCATGAGAGAGAGAAAGTGAGAGTAAATGTGTAACGAATTTGGTGGGTGTTTGAGTTCTGCTCTACATAATCAATAATATATAATGGTTATCATATAAGAAAAAATAAAATGATAAATTTAAAAAATTAGAAAAAGAAAAAACAAACACCTTTCAAAGCTGATATAATGCATTCTCTATCATGTTATTTTCCTGTTTTAGGAATAAACAGTTTTTCGGTCACTTTTTATTTATTTATTTTGAATATATTAAACTACAATATACATTACTTTTGTGTAATAAGAGCAAAAGATTTGAAATTAATTTCAATAAAATAAGGACAAAGATGATCTTAAAGAACCGATATTAAAATGTACCTCTTAAAACTCAAAAGAATGATCGAAAATACAAAATCAAATTTTTTATTTCAACGTACTTTATTTATTACTTTTTAATGACGTTGATTTTTTTTTTTTTTTAAATTAAAGGTTGATTTTTATTTATGAATCAAAATAAACTTGTTTAAAAGCAAAATGAATTCAAAATATTATTTTACAATTAAAAAATAAATAAATTCATAATATAAATTAATAACAAAATCCATACACAATAAACGGTATAATCATGACCTTATCCGCTATATAAATGAATTTGATATACGAACATAATAAAAACATTTACTATACGTACATACTATATGTACTATACAGTACATAAATACTTAATTATTAAAGCATTAAATAATTTAATGAAATGAAAACATTTGCTTACCTCCTTCGAAATTTATTATACGTTTTATTGTTATTCAACGAGAAGCTTCATTAAGAATTGGAATTATTGATGGATGACACGATTTATGTTAAAAAGAACTGTTGCAAATAATTCATCAAACTTAATGTAAAAAAAAAAAAATAAATAAAATAAATAATTTAAAACAATTAAACAAAATAATTAAAAAATTATGCTTTAATTTAAAATTGATAACTTAAATGATGTAATTAAAAGAGCTAAAAAAAGAAAATTCAACAGAGAGCGTTAAAAGTCTCATCACAAAATGACCAGAGAAAAATGTCAACAAGAATCTTCCCCTGTTTACTAAACATCTGTTTTCTCAGAAAATCTAGATAATTGCTTGTTTGAGACAATTTATGAAGAGATATCCAATTTAGATATGGTTCTTTAAATATCTGACACTTCAAAAAGAGTACAAAGGAGCAAAGGGTTATAAAAATGAAAATTAAAAAAGCAAAAGTACTTTTTCCCTTGTAACATGAGGTGCCTGTTTTTGAGGAGTCAAATAACTGTCTTTGTGGGGGGTTTGACCATAACCCCCTAGAGAAGGTGGTTATGGTTTGACCTCTAGGTGGTTATGGTTTGACCACCAGAATTATATGCCAAGGTGGGTGGAAAGGAAATTGTTGAATATCGAGAGATTCTTTGAAACCAATTTTCTTCAGTGGAGGATGCCTTATATTACTCTTTCCAGGGAAGGGTAAAAGAGAAAGTTATCATATGCAAAAAAAAAAAAAAATCTTTGTCTTAAGGCCCTTTCTACGCTGACGGACAAGTCAAATTGAAGGAGCTATGGGTGGGAGAAAGGGAGGAATAGGCGTGGACATTAGTGGACATAGGGGGAGGAGATATACTGAGCGACCAGGAAAGTCCGGGTTACATTTTTTGGCAAAACTCAATATTTAAAGGGTGCGCCAAAAGTTGATTACGCATTTATATTTATTACTTTTCCATTTTTTGTGTATAAAACGGGGGTAGTGTGATTCCTTGTTACTTCTCTTATTTACCTTTTTTTACACCATTCATATTTCGTCATCATTCCAAATATTGGTAATATCAAATAACATTTCAAATAATGTGTGACACTTTTTTTTATTCCTTTATATTAGTAACGCTTTAAAACATTTACTCTGCACTAGAAAAAGACTTATATTATAAATATTAATTGTCTAGCTGTTTTAATTTTGGTATAAATTGTTCTTGGGCTTTCCATCTGCTTTCCAAAGAATATATAAGGACAAAGAATATACATTCTTTATCCTTTCTACGATTCCCCAACAGTAATTGAATAATACAACCTCGGTATCATTTTGCATTTTCTTTCACTCACGTAACTATGTAATATAGCGTATATAGTCATTTCATCTCGTAAGATTTTAGACCATGTATTACTTAAGTGCGCAAGGGTTTTACGAAACAGGGGACACGGTTAACTTGCATTTATTGATTATCCTAAAGGTACAATTAAAAGGTTATTTTATATTTCTGATGTTATTGAAAATTGAGAAAACTATATCTTTCACGACGAATAAATCTTAATGTCTTATCCTATATTCTTTTTGAGTTTCAAATAAATGTTTTTTTTTTTTTTTCAAATAATAATTTTTTTTTCTTATTTATAAATTGTTCATGTTTTGATAAAGTATAAAGCATATGTATGAAAGCTTAATTAGTGTAGTTATTGAAGACGGACTGTTACTTTGGTTCTTTGAGTTGTAGTTAAGATTTTTATTAAATGCACGAGATAATTACCATTTTTCTTTTTGTTCCTTTACAATAACTCACACTTTTCAGACACTTTTCCACATTATATACGTGTCAGTCCCTTTTTCTTTTTTTTCTTCTAGCTTATAAAAATATTTTTTTGCAAGGTTATCTATTGATATGATCAAGCTATTTTATCTGTTAGATTTTAATAAGCTTCATTCTTTAATTATGTGAAATTTTTAAGAATCGAATCATAATCATAATTATTAATCGAATCATAATAATCATATCATAAATTTGATTAAAAAAAACATTTTTAGCAATAAATTTTATATTCCAAGAAAATAGCAAATGAAAAATTAAAGGATAAACTTTCAAAAATTCAATGCGTTTCGATATGTAAAATTTTTTTTTTATTTGAAAAAGGTTTAAACAACTTCAAATAACACAGTATTCATTCTTCAAAGATTAAATGAACATACAACATGATGTGAAATTAAATTTTAATAAAGTATAAAAGAGAAATAGCGTAATTTCTTAAATGTGTGCTCCGTATATTTTATAAAACAATAAGTAATAACAATACTATGGACTAGTTTTTTACATGTTATCAGTTACTTATAAACCGTTATACTAGAAGTTTTTTTGTTAAAGCTATCTTTATCATTTGAATAATAAATTAGTGCTGCAATTCTAAGACAAGAATTTTGTTTTAAAATCTTTCAAACAGAATTACCGTATAGTTACCATTAAATTACAACTGACAAAAATCAAATAACAAGCATTTTATCAGAGACCTCTGCAATTTTTAACAATCACAGGTGGTACTTTAGTCATTGAATAAAAGGTAGCATATACTTTCAAATGTAAGCATTAATAAGTTTACGCGCAAAATAAAAAACAAGTAAAAAAAAAAAAAATCTATATTGAAAAAATATATATATCTAACTGGTTCGAGAGGTCCTAGCTAACAAAATTATATACTTACTCTAGTTTTTGAATTGGATTCTTCAAAAATACTTGTAACAGTGAGTTAGAGGATGATGTTTAGACATGAGAGTTATCTTAATTTTATTATCTGCTGGATCTTAAAAAATAGTAGTGAAAAATATATTTTAATATATCATTTCAAAATTAAGTACAATTAATTTCCTTTAACTTTAAGTTAATAATTTTTTAAACTTTTCTGCATTCAGGTATAGATACTTTTATTTTGTAGATGAAAATAGATGAAAAAAAGCAAACAAAACTGTTTAGCGAGTCGCGCTTTTTATAACACATTGCTTCGTTTCATTAGGAAAAAGTCGAACATTTATGTACCAAAACGAGTACACTATTGCGGTACAACTTTAAAATCGAAAATTAAAAATTCTCTTTCAATATAATTTTTTTTTAATTTTATTTTTATTACAAAAATTTTAACACATAGTTTTCAAATAAAACAAAATTCTTTGTACAAATGAAAGAATTTTTCATGACTTATTTTGCAACCATTTAAAAACCATTTTCGTTCAATCATTCCATGTCAACAACTACGTGTTTACTTAATTAAACAACTATCGTAGTTATTTTATTTATTTACTCTTTTTGTTTGATTCTTGTAATTTTCAAAACTACTCTGTAGAGTTGGGTAAAAAAGTGTTTGATTTAAATACTTCACAAAGCAAAAGAATAAGTAAAACAGTTCATACAAATTAAAATATATCATAAAAACTAGATGAGAAACATTCAAGTAATTTTCTCTAACGAAATCATGCTTAATTAATACCCAAGTACAGATCTCGGCAGTTTTCAGTTTATCACTTTTTATTAGATATAATAGTATCATTTTGATAATAATGTATTTTAAACAAACTCTACGTATTCCATGCATACTTTCTAAATAAAAATGTTTAACGGGTAGTAAAAGTGTATCCTCTTTTCTTTATTATTTTGTTCTCAGACTATTTACAATGCGGAAGTAACACTCCCTCCTCCTAGTTGAGGGGAGAGTACGAAAACCCCCGAAACTGGTTTTTGACCCCCGACCCCCTAAGAATTGTTTCCAAACAAATGCCAAAAGGGCTTTTGGAGACCAGCCTCAATCAGAACCACGAGCTTGTAAAAGGGAACAAAAATAATTATTTTCATGATTAATGTTTTTTTAAAAAATTTTTTAATGCTTTTATAATTAATAATATTTTTTTATAATATTAGTTTATTTTATTATTAATATTTCATTATTTTCAGTTTATTTTACATTATTATTTTTTTATATTATTATTTTTATTTTCGTCTCAATGCTTTAGCATGAAAAGCGACTTATTAAAATTAATTTTTAATATTTTTTCCTCAAATTTTATAAAAAAATTTAAAAATTAAAATCTAATTTAATTTACTTTTTAATCCAAATATATGACATAAAATATGATTTTTCGAACATTTAGGTACTCATAAAAAAATTCCATGATTAATGCAATTACTCTCACTTAATAAACATTAAAACTAGTAGACATATACATTAAAACAAGCTAATTTGCTCTTGATATTTAATTACAAAAATGTATAAGATGTAGAAAAGTAGGACAATTAAAATAGTAAGTAGAAATGGAAGTAGACAATTAATATAAAATTGCTTTAATTTTTCAAACATGCTATTTTTCCAGAATTCGTCATTTTTGAAAATCTTATAAGTTTTAAATCCTTTTCTTGACCACAAAACAAATAAACAGTAGGATCTATTAGTTATATGCAGTTGTCCCTGAACCTGATCTGAAAAAATCAGTACCTAACAAATACAGTCTGTATCAATAATTACAGACTTAATTTATTAGCAGAACAAAAAATGTGTCTTCGGTCAGAAATTTTCTAATAGGAAGTCAAAGCTATTCCAACCATTATTGAATTTGGAACTATTCATGGAAAGGAAAAATTTCAATATTTTATATGTAAGGAATATGTTTTTTTTCTCTTTATTTTTTAAAAAACAATATTACGCAATATGCAATTTTAATGCTCGAATTAAAATCCTGAAAATATATCAATGGTTACAGATTGCATGTGTTCAGAAAAATACCGTAACATCGTACTTTTGATTGAATAATATATATATATATATATATATATTATTCAATCAAAAGTACGATGTTATGGTATTTTTCTGAACATATATATATATATATATATATATATATATATATATAATAAGAAAATTCGAAGTATATTCATTAAAGTTTTTATCAAAATAAAATTTCATTAAAATTATTTTAAATCAGGGTATCATAATATTATTTTAAATCATAATATTGCTAGAGATCTATATTAAAATATTTAAGGGAAATATTCTACGAGTTGTTACTCTCTCGGTGTTCTTAGTGTCTGATAGACCGTGACAAATTCTGTCAATTTGTGAGACTCAAGACGCTTTCCTTTTTGGGTGGGAAAGAATTAGCGGGGAACTCCCAAGCAGAGAAATCGCAAAGCATGTACGTGTAAAATGATACCTAACACTGGTGCTCCTGCCATATGCAAAACAGACGTATGTGAGAATTTATCCGCATAATAGCCCTCTTATAATTTTTAAGTAGTACTACAAATACTAGTTTAATAAAAATCAATGTTATGTGAAAGTGTAAATGCATTTTAGTCTGTGGGAGTTTGATTACGAGAAGATGAATTTTTCAGATATAATAGTCAAAAAAAATTACAAGCGGAATCAATAGGGCAAATAATTGGTGAAGATTTTCAGTTTTAATTTCATTTTTTTTTAAAATTAGAAAATGCATAATTCAAATGAATTAATTGTAAGAATGAGTATTAAATTATTAAAAACTTTTACTGAATGACGCACACGCAACATTCATCGGCCCAAGTAACTCCTATATAAAATAAATAAAATAAGAATTTTTCAATTATAGAATAAGAAATACAGTAGAACCCTGAAAATCCAAATTTCTCAAAAAATGCTTTATAAAAGTATCGTGATCTATTGAAAACAAATCCCAGGTAAATGATTAAAAAAAAATATGAATTTTAATGAAAGTGCAGACCATGCAAAATCTAACTATAAAATGAATTCTCGTAATTTCTTCGAGAACTTGAGTTAGGAAAAAGTATAACTCGAAAATAATAATAATAAAAGAAATTTTCGCCAGGATTTGAAATTGATAATAATCAGGGTCGACCCAAGCAAGACTGTGGGCCCTATTATATATGGACGTCGATTTTTTATTATGATGTGAATTTGCAAAGGAAAATTTTTGACCTTTATGTGGAAGAATATATAAAATTGAATATTTAAAATATATGAAATTTTGAATATATAATATATATTTAGAATATATAATTCTTCCTTTTTGAATATATAAAATTTATATAATTATGTAGTTCACGTTTATTAGTATTTTTGTAAACTAAACTCTTAATTTTTTATGTACAGGAAAAACAAATCGCATTAAAAATATCATGTAAATCACTCACTGCTGAAAATAATAGTACCCCTTCTTTTATATCTCGAATGAGTTTAAGAGTTATTGAATTTTATAGTTAGTTTGATGCTTTTTTCCCCCGAAGAGACTCGTTTAAAACCTGAAATAACTTCATAGTCATATTTTAACGATATTATTTTGATAGGCATAACCAAACAGCCTGATTTTATCCAAAGAATTTTTTTAAAGATTATTATAATATATTGTTCGATATGTGTTAATATATATATATATAGAATATCAGCAGCGTTTATTTCCGAGGACAACAGCCAACAATACATTTAAAATTCAGTGTAAAAAAATTAAAGTATAAAAACTGGGATATTAGGGAAAAGGGTAAATTGGAACAATTTCACGAGTAGTTGAGTAGTTCCGATTGATCCAGAAGGATGAACTCCCAATTGGCAAACAATATAAAATCTCTGAAGAAACTAACTATTTTCAAAGCCTTTTTTTAATTTATTCTATCACGATGAGTGAAAAATAAGAATTATTATGTTTAACTTTTCACTATTAAAAATAAATTGCCTATAGTTATTTTTACGAATTTAGTTTAAAAAGTTTTCGAATAATCTAACAGGGTATCTGGATGAATACCTCACACCATGATGATTCTAAATGATAATAAAAAAATATTTAAAGAAAACTATATTATATCCACAGTGTACAAGGGATACCGTGAGTATTATACTCTTTAACATAACTCAGAAACGTATTTTTCTTATACGTTTCTGAGGTCTAAAAGGTTTTGTGTTCGACCCCCGCCGGCTTACCCATGCAGTAAATGGTGACTGATGCATGTTAAATCTGCCAGGTAATAAAGTCAGGTACTAACACATTTTTTCATATTTTTCAAGGAATACTTAGAGAATTATTTTAGAACTTTTGAAGTGTTGAAGTCATGCGTTTTCTCATATATATTAATAAAGTTTAAAGCTTTTAGAGGTTTGAGGGACCGGTAAAAAATTAAGAACGAAAAAGAATGTTTTTGAATACCTTATTTCAAAACAATAAGCGAAAAGCTTGTGAATCATGTCAATTACGTTGATTATCATATGAAATAACAATCGTAGACATACTAATATAATTAAACTTGTATTGTAAAACAATCTGATTTTTTTAATGTTTTGAAAAGTTGTTTAGCATTCTTTTATTATACATCAGAAAGTCTTATTTTAGTTTTATTATATATAGAAGTTAAGCACGTGAAGCATCTTCCATAGCACATAGATATATTAGTCCCTGCCATAGTAGAACCAAAGAATATGGACTTCAGTCCACCATCTCATTTTTGTAGGCTTTGCTTTCAAAGATCGCCTTCTCCCCCTATGTCCCCCTTTTTTTTATAGTACAACTGCACCTACACATTAGGAAAAAAGGTAAATTGGAACAATTTCACGAGTAGTTGAGTAGTTCCGATTGATCCAGAAGGATGAACTCCCAATTTGCAAAAATTACAATATAAAATCTCTGAAGAAACTAACTATTTTCAAAGCCCTTTTTTAATTTATTCTATCACGATGAGTGAAAAATATGAATTATTATGTTTAACTTTTTACTATTAAAAATAAATTGCCTATAGTTATTTTATCGAATTTAGTTTAAAAAGTTTTCGAATAATATAACTAAAACAGGGTATCTGGGTGAATACCTCACACAATGATGATTCTAAATGATAATAATAAAAAAAATATTAAAAAAAAACTATATTATATCCATAGTGTGTGTACAAGGGATAATGTGAGTATTATATTCTTTAAACATAACTCAGAAACGTATTTTTCTTAAAATACGTTTCTGAGGTCTAAAAGGTTGTGTGTTCGACCCCCGCCGACTGAAGACAACCCATGCAGTAAATGGTGACTGATACACGTTAAATCTGTCAGGTAATAAAGTCCTCCATGTTCCCGTAACAAATCATACCTCTGGGGGTACTGATTCAGGAGTTTCCGTGTTTTTTTTTTTTTTTTTTTTTTTTTTTTTTTTTTTTTTTGTTTGGATTGGTTCAAAATTACAAGGCTACGAAGTTGAGCACTAGTAGTTGTAACCCACAGTAGTCGATCACAGATGTGACTGGTTGATACGAATTCTGCTCTCAGTTCGTACCGACCACAGTACTGACATAAAATATAGTCAGTGGTCGACAACTCAGGGTTAGAATTCCCTTTCCGTTGGGCGAACCGAGGGAGATTTTCGTGATTTTCCTCGCCATATAACGTGGATACGGGTTATTAACTCAATGAAGCTACGAAGGCTAGTTTGTCCCATTGCTGGATGAAGGAGTTCGATTGAATCCTGGTTACTGTTATAGATTAATCAGCTTCGAAATGATAGGCGAGTTTAAATGTCATAACTAATTAAAATTAGTCTAAAGTATTCATTTTATAAAAAAAATTAGCTGTATGATTTCTGATTAAAATACTTAATTACAAACTAATTTTTTCTATCATGATTAACTCAATATAAGTCGATTCTTCGCCACTTATAAAATTATAACAATTCATGCATTTTAAATGAATGATTGAATGCCTCCTATATAAATTGAAAACAAATCGTTCCGCGTAGTAAATGGCATACAAATATTTTCTGCATGCTCATTTAAAAAATTTTCAAACTTCAAATCATTATAGTAAGAAATGTACTCACAATATTTAAAAATATGAATATGTAATCAAACTATGAACAGAATCTATGGGAAAATATAGGAACAGGCGTGGAATCAAAATATTTGGCAATCCTTAGTAGTTTAAAGTTATTGTATGAAAAAATTATTTACTAGAAATTGAAAGGTTATTAGAAACAGCGGTATCAGTTTATAGACATTTTAGTTGCTGATATATATATATATATATATATATATATATATATATATATAGGTTGTATTGGTCAAAATAATCGATACAATGATGCAATACTAACGCATTTTTTCATATTTCTCAAGGAATACTTAAAAAATTATTTTAGAACTTTTGAAGTGTTGAAGTCATGCGTTTTCTCATATATATTAATAAAGTTTAAAGCTTTTAGAGGTTTGAGGGACCGGTAAAAATTAAGAACGAAAAAGAATGTTTTTGAATACCTTATTCCGAGCCGCGATGGCTCAGGGGATAGAGCGTTCGCCTTCCAATGAGGCGAACCGGGTTCGAATCCCAGTCGATACGAATTCCGCATCCGGCTTGCACCGACCACAGTGCTGACGTGAAATATCCTCAGTGGTAGACGGATCATGGGTTAGAGTCCCCTTGCCGTCAGGCTAACCGTGGGAGGTTCTCGTCGTCTTCCTCTCCAGGTAACGCAAATGCGGGTTAGCTCCATCAAAAAGTCCTCCATGAAGGCAAATTTCTCCCAATACTCGATCCAGGAGTTCCCTTGTCTTCTGGATTGGGTTCAAAATTACAAGGCTACGGAGTTGAACATTAGTAGCCGTAAACCCATTTAGTTAGGTCGGCTGTTCAACTACGGTTATAAAATAAAATAAAATACCTTATTCCACAACAATAAGCGAGAAGCTCGTGAATCATGTCCATTACGTTGATTATCATATGAAATAACAATCGTATACATACTAATATAATTAAACTCGTGTTATAAAACAATCTGATTTTTTTAATGTTTTGAAAAGTTGTTTAGCATCCTTTTATCATGCATCAGAAAGTCTTATTTTAGTTTTATTATATATATAAGCTAAGCACGTGAAGCATCTTCAATCCGTAGTTGGACTTCAGTCCACCATCTCATTTTAGTAGGCTTTGCTTTCAAAGATCGTCTTCTCCCCCTATACTAGTCCCTGACCCTGCACCTACACATTTGAATAGCCAGAAAAAACCGGTTTTGTGCATATACCCCATAGTAACAGGAAGAGATGGATGAAGTTTCTTGTTTTTCTTATTCATTACCATGGCTTCTTTCCTTTTTTTTTTTTTTTTTTTCTGTTTTCGTTTCTTACTGTTTACGCTGTCGGCGAGGTGCTTGGGGAAAAAAATGAAGATTGTATACAGCTGAAAATTGTATTTGTATAAATCATTTATTTCCGAAATTCTTATCAATAATGATACATTTTATTTTATTAAATATTTAGAAAAAAAAAAAAAGAAAAAAAAAAACTCGCTAATGCGAGGAAAAAAAATTAAGATCGTTAGGAATAAAATAAGTTTTTACTACTTGTTATTATGAAATATGCATCAACATTAATTTTTTTTCGGCTATAAAAACTGTCCCATATCTTTATTATAACCCTTTAAAAATATATTGATATTTATGGATTATAGATATGAAATGATTTTCTTACCGGTTTCCAATATTTCCATTTTGCTTTTTTTTCTCCCTTCTTTTTTTTTTAAATAATTGTCGTTGAACTGCCGACCTGATTTCGAATTTATGACTACCAACTCCGTAGCCTCGTATTTTTGAACACAATCCAGAAGACAAAGTAACTCTTCGATCAAGTATTGGGAGAAAATTTGTCTTCGTGGAGGATGTTTTGAAAGAACTAACACGCCTTTGCGTTAGGTGGACATTAAAACCACGAAAACCTACCACGGTTAGTCTGACGGATCCATGATCCGTCTAACACTGAGGATATTTTTTGTCACAATTGCGCTCGGTGCGAGCCGTGGGTGGATTTCGCATCACCAACTATCGCTTAGATTCGAAATCGTATCACCTCATTTGGAGGTGAGCACTCTATCCCATGAGCCACCACGGCTCTTCCATTTTGATATGTATGTTACCGATAAAGTTTGAAAGCCAACATTCTATAGAATGTCTAGGCGTTGTTATACCTAAACTAGCTAGTGAGTTGGAACGCCTTAAACTTGCAGGCAGTGCCTGAAAGAACTCATATTTCACACATTTCCTAAGCATTCTATAGAATGAAAAACCTGCAAAAGTATAAAATATGTCTGTGATCCGTTTCGAAAGTAATGAAATGCAATTCAAACGTCAATGAAGCTTACCATATCATAGATAAATTTTGACTTCTTCATTTGTATATGAAAATTTTGTTTCCCTGGATTCTTCGAAGCATAAATTTTGTTTTATCCAACTTTCATTTTCCCTACGCATTTTAAATACATTTACAATAGCACTCTCATTATTTTTTCAGAATAACATTTAAATTGTTGAGGAATGCGCGTAATTTACAGAAAAGCCTTATCAAGAACTTTTTTCTTACTTTGCCTAAATATCATTTGTCATTCTATGGAATGCCTAGCTATTACATATAGTGTCTAGGGAAAGTATGTAATAATTCTCATATTTCGTGCCTTGCCAAAAAAAAAAAAAAAAAAAAAAAAAAAAAAACGCTTGGCATTCCATGCAATGTCATGGAATGCCAGTGTTTCATACTTTGCCCCGGTAACAAATGCATGCATACAGCCCTCAATTAAAGGTTCATAAATGAGTTTTATTAAAATTTTTTAAGAAGCATTTTAAAACTTTATTTAATAAAACAGGCAACATAATTTGTCTCTACAGAAATTTTGCAACAAAGTTTGAAAGGTAATATTATTTCACCTTGCACATTGCCCTTCAAAGACAATTACTTTAATTTCGTTAAAAATTCTAAAATTGCATTCGAAACATTTTGAGTTCTTTTAAAATGCTTTTTTTAAATATTTTTTTTTTGTTATTATTATTTTGATGCACAAACATTAATAGGCTCGCTTTTTGCTGCTATTTTAATTTCTAGATATTAAATATTCCGGAACTTATTTTAGTAGTTGTAAGCATCTGTGAAATAAAATTTGAAATGATAAAGTGGGGAATGAACTGGAAATTAGCTTGTATTGAAGTGTAATGTCTGGATTACAAGTAAATGTATGAATTTAATCTCGTAACAAATGATATTTCAATAGAACGAAATGAGTATTATCTTTCATTCACAGATTTTTTTTATTACATAACCTATATGTAAAGTAACATTCCCCAATAAAGAAATTCAAAATTTTATAATATAAAAATACGCTTATTATGTAAAGTAGGATATTTGTCTAATTTTAAGGAATAAAGAATTATTTTAATCAGACAAAAGCTAGAAAGCTTTAGCTCCATTTCAGAGAATGGATCATATAAAATGTTTTAAATATTTTCTTCTATAGATTAGACAATATATTTTTTGTAGCTGTGTTTTATTTATAGATCAAAAATAAGAAAATGTGTTATTTATTGAAGGGGTAAATCATGTGTTATTTTCTGAAGATAAATTCATGTATCTAGTTTCAAAAGTTTAATTTAAAATTATTAAATCATGTAATTTCTCATCCCGTCGAAATTGGATTATTCCATTAAATAATCAACACAATTTTCCTAAGGAAAATTCATATTTTTTCTGAATTTTTTTGCGTGTTTGCCGTTTTGCTATAGAAATTGCGAGTAATAACAAAAATTAATAACAGTACATATTTTTACTTTTTAGAAGAAAATAATATTTACTATTTGTTGAAATAAAAAAATTGTATTTACTAATAACCTTGAAGCTGTAAAAATCGCAGAATCAATTTATTCCGAATAAAGCTTCATATAACCTTTCCTCTGAATTCCTGTTTTTAATGTATGGGCAAATGTATATTTTGTTAACTCGATTTAAATAGAATTTATAGAGAGCAAAACAGAAAATTTCCCAGTTAATGTTTTTAAATTTTTGAATTTTTTTTTACCGTTAACTCAAAAATAATTTATTAAAAACTTTTGCAAATTTTTCAATTTGTAGATTTCTATATTTAAATGAAAGAAATACAGAATCATTCATTCAAGGGGGGGGGGTGATTATAAGACTGACGCGCTTCCTAGTTCGCTATCGAGGCTCGGTGTGGTGTTACTAACTGCTGACTAAATAATTGTAAAAATAATAATAAAGTATCGTGTCTTTCTTTGGTATAATACCAGATTTCAAGGCATGCCCATAATATTAATTCTTATCTTTCATTCCTGAACTTTTAAGAACCGAAGGAAAGATCAAAGACGTAAAGCGTTTTCCAAAATAAAATTCGCAAAACATTAAGAAATTTCTACAAGTAAGGAAAATTACTTATTCTACCAGTAAGGAGAGGCTAAATTTTGGCTACTTTCTTTCGAATGAACCGCCATTCCTTAAACCAATCAATGACCAGGGGACTACGGGGTTGCTTTTTTTTCACTTCGCATAATTAGGTAAATCAACGCCTTCATTGTAGACGGCAGCACAATAACTCGGTTAGCTTAGATTTAAAGTTCAAATTTCGTGAAGTCTTAGTGCAATTTTTCTTCGTCCAATATAAAAATATTTCTGTTCTTTTTTTTTTAAAAATGAAAGATAAGAATTTAATCTTAATTTCCGCGGTGAAAAAAATTCGATGAGAGAAAAACTACTATGGATAAAAATTGTTTGAAGTTAGAATGAGTTTTTTGAATTTAAAAAATAGTAAAAAATTTTTTTAATTTAATCCTCCACCACATTAATAAAGATAGATTTATTTTCTTTCGTTTGAAAAACAGAACGTTATTATCTTAAAAATTGACGATTTTATGTAGGACTGAACTGTCCATAGAATAACATGGGGGTTGCTTTTCTCCCGATCGAGCGAGCGAACGGCCTTAAGGAAAAAAAAAAAAAAAAAAAAAAAAAAACAGTTTTTCTTCTTCCTAAAATTACCAATTAAACTGAATTTTATTTTCACGAATGTCTAAATTTCAGAAGAAAAAGACATTATTCACCCTTCAATAAAATTTTAGAGGAAAATAAAATTTTTGATTTCGAAAATTGCTTTAAAGTAGAAATAAATGGTACTTTTTTTTCTAAAATTATCAATTTAACTTTATTTTCACGAATGGCTAAATTTCAGAAGGGGCGAAGCACATTATTCGCCCCCCTCAATTTAAATTCACTATGAAATAAAGTTTTTTATTTCAAAAATAACTTAAAAGTAGAAAAAATGGTTCTTTTTTTCTAAAGTTATCAATTCAACTTGACATTATTTTCACGAATGGCTAAATTTCAGAAGGAGCGAAGTAGTAGTTATTCGACGCCCTCCAATGAAATTTCAGAGAAAAATGAAGTTTTATATTTTGAAAATAGCTTCAAAGTAGAAAAAAATAGGACTTTTTAAAAAGTTACCAATTTAATTTGGCTTCATTCTCATGAATGTCTAAATTTCATAAGGGTCAAAGCACACTATTGGCCCCCTCAATTAAATTTCAGAATAAATAGTGTTTTCTTTTTTCAGAAAAACGACGATTTTAAAGTTGAAAAAAAGTTTTTTTTTTTTTTTTTTTTTCTAAAATTACTTATTTAACTTAACTTTATTTTCACGAATGGCATATTATTCGCCCCCTCAACTTAAAGTTACAGTAAAATAAAAATTTTGATTTCGAAAATAATTTTAAATTAGAAAAAGAAATGGTTCTTTTTTTCTAAAGTTATCAATTTAACTTGACATTATTCTCACGAATGTCTAAATATCAATTGGGGCTAAGCACACTATTCGCTCCCTCATTTATATTTCAGAAGATTTTTAAGAAAATTTAAATTTGAAAAAAAGTTTCTTTTTTTCTAAAATTACAAACCTAACTTTATTTTCACGAATGGCTAATTTCAGAAGGGGCGAAGCACATTATTCGCCCCTCAATTAAATTAAATTCATTTATTAATTCGTCCCTTCCATTTAGTTGGAATTTTTTTTTTCCTCTACGTTCACTAATTTAATTTGACTTCATTTTTGTGAATATATAAATTTTAGAAGGGGTGAAACACATTATTCACCCCCTCAGTTAAATCAAATTAATTTATTAATTCGCTCCCTCAATTTAGTTCGAAAAAAAAAAAGCTTTTTCCCCTCTAAGTTTACAAATTTAAATTGAGTTCATTTTTGCGAATGTCTAAATTTAAGAAGGGGCGAAACGTATTATTCGCCCTTTTATTAAATATTAGAGGAAAATAAAGTTTTCTTTTTGAAAAATAGCTTCAAAGTTGAAAAAAAGAGCCTTGTCTTTATATTTATTATAACCTCTTACTTTAATTTCAGAGGAAAATAGCTTCAAAGTTCAATTAAAAATGTTTTTTTTTTCTAAAATTTTACTCTTTTACTATTTTTTTGTATTGGAATTTTACTTGATTTTATTTTCTCGAATGATTAAATTTCAGGAGGGGCGAAACATATTGTTTGCCCCCTCACTAAAATTTCAGAGGGGGCGGCTGCCCCCTCTGCCCCCCCCCCCCCGGCTGGCACGCCACTGGCCGGAATAGCCCTGTTGCTGGGCTCATGTTCGTGAGTTCCCAAAGAATCCCCGTGTATTAAATTCTAAGATACTTTAAATTTGTTGGAGTGACATAGTCCTCCAAGTTCTCATAACGAATCAATACCTCTGGGAGTACTGAATTGGAAGTTGATATTTCTCTGGTTCAGGTCAAAATTATGATGCGTGGAGGAATGAATGAAGTATGAATGGGTCCTCCTTGTAAAACGGGCTATGACGTGTGTATGGTTGATGTCGTACTCTTGGGCATAGATGGCACCACTGAAAAAACAAGAAATGCTCTCTCTGCCTTAAAATAGCTTGGATTCTCATGGCAGGATTGCCGGTATTGACAAGTGACATTTGTTACAACAACCGGTTTTTTTGCAACAATGCAACCTGCTCAACTTTTTAACCGATTTCCAAAGTTATGCAAATATTTCCCTGCCAAGTGCAGTATCTCTATTGTGGGAAAATAGGTTTATGTTCAGGAAAGTAAACAGATTGGAACCGGAACAAAAATTCGTGGAACCGGAACAAAAATGTCAGCTAAAGGGTTTAAGCTTAGAAAGAGCCAGAGCTATTACTTAGATGGTTAAAAATTATTTTATTCTAATTATGTTAATAAATGTATTAATACTTATTTCTTGTTTTTAGAAAACAAAATCGTTTTGATCCGTTTGGTTTATCTCAAGCAAATTCTAATCAAGTTCTTTCTATGGTATGTATGATTTTTTCGTTTTAATTTGTTTATGGCAAATTTTCAATTGTTCAATGATTTAATTTCACTGGGTCACTGAATTTTCTGAAAATTTTCTTAATAGATAAGAGATAAAATATTCAGCTTATTAATGGGTGAAACTGACAGCATTTATAAATTTTAATTGTTTAGTTTTTGCAACTTTATCTATTTTTTAAAAAAATAACTTTATAAAAGCAGGGTGGCCACCCACCTTGAAAACCTGGAATTATTAGGGAATTTTTTTATACTGGAAAAAATCAGGGAATTTTTAAGAAAAGCTAAATTTTTTTCTTAATTTAAATTATTTTACCATCCGTTATATATCCACTTTATTCAGATGGAAATTTATCGTCAAACAGCTGAAATATCATCAACTTATCAATACTTCATTAAAATTCTCTCCATTATTACCCTGCTAAACTGGAATGCCATATATAAAACTCTCCCATGTTGCTAAATGAATGCAGAAATCTTTGACTTCTTTGGAGATTATGGGACTAAGCAGTTAAGGAATGTCAAGAATTGTGGGGAGGTGGAAAAAGGGGTTAGTATATTTGCTTCTGTTCATGAAAAAGAGGGTTTTTCTGTTTTTTATCATCTAGTCTGTGGGCTAAATTCATTTACTGTTCAAGTTTGTTACGATGCTTTGGGGGTATTTTTTTCTTTTAACAAAATGTTTCGTTGTTTTTAACTTTACAAAATTCTTCAAAAAATAATTGGTTGTAATTTAATAATAGATTTTATCTTACACTTTTTTTCTGAAAGCATTTGTACTTCCATCCAATGAATTATTTTTTCTCAGCAAAGCCAAACCATTCACTCATTTTCTTGAATCGCTAACAGCAAAATCTTTACAATTGTTGCATTGATGCTAATTTTTTGGATTTCATTTTAACCATTAACATATTTTATTTAAAAAAAAGTTTCTTTTATGAATATCTGATTTCTAATTGAAAATTCGAATTGTGTATTAATCACAATGTCAAAAGCTTGTATATGTTTTGCTTACATTCCAGCGCTGATATTTCTAAAACTTTCTCCCCTTTTACCCTAAAAAGCTGGCAAAATACAAGGAATGCATGGAAAGCATGTTAAATGATGTATAAAATTAGAATATAAAAAAGATATTTATATTTGTTCATTAGAAAGAAGGAAAACCAAACTTTGTTTTTTTGTTCAGCATGTACTGGTACAGGTTAATATTAAGTGAGACCTCCAAGTATTTAGAGTATCCAAGACTTCAGAATACCACTACCTGAGACAACTAAGTCATACGATTACCACAAACATGAGACTTACATGATTTTAGACTACACAATCAATGTTAAATCTATCTCACATGTTTGTTTGGAAACTAAAATGAACATTGGCTTGTTAACCACGTGTAAATTCAATTTTTTATGACTCTTCCTATGAATAAATTTATCCCATACTTTTTTGTTTTAAAATCTTAAATTTTTTTTATTAATATAATTTTAATTTACAGAAACTGACTTAGTAGAATTCCAATCTTACCCCACGGCTTTTTTGTTTATATTATTTAATTGTTTTTGTTCTTACAACTGGGCAATTCCATGGTTTCAGACATAAAAAATTAACATGAACTACTTGGAAAAACTATTATAAAACATAAGTTATAATCATGAAATTTTTATACTATGATTATAACTGGATTGGACTTATTATGATTATAATAAGTCCAATTTAAATTGATTTAATTGTGGCTGTCTGATGTAAATCACACAAAAGCAAAAAACGATTACTCATTTAATTGATTGATAATTGTCCGAACTCTCTGAATTTGTTAATATTTTAAATGTAAACATGACTGAATTTTAAAGCTGACACTTCAATAAAAAATTCTATGCAGTTCTTAACTTGTAAAATATGATATATAATTAATTTGAAATATTTTACTTTGAAATGTGAAATTTTATTACAAAAATTTTTCAAGATAGATTTAAATTTTAGTTAATGATAATCATTATAAAGACTGAAAACTATTTTAATTTTTATCTTAATACTATAAGCATTATTTTTCAATTAAATAGCTTCTTTAAGTTAAAAATATCTAATATCTGTTGAAATGAATGGATCAATGTCTTTTATAACATTTTCCAACTTGCAAAAGTTATTTGAAAAATCAACCATTTTAATTTTATCTGTGCAACGTATATTAACAACAATGTAAATAAAAATCATATATAAGCAATATTTCCTTAAACCAGCGTTTCTCAATCTTTCAGTATTCGCGGCCCAGTTTTCAATCATAATTTTCATCGCGCCCCCTGCACTTACAATATGTCCAACAGTAATGTATATTGAGTATTTTGGATTCTGTTTTTAAATGATTTTTAACTAACTGCCAAAACAAAAATAAAAACGAGCCAACGTTGGGAGAAAAATCACATCTTGCATTTTGCCAAGGGGACAGTGAACAGATGAAGCCAATGAAAGCGAGGAAAATTTAAATATTATATTTGAAATGAAAGCCAAACAGGGAGGTAACGTTAAAATAATATGAAAGTAGAAAAATTCGTTAATGAAAGTTAACCTAGACGGGGTGAGCTAGATTTAGAAACAGAGAATAAATTTTTTTGAATAATAAAAGAAATAAAACAGAAGCATGACTGAACAGTAAAAAAAAATAATGTTTGTGGAAAGGACACACCACACCACCGATGACGTCTCGAACATACGTAGAGCAAATGTTTTCTCATAGGAACAAGGAAAATGTTCGATAACGCAAGTTTAAATTCCAGTCAGTCTTATTCGAGTTGATCCTTCCATCGCTATCGAATCTGTGGTGAATGTGTATGTTATACATATATATTTTCTAGTTAATTGCAATTCACCTTATTAAATATTTACGGCAGCAGATTTATGCAGACTCATGGATAATTTTTTAAGCGGTAGTAAGCGAGCATTAGACGATAGTCAAGCATAAAAAAGTGCACAGACGAGCGTGGTTCCAAAAATAAAACCAATAAAATATTCTCAAGAATACTTAAATTTTGGGTTTACCAGTACTGGAATAAATGAAGAAATTTGCTCCTGTGTTTCATTCGCTCAAAAATGTAGGCCGCAGACAGCATGAAACCTATAAAACTTAACGACATTTGGAAGTGAGTACGTCATAGTGTGAGTACGCTTCATAGTGAGTACGTCAACAAACCGAGAGAATTCTTCGAATTAAAATTAAAATCATATAAGAAGCAAAATTAATTTTTACAGAAACTTTGTCTGTGAATAAAAAAAACTTTTGCATCTAATTGCATCTAACAAAGTTTCATATAAAATAGTCAGATGTAAAAAACCTCACACTATTAGCGAAGAACTTATTTTGCCAGCAGCAATTGAGATAGTGGAAACTATGTTAGCAGATAATTTTTCAAAACAATTGAAATCGCCATTTTCTTAGAAGAAGGAAACAGATCGGAAGCCGAGAATTTTTGCGATGATTTATTTGTGAAGAAATTGAGCTACTTGGCAGACACATTCAAGAAATTAAATAACTTGAATCTTCTACTCCAAGGAGTAAATACACATATGTTGGATACAAGTGATAAAGTTAATGCTTTTTGTAGAAAATTGGAATTGTGAGGCAGAAATTTGAAGTAAAAAAGCCTAACAATGTTTGCAAATGTGGATGATTGTACTAAAACTTACAAATCTAAAGAAGAACGTCTAAAATTTGTTTTTGTAACCTTTTAAATGCTGGCAAATAATTAAAAAAAGTATTTTCTTGCTGACGACAAACTGATAGCTAGTTACGAGTGGGTTAGGGATCTATTTCATAAGTCTCCCGAAGGACTCTCAATTGAAGGGGAAGAAATATTCATCGACACGACAAGTGGCGAAACCAAAAGACAATTTGTTTTTGTGATAGATTCTGATATTTTCTTAAATTGGTTATTTTTATACTAGTTATAGGTTAGTTAACTCTTATATGGCTAATTAACTCGTACTTACTAGTTATGGTTAGTGAGCTCCTTTGAAAGAATTAACTCAGTAATTCTTGATTTATTTTAACTCAAAAGAATCGCTAGTGATGTCACATGAGAACTATCAATGTAAATGATATATATAAAAAAATTTTGCCAGTCCAAGTGTCTTTTCTAAAGATGATTTGAAAAAGTGATTTCAATATATGGGCCAAATTATGGCCAAAAGCTACAATTGTGAAATTGTGCTATAGAATAAATGAAATTTTATTTTACAATAAAAAATATATGTGATATGTATTAGAGATAGGTGTAAGATTCTGCAAGCAAACAAAATAAATAAATAAAAATAAAAAAAATAAAAAATAAAAAAAATTCAGCCACACAGACTTAATCAGAAAATTAGGTGTAAAATCCTCAAAGCTCAGTTATGCCCACCTTTGGCTCACCCACCCTAAGTTTTGATTTCATAAGTTTTTTTACTTTAATAAGTTATTAAATAAGTCGAAATGTATTTTGTTTTATATGCGTATGTGTGCTTTCCTTTCAGTCGGTTAATCAATTCTTTTAAATAATATTTTTCCTTGGATATTTTCACGCCACCCCTCTAGTGCGCTCGCGCCCCCTAGGGTGGCGCGCCCCTCAGGTTGAGAATCGCTGCCTTAAACTGAATAGTCTTCAAAATCTTGGAATTAAAAATGCTGCTTTTTCTTAATAATATGGAAAAGAATACCAAAAAGTTTCATTATTTTTATATAAAAGTTAAATAAATTTATTGAGAAAAGGGAAAAAAAATTTAAGGGGAAAAAAAATTTACTGTATTATTAGCCTATAAAAATTTTTTCTGAAAAAAAAAAAAAAAAAAGACTGCGTAGGAAAAATGATAATTTAATAGCTTTATTTATTGCCAGCATAAAATCAAATAATCATTTTGTACAGCTCTTACAATTTATTCTATTTCATGTTTCAAAGCATACGATATCAACCAATATAACTTTTACTTGTATTTAGTGGTACAGCTAGCGGTGAACAAGAGTGTATGTCCCTGGTTGTAGAACAAGAGATTCTCCAAATTTATGAGGAAAAATTTTTATTTTAATTCTAGAGCAAATTTTTATCCATTCTTAATACCCTTTCTCCAGTTTCATTTGTCAATTACAGGCCCAACAACTGCTAAAATTTTTTATCCCATTTACCAAGAAAATGAATAGGATGTGTGTTATTGTTGTAGTTTGCAATGTAAGTAGGTTGATTATTTTTTTCAAAAATATCAACCTATCAAAAAGTATTTTTTCCTATACTAAAAAAAAAAAAAAAAAAAAAAAAAAACATAATAATAATAATAAATTAAATAAAAAACAAAAATAAATAACTACATAATGTTCTTAAATTTTTTTCTCTAAATACATACATTTTTCAAACTTTAAGCAAAATGATTGATTTAAAACTTTCTAAATAAAGTTAAATTGTTTCTCAAAAAATTAAAACTGAGTTGCTTATCTCTAATAAATAAATAAAAATATTAAAATAAAAATATATATAAATACTTCATTGATCAATTTTAAGTTATTTATATTATAACTTAAAGCACAGCATAGTTAAACAAACTTTATTAGGTTACTGAAGTGAAATACATTATAGTAAATTAACCTAAAGGAATATTTAGATTCATATTTCAATTAATTTTACAAAGAAAAAGCGAAAAAAGAGATGGAAATAAATAAAGACAAATGTAACAAAAAGAAAAGCAGTGGTGTCTGACGTAAATATAATTAATTATTAATTTACAGTAAAAATATTTATTATTATCAAAATCTTGCTTTAAACAGAAAAATAATTTAAGTATGTTAAATCGAGTGACACAGTGCAATTAATTATGTATTTTGGTGTCGCACGTAAATTTTAAGTAGTAATTTTTTTAAAAATCAAAATGTGAAAAGTTTCTACGTATTTGTGCAAGATAACCTGCTTTGCTACTTTGATTATTATTTTTTCAATTTTCTTTTGTATAAATTAAAAAAAAAAACTGTACTTTGTTAGAGATTCACTTATCATGGTTAAAAATTTGAAATGATGTAACCTTGTATTTAACAGCCTATAACTTATTGAAAACCGATATTTACAAATCAAATCAATATTTTGGAATCCTCAGTTTTTCACCTTGGAAATGATCCCTTGTTTACTTGATATTAACGTTTTGCAGCAAAATTCAAACTTGGGGCTTCGATGACAAATTTAGTCAAAAGTAAATTTTGCTTAAATTTTTTATGATTTTTTTTTTTTTTTTTCCTTTTTTTTTTTTTTTTTTTTTTGCTGAGCGATATAGGACAGAATTAGTAAGAAATTGTTACCAGCTAGGGGCATTTTTATACGGGCCGCTTTTTCAAAAATTGGAAATTTAAAACTATTAAAAAATAGCTCTTTATATTATTTATGCAAAGTATTTCTCAAAATATCATTTACACTACACGATTCGTTTCTAAAATAAAGAAAAAAAATTTCTGTACCTTTTAAGTAATTTTATTTAAAATTTAAGCATAGTATAAATAACGTTTTTGTCTTATAAAACTTAGGGCTTAATGTTTTAAACCAGTAATGTTAGATACAATGTGTGTTAGTTTAGAATCGTAAAGTTAATTAGATACTAAACAAAACTGATATTATTGGGATTAATATAGCTCAATATAATTTATTAAATAATTTTTTTATCTACCATAAATTAAAATTAGATGTGAAATTAACTTGATTTCGAAATTTATCTTTGATAACGAAATTCAGTTCCCTTGATATACTGCTCTAATCTGCGTGATATACTGTGTAAAATAAAATTGTTCAGAGTTTCATTAATCAAAAATGAAAAATACATGTAATCCTAACTGACATGAAACACTTAAATAGATTATTACAAATAAAACATGTAAGAGAAAGGAAGACTATCAGATATCCATATTACTGTACAAACTCTACAAATTCCAGATAGATCGTTCTTTGGTTCAGGTCAAAATTATGATCTGTGGATGTATGAATGGGTCCACCCTTCAAACGGGCTGCGACGTGTGTGTGTCCGAAGTCTCATTCTTGGTTACAGATGGAGCTACTGAAAAACAAGAAACGCACCATCTGCTTTAAAATTTGCTTAGTTTCACCCCACAGGCTTGCTGGTATAGGCAAGTGACATTAGAAATAACAAGAATGCGTGGAATTAAAGTTTTGGTGAAAATAGCATATTTCTTGAGTAATACGAGAAGTCGAAATCACTGATTTTGGAGCACATGGCGCAATTTTGGCGGGAAAAAGTAGAGTCAGGAGGCGAATGGCAGGCATATTTTTAATCGCCACTTTTTATATATATGTTATTCTCCTTGTGCCGGTGGCGACTGATAATTCATCCCTATGTTTAGAGGGCTAACTTAGGTTGACAGAGGTATGGGGAAAAATTGGACGCATTGAACAGTATTGTTATAAAATTTTTCTTCGAACAAAAAAAATAATAGTGACCACATATTCATATGTGCCGTAAATTTATTATTATTTTAAAAGGCTGATATTTTATTCATATCTAATTGATTACTTTTCATTTTATAGGACAGAATGTTGTTTTTATGAGAGAATTGTATTTTGTGATTCGTCATAGCTCTGGTAAGAATTATACTCTAGTGCTTCAATACATTTTCAGATTGTTCAGATATAACGAAAACACCTAAAGTCGAAAAGAGAAATGGGATTTGTTCACTTTTTCGGGCAAAGTGGGAGGAAGGCTATGAGCGATATCTGATAACAGAAAGTGAAATAAATTCAAGCTCAAATTTACTTACATATCATAATTTAATTATATTGTGAATATTTTAGACGCATCTTTTATATAAATAACGTTTGAATTTGGTTTAAAGTGACGACAAGTAAGTTCTCCGATAAATTTACTCCTACAATCTCCTAATTTCTAATTCAATCCCTAGTAATGAGAATTGTTAACAAGCGACACTGAAATTCCGTTATTTTTAGTTATGGTCACGGGCAGCTAAAATGAACTTTGGTTTAGAGGTCAATTTCTAATTTGTTGTTTCTAAGTCAAAATTTAGCTAAAACTTTTTTCTCATAATTTTTTGGTGGGAATATTAAAGAAATTTTTGTCGCGCTGATTACTAACGCTGAATATTTCTTACAACTCTTGAGTTCAAAATGCGACCTTATAGTTTCTAGGACGAAAGTTACATAAAACTTGTTTTGTAAAGCTTTTTTCTTTTAAGACAGTCAACGATTTCTTAAAATGATCTAAGCGTTTGTTCGTAAAATTCAAGCCTGTAGTTTCGTACATATTAAAGTGTGCATTTTTGAGGAACTTTTATTGGCCATAACTTTTCCTGGAGGGAGAGATAACGATAGGTTTTGTTAAAGCAGCATATTCTCTAACAATAACAAAATCTCTAATAAATGAGCTAAATATTCTTTTGGCCATACTTTTTTTTTTATTATGGGTGGTCAGACAAAACTTATTAGGATAGCGATTTCCTACAATTGATAAGTATTTTAAAGCAGTATTCCAATCTTCTAAATCAAAAGTTACCTCACCTTCATTATTTTCTATAACCTAATTTTGGTTGATGGGATAATGAAAAGTTTCGTTTGGATGACAATTTTATTCGATAGACTAACTTCTGGAGGTGAAATTGAAACAAGGTACAAATTAAAGTAAACTTTGCTTTGATTGTTTTTGGAGTCCCGCTGTGAACTGATTGTTAAGACACGTTTCCCAGTAGAACACCGAAGTCAAGCATCACTGGTGGCGGTCAGTGAGCGGGTAGGTGACAACTTTGATCAGCCTGCTTAGGGACAGAGGGTTCACGGTATCGGTTTACGGTATAACCCTGTTCTGCCGTAAAATGTTCGACTTCGCTTATAGGTCATCGGGCTTCCAAAATGGAGGAACCATTTCCTCATCTGAAGATCAAAACTTTGATTTCATGTCTTCGGATCTTTCTCGGGAATGTTTCCCAGACCGTCGCCAATAGCCTATTGTGCGATGTAAATAAAGTACCTTCCTACCAACCTTGTTTTTGAATGGCTCCTATAATTTGCTATAATAGACAAAAATTTGGGTGCGAAATTAAAGATTGAATTTTCTAAATAATAAATTGGCTGAAATTTGTTCTGGTAAAAACTAATTTTGTGGATGGGCAAACAAAACTTTACATTGGTCTTTTGATTTACTTGAAGGGGACAAATGTTTGGAGTTGAAATTTATATTTGTGATTTATCGATCAGGAATCGACTAAAGTATGTTTTGATCACACCTTTTTTGTTTTGGCAGTTTTGCAAAATTCAAACTTTACTTTCTATACCAGTGTTTCCCAAATTTACAACTTTTGTGTACTAATGAAACGGTATGCACTAATGAAAAAATGAATGTATTTTTTACTATAAAAAACTTGCGCTGAAGTTAAAAATATCACAACTGACGGTTGACACGACTAATTATAAATTGTTAACTCCGCAAAAAATAGCCTATAGAAAAATATGTAATCGTAAATTTCATGACTAGCTTTGTTTTTAATTAAATTTTTTTGAAATTTTCGTTCGTTGCAAGTTATTTCGCATTAGAACACCAGGGTTACCACCCTACCTTGAAAACCTGGAATTATCAGGGAATTTTTTTATACTGGAAAAAACCTGGAAAAATCGGGGAAATTTGGATAAAAAACCTGGAAAAATCAGGGAATTTTAAAAAAAAGCTTGAAATCTTTTCTTCATTTTTTTTTAATTTCCCTACTTTAAATTATTTATTAATTTTTTTAATTTAAATTATTTTACTATCCCACTATTTTTAGACTGAAAAGTATCGCCAAACAGTTGAAATATCAACTTTGCGATACTTTGCTTGCATCAAATTTTGCTCCATTATTACCCTGCTAAACAAGAATGCCACGTAAAACTCTCCCATAGTTTTTAAACGAATTGAGAAATTATTTACTTCTATGAAGACTATGGGATTGTGCTGTTTAGGAAAGGTGAAGATTATGGTGGTGGTGGAAGAAAGGGTTGGGATATTTGCTTCTGTTTTTAATTTCTGTCCATGGGCTGAATCCATCCATCGTTCAAGTTTGATCCGATGTTTTAGTGATAATGTTTTTCCTATTTTGACAAAATATTTTACTATTTTTAACTTTATAAAATTCACTAAAATTTAATAGGTTATAATTTAAGAACAATATATTTTATATTGCGCATTTGTTCTGAAAGCTTGTTTTGTGATTGTATTGTACAGGTACATGTTTCTAATTGTAAAAGCAAAAACAATTAACTTAGCTAAACTAGAAAACCTTGTATTTAGATTAGAATTCTCTCTCTCTCGTTAAATATTTTAATTTGAAATTAGAAGAAACAAAACAAAAAAGTATAAGTTTATATAGTTATATAGAACTTTATATAGAACTTTATATAATTTTTCTATTGAGTAGGGGAGAGGGGGGTCAATTGTAACAGGGTACGATTGTAACAGAGCAAAAATTTCGAGTGTCGGGTTCTAGATTTGGTTCCTAGGTGGCGCACAAGGTGTATTTAATAAATCTACATGTACACCCCTGCTGGCGACCATTTTTATGTACTTTTGATAGAGTTACATCACAAAAGATATTTTTACGCTACGTAAGTACTTTTTTTGGTATTAGAATATTATATTGTAACAAAGTAATTTTGTTTAAACAAATAAAAATTATTAACCGAATAAGTAAGTGGACACCTTAATTAACATTTAAAAAAAAAAGATTAGTTTTGTTAATTAACTAGCATTGTTTTTAACAAATGAAGCTGAAATGGCGTCTTGGGGACGATTGTAACAATAAGTAAAGGGACGAATGTAACAGCTGAAAATAAATAATCTTATGTTTACAAACCATTACTTAACTCTTTAAGAACCACCAATAGTTTCCTATATCATTTATATTATGTTGCATGTGCATTATTTTATTTTTCACCTTTCACATCATAAATTAAAATTTTTAACCCCTTAAAGTTAAAAGTTTAACCCTTTAGGTCTCTGCTCATTATTATTTTTACTCCTAAAATATCACTACTATTTTGATTAATAAAAAAATATATCACAACTATGATAATATGTATAATTAACTTTGTTTTAGTTGAATTTATGAACTGTTACAATTGACCCCGTAAGTGGGGGCAATTGTAACAAGTGCACGACTGTCAAAAATTGTTAATAACTAATATAATAACATTTAAAATAAGGTATTTATTTTTTTTCTAGTAGAGGATAGTCTACTTTACTCATCTGTCAATTAATATTAATAATATATTGGATTTTTTGTTAGTTAAAAATAGTTAAGTAAAAAATGTTACAATTGACCCCACTCTCCCCTATACAACAAGAAAATTAGATAATTTTTGGGACATTCATTTTTGTATACTGAATCTCTTTAATAATGCTGAATCAAAACAACATTTAAAAATTTGAATTAAGATATTAGCTTAATGAAAATCTGATCAATGTATTTTATAAAAAGCACTGTTTAGATAAAATGGCTTCATATTGAAATGTAAATACAGTGACTCACAAAAGTGTTCCTACACTGACTTTCAATGAAATAAGATTATCCATTAATTAAAATTAATATTTTAGAATAGATACTTAATAATAAAAATTATACTCTATTCTTAGCAAAACTGTATGGGATATTTTAAAAACAAAAAGTTTATTTTTGAGAAATCAATTATCAAAAAGTAACGAAAACTTCATTTAACAAAAGTCATCGTTACATTTTGAGCAAAAACTTTTTAAATTAACACATTAAAAAAAAATTCATTCAATAAAAATAAAATATTTTGCAAGCTAAACATATTTTCTCCACATGTTTAAATTTTTTAAAAATTAATGTTGTACCAAAACATTAAAAGATAAAGAACAAAATCTTTCCAAAATGTTAAAATAAATTTAGCCCACTTATATTTTCAGGATGATATGTTAAAAAAATAACATTTTAAATCATGTACTTTATAATGAAATTTTTCTTGTACTCATCCTACACTTTATGAGAAAAAAAAAAGAACAGCTGACCTGGAAGTTTCAAGATTTTTACCTGGAAAAATCAGGGAAATTTGAAACCTGATTTGAGTGCCCCCCCCCCTGAACTCGTACCCTCGCTAAACTGTTCCCGTACCCCTGGGGGTACGCGTACCACACTTTGAGAAACGCTGCTCTATGCTATAAATAGCTAAAGTTTTCCATGATTTTGTTTAAATAAGCTCAGAAGCTTATAATGTAATGAAGGTAATGAGCAAAGCTTATGAAAGATACGAAATTTCTTCTAATTTTTATAGACTAACGATTTACTGTAATGAGCTAATGTTATACGCTTTCCGTTGGGCTGACCGTTAGAGGTTTTCCTGGTTTTCTTTTCCATGTAATGCAAATGTGGGCTAGTTCCATCAAAAATTGCTTTACGGAGACTAGTTTGCCGCAATGCTTGACTGGATTTTGGAGCTGACATTGGCTAAGGATTCAATGTTCTACACCAGCTATAAAATAAAATGATCTAATGTTTAAATGTGAAATATTAACTTATGTTTTATTGGTCAAAAGTTATCTTTAACTTATTTATACAAGAACTATTTTGGCACTTATTGCGGAGTAACGTTTGACGATAAAATACAATTCATCTTGAACATTTTATTAGCATTTTTAATTTATAATACAATAATTTATTAACAAATTTAAAATAAATTCATATTATTTTAAAATTAAAAAAATAGTGGAAATATTGTTCCCTTTTATATATTATACAGCTGTAAAGGGCCAACAAAAAAAAAAAAAGCGCAGAAGTGAAAAACATATAAATTGCAGTGACAATATGAATAAATATTCTTCTAAAGATTAAATGTTAATATTTATACTGTTGAATATTAAATGTTAATATTTATACTGTTATTTATTTTAATTATGCAAAGAAAAAATTTAACATACCTGAAGACAATTTATTTTCTTACAAAATAATCATTAATACATGTTTGCATTTGTTTTTGCCGACGTATTTTAAAAACAGTTTTTTCCAGTTCATATAAATGGGAAGAGGGAGTTTCAGAAGCAGAATTAAATTGTAAATAGTTACGAATAGTGTTTAAAGCTTCTAATACTGTTGTATGATTTGGAAGAACTTTATCATCCTCGTCAGTATCATCCTCCACGTTCTCATCGTCCATTTCATTAGCGATGTCATAAATGTCTCTTAATTCCGTTGTTAATAGATTATTATCAAAGACAATAAATTCATTAAAAGAAACAAGACCATTAGATACAACTTTCCACTCATTATCACTAAGAACGATATCCCAATCTTCAATTTCGTAAATTTGATCCATAAATTTATTTTCATCTGAAAATAGAAATCCAGCTTTTTTGAAGCAATTCCTTATACTGGATTCTCCAATGCTTCTCCGTACAGCGCATACCATATTCATAGCATCAAGATTTGAAATCTTTACGTCGGATGCTGCTGTTTTGCCTGCTTTCCGTTCTGTTAGATATCGACGAATCAATGTTTTTCTGTAATTTACTTCTAAGGAACGGATAATGCCTAAATCGAATGGCTGTTACATGCTCGTTCAGTGTGCAGGAAAAAACACTACTTTGATATGTTCAAAAGCTGGAAAGTCTCATGGATGTGCTGGATATTAATCCGTAAAAATGAGGACTTTTCTTCTTTCTTTTTCCATTTTTTTCTCAAATGAATGAAGAAAAGTTTTAAAAAAAAACTTGAAGTCATCCATGCTGCACTATTGCTTCAGTACTCACAGGGAAGTTGCTTTATTTATTCGAATTGCCAATAATAAAAGGGGAGTGTTTTTCTGATCCATCTGCATTACAACATAATAAAATGGTTAATCTTTCTTTACTGTTTCTTCCACCGTGGCTGGGTTCCCTCTGAAATGCCAATGTTTCCTTAGGCATCATCCTGAAAAACAAACCAGTTTCATCACAATTAAAAATATACTTTGGTTTGTATCCTTTAATTAAAAATTTTAATTCTCCTTTCCATTCCTCTACAGTCTTTTCGTCCACACTTGCATTTCCACCAGATATGGTAAGAGGCCATGTCGGATCTAGAATTTCACCACCCATCTATGTGAAGCTGAAAAATTTTCATTTTTCAAAGTTTTTGCGAGATGAACTGCTTTTTGCCTAAATAATTCTATATTAACTGGAATGCTAGAAGCACGAGCTTCTTTAAACCATTGTAATAAAACACTTTTCAGTTCTTGAAACTTTCCACCTAAAATACGACTTCTCTTCGAGGATTTTTATTCCACATTACCGTTGAGCAGCAACAATTGCATCCCTTTTTATAAAATCCCCTTTAAAGTTGATTCAGGAATTTTAAAATGATCAGCTAAAGCTTTTCTAGTCGTTGATGGCTTTTCTTCAAATCTATTAATGGCATCCGTTTGAAAAGATAAGCTCAATTTCGTTCTCTTTGCCATTTCCTTAAGAGACAAATCTTAAATACTACACAAGTTTAAGTTCGATATGAATGAACAGTTCTTCACAAAAAAATTGAGTTTTATGAGAGGGGGTGAAATATCACATGATAAATTTCTAAGGAAAGTACATAATGTCATAATATGCTGCACAACAAGTTGTTTGATTACTACTGTCACTAAACAGACCACCTCCTTTTATTTACCCAAGATGTCCATCTGATTGCAAGTAATTGATCTCGGTCTCTTTCATCTTTCTTATTCCAGGTGTCTTTTTTTTCTCTAGAAAACAGCATGGGAGTGAAACTAATATCTAGGCAAGAGGAATGGTCCTTTTCTTAAAGATGAATTGACTTTCATTGTTGTTGGTTTTACAGATAAGACACCCTATTCAAAATTGTGGAAAGAATGTCTTTTGTAATGTAAGAATGTAAGAAATGTAAGATTGAAATTGTCTGTAAAATTAAAAAAAAAAAAAAAAATTGAGAAATCTATCTAAAAGTAAAAATATTTTTAAACTCCATAACATTGGTATACATTACAAATGCGAAAAATACACTTCATATATTAAATATTTGCTTATTAAAGAAATAGATTTATAGACATGTTATTAGAATGTCATTATATTTTCAACCATTAGGTTGATAAATTTATGAAGAGTTACCAGTATTTATATATTTATCATTATATAGAGAAACGATTTGGGACAATATAGTAGTAATATGTTACACTTCAAAAACGTAAGTTACACTTCAAAAGTTTTTCAAAATGTTATAGTTTTACATCTTACTATTCCTGTTAAAAGTTTCGAAGATTCTTTCAACATGTTACTCGAAGTTCCATTAAATGACAACAAATGTCGAATATATCTTTTCCCCTACACAAAAAAAAGCAAGCATTGCATAGAGAGAAAAACCACGAAAACATGATTAGCTCATCGGTAATGGGATTTCAACCCATGACCCATTTACAGTGATGAGTTTTCATTTCAACTTTTTGGTTGGCGCAAGCCGGGAGTCGAACCCATATGAACCAGTCACCGAGCCCAGAGAACCTCATCGGGAAGGGAATTTTTTTTTTTCGCTGAGCCAACGTGACATCTTCCTTAACAATTTTATTTTATAACCGTCATTGAACAATTGACACAATTTTGGATTTACAACTACCAATGTTCAATTACGTAGCCTTGTAATTTTGTGCCCCAACCAGAAGACAAAGGATCAGGTATTGCGAGAAATTTGCCTTCATGTCGGACTTTTTTTTGATGGAACTAACCCGCATTTGCGTTACATGAAGAGAACCACGAAAACCTCACATTGTTAACCTGATGCCAAGAAGACTCTAGCCCATGATCCATCTGCCACTGAGGATATTTTACACCAGCACTTTGGTCTATGCCAGCGGTTCTTAACCTATGGGTCGCGACCCAAAATTGGGTCGCGAAGCATATTTCTTGGGTCGCGCTAAGTCGAACCAAAAAAGTTAGTAATACACCAAATAATAAGTAATACCAACACCTCCTAGAAATTCGGTTTTACCACTCTTCGCGAATGGCCTTTTGGAAGTGACGTCCAATTCCTGTCCTGAGGCTTTCTCTTCTAGGAGGTGTTGGTAATACGCACGCCATTGCTTTGCGTGCGCACAGACCCAGTAAGCTCTCTGTCAAAAACTCGTTTCTGCGTATTGTGTTGTGAATAACAGTGAAACGTGTAATAACAGTGAAACGTGAATACAAGCATTTTATAAACAAATTTTGTCTTATTATTAATAGTGGAGTGATCAAGCTGCAGTGCGTATTGTAAAATTGTAATCACCCTAATAATGGCAAAACGTGAATACAAGGAAGCATTTTTAGAATTAGGTTTTACTTGCATTTATGATCGAGGAGTGAACAAGCCGCAATGCGTGTTGTGCAGTGAAATATTAAGTAATGAATCGATGAAACCGAACAAACTTAAAAGACATTTTGATTTAAAACATAAAATTTTTTCCTTTGAGGGAAAAGATCGTACTTTTTTCGAAAGAAAAGAAGCCCATTTAAAAAGACAGCGTTTGGATGCTCCAAGTAGTAGTGGTTTTATAAATTCTGCCAAACAAGCTACACTTGCTTCTTTTCATGTGGCTTGGCATATTGCAAGACAAAAGTAACCCCATAATATTGCTGAAAAACTTATAAAACCTGCTGCCATTGACATGCCACGTATCATGTGCGGAGATGAAAGATCAAAGAAATTACAAAAGATACCATTATCAAATTATACAATTCGTTTACGAATTAATGATATGTCATTTGATATTAAGAATCAACTTATTTCTGCTATAAAAATTGCTGGTTTATTTAGTATTCAACTGGATGAAACGACAGATGTAAGTAAAGATGTTCAACTCATGGTTTACGTGCGGTATCCAGGTTTAACAGATATATACAGGAGGACATTTTATTTTGCTAACCAATGTCAACAACAACTAGAGATGAAGATATTTTTCTTATGGTCGATTCGTTTTTTGAAGAA
The DNA here is from genome assembly GCA_949128135.1 of Parasteatoda lunata. Lineage (NCBI taxonomy): Eukaryota > Metazoa > Arthropoda > Arachnida > Araneae > Theridiidae > Parasteatoda > Parasteatoda lunata. The sequence goes on from OX421980.1 coordinate 81,546,448, forward strand.
GAAGGATTAAATTGGAATCAGTGTTTCAGTATTTGCACCGACGGTGCAGCTGCCATGACAGCATCTCAAAAGGGATTTTCGACAAGAGCAAAACAAATGAATCCACAAATTATATCGATTCATTTTTTGTTACATAGACAAAATCTTGCTTCAAAAAAATTATCACCCGAATTATGTATCGTTTTGGATGAAATTGTTGCGGTAGTCAATTTTATCAAATCAAGAGCTCTTAGCTGTAGAATTTTCCGCGAACTGTGTTTCGAATTTGCTGCAGAATACGAACATTTATTATATTATTCTGAAGTTAGATGGCTGTCCCGGGGCAAAGTTGTTCAAAGAGTATTATCATTACGGACAGAAGTCGAATTATTTTTGAGAGAAAAGAAACACCCATTAGCATCTAAATTCTCCGAGTTGCAGTGGATTACTCAAGTTGCTTATTTGTCAGATATTTTATTTGAAATAAATAATCTAAATACGTCTATGCAAGGACGTAATCATACTATTATTGAATTAACTGAAAAAATTACATGTTTTAAAAATAAACTCAAATCATTTCCTATATTATTCCCATTTTCCTCGTATTATATTTTAATTTTCTTTCTATCAATCGTTTTTGCATGTTTCTTGCACTTAATTTAATCTTTTAAATAGTTTAATTTTTCCAAGTTTGCTTTCGATTTTCTGCGAAAAGAATAATTTTTAAAATTTTATGGCAGGTGATGTTAATAGAACATATTTAAGTTTTTATAGGATTATTTTTCTCGGTAGTCCGAGGAATTAAGGCCCGTTTGGATGATTCTAGCATGGTTAATCGAGTTTGGGAACCGCTGTACATATTCAGATGCTGACCTATCTAATCGATTCAGATGAAGACTCTTAAAACTTTTGCTGTAAGTCTAGCATTTTCGTTCAGTTTCAAATAACTAGAAATTAAACTATTTATATGATGTTGAACCACTGCAGGACTGCTGTTGCAGCCTTAGGCAGCACGGCGGTAAAAAAGTTTACTTCTGACCATTCTTGTATGGGTCGAAATCTGAGACGATTGTCTGAATTATTCTGTTCTGATAAAATCCTGCTCTTATTCAAAAATAAATCTTACTTGGTTCCGAAAAAAATACCGTACTCCATAGAGTTTATAATAGTTGGAAGTGCCCTGCAGCATTCTCGTTTTTTTATATTTTAATAAAGATCAAATTGTGAAGAAACAAACAATAATGAATAATTGAGTAGATAAAAATTGGAATTTCCAATTCTTTTCAAGATAGCGTGGTTCTGGAAAAAATATTAAGCAGAAATGTTCCTTCCTTTGTATGTTTGACACCTTTTTCAAATGGTTATTAGGCTAAGAAATAGAGCGAAAACTACTTAAAATTATCAAGGAAGAAAGAAGGTAATATAATATTAACTTTTTTTATATAAAAATTTTTGAGTTGGTATTTTTCATCCATCTTGGTATCTTACAAAGTATCTTGAGTTGGTATCTTACAAGCACCATCTTGCTCTAATTTTAGCTCTTCCTGTAATGATCTAATTTTAGAATTCCAAAAAAAAAAAAAAAAAAAAAAAAAAACTAGGAACTTTTAAAAAAATAAAATTAGCAGATATTTCAATTCATTTTATTAAATTTTGAGAAAAATATTCATTATTTCTGTTTTTCTGTTAAAATTTTTGATCTCCAAAACACATAACAACAAACATTGTGTAACTTTTTCTTTCTTCAAACTTCTATTTTAAGTTATTTCAATTGATATTTTTAAAGAAAAATTTAAAAAATAATATGAATGTCTTACGTAAGCGTGACTCATATACCGCCTTCCACTTGTCTGATAAAATTATTAAGTCACAAACCCCTTTATGTCCTTTCATAATGTTTGAAAGATCCCTATAATGTTGCAGAAGTGTTTATGTAATAATAATCAATATGTGATATTTTTTCAGCTTTTGAAAACTTCATGAAGTACAAATTCAACCAAGATTCGACATCTTAGCTTTTTAAAGGTAAGCAATATAAAAGAAGAGCTTAATAATTTTCGCGTTCATATTATACAGCATTTATATAAATTCTAGAGAAAAAAAAAAGAATACGCAATAAAAATAAAATAGAAAACATAATTTCGTCTACTTAAAATATTTTCGACAATAAGACAGCATATTCAACAAAAAAAAAACAAAAAAAAAAAAACAGTTTTGTCCAGAAAATATTTGACTCCTTCTAATCGTGTTAAAGCCATTTTTTAAAATATAAGGACTCCCATTGTGGAAAAGAAATCATGATATAAGTAAATTAAAACAGTTAATTTGTCTGCTGAAAGCATTTAAAATCGTGACGTAAGGTAAGTAATAAATAAAATCAAAGTGTAAAAGTTAAACTTTACTTTTTTATGCGTAAGAAAAATAAATACGTGAAGAAAGGCGAAAAATTAACGCATAAGCAAAATTAAATATAAAGTAAATAGTGTGTAAAATAAGCAAAAATAATGCATAAAAAAATTAAAAGCGAAAAAGTAACGTTTAAGAAGATTAGAAGCGTAACTATAGCTCGTTAAAAAAAAAAGGAAAAAAAAAAAACGTCAAAATACCCGTACAGTTTAGTATAACGTAACGAAATAAAAACAACACGTAAAAGTAATGAATAAGAACAAGAAACAAAATGCGTAAATTAACGTCCAAATAACGCGTCAATTTGATAATAGAATAGCCGTAGTACATTAATGTAAAAGTAACACATAAAAAAAGCAAATAAGAAAAAGCATTGCGTAAAAATATAAGCCGTGTATAAGAGGAAAAATGCTTTAATTAAAGCATAAAAGCAATGTGCAAAATACAATAAAGTGTAAAATTAAACATAACTTTTTATGCTCAAGAAAAATAAATGCGTGAAGAAAGGCGAAAAAATAACGCATAAAGAGATAAAATATAAAGTAGATAGTCTGTTAATTAAGTATAAAAAACAAACAAATTTAACGCGTAAAAATAATGCATAAAAAAGTAAGCGTGAAAAATAAACCCTTAAGAGAAGGAGAAATGCAAATATAGGGCAAAAAGAAAAAAAAATCGTAAAGCTAGCGGTTAAGCTAGCGAAATAAATAAAAGCAATGCGTAGTATGTTACTAATAAGAAAAGGAAACAAAAGTAATGCAGAAAGAAGAAAAAAACGTCAAGTATGAGTAAATGTGGCGGATAAAAGTAACGCATAAATAAAAGAAGTGCGTAAAATGTAAGTCGTGTAAAAGTTAAACATAACTTTTTTTATGTGTGTGAAAAGTAAATGCGTGTAGAATAACGCGTAAAAAAATAAAATACAAAGTAGATAGTAGGTAAATTAAGTAAAAAAATTTGACGCATAAAAAAGGAAACGTTAAAAACTAATGTTTAAGAATAGGAGAAGCGTAAATATAGCGCATAAAGAAGAAAAAAAAAAAAAACGTAGAATGTACAGTAAAGCTTAACGTTAAGGTAATGCATAAGAAAAGGAAACAAAAACGTAAAATATAATAACGCGTAAATTTAATAATCGAATAAACGTAGTACATTAAAGTAAAAGTAATACATAAGAAAAGAATTAAAAGCATTGCGCAAAAATGTGAGCCATGTATAAGGGGGGAAAAAACGCTTTATTTAAAGTATAAAAGCAATGTGCAAAATACAATAAAGTGTAAAATTAAACAACTTTGTATGCTGAAGAAAAATAAATGCGTGAAGAAAGGTCAAAAATAACGAATAAAATATTAAGTAGAAAGTGTATTAATTAAGTGAAAAAATAAAAACATATTTAACGGGAAAAAATAATGCAAAAAAAAAAAAAAAAATTTCACGTGAAAAATAAACGCTTAAGAGGAGGAGAAATTTAAATTTAGGGAAAAAAGAAAAAAAATCATAAAATGTACGGTAAAAGCTAGCGAAATAAATAAAAGCAATGCGTAGTATTAATAATAAGAAAAGGAAAGAAAAGTAATGCAGAAAGAAAAAACTTAAAATATAATAACGAGTAAATTTAGTAATAGAATAAACGTCGAAACGAGTTAATGTTACGCATAAAAGTAACGCATAAAAAAAAGAAGTGCGTAAAACTGTAAGCCATGTATAAGGGAAGAAACGCTTTAAGTTAAGTATAAAAGCAATGTGCAAAGTAAAATAAAGTGTAAAAATTAAAGATAACTTTTTTTGCGCTAGAAAAATTAATGCGAAAAAGAAGAAAAAATAACGCATAATAAAAAATAGTAAGGTAGATAGTGAAAATATAAAGCAGATCGTGTGTAAATTATATAAAAAAACAAATTTATCGGGTAAAAATAATGCATAAAAAAGTGAAGTTTAAAAAGTAAATCTTAAGATCAGAAGCCTAAATATACCTCATAAGAAAAAAAACTCGTAAAATGCACAGTTAAAAATAGCGTATACGATGAAAAAGAAAAGAAAAGAAACGCTTTTAGTAAAATATAAAAGCAACGTGCTAACTACAATAAAGTGTACAAGTTAAACATAACTTTTTTATGTGTTTGAAAAATAAATGCGTGTAGAATAACGCGTACGAAAAATAAAATATAAAGTAGTGTGTAAATTAAGTAAAACAATTAAGTTCGCAAAATACAATAAAGTGTAAAATAAAACAACTTTTTATGCTCAAGAAAAATAAATGCGTGATGAAAGGCGAAAAAATAACGCATAAAAAATAAAATATGAAATTGATAGTGTGTTAATTAAGTAAAAAAATAACGCTTAAGAAGTGGAATAGCGTAAATATAATGCATAAAAAAACCTGTAAAATGTACAGTAAAAGATAGAATCAGAGAAATCTTTTTATACGTCTGTGAAGGAATCAGTCATTTTTTTTTATTATCGATTATCGATTTTAATAAAGAATTTAATTACAAAACACAAATAGCGATGTATGAGAAAATAATTTATCTTTCGTCTACCAAGTTTTAGAAAAAAATGTGGATACCTGAGATAAGAGTTTAGTTAAGGGAATAGTTTTTAGCTTTCACAAATAGTCACTTTCAGTTATTATGAAAAAACATATTGAATTAAATTTAGTGAATAATTAAACATACAAAAATTGTTAGTCTTTTGAACAAGCGTAATAACGTGTGCTCGTAGTAACAATCATTACATTTAATCAGACAAAAATAAATAAATAACGAATTTCTTTAAAGAGAATTGTTTTAAGTTTTAAGAAAAAAAAAACATTTCAAACTAATGGTGTAGCAGTAAAAGTTTTGCAATAATAATTTGGTCTACATTTCATATTTAATTGTTCTGATAAAATTGAGTAAATGCGTTTGAAATAGATCATTATTAAACTAATGTTGCAGTAAAGAATAAAAATAATTTTTCGAGTGCACTTGTTCATAAGATTTTGAAATGTTTAATGGTATAATTACAATTAAAAAGCCTTGGACCAAACAATATGGTCTCGAGAGAGCTTCACTTTTCAGAAGTTGTCTTTTCCCTTCTACTCTATAAATATGAAAGATTGGATTTTGCAAACGATTATGAATTGTAATAGTAATCGTGTAGTAATGTGTGAAGTGTTATGAATTGTAATAGTAATAGTAGTGTTATGAATTGTAATAGTAATCGTGTTATAAAAAAGTAAAACAGTGCACCTTCATTACAGGTTGTTAAAATCGCCAAGTCGCAGAACTATTTAGAAGATTATGTTGTGTTATAATTCAACGTATGCCACCCTTGTCGTGCTCGTTACAATCTTCAACGTACTTTAAAGTGTCTCCTATGCATTATTCCTAATTATGCAAAAACAATTTGATTTAAAAATCTTCAAGAAACTGAAAGTGGCGCCTCATGCTCTGATGTTGAACAATTCATGTCACCAATGAGAAGAGAGTAAAAAGGTTTCTTTGAAAGAAGCGCTCATTTACGATGAAGCAAACGACAACTGTAAAGGCAGCCAAGTTGACTTATTAAAATATTTATATCTTATTATACTTTATTAATAATTCATTATACTCTTGTATTTTATTAATATTTCATTATACTTTTATATTTTATTATATTTATTATATACTAATAATTTTATTATTATTATTTATACTTTATATTTAATCTTCTGATTCTTGTGAATTTAATTAAAATGTATTGCGTGTGTGTTTCTTACTTTACCCCTAAAACATGAAATAAGATATTGAAAACAATAATATATTTAAACTAAATTACTCTTGAAAAATCGCATTTTAATTTAACAGCATCTTAATTAAATCGAAGTAATAGTTAAATTGCTATTGGAGCAACAAAAAAAAATCGCTTTTTTTCACTCGTATGAATATAATAATAGTGTGATAGAAATAAATTAGAAATCACTTTCTCATTTTGTAGTTATATTACCAGTAATTATGTTTAGTTAGATAAGGGATATACTATAACAGATATTAAATAATTATATCTGAACATAAGTTGACTTATTGTAGTATAAAAAGTGACTTGCTCTGTAAACAGCAAAGTAGTTCGGTATATACTAAAAATCTAGTAAATGCTTATAGAAACTATACAGAAACCATAATTTTCATATATTTATTATAAACGTGAAGATTGTATTAGTAAACGCGAAATTATAAGATATATAAAAAAAAGTTAAATGCTTAAAAGCAGCGCATAAAGATTCATTTAAGTGTTTCAGTAACATCTTAACTTAACCTGCCTAAAACAATTGCCAGTAAAACAACGCACAAAAAAATAGATAGAACAAAAAAATTATTAAGTACTAAAATTACAATATTTATATTTAAAAAAAAAAAGGTTTTGCAGGTTTAAATAACGCTTAAAAAAATTTTTTTTTAATGGGAATCCATTATTTAGTCATCACGGTAGTTGTCGAAACAAACGCTGCTACATGTTAAACTTCCAAGAAAATGATACAATTAAAAGATTGTACTAGAGTTAGAAGAATTGCTTAGGTATTTATACACTCGATTCAATTCAGTATTCTATAAAAGTTTGGAATTCCTACGAAAAAATTTTTATTTTGATTTATTTTTTCATTTAATTATTCATGCTTTGAAATATTAAATGCAACCTATAGAAACGATATAATAATACACAAATTCAGAATAATAATACAAATAGAAAAACTCCAATGGGAAAAAATTTTAATGTTTGACTTTTTTTTAATTTTTACGCGTTAGTACGCTTAAATAATAAAAATCAACCTGTAGAAAAATTTTAAATACCGCATATACCTAAATATGTTTAAAAGTTAAAATAACTAAACTTTTAAATTTAAAAATAATTATTTGCAATGAATTGCAGAAAAGAGCAGGAAATGATATTCATTTTAATGACATCGCACACATGCCGCGCGACTTACCATACGGCAGAAGCAGAAAAATTGTCTTAATTAGTTGATATAACATTAAAATAAATGAAATACTTGGTATATCTTAACCTTTTGGTATTGAATAAAAATACGCCAAAGTTTTTGAAAAGTTTTAATTTTTTATTACTCTTTTTTTTTTTTTTCAGTCAAAAAAAAGCGCAAAATTATAATTTTACTGCAATTAGTTTTTCCTTTACACTGAAAAATCCAAAATGCCGTCAATATAACCTATTTAATATCTAAATCTAATTCAAAATTTAAACAAACTGAAAATTCATTTTCTCAAACTATAATAGTGTTTAACTACAAAACAACCGCAGTTCTTCAGCTAACAATTTTCACTGAACTGAATTACGCTACACAAAACAGCAATTTTCATCTTAGTCATAAAACAACACAATAACTACATAAAAAAATTTCATTAAACCTTCTTCTGTATATGTGTAAAATTTCATTTAATAGTTTTTGAGCTATGACTGAGTAAGAGGCGTTCTGTAAAAATTTCCCGAGACTATTGTAAGGGCGGCAATAGTGTTATTTAATATAAACTAAACTTATTTTGCTTGGGAAACACAAATACCTTACAAACACTTCAACTTCCGAATTCAAAACTTTAATGAGCTTGTCTTTTACGCCGTCTAAAGCTTGCAGGTATAACTGGAAAAGTAGACTAAGTTAAAAAAAAAAAAAAATCCATCTTAGTTCTAGAAACTAACTAACATTAATCTATACAAATATTACTTTAATCTATGAGCACTTAGGTGTAAGAGGTTCATTTTAGATGAATTCCCGTTGCAAATACTTATTAAAAATAAAGTATACTTATAATACTTATTAAAAATAAAATATTAAAACTTATGTATTGAACAATAATCAAGCGAACGAAAGCAATATATAATTAACTGCAGAAATATTTAGTTACGGGGTTTGGTGAGTAATAGCTAGCAGGGATATATTTATCCGGAAAACTGAAAATAAAAATACTTCGCTTAAATTTTGGAACAACTATTTTATAGAAGTTGTATCCCCTGATTACCGAGGAATTTTTTTTTTACTGTATTAACAAAATATTTAATATCATTTCTTAATTTAACAATTCAATTTTAAAAATAATGCCCAGCGTTACATGCAAGTAATCGAAATATCCTTTAAAAAAAAATAAAGTGTTTGCACAGATAATGTTTCTTGCCGTCTCATAATTCTTTCTTTTATTTCGCTATTACTACGAAAAATTTTAATCAGAAGAAATATAGTATTGTTGAGTTTCTTGCTCTTAAGAACAAGTATATATATATATATATATTTTTTTTTTTTTGCTGCTTTATAGGAAATTCGCCCCTGATCCAGATTCGAGAGCAATTCCGGAGGGATGAACGCTAGAGCGATCGGCGTTGGAGCTTTAACTATAATTAATATATTAGAGAGCAATATTAAGATAAAGGCATGAACAGCGACAGCGAGCTAGGGTCCTCCCCGATATAGTTTAGCGAAAACTATTAGCAATAGAATTACAGGTCTTTCCTCGATAAATTGACAATAAACACAGGGTGCGTAGCGTTTTTAAAAAGTGCTTAATTTTTCCCTTTTTGAAAATGAGATTTTTCCTTTACCATGTTGATTTTCGCTGCGAATTATACAAAAAGATGCAGTTTACATTGTTCAACGTTTCTTAATTCATTCAACCCCAATCTATTTCGGCGTATTGTCAGTCCGTAGCGTATGAAAACGCCATTCGTTTATTGTCAAAAACAATGCCAAAAGTTTTTCTTTCCTTTTTTTTTCTGACATGACGGTTAAAACAAGTGCTTAAAAATATCTTTTGAGTGCTTAAAAGAAGCCTATTTTTTGTTGAATAATTTGGCTACACACCCTGGAACAATTCGTATGTCTTTAAATTTCCAAATATTTTTGGAAAAATTCAATTGTGAAGTTGCGTTTTTTACGAACGAATATTAATTTATATTGATGTCCTGATTGTTTGCTATAATATAAGCAATCCATCCCAGATCGCAAAACAATCTAAAATCAATTTCTTAAAAAATTTGGCGAGTGATAGCAAACATTTTTTAAAGAATGTAATTAATTTATTATTACTGCCTCATGTTCCTAATGGATAAGATTTTATGCTCCTTATGATTACGTTGATCCCCTAAAACTTGGAGAAAAAATATATGCTTTTAATTAAATATTTTTAAAATTTCAGATCTCGTTCTTTTTTAAAACTACACTCTCGGAATAACTGAAAAAGTATATTTTTGTTGATTAATTTTATAATTTTCCTTTGTCAAGAATTATTTTCAAACTTCTAGAATTTAATTTATATCTGAAAATACTTGTCTATTTAAAACTTACGAATAGATAGCTAACCATTTTTTTCATCAATAAAACATAAATATTTTTCACTTTGTCTGAGATTTGTAAAACAATCATTTTAAAACGGTGTTCTAACTTTCAACAGAAAGCTGTCAAATAGGCAGGCGCACTTTAAGCGTTTCGATTTAGCCAAATCATAATTCATATAAAATAGTATGAAAATATTACAGCTGCTGTCATCTTGCAACTTGACCACTGGAATGACGGTCTTAAACTTTTAATGTATTAGACTTGTATATATTTATTCTCAAAAGTATTTAAATTTTTAAAGTGAATATATTTTGCTGCATAAAGTCTAAAAGCAAAGTAGAACTCGATAATTTTAAAATATATATGTTGTAATTATTTTAGTTGTGCTACCCAAATTAAAAGCTGATAATTTTAAATTTCTTCTAAACATATAACTCTTTGACCTTTACCTTCCGTTAAAAAAAATCGAGTGATATTGCTTTAAGAAAATATTAGCAGAATTTCTTTAAGTAAACATATTAAAAAAAAAACTCTTACAGTTCTACTTATGCAGATGACACAATGTTAAAGAATTAATAGTTACATGAATTGTAACATTAATTTATATATATGACAAAAAATATGACGTGGTTTCTTATTTTATTTTAATATCCGTCATTAAACAGCCGACCCAATTTTGGATGTCCGATGTTCAATTCCGTAGCCTTGTAATTTTGAATACAATCCAGAAGACAAAGGAACTCTTTTATCAAGTATTTGGAGAAATTCACCTTCTTGGAAAACTTTTTGATAAAACTAGCCTGCATTTGCGTTACTTGTAGAGGAAAACATGGTTAGTCTGTTGACATATTAGGAGCCCACAATACGGCATAATATTTAAATATCTTTGTATATATTTCTAAGTGTGTATAATACAGTTAAAATGGAGAAAGCGTGATATACATCACATGATATAGCGTGATCTGGCACGAAGCATGGTAATTTGTATTTTAGGGTAATTTATCTTATGCTTACATAATATCTCTCTTGGCTTACATTATCTAGTCTTATTATATTTCAAATTGGTTATGCGACATATCCAACGGAAAATAACAACTACCGAATAAAAAATACAGGATTTGTTCTGAAAATTTACATTCGGTGTCTTTTTTCAGGAACAAGGGTTCAGGACTTCTTTTTTCGGTAGAAATATCATTCACCAAAATGCAATTTTTTTCGCCGAATTTACGTTTTGGCGAATGTTTAGGACAGCCCTTAATAATTATATAATGAAATAAATTAAATGTATGAAGACTCTTAATTTTGCTTTAACCTGTTACTGTAGAAGACCATTCATAAGGCTTATGAAAGAAGCAGTCTTTTTTTTATATTTTAATTACTTAAAATTTTTTCTTATTGTGCTGAATTGATTTGCTTTCGAAATAATGTAGACTAATTACGATCACAACTTTAAATTGCACAAATATCGAAAAAGAAGATTGTTTTTGAATGGACATTTTTTGGAGAGACGCTATGAAGGCAACTTTAATATCGCATGAAATGTTTTCAATGAAATACTGAGCCCATTTAATAAACTATTCCTCTAACATCTGACAAGTTTCTTTTAAATGAATTAAAATTTCAATATCTGGAATTAAAATGAATTATTTTGTTATAGATTTCAAAACCAATTGCACACTATAAAGTTGACTACAAAGTTTTAAAAAGAAGTAAATTTAATGTTAATTTAGCTATTCATTAAACCTATAAAGATTGTGTGTTCGTGGTTTCAAAATGGAAATAAAAAACAATTATTATGACAATATTGTTGAACTAATATGAAAATGATGTTGAGCAAACGTAGTAATGTATCATTTACGACATTTAACCAGACTTAAAAAATGTTTAAATTCTCTTTTAATGCCAGATTTTTCTTTAAAACTTTTATTGTGACCTTTAAATGCTGAACAGAGCTCCATTACATCCCATGGGCTGTATAAAAACAGTTTAAAGTAACTCCTTCAATTATGCTAAACATCCTAATTGCCATTGTCTCTATCGAGTTTTTTCTTTACTTCCCAGGATTTATATCAACTCCTCTATGGTATTCACTAATCACCACTTCTTAATATTTTTCTCTGTTATCATTAGAGTTTTAAAGTTATTAATCATTTGTAGAAAATTAATCTATTTTAGTCTAAAACATATTACAGAATCCTGTTTTAAAAAAACACCGCAAATGCTTACATAGAAATTTACGTGTATATTTACATATAAGTAGCAGTATGTTTTCACCATTCTTTTTTTGAAATTTTCCCATTACAATCGTTTCTTTGGTATAGTATATTATAATATACCTGACCGAGTTAGAAAAATAATAGGTTAATGCTAAGGGTAGATTTGGATACAGTAAACAAGCAACATATTCTTCCTTTTAACGTTTTTAGTAATTTACGTAGTTAGAAAAAGAGAAAAATAAGTTCATTTTCTGGGATATTTTTCCTGTTTTTTTCGCCCTATTATTCCCACTTTCCCGAATAAAAGAAAATTATTTTTTATATATAGTTCTCTCTAAAATATCGAAAAACAGATTAAATAAATAATACAACTCAAAATAAATAAAATAATAATAAAAAAAAATCAAAAATTGTCCACAGCCGGGATTTGAACTCGCAACCCCTTACTCCAGCCGTTAGCTACTAGCACGTGGTCTTGACCGTTCGACCACGCTTATACGGGGAGCGTGCTCCTGCATGGCTACAAAAGAATTCTCCGGGTCAGTTGAACAGTAGACATTGGGGGCCAATTTTGCCGCCCCCCTTAAATTCTGTTATAAATCTTTCCTTTGGCAGAGGGGTTCAGCACATGGAACCCTAATTTGGGACCGAGTTTGATAATTATAACTTAATATTAAAGGGAGTTACGTGGTCTTGAAATTTGAGCCATTTTATTTTATTTTTTATTCAATTATGCGTTCTTCAATGACGAAAGATTATTGCTTTTATACATAGAAATACATTACGCGGGCTAAACTATCGAAAATATTGTAAAAAATATAAAGTAATATAAATAAATAAATTTTCCGGAAGATTTCTCCTGTTTTTACGCCATATTCCCTGTTTCCCCAATAAAAATCTTTTTTATATATAGATCCCTCTAAAATGTCGAAAAATACATTAAATAAATAATTTAATGCAAAATTAACAGAAAAAAATTCCAAAGATCGTTCACAGCCGGGATTCGAACCCGCACTGCCTCGTTCCAGGCGTCAGCTACTAGCACGTGGTATTGACCGTTCGCCCACGCTTACACGGAGAGCATGCTCCTGCATGGCTTCAAAAGCACTCTCCCGGTCAGTTGAACAGTGGACTTAGGGGACCCATTGCGCCCCCCATAATTCATTTATCACTTATAAATCTTTCCTTTGGCAGAAGGGTTCGGCACATGGAACCCTAATTTGGGACCGAGTTTGATAATTATTTGAGCCGTTACGCGCCATTTTATTCCATTATGCGTTCTTCAATGACGAAAGATGATTGTTTTTATAGATAGAAATACATTACACAGGCTAAACTATCGAAAATATTGTAAAAAATATAGAGTAATATATATAAATAAATTTTCCGGGAGATTTTTCCTGTTTTTACGCCCTATTGCCTGTTTCCCGAAGAAAAAAACTCTTTTATATATAGTTCCCTCTAAAATGTCGAAAAACACATTAAATAAATAATATAATGCAAAATTTACACAAAAAAAATTGAAAAAATGTCTACAGCCGGGATTTGAACCCGCGCCGCCTCTCTCCAGGCGTCAGCTGCTAGCACGTGGTCTTAACCGTTCGACCACGCTTACACCGGAAGCGTGCTCCTGCGTGGCTTCATAAGCACTCTCCCGGTCAGTTGAACAGTGGACTTTGGGGGCCCATTGCACCCCCCTTAACTCACTTATAAATCTTTCCTTTGGCATAGGGGTTCGGCACAGGGAACACTAATTTAAGACCGAGTTAGATAAATATAACTTAATATTCAAGGGAGTTCCGCGGTCTTAAAAATTTGAGCTGTTAAGCGTCATTTTATTTTATTCTATTATGCGTTCTTCAACGAAAAAAGATTATTGCTTTTATATAGAGAAATACATTACGCAGGCTAAACTAATATAAGTAATATATAATATAAGCTCATTTTCCGGGAGATTTTTCCTCTTTGTTACGCCTTATTATTCCGACTTTCCCGAATAAAAGAAAATTATTTTTTATGTATAGTTCCCTCTAAAATATCGAAAAACACATTAAATAAATAATATAATGCAAAAGAAATAAAATAATTGAAAAATATTTCACAGCCGGGATTCGACGACATTTCGTCCTTTTTTTTCTCTCATTGTTCCATTACGTGTTCTTTATCAAACAAAGATGCTCCATTTTATACACAAAACACCCTATGCATGATAGACTCCCTAAAATATTGCAAAAGGAGTCGAAAAATGACAAAAAAACTGATTTTCCTTGATTTTTCCAGTTATTTACCATTTTCACAAAAAAAAAAAATTTTCTCACATGCAGGAGCCTACAGAATACCAAAAAACACATTTAAAAATTAATATAATACAAAATAAAGGAATTTAAAGGAAAAAAAAAGTGAAAAACTGCCCGGTCCAGGGGTTCAAACCCGGCACCCGTGGCTCCAGCAACCAGTTGACAGTCCAACACTCTACCAAACAGGCGACTGTTTCACGTCAGGCCTGTAACAGCTTCCCTTCAAAAGCCTTTTCTCGGTGAAATATGCAATAGACATTTAGGGGCCCACTGGGACCCCCCTAATTCACTTATAAAAATTTCCTTCGGTAGCCATGGGGACCTACCTTGGGTGCGAGTTTGAAAATTATAACTTAATAACAAGGGGAGCTAGAGGGTCTCGAAGCCTGAACCTTATTCTCGACATTTCGTCTTTTTTTTTTTCATTGCTCCATTACGTGTTCTTTAGCAAAGAAAGATGCTCCATTTTATACATAGAACACCCTATGCATGATAGACTCCCTAAAATGATGCAAAAGGAGTCGGAAAATGACCAAAAAAAAAAAACTGATTTTCCTTGATTTTTAAAGTTTTTTCCCATTCCCCCCCCCCCCCAAAAAAAAAAAAATTATTTCTGACATTTAGGAGCCTGCAGAATATCGAAAAACACATTAAAAATATAATATAATGCAGAATAAAGGAATTAGAAAAAAAAGTGAAAAACTGCTGGGTCCTGAGGTTTGAACCCGGGACCCCTGTCTCTAGCCACCAATTGTCAGTCCAAAACTCTACCAAACAGGCCACTGTTTCACGTCAGGCCTGCAGCAGCTTCCCTTCAAAAGCCTTTTCTTGGTGAAATATTCAATAGAAATTTAGGGGCCCACTGGAACCCCCCTAATTCACTTATAAAAATTTCCTTCGGTAGCCATGGTTGGACCATGGGTACCTATATTGGGTGCGCGTTTGAAAAGTATAACTTAATACCAAGGGGAGCAAGGGGGTCTCGAAGCCTGAACCTTATTCTCGACATTTCGTCTTTTTTTTCTTTTCTTTTTCAGATTGTTCCATTACGTGTTCTTTAGCAAAGAAATATGCTCCATTTTATACACAGAACACCCAATGCCTGATAGACTCCCTAAAATGTTGCAAAAGGAGTCGAAAAATGACAAAAAAACTGATTTTCCTAGATTTTTCCAGTTTTTTCCCATTTTTCCAAAAAAAAAACAAATTTTTCTTCCATGCAGGAGCCTGCAGAATACCGAAAAACACATTAAAAAAATAATATAATGCAAATTAAAGAAATTTTAAAAAAAAGGAAAAAAAGTGAAAAACTGCCCTGCCCTGGGGTTCGAACCCGGAACCCCTGGCTCCAGCCACTTGTTGACAGTCCAACACTCTACCAAACAGGCCACTGTTTCACTTCAGGCCAGCAGCAGCTTCCGTTCAAAAGCTTTTTCTCGGTGAAAAATGTAATAGACCTTTAGGGGTCCACTGGGACATCCCTAGTTACTTATAAAAATTTCCTTCGGCAGCCATGGTTGGACCATGTGGATCTACCTTGGGTGCGAGTTTGAAAAGTACAACTTATTACAAAGGGGAGTTAGGGGGTCTCGAAGCCTGAAACTTAATCTCCACATTTCGTCTTTTTTTCTCCTTTTTTTCTCATTGTTCCATTACGTGTTCTTTAGCAAAGAAATAAGCTCCATTTAAACACAGATCACCCTGTGCATGATAGACTCCCTAAAAAGTTGAAAAGGAGTCGAAAAATAACAAAAAAAACTGATTTTCCTTGATTTTTCCAGTTTTTTCCCCATTATTCCAAAAAAAAATTTCTGCTTTGCAGGATCCTGCAGAATACCGAAAAAGACATTAAAAAAATAATATAATGCAAAATAAAGAAATTTTTAAAAAAAGGAAAAAAAAGTGAAAAACTGCCCGACCCTGGGATTAGAACCCGGGACCCTAGGATCCAGCCACCAATTGACAGTCCAACACTCTACCAAACAGGCCACTGTTTCTCGTTAGGGCTGCAGCAGCTGACCTTCTAAAGCCTTTTCTCGGTGAAATATGCAATAGAGCTTTAGGGGCCCACTGGGACCCCCTAATTCACTTATAAAAATTTCCTTTGGTAGTCATGGTTGGACCATAGGGACCTACCTTGGGTGCCAGTTTAAAATTATAACTTAATACCAAGGGGAGCTAGGGGCTCTCGAATCCTGAATCTTATTCTCGACATTTCGTCTTTTTTTCTCTTTTTTTTATTCTCATTGTTCCATTACATGTTCTTTAGCTAAGAATTATGCTCCATTTTATACACAGAAAACATAATGCATGATAGACAAATGTTGCAAAAAGAGTCGAAAAATGACAAAAAAACTGATTTTCCTTGATTTTTCCAGTTTTTTTCCAAAAAAAAAATTTTTTTTCTGCCATGCAGGAGCCTGCAGAATACCTAAAAACACATTAATAAAATAATATAATGCAAAATAAAGAAATTTTAAAAAAAAGTGAAAAACTGTCCTGGGGTTCGAACCCGGAACCCCAGGAACCAGCCACCAATTGACTTTCCAACACTCTACCAAACAAGCCACTGTCTCAGGTCAGGCATGAAGCAGCTTCCCTTCAAAAGCCATTTCTCGGTGAAATATGGATTAGACCTTTAGGGGCCCGCTGAGACCCCCTTAATTCAATTATAAAAATTTCATTCGGTAGCCATTGTTGGACCATGGGGACCTACCCTGGGTTTGAGTTTGAAAATTATATCTTAATACCAAGGGGAGCTAGGGGGTCTCGAAGACTGAACCTTATTCTCGACATTTCGTCTTTTTTTTCTCATTTTTCCATTACGTGTTGTTTAGCAAAGAAATATGCTCCATTTTATACACAGAACACCCATTGCATGATAGACTCCCTAAAATGTTGCAAAAGGAATCGAAAAATGACAAAAAAACTGATTTTCCTTGATTTTTCCAGTTTTTTCCCATTTTTCCATAAAAAAACAAATTTTTCAGCAATGCAGGAGCCTGCAGAATACCGAAAAACACATTAAAAAATAATATAATGCAAAATAAAGGAATAAAAAAAAAGGAAAAAAAAGTGCAAAACCGCCCGGTTCTGGGGTTCGAACCCAGGACCCCTCGCTTCAGCCACCAGTTGACAGTCCAACACTCTTCCAAACGGGCCACTGTTTCACGTCAGGTGTGCAGCAGCTTCCCTTCAAAAGCCTTTTCTCGGTGAAATATGCAATAGACCTTTATGGGCCCAATGAGATCCCCCTAATTCACTTATAAAAATTTCCTTCAGGAGCCATGGTTGGACCATGGGTACCTAAACTGGGTGCGAGTTTGAAAATTATAACTTAATTCCAAGGGGAGCTAGGGGGTCTCGAAGACTGAACCTTATTCTCGACATTTCGTCTTTTTTTCTTTTTTTTTCTCATTTTTCCATTACGTGTTGTTTAGCAAAGAAATATGCTCCATTTTATACACAGAACACCCAATGCATGATAGACTCCATAAAATGTTGCAAAAGGAGTCGAAAAATGACAAAAAAACAGATTTTCCTTGATTTTTCCAGTTTTTTCCCATTATTTCAATAAAAACAAATTTTTCTGCCATGCAGAAGCCTGCAGAATACTGAAAAACACATTAAATAAATAATATAATGCAAAATAAAGAAATTTTTAAAAAAAAGGAAGAAAAAGAGGAAAACTGCCCTGTCCTGGGGTTCGAACCCGGGACCCCTGGCTTCAGCCAACTGTTGACAGTCCAACACTCTACCAAACAGACCACTGTTTCACGTCAGGCCTGCAGCTACTTCCCTTCAAAAGCCTTTTCTCGGTGAAATATGCAATAGACCTTTATGGGCCCATTGAGATCCCCCTAATTCACTTATAAAAATTTCCTTTGGTAGCCATGGTTGGACCATAGGGACCTACCCTGGGTGCGAGATTGAAAATTATAACTTAATACCAAGGGGAGCTAGGGGGTCTCGAAGACTGAACCTTATTCTCGACATTTCGTCTTTTTATTCTTTTTTTTTCTCATTTTTCCATTACGTGTTGTTTAGCAAAGAAATATGCTCCATTTTATACACAGAACACCCAATGCATGATAGACTCCCTAAAATGTTCCAAAAGGAGTCGAAAAATGACAAAAAAACTGACTTTCCTTGATTTTTCCAGTTTTTTCCCATTATTTTAATGAAAACAAATTTTTCTGCCATGCAGGAGTCTGCAGAATACCGAAAAACACAGTAAAAAAATAATATAATGCAAAATAAAGAAATTTTTAAAAAAAGGAAAAAAAAGAGAAAAAACTGCCCAGTCCTGGGGTTCAAACCCGGGACCCCTGGCTTCATCCACCTGTTGACAGTCACACACTCTACCAAACAGGCCACTGTTTCACGTCAGGCCTGCAGCAGCTTCCCTTCAAAAGCCTTTTCGCGGTGAAATATGCAATAGACATTTATGGGCCCATTGAGATCCCCCTAATTCACTTATAAAAATTTACTTTGGTATCTATGTTTGGACCATGGGGACCTACCCCGGGTGCGAGTTTGAAAATTATAACTTAATACCAAGGGGAGCTAGGGGGCCACGAAGACAGAACCTTATTCTCGACATTTCGTCTTTTTTTTCTTTTTTTATTTCTCATTGTTCCATTACGTGTTCTTTAGCAAAGAAATATGCTCCTTTTTTACACAGAACACCCAATGCATGATAGACTCCCTAAAATGTTGCAAAAGGAGTCGAAAAATGACAAAAAAACTGATTTTCCTTGATTTTTCCAGTTTTTTCCCATTTTTCCAAAAAAAAAAAATTTTTCAACTATTCAGGAGCCTGCAGAATACCGAAAAACACATTAAAAAATAATATAATGCAAAATAAAGGAATAAAAAAAAAGGAAAAAAAAGTGCAAAACCACCCGGTTCTGGGGTTCGAACCCAGGACCCCTCGCTTCAGACACCAGTTGACAGTCCAACACTCTACCAAACAGGCCACTGTTTCACGTCAGGTGTGCAGCAGCTTCCCTTCAAAAACTTTTTCTCGGTGAAATATGCAATAGACCTTTATGGGCCCAATGAGATCCCCCTAATTCACTTATACAAATTTCCTTTGGTAGCCACGGTTGGACCATAGGGACCTACCCTGGGTGCGAGTTTGAAAATTATAACTTTATACCAAGGGGAGCTAGGGGGTCTCGAAGACAGAACCTTATTCTCGACATTTCGTCCTTTTTTCCTTTTTTTTTCTCATTGTTTCATTACGTGTTCTTTAGCAAAGAAATATGCTCCTTTTTCTACACAGAACACCCAATGCATGATAGACTCCCTAAAATGTTGCAAAAGGAGTCGAAAAATGACAAAAAAACTGATTTTCCTTGTTTTTTCCAGTTTTTTCCCATTATTCCAATAAAATAAAAAAAATTCTGCCATGCAGGAGCCTGCAGAATACCGAAAAACACTTTTAAAAAAATAATATAATGCAAAATAAAGAAATTTTTTAAAAAAAGGAAAAAAAAGTGAAAAACTGCACGGTCCTGGGGTTCGAACCCGGGGCCCCTGGCTCCAGCCACCAGTTAAGAGTTCAAGACTCTACCAAACAGGCCACTGTTTCATGTCAGGTGTGCAACAGCTTCCCTTCAAAAGCCTTTTCTCGGTGAAATATGCAATAGACCTTTATGGGCCCACTGAGATCCCCCTAATTCAGTTATACAATTTTCCTTTGGTAGCCATGGTTAAACCATGGGTACCGACCCTGGGTGCAAGTTTGAAAATTATAACTTAATACCAAGGGGAGCTAGGAGGTCTCGAAGACTGAACCTTATTCTTGACATTTCGTCTTTTTTTTCTTTTTTTTTCGCATTTTTCCATTACGTGTTGTTTAGCAAAGAAATATGCTCCATTTTATACACAGAACACCCAATGCATGATAGACTCCCTAAAATGTTGCAAAAGGAATCGAAAAATGACAAAAAAACTGATTTTCCTTGATTTTTCCAGTTTTTTCCCTTTATTTCAATAAAAACAAATTTTTCTGCCATGCAGAAGCCTGCAGAATACTGAAAAACACATTAAAAAAATAATATAATGCAAAATAAAGAAATTTTTTAAAAAAAGGAAAAAAAAGTGAAAAACTGCCCGGTCCTGGGTTTCGAACCCGGGACCCCTGGCTTCAGCCACCAGTTGACAGTCCAGCATTCTACCAAACAGGCCACTGTTTCACGTCAGGTGTGCAGCAGCTTCCCTTCAAAGGCCTTTTCTCGGTGAAATATGCAATAGACCTTTAGGGGCCCACTGGGACCCCCCTAATTCACTTATAAAAATTTCCTTCAGGAGCCATGGTTGGACCATGGGGACCTTCCTTGGGTGCGAGTTTGAAAATTATAATTTAATACCAAGGGGAGCTAAGGGGTCTCGAAATCTGAACCTTAATCTCGACATTTCGTCTTTTTTTCTTTTTCTTTTTTCCTCATTGTTCCATTATGTGTTCTTTAGCAAAAACATATAATCCATTTCATGCACGGAACACCCTATGCATGATAGACTCCGTATAATGTTGCAAAAGGAGTCGAAAAATGACAAACAAACTGATTTTCCTTGATTTTTCCAGTTTTTTCCCGTTTTTTCAAAAAATAACAAATTTTTCTGCAATGCAGGAGCCTGCAGAATACCGAAAAACACATTAAAAAAATAATATAATGCAAAATAAAGGAATTAAAAAAAAAGGAAAAAAAAGTGCAAAACTGCCCGGTCCCGGGGTTCGAACCCAGGATCCCTCGCTTCAGCCACCAGTTGACAGTCCAACACTCTACCAAACAGGCCACTGTTTCACGTCAGGTGTGCAGCAGCTTCCCTTCAAAAGCTTTTTCTCGGTGAAATATGCAATAGACCTTTAGGGGCCCACTGGGACCCCCCTAATTCACTTATAAAAATTTCCTTCGGTAGCCATGGTTGGACCAAGGGGACCTTCCTTGGGTGCAAGTTTGAAAATTATAACTTAATACCAAGGGGAGCTAAGGGGTCTCGAAGTCTGAACCTTAATCTTGACATTTCGTCTTTTTTTTTCTTTTTTTTTTTTTTAGTTCCATAATGTGTTCTTTAGCAAAAACATATACTAACATTTCATACACAGAACACCCTATGCATGATAGACTCCCTATAATGTTGCAAAAGGAGTCGAAAAATGACCAAAAAACTGATTTTCCTTGTTTTTTCCAGTTTTTTCCCATTTTTCCAAAAAAAAAACAAATTTTTCTGCCATGCAGGAGCCTGCAGAATACCGAAAAACACATTAAAAAAAATAATATAATACAAAATAAAGAAATTTTTTAAAAAAAGGAAAAAAAAGTGAAAAACTGCACGGTCCTAGGGTTCGAACCCGGGACCCCTGGCTCCAGCAACCAGTTAACAGTTCAAGACTCTACCAAACAGGCCACTGTTTCACCTCAGGTGTGCAGCAGCTTCCCTTCAAAAGCCTTTTCTCCGTGAAGTATGCTATAGACATTTATGGGCCCACTGAGATCCCCCTAATTAACTTATAAAATTTTCCTTTGGTAGCCATGGTTGGACCATAGGGACCTACCCTGGGTGCGAGTTTGAAAATTATAACTTAATACCAAGGGGAGCTAGGGGGTCTCGAAGACAGAACCTTATTCTCGACATTTCGTCTTTTTTTTCTTTTTTTTCTCATTTTTTCATTACGTGTTCTTTAGCAAAGAAATATGCTCCATTTTCTACACAGAACACCCAATGCATGATAGACTCCCTAAAATGTTGCAAAAGGAGTCGAAAAATGACAAAAAAACTGATTTTCCTTGATTTTTCCAGCTTTTTCCCATTATTCCAATAAAAACAAATTTTTCTGCCATGCAGGAGCCTGCAGAATACCGAAAAACACATTAAAAAAATAATATAATGCAAAATAAAGAATTTTTTTGAAAAAAGGAAAAAAAAGTGAAAAACTGCACGGTCCTGGGGTTCGAACCCGGGACCCCTGGCTCCAGCCACCAGTTAACAGTTCAAGACTCTACCAAACAGACCACTGTTTCACGTCAGGTGTGCAGCAGCTTCCCTTCAAAAGCCTTTTTTCGGTGAAGTATGCTATAGACCTTTATGGGCCCACTGAGATCCCCCTAATTCACTTATAAAATTTTCCTTTGGTAGCCATGGTTGGACCATGGGGACGTACCCTGGGTGCGAGTTTGAAAATTATAACTTAATACCTAGGGGAGCCTAGGGGGTCTCGAAGACTGAACCTTATTCTCGACATTTCGTCTTTTTTTTCCTTTTTTTTCTCATTTTACCATTACGTGTTGTTTAGCAAAGAAATATTCTCCATTTTCTACACAGAACACCCAATGCATGATAGACTCCCTAAAATGTTGCAAAAGGAGTCGAAAAATGACAAAAAAACTGATTTTCCTTGATTTTTCCAGCTTTTTCCCATTATTCCAATAAAAACAAATTTTTCTGCCATGCAGGAGCCTGCAGAATACCGAAAAACACATTAAAAAAATAATATAATACAAAATAAAGAAATTTTTAAAAAAAAGGAAAAAAAAGAGAAAAACTGCCCAGTCCTTGGGTTCGAACCCGGGACGCCTGGCTTCAGCCACCTGTTGACAGTCCAACACTCTACCAAACAGGCCACTGTTTCACGTCAGGCCTGCAGCAGTTTCCCTTCAAAAGCCTTTTCTCGGTGAAATATGCAATAGACCTTTATGGGCCCACTGAGATCCCCCTAATTCAGTTATAAAATTTTCCTTTGGTAGCCATGGTTGGACCATGGGTACCTACCCTGGGTGCGAGTTTGAAATTTATAACTTAATTCCAAGGGGAGCTAGGGGGTCTCGAAGACTGAACCTTATTCTCGACATTTCGTCTTTTTTTCTTTTTTTTTCTCATTTTTCCATTACGTGTTGTTTAGCAAAGAAATATGCTCCATTTTATACACAGAACACCCAATGCATGATAGACTCCCTAAAATGGTGCAAAAGGAGTCGAAAAATGACAAAAAAACTGATTTTCCTTGATTTTTCCAGTTTTTTCCCATTATTTCAATAAAAACAAATTTTTCTGCCATGCAGAAGCCTGCAGAATACTGAAAAACACATTAAAAAAATAATATAATGCAAAATAAAGAAATTTTTTAAAAAAAGGAAAAAAAAGTGAAAAACTGCCCGGTCCTGGGTTTCGAACCCGGGACCCCTGGCTTCAGCCACCAGTTGACAGTCCAGCATTCTACCAAACAGGCCACTGTTTCACGTCAGGTGTGCAGCAGCTTCCCTTCAAAGGCCTTTTCTCGGTGAAATATGCAATAGACCTTTAGGGGCCCACTGGGACCCCCCTAATTCACTTATAAAAATTTCCTTCAGGAGCCATGGTTGGACCATGGGGACCTTCCTTGGGTGCGAGTTTGAAAATTATAACTTAATACCAAGGGGAGCTAAGGGGTCTCGAAGTCTGAACCTTAATCTCGACATTTCGTCTTTTTTTCTTTTTCTTTTTTCCTCATTGTTCCATTATGTGTTCTTTAGCAAAAACATATAATCCATTTGATGCACGGAACACCCTATGCATGATAGACTCCGTATAATGTTGCAAAAGGAGTCGAAAAATGACAAACAAACTGATTTTCCTTGATTTTTCCAGTTTTTTCCCATTTTTTCAAAAAATAACAAATTTTTCTGCAATGCAGGAGCCTGCAGAATACCGAAAAACACTTTAAAAAAATAATATAATGCAAAATAAAGGAATTTAAAAAAAAGGAAAAAAAAGTGCAAAACTGCCCGGTCCTGGGGTTCGAACCCAGGACCCCTCGCTTCAGCCACCAGTTGACAGTCCAACACTCTACCATACAGGCCACTGTTTCACGTCAGGTGTGCAGCAGCTTCCCTTCAAAAGTTTTTTCTCGGTGAAATATGCAATAGACCTTTAGGGGCCCACTGGGACCCCCCTAATTCACTTATAAAAATTTCCTTCGGTAGCCATGGTTGGACCATGGGGACCTTCCTTGGGTGCAAGTTTGAAAATTATAACTTAATACCAAGGGGAGCTAAGGGGTCTCGAAGTCTGAACCTTAATCTTGACATTTCGTCTTTTTTTTTTTCTTTTTTTTTTTTTTAGTTCCATAATGTGTTATTTAGCAAAAACATATACTCCATTTCATACACAGAACACCCTATGCATGATAGACTCCCTATAATGTTGCAAAAGGAGTCGAAAAATGACAAAAAAACTGATTTTCCTTGTTTTTTCCAGTTTTTTCCCATTTTTCCAAAAAAAAACAAATTTTTCTGCAATGCAGGAGCCTGCAGAATACCGAAAAACACATTAAAAAAATAATATAATGCAAAATAAAGGAATTAAAAAAAGGAAAAAAAGTGCAAAACTGCCCGGTCCTGGGATTCGAACCCGGGACCCCTCGCTTCAGCCACCAGTTGACAGTCTAAAACTCTACCAAACAGGCCACTGTTTCACGTCAGGCCTGCAGCAGCTTCCATTCAAAAGGCTTTTCTCGGTGAAATATGCAATAGACCTTTATGGGCCCAATGAGATCCCCCTAATTCACTTATAAAAATTTCCTTCGGTAGCCATGGTTGGACCATGGGGACCTTCAGTTGGTGCGAGTTTGAAATTTATAACTTAATACCAAGGGCAGCTAGGGGGTCTCTGAGCCTGAACCTTATTCTCGACATTTCCTCTTTTTTTTTTTCCTTTTTTTTTCTTATTGTTCCATTACGTGTTCTTTAGCAAAGAAATATGCTCCATTTTATACACAGAACGCCCAATGCATGATAGACTCCCTAAAACGTTGCAAAAGGAGTCGAAAAATGACAAAAAAACTGATGTTCCTTGATTTTTTCAGTTTTTTCCCATTATTCCAATAAAAAACAATTTCTGCCATGCTGGAGCCTACAGAATACGGAAAAACAAATTAAAAACATAATATAATGCAAAATAAAGAAATTTAACAAAAAAAAGTGAAAAACTGCCCGGTCCTGGGTTTCGAACCCGGGACACCTGGCTCCAGCCACCAGTTAACAGTCCAACACTCTACCAAACAGGCCACTGTTTCACGTCAGGTGTGCAGCTGCTTCCCTTCAAAGGCCTTTTCTCGGTGAAATATGCAATAGACCTTTAGGGGCCCACTGGGACCCCCCTAATTCACTTATAAAAATTTCCTTCAGGAGCCATGGTTGGACCATGGGGACCTTCCTTGGGTGCGAGTTTGAAAATTATAACTTAATACCAAGGGGAGCTAAGGGGTCTCGAAGTCTGAACCTTAATCTCGACATTTCGTCTTTTTTTCTTTTTCTTTTTTCCTCATTGTTCCATTATGTGTTCTTTAGCAAAAACATATAATCCATTTGATGCACGGAACACCCTATGCATGATAGACTCCGTATAATGTTGCAAAAGGAGTCGAAAAATGACAAACAAACTGATTTTCCTTGATTTTTCCAGTTTTTTCCCATTTTTTCAAAAAATAACAAATTTTTCTGCAATGCAGGAGCCTGCAGAATACCGAAAAACACTTTAAAAAAATAATATAATGCAAAATAAAGGAATTAAAAAAAAAGGAAAAAAAAGTGCAAAACTGCCCGGTCCTGGGGTTCGAACCCAGGACCCCTCGCTTCAGCCACCAGTTGACAGTCCAACACTCTACCATACAGGCCACTGTTTCACGTCAGGTGTGCAGCAGCTTCCCTTCAAAAGCTTTTTCTCGGTGAAATATGCAATAGACCTTTAGGGGCCCACTGGGACCCCCCTAATTCACTTATAAAAATTTCCTTCGGTAGCCATGGTTGGACCATGGGGACCTTCCTTGGGTGCAAGTTTGAAAATTATAACTTAATACCAAGGGGAGCTAAGGGGTCTCGAAGTCTGAACCTTAATCTTGACATTTCGTCTTTTTTTTTTTCTTTTTTTTTTTTTAGTTCCATAATGTGTTATTTAGCAAAAACATATACTCCATTTCATACACAGAACACCCTATGCATGATAGACTCCCTATAATGTTGCAAAAGGAGTCGAAAAATGACAAAAAAACTGATTTTCCTTGTTTTTTCCAGTTTTTTCCCATTTTTCCAAAAAAAAACAAATTTTTCTGCAATGCAGGAGCCTGCAGAATACCGAAAAACACATTAAAAAAATAATATAATGCAAAATAAAGGAATTAAAAAAAGGAAAAAAAGTGCAAAACTGCCCGGTCCTGGGATTCGAACCCGGGACCCCTCGCTTCAGCCACCAGTTGACAGTCTAAAACTCTACCAAACAGGCCACTGTTTCACGTCAGGCCTGCAGCAGCTTCCATTCAAAAGGCTTTTCTCGGTGAAATATGCAATAGACCTTTATGGGCCCAATGAGATCCCCCTAATTCACTTATAAAAATTTCCTTCGGTAGCCATGGTTGGACCATGGGGACCTTCAGTTGGTGCGAGTTTGAAATTTATAACTTAATACCAAGGGCAGCTAGGGGGTCTCTGAGCCTGAACCTTATTCTCGACATTTCGTCTTTTTTTTTTTCCTTTTTTTTTTCTTATTGTTCCATTACGTGTTCTTTAGCAAAGAAATATGCTCCATTTTATACACAGAACGCCCAATGCATGATAGACTCCCTAAAACGTTGCAAAAGGAGTCGAAAAATGACAAAAAAACTGATGTTCCTTGATTTTTTCAGTTTTTTCCCATTATTCCAATAAAAAACAATTTCTGCCATGCTGGAGCCTACAGAATACGGAAAAACAAATTAAAAACATAATATAATGCAAAATAAAGAAATTTAACAAAAAAAAGTGAAAAACTGCCCGGTCCTGGGTTTCGAACCCGGGACACCTGGCTCCAGCCACCAGTTAACAGTCCAACACTCTACCAAACAGGCCACTGTTTCACGTCAGGTGTGCAGCTGCTTCCCTTCAAAAGCCTTTTCTCGGTGAAATATGCAATAGACCTTTCGGGGCCCACTGGGACCCCCCCTAATTCACTTATTTAAATTTCCTTGTGTGCGAGTTTGAAAATTATAACTTAATACCAATGGGAGCTAAGGGGTCTCGAAGCCTGAACCTTATTCTCGACATTTTGTCTTTTTGTCTTTTTTTTTTCTCATTGTTCCATTATGTGTTCTTTAGCAAAAAAATATACTCCATTTTTTACACAGAACACCCAATGCATGATAGACTCTCTAAAATGTTGCAAAAGGAGTCGAAAAATGACAAAAAAACTGATTTTCCTTGATTTTTCCAGCTTTTTCCCATTATTCCAATAAAAACAAATTTTTCAGCAATGCAGGAGCCTGCAGAATACCGAAAAACACATTAAAAAAATAATATAATGCAAAATAAAGGAATAAAAAAAAGGAAAAAAAAGTGCAAAACCGCCCGGTTCTGGGGTTCGAACCCAGGACCCCTCGCTTCAGACACCAGTTGACAGTCCAACACTCTACCAAACAGGCCACTGTTTCACGTCAGGTGTGCAGCAGCTTCCCTTCAAAAACCTTTTCTCGGTGAAATATGCAATAGACCTTTATGGGCCCAATGAGATCCCCCTAATTCACTTATAAAAATTTCCTTTGGTAGCCACGGTTGGACCATAGGGACCTACCCTGGGTGCGAGTTTGAAAATTATAACTTAATACCAAGGGGAGCAAGGGGGTCTCGAAGACAGAACCTTATTCTCGACATTTCGTCCTTTTTTCCTTTTTTTTTCTCATTGTTCCATTACGTGTTCTTTAGCAAAGAAATATGCTCCATTTTCTACACAGAACACCCAATGCATGATAGACTCCCTAAAATGTTGCAAAAGGAGTCGAAAAATGACAAAAAAAACTGATTTTCCTTGATTTTTCCAGCTTTTTCCCATTATTCCAATAAAAAAAAAATTTCTGCCATGCAGGAGCCTGCAGAATACCGAAAAACACTTTTAAAAAAATAATATAATGCAAAATAAAGAAATTTTTTAAAAAAAGGAAAAAAAAGTGAAAAACTGCACGGTCCTGGGGTTCGAACCCGGGGCCC
This sequence comes from Parasteatoda lunata, assembly GCA_949128135.1. NCBI lineage: Eukaryota > Metazoa > Arthropoda > Arachnida > Araneae > Theridiidae > Parasteatoda > Parasteatoda lunata. Next base: position 81,574,640 of record OX421980.1, read on the forward strand.
CTGGCTCCAGCCACCAGTTAACAGTTCAAGACTCTACCAAACAGGCCACTGTTTCACATCAGGTGCGCAACAGCATCCCTTCAAAAGCCTTTTCTCGGTGAAATATGCAATAGAAATTTATAGGCCCATTGAGATCCCCCTAATTCACTTATAAAAATTTCCTTTGGTATCTATGTTTGGACCATGGGGACCTACACTGGGTGCGAGTTTGAAAATTATAACTTAATACCAAGGGGAGTTAGGGGGCCACGAAGACAGAACCTTATTCTCGACATTTCGTCTTTTTTTTCTTTTTTTATTTCTCATTGTTCCATTACGTATTCTTTAGCAAAGAAATATGCTCCATTTTATACACAGAACACCCAATGCATGATAGACTCCCTAAAATGTTCCAAAAGGAGTCGAAAAATGACAAAAAAACTGATTTTCCCTGATTTTTCCAGTTTTTTCCCATTATTTTAATGAAAACAAATTTTTCTGCCATGCAGGAGTCTGCAGAATACGGAAAAACACAGTAAAAAAATAATATAATGCAAAATAAAGAAATTTTTAAAAAAAGGAAAAAAAAGAGAAAAAACTGCCCAGTCCTGGGGTTCAAACCCGGGACCCCTGGCTTCATCCACCTGTTGACAGTCCCACACTCTACCAAACAGGCCACTGTTTCACGTCAGGCCTGCAGCAGCTTCCCTTCAAAAGCCTTTTCGCGGTGAAATATGCAATAGACATTTATGGGCCCATTGAGATCCCCCTAATTCACTTATAAAAATTTACTTTGGTATCTATGTTTGGACCATGGGGACCTACACTGGGTGCGAGTTTGAAAATTATAACTTAATACCAAGGGGAGTTAGGGGGCCACGAAGACAGAACCTTATTCTCGACATTTCGTCTTTTTTTTCTTTTTTTATTTCTCATTGTTCCATTACGTATTCTTTAGCAAAGAAATATGCTCCATTTTATACACAGAACACCCAATGCATGATAGACTCCCTAAAATGTTGCAAAAGGAGTCGAAAAATGACAAAAAAACTGATTTTCCTTGATTTTTCCAGTTTTTTCCCATTTTTCCAAAAAAAAACAAATTTTTCAGCAATGCAGGAGCCTGCAGAATACCGAAAAACACATTAAAAAATAATATAATGCAAAATAAAGGAATGAAAAAAAAGGAAAAAAAAGTGCAAAACCGCCCGGTTCTGGGGTTCGAACCCAGGACCCCTCGCTTCAGACACCAGTTGACAGTCCAACACTCTACCTAACAAGCCACTGTTTCACGTCAGGTGTGCAGCAGCTTCCCTTCAAAAACCTTTTCTCGGTGAAATATGCAATAGAACTTTATGGGCCCAATGAGATCCCCCTAATTCACTTATAAAAATTTCCTTTGGTAGTCACGGTTGGACCATAGGGACCTACCCTGGGTGCGAGTTTGAAAATTATAACTTAATACCAAGGGGAGCTAGAGGGTCTCGAAGACAGAACCTTATTCTCGACATTTCGTCCTTTTTTCCTTTTTTTTCCTCATTGTTCCATTACGTGTTCTTTAGCAAAGAAATATGCTCCATTTTCTACACAGAGCACCCAATGCATGATAGACTCCCTAAAATGTTGCAAAAGGAGTCGAAAAATGACAAAAAAACTGATTTTCCTTGTTTTTTCCAGTTTTTTCCCATTATTCCAATAAAAAAAAAAAATTTCTGCCATGCAGGAGCCTGCAGAATACCGAAAAACACTTTTAAAAAAATAATATAATGCAAAATAAAGAAATTTTTTAAAAAGAGGAAAAAAAAGTGAAAAACTGCACGGTCCTGGGGTTCGAACCCGGGGCCCCTGGCTCCAGCCACCAGTTAACAGTTCAAGACTCTACCAAACAGGCCACTGTTTCACATCAGGTGCGCAACAGCTTCCCTTCAAAAGCCTTTTCTCGGTGAAATATGCAATAGAACTTTATAGGCCCATTGAGATCCCCCTAATTCACTTATAAAAATTTCCTTTGGTAGCCATGGTCGGACCATAGGGACCTACCCTGGGTGCGAGTTTGAAAATTATAACTCAATACCAAGGGGAGCTAGGGGGTCTCGAAGACAGAACCTCATTCTCGACATTTCGTCCTTTTTTCCTTTTTTTTCTCATTGTTCCATTACGTGTTCTTTAGCAAAGAAATATGCTCCATTTTCTACACAGAACACCCAATGCATGATAGACTCCCTAAAATGTTGCAAAAGGAGTCGAAAAATGACAAAAAAACTGATTTTCCTTGATTTTTCCAGTTTTTTCCCATTATTCCAATAAAAACAAATTTTTCTGCCATGCAGGAGCCTGCAGAATACCGAAAAACACATTAAAAAAATAATATAATGCAAAATAAAGAAATTTTTTAAAAAAAGGAAAAAAAAGTGAAAAACTGCACGGTCCTGGGGATCTAACCCCGGGCCCCTGGCTCCAGCCACCAGTTAACAGTTCAAGACTCTACCAAACAGGCCACTGTTTCACGTCAGGTGTGCAACAGCTTCCCTTCAAAAGCCTTTTCTCGGTGAAATATGCAATAGACCTTTATGGGCCCACTGAGATCCCCCTAATTCAGTTATACAATTTTCCTTTGGTAGCCATGGTTAAACCATGGGTACCTACCCTGGGTGCAAGTTTGAAAATTATAACTTAATACCAAGGGGAGCTAGGGGGTCTCGAAGACTGAACCTTATTCTCGACATTTCGTCTTTTTTTCTTTTTTTTTCTCATTTTTCCATTACGTGTTGTTTAGCAAAGAAATATGCTCCATTTTATACACAGAACACCCAATGCATGATAGACTCCCTAAAATGGTGCAAAAGGAGTCGAAAAATGACAAAAAAACTGATTTTCCTTGATTTTTCCAGTTTTTTCCCATTATTTCAATAAAAACAAATTTTTCTGCCAAGCAGAAGCCTGCAGAATACTGAAAAACACATTAAAAAAATAATATAATGCAAAATAAAGAAATTTTTTAAAAAAAGGAAAAAAAAGTGAAAAACTGCCCGGTACTGGGTTTCGAACCCGGGACCCCTGGCTTCAGCCACCAGTTGACAGTCCAGCATTCTACCAAACAGGCCACTGTTTCACGTCAGGTGTGCAGCAGCTTCCCTTCAAAGGCCTTTTCTCGGTGAAATATGCAATAGACCTTTAGGGGCCCACTGGGACCCCCCTAATTCACTTATAAAAATTTCCTTCAGGAACCATGGTTGGACCATGGGGACCTTCCTTGGGTGCGAGTTTGAAAATTATAACTTAATACCAAGGGGAGCTAAGGGGTCTCGAAGTCTGAACCTTAATCTCGACATTTCGTCTTTTTTTCTTTTTCTTTTTTCCTCATTGTTCCATTATGTGTTCTTCAGCAAAAACATATAATCCATTTCATGCACGGAACACCCTATGCATGATAGACTCCGTATAATGTTGCAAAAGGAGTCGAAAAATGACAAACAAACTGATTTTCCTTGATTTTTCCAGTTTTTTCCCATTTTTCAAAAAATAACAAATTTTTTCTGCAATGCAGGAGCCTGCAGAATACCGAAAAACACATTAAAAAAATAATATAATGCAAAATAAAGGAATAAAAAAAAAGGAAAAAAAAGTGCAAAACTGCCCGGTCCTGGGGTTCAAACCCAGGACCCCTCGCTTCAGCCACCAGTTGACAGTCCAACACTCTACCAAACAGGCCACTGTTTCACGTCAGGTGTGCAGCAGCTTCCCTTCAAAAGCTTTTTCTCAGTGAAATATGCAATAGAACTTTAGGGGCCCACTGGGACCCCCCTAATTCACTTATAAAAATTTCCTTCGGTAGCCATGGTTGGACCATGGGGACCTTCCTTGGGTGCAAGTTTGAAAATTATAACTTAATACCAAGGGGAGCTAAGGGGTCTCGAAGTCTGAACCCTAATCTTGACATTTCGTCTTTTTTTTTCTTTTTTTTTTTTAGTTCCATAATGTGTTCTTTAGCAAAAACATATACTCCATTTCATACACAGAACACCCTATGCATGATAGACTCCCTATAATGTTGCAAAAGGAGTCGAAAAATGACAAAAAAACTGATTTTCCTTGTTTTTTCCAGTTTTTTCCCATTTTTCCAAAAAAAAAACAAATTTTTCTGCAATGCAGGAGCCTGCAGAATACCGAAAAACACATTAAAAAAATAATATAATGCAAAATAAAGGAATTAAAAAAAGGAAAAAAAGTGCAAAACTGCCCGGTCCTGGGATTCGAACCCGGGACCCCTCGCTTCAGCCACCAGTTGACAGTCCAACACTCTACCAAACAGGCCACTGTTTCACGTCAGGTGTGCAACAGCTTCCCTTCAAAAGCCTTTTCGCGGTGAAATATGCAACAGACATTTATGGGCCCATTGAGATCCCCCTAATTCACTTATAAAAATTTCCTTTGGTAGCTATGTTTGGACCATGGGGACCTGCCCTGGGTGCGAGATTGATAATTATAACTTAATACCAAGGGGAGCTAGGGGGTCACGAAGACAGAACCTTATTCTCGACATTTCGTCTTTTTTTTCTTTTTTTTTTTCTCAATGTTCCATTACGTGTTCTTTAGCAAAGAAATATGCTCCATTTTATACACAGAACACCCAATGCATGATAGACTCCCTAAAATGTTGCAAAAGGAGTCGAAAAATGACAAAAAAAACTGATTTTCCTTGTTTTTTCCAGTTTTTTCCCATTATTCCAATAAAAACAAATTTTTCTGCCATGCAGGAGCCTGCAGAATACCGAAAAACACATTTAAAAAAATAATATAATGCAAAATAAAGAAATTTTTTAAAAAAAAGAAAAAAAAGTGAAAAACTGCACGGTCCTGGGGTTGGAACCCGGGGCCCCTGGCTCCAGCCACCAGTTAACAGTTCAAGACTCTACCAAACAGGCCAATGTTTCACGTCAGTTGTGCAACAGCTTCCCTTCAAAAGCCTTTTCTCGGTGAAATATGCAATAGACCTTTATGGGCCCATTGAGATCCCCCTAATTCACTTATAAAAATTTCCTTTGGTAGCCATGGTCGGACCATAGGGACCTACCCTGGGTGCGAGTTTGAAAATTATAACTTAATACCAAGGGGAGCTAGGGGGTCTGGAAGACAGAACCTTATTCTCGACATTTCGTCTTTTTTTTCCCTTTTTTTCTCATTTTTCCATTACGTGTTCTTTAGCAAAGAAATATTCTCCATTTTCTACACAGAACACCCAATGCATGATAGACTCCCTAAAATGTTGCAAAAGGAGTCGAAAAATGACAAAAAAAACTGATTTTCCTTGATTTTTCCAGTTTTTTCCCATTATTCCAATAAAAACAAATTTTTCTGCCATGCAGGAGCCTACAGAATACTGAAAAACACATTAAAAAAATAATATAATGCAAAATAAAGAATTTTTTTAAAAAAAGGAAAAAAAAGTGAAAAACTGCACGGTCCTGGGGTTCGAACCCGGGACCCCTGGCTCCAGCCACCAGTTAACAGTTCAAGACTCTACAAAACAGGCCACTGTTTCAACTCAGGTGTGCAGCAGCTTCCCTTCAAAAGCCTTTTCTCCGTGAAGTATGCTATAGACATTTATGGACCCACTGAGATCCCCCTAATTCACTTATAAAATTTTTCTTTGGTAGCCATGGTTGGACCATAGGGACCTACCCTGGGTGCGAGTTTGAAAATTATAACTTAATACCAAGGGGAGCTAGGGGGTCTCGAAGACAGAACCTTATTCTCGACATTTCGTCTTTTTTTTTCTTTTTTTTTCTCATTTTTCCATTACGTGTTCTTTAGCAAAGAAATATGCTCCATTTTATACACAGAACACGCAATGCATGATAGACTCCCTAAAATGTTGCAAAAGGAGTCGAAAAATGACAAAAAAACTGATTTTCCTTGTTTTTTCCAGTTTTTTCCCATTTTTCCAAAAAAAAACAAATTTTTCTGCAATGCAGGAGCCTGCAGAATACCGAAAAACACATTAAAAAAATAATATAATGCAAAATAAAGGAATTAAAAAAAGGAAAAAAAGTGCAAAACTGCCCGGTCCTGGGATTCGAACCCGGGACCCCTCGCTTCAGCCACCAGTTGACAGTCCAACACTCTACCAAACAGGCCACTGTTTCACGTCAGGTGTGCAACAGCTTCCCTTCAAAAGCCTTTTCGCGGTGAAATATGCAACAGACATTTATGAGCCCATTGAGATCCCCCTAATTCACTTATAAAAATTTCCTTTGGTAGCTATGTTTGGACCATGGGGACCTGCCCTGGGTGCGAGTTTGATAATTATAACTTAATACCAAGGGGAGCTAGGGGGTCTCGAAGACAGAACCTTATTCTCGACATTTCGTCTTTTTTTTTCTTTTTTTTTCTCATTTTTCCATTACGTGTTCTTTAGCAAAGAAATATGCTCCATTTTATACACAGAACACGCAATGCATGATAGACTCCCTAAAATGTTGCAAAAGGAGTCGAAAAATGACAAAAAAACTGATTTTCCTTGTTTTTTCCAGTTTTTTCCCATTTTTCCAAAAAAAAACAAATTTTTCTGCAATGCAGGAGCCTGCAGAATACCGAAAAACACATTAAAAAAATAATATAATGCAAAATAAAGGAATTAAAAAAAGGAAAAAAAGTGCAAAACTGCCCGGTCCTGGGATTCGAACCCGGGACCCCTCGCTTCAGCCACCAGTTGACAGTCCAACACTCTACCAAACAGGCCACTGTTTCACGTCAGGTGTGCAACAGCTTCCCTTCAAAAGCCTTTTCGCGGTGAAATATGCAACAGACATTTATGGGCCCATTGAGATCCCCCTAATTCACTTATAAAAATTTCCTTTGGTAGCTATGTTTGGACCATGGGGACCTGCCCTGGGTGCGAGTTTGATAATTATAACTTAATACCAAGGGGAGCTAGGGGGTCACGAAGACAGAACCTTATTCTCGACATTTCGTCTTTTTTTTCTTTTTTTTTTCTCATTGTTCCATTACGTGTTCTTTAGCAAAGAAATATGCTCCATTTTATACACAGAACACCCAATGCATGATAGACTCCCTAAAATGTTGCAAAAGGAGTCGAAAAATGACAAAAAAAACTGATTTTCCTTGTTTTTTCCAGTTTTTTCCCATTATTCCAATAAAAACAAATTTTTCTGCCATGCAGGAGCCTGCAGAATACCGAAAAACACATTTAAAAAAATAATATAATGCAAAATAAAGAAATTTTTTAAAAAAAAGAAAAAAAAGTGAAAAACTGCACGGTCCTGGGGTTCGAACCCGGGGCCCCTGGCTCCAGCCACCAGTTAACAGTTCAACACTCTACCAAACAGGCCAATGTTTCACGTCAGGTGTGCAACAGCTTCCCTTCAAAAGCCTTTTCTCGGTGAAATATGCAATAGACCTTTATGGGCCCCTTGAGATCCCCCTAATTCACTTATAAAAATTTCCTTTGGTAGCCATGGTCGGACAATAGGGACCTACCCTGGGTGCGAGTTTGAAAATTATAACTTAATACCAAGGGGAGCTAGGGGGTCTGGAAGACAGAACCTTATTCTCGACATTTCGTCTTTTTTTTCCCTTTTTTTCTCATTTTTCCATTACGTGTTCTTTAGCAAAGAAATATTCTCCATTTTCTACACAGAACACCCAATGCATGATAGACTCCCTAAAATGTTGCAAAAGGAGTCGAAAAATGACAAAAAAAACTGATTTTCCTTGATTTTTCCAGTTTTTTCCCATTATTCCAATAAAAACAAATTTTTCTGCCATGCAGGAGCCTACAGAATACTGAAAAACACATTAAAAAAATAATATAATGCAAAATAAAGAATTTTTTTAAAAAAAGGAAAAAAAAGTGAAAAACTGCACGGTCCTGGGGTTCGAACCCGGGACCCCTGGCTCCAGCCACCAGTTAACAGTTCAAGACTCTACAAAACAGGCCACTGTTTCACCTCAGGTGTGCAGCAGCTTCCCTTCAAAAGTCTTTTCTCCGTGAAGTATGCTATAGACATTTATGGGCCCACTGAGATCCCCCTAATTCACTTATAAAATTTTTCTTTGGTAGCCATGGTTGGACCATAGGGACCTACCCTGGGTGCGAGTTTGAAAATTATAACTTAATACCAAGGGGAGCTAGGGGGTCTCGAAGACAGAACCTTATTCTCGACATTTCGTCTTTTTTTTTCTTTTTTTTTCTCATTTTTCCATTACGTGTTCTTTAGCAAAGAAATATGCTCCATTTTATACACAGAACACGCAATGCATGATAGACTCCCTAAAATGTTGCAAAAGGAGTCGAAAAATGACAAAAAAACTGATTTTCCTTGTTTTTTCCAGTTTTTTCCCATTTTTCCAAAAAAAAACAAATTTTTCTGCAATGCAGGAGCCTGCAGAATACCGAAAAACACATTAAAAAAATAATATAATGCAAAATAAAGGAATTAAAAAAAGGAAAAAAAGTGCAAAACTGCCCGGTCCTGGGATTCGAACCCGGGACCCCTCGCTTCAGCCACCAGTTGTCAGTCCAACACTCTACCAAACGGGCCACTGTTTCACGTCAGGTGTGCAGCAGCTTCCCTTCAAAAGCCTTTTCTCGGTGAAATATGCAATAGACCTTTATGGGCCCAATGAGATCCCCCTAATTCACTTATAAAAATTTCCTTTGGTAGCCATGGTTGGACCATAGGGACCTACCCTGGGTGCGAGTTTGAAAATTATAACTTAATACCAAGGGGAGCTAGGGGGTCTCGAAGACAGAACCTTATTCTCGACATTTCGTCCTTTTTTCCTTTTTTTTCTCATTGTTCCATTACGTGTTCTTTAGCAAAGAAATATGCTCCATTTTCTACACAGAACACCCAATGCATGATAGACTCCCTAAAATGTTGCAAAAGGAGTCGAAAAATGACAAAAAAGCTGATTTTCCTTGTTTTTTCCAGTTTTTTCCCATTATTCCAATAAAAACAAATTTTTCTGCCATGCAGGAGCCTGCAGAATACCGAAAAACACATTAAAAAAATAATATAATGCAAAATAAAGAAATTTTTTAAAAAAAGGAAAAAAAAGTGAAAAACTGCACGGTCCTGGGGTACGAACCCGGGGCCCCTGGCTCCAGCCACCAGTTAACAGTTCAAGACTCTACCAAACAGGCCACTGTTTCACGTCAGGTTTGCAGCAGCTTCCCTTCAAAAGCCTTTTCTCGGTGAAATATGCAATAGACATTTATGGGCCCACTGAGATCCCCCTAATTCAGTTATAAAATTTTCCTTTGGTTGCCATGGTTGGACCATGGATCCCTACCCTGGGTGCGAGTTTGAAAATTATAACTTAATACCAAGGGGAGCTAGGGGGTCTCGAAGACTGAACCTTATTCTCGACATTTCGTCTTTTTTTCTCTTTTTTTTTCTCATTTTTCCATTACGTGTTCTTTAGCAAAGAAATATGCTCCATTTTATACACAGAACACCCAATGCATGATAGACTCCCTATAATGTTGCAAAAGGAGTCGAAAAATGACCAAAAAACTGATTTTCCTTGATTTTTCCAGTTTTTCCCATTTTTCCAAAAAAAAAAAATTTTTCTGCAATGCAGGAGCCTGCAGAATACTAAAAAACACATTAAAAAAATAATATAATGCAAAATAAAGGAAAAAAATATAAAAACAGTCCAGACCTGGGGTTTGAACCCGGGATCCCTGGCTTCAGCCACCAGTTGACAGTCTAAAACTCTACCATACAGGCCACTGTTTCACGTCAGGCCTGCAGCAGCTTCCATTCAAAAGCCTTTTCTCGGTAAAAATATGCAATAGACCTTTATGGGCCCAATGAGATCCCCCTAATTCACTTATAAAAATTTCCTTTGGTAGCCATGGTTGGACCATAGGGACCTACCCTGGGTGCGAGTTTGAAAATTATAACTTAATACCAAGGGGAGCTAGGGGGTCTCGAAGACAGAACCTTATTCTCGACATTTCGTCTTTTTTTCTCTTTTTTTTTCTCATTTTTCCATTACGTGTTCTTTAGCAAAGAAATATGCTCCATTTTATACACAGAACACCCAATGCATGATAGACTCCCTAAAATGTTGCAAAAGGAGTCGAAAAATGACAAAAAAACTGATTTTCCTTGATTTTTCCAGTTTTTTCCCATTTTTCCAAAAAAAAAACAAATTTTTCTGCAATGCAGGAGCCTGCAGAATACCGAAAAACACATTAAAAAAATAATATAATGCAAAATAAAGGAATTAAAAAAAGGAAAAAAAGTGCAAAACTGCCCGGTCCTGGGATTCGAACCCGGGACCCCTCGCTTCAGCCACCAGTTGACAGTCCAACACTCTACCAAACGGGCCACTGTTTCACGTCAGGTGTGCAGCAGCTTCCCTTCAAAAGCCTTTTCTCGGTGAAATATGCAATAGACCTTTATGGGCCCAATGAGATCCCCCTAATTCTCTTATAAAAATTTCCTTTGGTAGCCATGGTTGGACCATAGGGACCTACCCTGGGTGCGAGTTTGAAAATTATAACTTAATACCAAGGGGAGCTAGGGGGTCTCGAAGACAGAACCTTATTCTCGACATTTCGTCCTTTTTTCCTTTTTTTTCTCATTGTTCCATTACGTGTTCTTTAGCAAAGAAATATGCTCCATTTTCTACACAGAACACCCAATGCATGATAGACTCCCTAAAATGTTGCAAAAGGAGTCGAAAAATGACAAAAAAGCTGATTTTCCATGTTTTTTCCAGTTTTTTCCCATTATTCCAATAAAAACAAATTTTTCTGCCATGCAGGAGCCTGCAGAATACCGAAAAACACATTAAAAAAATAATATAATGCAAAATAAAGAAATTTTTTAAAAAAAGGAAAAAAAAGTGAAAAACTGCACGGTCCTGGGGTACGAACCCGGGGCCCCTGGCTCCAGCCACCAGTTAACAGTTCAAGACTCTACCAAACAGGCCACTGTTTCACGTCAGGTTTGCAGCAGCTTCCCTTCAAAAGCCTTTTCTCGGTGAAATATGCAATAGACATTTATGGGCCCACTGAGATCCCCCTAATTCAGTTATAAAATTTTCCTTTGGTTGCCATGGTTGGACCATGGATCCCTACCCTGGGTGCGAGTTTGAAAATTATAACTTAATACCAAGGGGAGCTAGGGGGTCTCTGAGCCTGAACCTTATTTTCGACATTTCGTCTTTTTTTTTTCCTTTTTTTTTTCTTATTGTTCCATTACGTGTTCTTTAGCAAAGAAATATGCTCCATTTTATACACAGAACGCCCAATACATGATAGACTCCCTAAAATGTTGCAAAAGGAGTCGAAAAATGACCAAAAAACTGATTTTCCTTGATTTTTCCAGTTTTTCCCATTTTTCCAAAAAAAAAAATTTTTTCTGCAATGCAGGAGCCTGCAGAATACTAAAAAACACATTAAAAAAATAATATAATGCAAAATAAAGGAAAAAAATATAAAAACTGTCCAGACCTGGGGTTTGAACCCGGGATCCCTGGCTTCAGCCACCAGTTGACAGTCTAAAACTCTACCATACAGGCCACTGTTTCACGTCAGTCCTGCAGCAGCTTCCATTCAAAAGCCTTTTCTCGGTGAAATATGCAATAGATTTGTATGGGCCCACTGGGACCCCCCTAATTCACTTATAAAAATTTCCTTCGGTAGCCATGGTTGGACCATGGAGACCTTCCCTTGGTGCGAGTTTGAAATTTATAACTTAATACCAAGGGCAGCTAGGGGGTCTCTGAGCCTGAACCTTATTTTCGACATTTCGTCTTTTTTTTTTCCTTTTTTTTTTCTTATTGTTCCATTACGTGTTCTTTAGCAAAGAAATATGCTCCATTTTATACACAGAACGCCCAATACATGATAGACTCCCTAAAATGTTGCAAAAGGAGTCGAAAAATGACAAAAAAACTGATGTTCCTTTATTTTTTTAGTTTTTTCCCATTATTCCAATAAAAAAAAATTTCTGCCATGCTGGAGCCTGCAGAATACGGAAAAACAAATTAAAAAAATAATATAATGCAAAATAAAGAAATTTAACAAAAAAAAGTGAAAAAATGCCCGGACCTGGGTTTCGAACCCGGGACCCCTGGCTCCAGCCACCAGTTAACAGTCCAACACTCTACCAAACAGGCCACTGTTTCACGTCAAGTGTGCAGCTGCTTCCCTTCAAAAGCCTTTTCTCGGTGAAATATGCAATAGACCTTTAGGGGCCCACTGGGACCCCCCTTAATTCACTTATTTAAATTTCCTTCGGTAGCCATGGTTGGACCATGTGCGAGTTTGAAAATTATAACTTAATACCAATGGGAGCTAAGGGGTCTCGAAGCCTGAACCTTATTCTCGACATTTTGTCTTTTTGTCTTTTTTTTTTCTCATTGTTCCATTATGCGTTCTTTAGCAAAAAAATATACTCCATTTTTTACACAGAACACCCTATGCATGATAGACTCCCTAGAATGTTGCAAAAGTAGTCGAAAAATGACATAAAAACTGATTTTCCTTGATTTTCCAGTTTTTTCCCATTTTTCCAAAAATATTAACAAATTTCTGCTATGCAGAAGCAAGCAGAATACCGAAAAACACATTTAAAAAATAATATAATGCAAAATAAAGGAATTAAAAAAAAAGGAAAAAAAAGTGAAAATCTGCCGGGTGTTGGGGTTTGAACCCGGGACCCCTGGCTCCAGCCACCTGTTGACAGTCCAACACTCTACCAAACAAACCACTGTTTCACGTCAGGCCTGCAGCAGCTTCCCTTCAAAAGCCTTTTCTCGGTGAAATCTGCAATAGACCTTTATGGGCCCATTGAGATCCCCCTAATTAACTTATAAAAATTTCCTTTGGTAGCCATGATTGGACCATAGGGACCTACCCTGGGTGCGAGTTTGAAAATTATAACTTAATACCAAGGGGAGCTAGGGGGTCTCGAAGACAGAACCTTATTCTCGACATTTCGTCCTTTTTTCCTTTTTTTCACATTGTTCCATTACGTGTTCTTTAGCAAAGAAATATGCTCCATTTTCTACACAGAACACCCAATGCATGATAGACTCCCTAAAATGTTGCAAAAGGAGTCGAAAAATGACAAAAAAACTGATTTTCCTTGATTTTTCCAGTTTTTTCCCATTATTCCAATAAAAACAAATTTTTCAGCCATGCAGGAGCCTGCAGAATACCGAAAAACACATTAAAAAAATAATATAATGCAAAATAAAGAAATTTTTTAAAAAAAGGAAAAAAAAGTGAAAAACTGCACGGTCCTAGGGTTCGAACCCGGGGCCCCTGGCTCCAGCCACCAGTTGACAGTCCAACATTCTACCAAACAGGCCACTGTTTCACTTCAGGCCAGCAGCAGCTTCCGTTCAAAAGCCTTTTCTCGGTGAAATATGTAATAGACCTTTAGGGGCCCACTGGGACCAAACTAATACACTTATAAAAATTTCCTTCGGCAGCCATGGTTGGACCATGGGGACCTACCTTGGGTGCGAGTTTGAAAAGTACAACTTATTTTCAAGGGGAGTTAGGGGGTCTCGAAGCCTGAACCTTATTCTCGGCATTTCGTCTTTTTTTCCTTTTTTTTCTCATTGTTCCATTACGTGTTCTTTAGCAAAGAAATATGCTCCATTTTCTACACAGAACACCCAATGCATGATAGACTCCCTAAAATGCTTCAAAAGGGGTCGAAAAATGACAAAAAAACTGATTTTCCTTGATTTTTCCAGTTTTTTCCGATTATTTCAATAAAAACAAATTTTTCTGCCATGCAGGAGCCTGCAGAATACCGAAAAACGCATTAAAAAAATAATATAAAGCAAAATAAAGAAATTTTAAAAAAAGGAAAAAAAAGAGAAAAACTGCCCAGTCCTGGGGTTCGAACCCGGCACCCCTGGCTTTAGCCACCTGTTTACAGTCCCCCACTCTACCAAACAGGCCACTGTTTCACGTCATGTCTTCAGCAGCTTCCCTTCAAAAGCCTTTTCGCGGTGAAATATGCAATAGACATTTAGGGGCCCACTGGGAACCCCTAATTCACTTATAAAAATTTCCTTTGGCAGCCATGGTGTCACATGTACATTTAATGTAAAGTGACAAATTAATTTTTACTTTTACTTAAGCCTTTAATTTTTCTCTAAAACTAATTTCCTTTTTTCTTCAATATTGCTTATATTTTTACTTTTAACCTTTCTGGTTGACTTTGGTCAACGTGGTCTTTGAACTTCCTGTGGGGAAAGTTTACCCCTCTTTTTTTTCCACGCCTTTCTGTTTTACTTATTTTTTAGGGGGGCTAACTAACCAATCTCTTTCCTTTAATTTCCAAACTCTCCTCCTCTTTAAGTTTAATTGGCTGTAATTTTTCTGGTCCAACACCAAGTTAACGAATTTTAAAATCACTTTTTAGGATTTTCTCTTTTGTGCTTCCTTCTGACTAGTTTCTTTTTCCGAGATGCGGACTTCGGGTCCGTATCGAGGGATTTCTTTTTACATGTTTTTTTTAACCTTCATTTTTTTATTGAATCCATAACAGTAATTAATTTTTAAAAATTAAAAATCAACATTTAATCCTTTACGTTTCGTTAACATTAAAATCCTCTCGAACTTAATCTTTCTTTCCATATTTATTTTAAAAGTTAAATATCTCGTTCCTTTAATTTTTACTTTTATGCTTGACGTAAATTCTCTTGTCACCCATTTCTTTTTTAAAAGATATTTCTTGTGCTACAAAAAAAAATGTGTTGAAAGATATACATTGTTTTTGAAATAAATAAAATAAGTAGTGTTACAAAACTAAATGTTTTAAAAAATGTTTTACGAAAATAAATGTTCAGCTGAAGAGAAAGATTTGTGTGTTTTTTTAGTTATACCTTCATAGCCAATAGTTATTACCTGTTTCCTCCTGTATGTGGTGAGTAAATTTTTTAATTATTGTTATGGGCATGCATAAATGTGAATTTAGAAACGTCAGCTTACTGCTTTAACATATATTTATGCATATCTGGATATAGCATGTCGTTATTTTAATTATCTTCTAATTTTGATTAATTCTTAGTTTTCACCCTTATTCTATATTTGGTGATACCAATTTATCCAAACCTCACACTTTGTGACCCTTTGGACCTATTGGGTTATTGTTATACCACATTAGCATTGTACTACCACTTTCCTTAACGATCACATTCCCGTTAATGTAATACCCTTTTATAATTTTCGGCCTTAAGTTGTTTTTTATGACATTTCATTCATTTAACTATCTTCATCATGACTATATCCAAATCCAATCTCAAATACAAGTACTCTGTACAAATGATTTCAATTTAGCAATATTAATACATTAAATTACCTCACTTTTATTCGCACCAAGCATAATCATATAATATTAATTAACTCTAACAAATGGTGCCGTTGTGTCGTGAGGTTATTTTTTAAAAATGATGTAACTAATTAAATTTATTAATGAACAATACTTGTTCTAATTTCAATTTTTCTCTATTTGTTTTTATATTTGATTTGGTAGTGATAAAATTGATATATATATATTTATAAGAATATCTTAATATAATTTCAAACTGTTTATTGAATTATATCTGTGTACCTAACTGTTTAAATAAGGTTAATATAATAACAAAAAGGATTTATTTTGTATTCATGTTTAACCTAAAAAAAAAAGAAAAAAGGTAGTTTAAAAAAAATTAGTAACTATCAACTATAATGTATATTTATTAATATTGCTAATCCTTTTAAAAGAGGTGCTTTGGTTATAATTTTTTTACACATTCTAATAAGTCATGTGTTTTGTTCCATTATTCTACATTTAAAAAATGTATCTTTGAATTAAATTAATCAAAGTTTCTTTAGATGGACTAAGTCCCAATTTTTATAAGGTTTGTTGTATGCTGGCCATACAAAACTGAAGAGACGTCTTCAGTAAGTTTTTCAAAATTGCTTCTTTATCCATCATTTGGATTTCTTTTTTTAAAAACAATTCAAAGTTTTCTCACAGTATTTTAATTGTTTTCCTATCTGAACGTTAATTTGTTTTATAAATATATATATATAAAGAAATAATTAATAAATAAATAAATACTATACCATTACTGTATTTATACGTGACCTTATGTGTTTTATGACTTAAAAAAAATTTCATGACTGTTATTTTGGTTGAATTAGATTTATTTTGGTCAATTTTTAGCCTTTTTTTCACAAAAAAAAAAAAAAAAAAAAAAAAAAATGTTTTCTTCTTTCCAATTTTTATTATTTAATGTTCTCAATTTTGCGAGTGAATGTTTTTAAAGATTTGCCAGTGAATGTTTTTAAAGATTTGATTGATTGGGTTACGATTTTCATTATTGAGTGTCTGATAATTTAATGTTTTATTTGAATTATTACAAAAAAAAAAAAAAAAAAAAAAAAAAACAATATTTGGGATAGTGTAGGTCCTGAATTTGCTTGAGGTAATACTTGAGCGCATCATGTTGTTCGGGATAAATTTTCAAATTATTTGGGATAAAACTATGTCCTGAATTGCGTCTGATAATACAGATGCCACAAAATTTTATTTGGGATCACTTTATTAATCTAATTGGGATAAAATATGTCCTGATTTGCCCTGGGTAATACTTGAGCTCAACGATTTTTCGGGAATGATTTTTTAAGAGGTTCTTCCCGATGTCTAACTTTGGTTAATAAGATAGTATAAAAGTAGTACAGTGCGTCACTGCAAAAGCCCAGGTTCAAACCCTGGTCCACTGTTAATTAGGTTATATTCGGGAATTTTCCTCTTATTTTTTTGCTGGTAAATTTAAGCCAGAATTTTTTTATTTTTTTATTTTTCCCTGGTCAAAATAGAACCAGAAGTTAATTTTTTTTATTTTCCTGATCAAAAATTAATCAGAAGGTTATTTCTGGTCAAAGAAGCCAGATGATAAATTATGATTTCCTGGTCAAAGAACCAGATGATATAAAAAAAAAAAAAAATTATTCAGGTGAATTATTAAATAATTGAATTGTTTTGATACTCTATGGCAAAAATCATTTACGTAACCTGTTGAATCCTGGTTGAATAATTTGAAAATATATATATTATACTTACTAATGTACATGACTTTTATAATTTACATTCATTGTTAATTTAAAATTCATAATAATTAAGTATCTTTTGAGGTAAAAATTTTTTTTGCTTTGTTTGAGAACATTCTTTCATTAGATAAGTGTTTTGTTTTTTTAAAAAAAAAAAAAAAAAGAAAGGAAAAGAAAAGGAGTTATATGAATTATTGAATATTTTCTTTCCTAAAACAATTTTATTTGTTACAATCAAATTCTTCAAAATTGTGTTGTTATAATAGTACGTAATTATTATCATGTCTTTCATAATTAAGAGTGCTGTAATTAATTAATCACTAATTTTATAAACGAATAAATAATACAAAAGGTCATATGTTAAACTATTAAAATATAATTATATAAGATTCTTTTATGCATTTTCCTACTCAATTATATATATATGGTGTACACTAAATCTTATAATGCATCATCAAATATATTTAAAATAATAATAATAATTTCAATTTTTAATAAATTAATATCACTACCAATAATATTTTCTTTTTTAACTGTGTTTATCATTAGGTGTTCAGAATCCTTATAAATGAGTTTACTATGAATCATAGTGAATGTATTTAACCATACACTCTGTCTTTATAGATAATTTTTAATATACTTTCAAATCAATTTCTTATTTTTTTAATCTTATGTTGTATTGAAGTTAAAGACTAGACGTTTTATAATTTTCTTCATTGGTTTGATACTCAATAATCCATTGATTTAACATAAATTGCATTAATTTTATTAATGTATATACAGTTGATTTAAGCAAATCTTATCATTGGTATATTTCTCGATTATGTTCATTGAATATCAGTACTATATTTACTAGATAGATATTTCTTTAAATATCTCGAAATTCATAACTATTTTGTAATTGTCAAGATTTCTCATTTTATCGCAATTCCAGATCATGATAAAAATGTTTTTCTTATTAAGCATATTTGTGTGAATATGGACAATTTCGTAATGAATTTTAAAACAAATTAATTCTGCTCAACTTTTTATGAAAATACTTGGATGATAAATGCTGCAAAGAAATGCTTTATCTTGTTAACCCTCATCATTACATGTTCTGAGGATTTTAAAAAGAATAATCCCCCCCCATAAAGAACTTTTGAACCCCCACGTTGGACCTGCCTTTCTGGACTCAAGGATGAGTCTTCAAGGACACTGTCTCTTGTGTCTTGAAACTTGATGATAAGGTCAAGATATGAAGGTGATAAGCGCTACAGGGGGTGGCCAGTTGAAATCCCACCACCTACTCTTGTATGCATGGGCAATTTAATTGCCTCTTCCAGGACAGGATGTTGCAAAATTCCTGGTTTCCAGTTTCTACATCCTAGCAGTTAATTGGGGAAAACAGGTGCAGAAGGGAAACCCCTCCCCACAATTTTCAGAAATGAAGGAGTCCTGTGGAGGAAAGGATCAAATGTCAAGAAAACGTTGTGCTTCTGTGTGAGGCCACCTGCAGCCTCAGAATTGACCATCAGAACACTGTTTATTGCCTTCAGAAAAATAAAAAAAAGACAGTGACAAGAAAATTTTCACCCCACTTTCTCAAAAAGGGAGATCTCTTATCTTCTTTTGTAGAACACTTTAGCTTTTGAAAAATAGACTCATCACACATTAAACTCTTATCACACAATTGATTTGAATGAACATCTCATGAGTATTTTATTTTGCTTTTGCAAAACATCATACAATTTTCATCATACAATTTTGCTTAAATACTAATTTGAGTTTTTAATCTACAATACTTGTTATTCTAAACTTGCAATTTAACTAATTGCGGTCATCAATAAATAAGATGTGTCTTTGAAGTGTAATTATTATGTACGTGTATTTATTATGTTCAATGGGTTTTATACATCATTTGTGAAACCATTCATAATATCAGAATAATTTATTTAAATTATTTTTCTCATTTTAAACTCAGTTTTGTGTCAGCACTTAGTATCAGTTATATTGATTTAAGCAAAGTAATGTTATTGCTCATTAATGAACAATTTTTTTCTCCAAACCTTTTATCTCAATGTCTAATTTATTTTCATTTTTTTTAGAGTGTATGGTTAACATAATTCTGTTTAGCGTTATCAATGAATTTAATGTATGAACATCTCAAACATAGTGCGTTCTTTGCGACATTTCCAATCAAAATTTCATAATTATGTTGATATTACTAAGTGACAATGTATTTATTTATGGCTAAATGCAATCGAATTTTACTTTTGATTCCAGTTTAACTTCATTATTTCTTCCTTAATGTCATTTTAATTGACAATCATTAGTATTTGTATTTACATACGTTTTGTTTTATTTGGCCTTATTCGTTTTTTTTTCCTCGCTTTAGTTGCATCACAATATGTTTGAGATGAGATTCATATATTACAATTTCGTTAAACTTATACTGATGTTTCCAATTTGTTGCCCTTAACAATATTTGCTCACCATATTATCTTTTGTTATTAGTGTTGCTTTAAATTGTGTTTTTTTTGTGTACATACGAACTGTTACTGCTGTTTTTGTGTTTTTTTCTTTCCAGTATGGGGAAGATGTAATTTGCGAATTTTGATCGCCTGTAACAATTCTTATCTGCAATTCAGAACTGTGTACAGAAATGGGTGACTCTTTTTCCAATTTTTATCTTTTTTCTTTTTTTTTAATGCTAAGTTTTGAATTTTATTTTATGTTTTTTTTTAAACTTTAAACAAGTTTAAATTCTTTTGGTTACTAGTATTTCAAGAAATTTTTTTTGTCTTCAAACATTTCGAAACATTTTCACTTTTGAGGAAAATTCTTATATTTTGATTTTTACTTCACATTTATTTGAAATAAAATTTTCTCGCGATGACGAAAATTTTATAAAAATTTCCGGTCTGTCCGGGTATTGTCACATGTACATTTAATGTAAAGTGACGAATTAATTTTTACTTTTACTTAAGCCTTTAATTTTTCTCTAAAACTTATTTCCTTTTTTCTTCAATATTGCTTTTATTTTTACTTTTAACCTTTCTGGTTGACCTTGGTCAACGTGGTCTTTGAACTTCCTGTGGGGAAAGTTTACCCCTCTTTTTTTTCCATGCCTTTCTGTTTTACTTATTTTTTAGGGGGGTTAACTAACCAATCTCTTTCCTTTAATTTCCAAATTCTCCTCCTCTTTAAGTTTAATTGGCTGTAATTTTTCTGGTCCAACACCAAGTTAACAAATTTTTTAATCACTTTTTAGGATTTTCTCTTTTGTGCTTCCTTCTGGCTAGTTTCTTTTTCCGAGATGCGGACTTCGGGTCCGTATCGAGGGATTTCTTTTTACATGTTTTTTTTAACCTTCATTTTTTTATTAAATCCATAACAGTAATTAATTTCTAAAAATTAAAAATCAACATTTAATCCTTTACGTTTCGTTAACATTAAAATCCTCTCGAACTTAATCATTCTTTCCATATTTATTTTAAAAGTTAAATATCTCGTTCCTTTAATTTTTACTTTTATGCTTGACGTAAATTCTCTTGTTACCCATTTCTTTTTTAAAAGATATTTCTTGTGCTACAAAAAAAAATGTGTTGAAAGATATACATTGTTTTTGAAATAAATAAAATAAGTAGTGTTACAAAACTAAATGTTTTAAAAAATGTTTTACGAAAATAAATGTTCAGCTGAAGAGAAAGATTTGTGTGTTTTTTTAGTTATACCTTCATAGACAATAGTTATTACCTGTTTCCTCCTGTATGTGGTGAGTAAATTTTTTAATTATTGTTATGGGCATGCATAAATGTGAATTTGGAAACGTCAGCTTACTGCTTTAACATATATTTATACATATCTGGATATAGCATGTCGTTATTTTAATTATCTTCTAATTTTGATTAATTCTTAGTTTTCACCCTTATTCTAAATTTTGTGATACCAATTTATCCAAACCTCACAATTTGTGACCCTTTGGACCTATTGGGTTATTGTTATACCACATTAGCATTGTACTACCACTTTCCTTAACGATCACATTCCCGTTAATGTAATACCCTTTTATAATTTTCGGCCTTAAGTTGTTTTTTATGACATTTCATTCATTTAACTACCTTTATCATGACTATATCCAAATCCAATCTCAAATACAAGTACTCTATACAAATGATTTCAATTTAGCAATATTAATACATTAAATTACCTCACTTTTATTCGCACCAAACATAATCATATAATATTAATTAACTCTAAAACATGGTTAGACCAAGGGATTCTTCCTTGGGTGCGAGTTTGAAAATTATAACTTAATACCAATTGGAGTTAGGGGGTCTCGAAGCCTGAACCTTATTCTCGACATTTTGTCTTTTTTTCTATTTTTTTCTCATTGTTCCATTATGTGTTCTTTAGCAAAAAAATATACTCCATTTCATACACAGAACACCCTATGCATGATAGACTCCCTATAATGTTGCAAAAGGAGTCGAAAAATGACAAAAAAAAACTGATTTTCCTTGATTTTTCCAGTTTTTCCCGATTTTCCAAAAAAACCCAAATTTTTCTGCAATGCAGAAGCCTGCAGAATACCGAAAAACATATTTAAAAAATAATATAATGCAAAATAAAGGAAAAAAAAGTGAAAAACTGCCCGGTCCTGGGGTTTGAACACGGGACCCCAGGCTTCAGTCACCAGTTGACAGTCCAACACTCTACCAAACAGGCCACTGTTTCACGTCAGGCCTGCAGCAGCTTCCCTTTAAAAGCCTTTTCTCGGTGAAATATGCAATAGACCTTTATGGGCCCACTGAGACCCCCCTAATTTACTTATAAAAATTTCCTTCGGTAGCCATGGTTGGACCATGGGGACCTACCCTTGGTGCGAGTTAGAAATTTATAACTTAATACCAAGGGCAGCTAGGGGATCTCAGAGCCTTAACCTTATTCTCGACATTTCGTCTTTTTTTTCTTTTTTTTTTCTCATTGTTCCATTACTTGTTCTTTAGCAAAGAAATATGCTCCATTTAATACACAGAACACCCAATGCATGATAGACTCCCTAAAATGTTGCAAAAAGAGTCGAAAAATGACAAAAAAACTGATTTTCCTTGATTTTTCCAGTTTTTACCCATTATTCAAATAAAAACAAATTTTCCTGCCATGCAGGAGCCTTCAGAATACCGAAAAACACATTAAAAAAATAATATAATGCAAAATAAAGAATTTTGAAAAAAAAGTGAAAAAATGCCCGGTCCTGGGGTTCGAACCCGGGACCCCTAGCTCCAGCCACCAAATAACAGTCTAAGACTCTACCAAACAGGCCACTGTTTCACGTAAGGTGTGCAGCAGCTTCCCTTCAAAAGCCTTTTCTCGGTGAAATATGCAATAGACATTTAGGGGCCCACTGGGACCCCCCTAATTCACTTATAAAAATTTCATTCGGTGGCTATGGTTGGACCATGGCGACCTAACTTGGGAGCGAGTTTGAAATATATAACTTAATACCAAGGGGAGCTAGGGGGCCTCGAAGACAGAACCTTATTCACGACATTTCGTCTTTTTTTTCTTTTTTTTCCTCATTGTTCCATTACGTGTTCTTTAGCAAAGAAATATGCTCCAGTTTATACACAGAGCACCCTATGCATGATAGACTCCCTATAATGTTGCAAAATGAGTCGATATATGACAAAAAAACGGATTTTCCTTGATTTTGCCAGTTTTTTCCGTTTTTTCCAAAAAAAACCAAATTTTTCTGCAATGCAGGAGCCTGCAGAATACCGAAAAACTTATTAAAAAAATAAAATAATGCAAAATAAAGGGAAAAAAAGTGAAAAACTGCCCGGTCCTGGGGTTTGAGCACGGGACCCCTGGCTTCAGCCACCAGTTGACAGTCCAACAATCTATCAAACAGGCCACTGTTTCACGTCAGGGCTGCAGCAGCTTTCCTTCAAAAGCCTTTTCTCAGTGAAATATGCAATAGATCTTTTTGGGTCCACTGGGACCCCCCTAATACACTTATAAAAATTTCCTTCGGTAGCCATGGTTGGACCATGGGGACCTTCCTTGTGTGCGAGTTTGAAAATTATAACTTAATACCAAGGGGAGCTAAGGGGTCTCGAAGCCTGAACCTTATTCTCGACATTTCGTCTTTTTTTCTTTTTTTTTCTCATTGCTCCATTATGTGTCCTTTAGCAAAAAAATATACTCCATTTTTTACACAGAACACCCTATGCATGATAGACTCTCTAGAATGTTGCAAAAAGAGTCGAAAAATGACAAAAAAACTGATTTTCCTTGATTTTTCCAGTTTTTTCCCATTATTCCAATAAAAATAAATTTTCCTGCCATGCAGGAGCCTGCAGAATACCGAAAAACACATTAAAAAAATAATATAATGCAAAATAAAGAAATTTAAAAAAAAAAGGAAAAAAAGTGAAGAACTGCCCGGTCCTGGGGTTCGAACCCAGGACCCCTGGCTCCAGACACCAGTTAACAGTCCAAGTCTCTCCCAAACAGGCCACTGTTTCACGTCAGTTGCGAAGTAGCTTCCCTTCAAAAGCCTTTTCTTGGTGAAATATGCAATAGACCTTTAGGGGCCCACTGGGAACCCCTAATTCACTTATAAAATTTTCCTTTGGTAGCCATGGTTGGACCATGGGTACCTACCCTGGGAGCGAGTTTGAAAATTATAACTTAATACTAAGGGGAGCTAGGGGGTCTCGAAGACTGAACCTTATTCTAGACATTTCGTCCTTTTTTCCTTTTTTTTCTCATTGTTCCATTACGTGTTCTTTAGCAAAGAAATATGCTCCATTTTCTACACAGAACACCCAATGCATGATAGACTCCCTAAAATGTTGCAAAAGGAGTCGAAAAATGACAAAAAAACTGATTTTCCTTGATTTTTCCAGTTTTTTCCCTTTATTCCAATAAAAACAAATTTTTCTGCCACGCAGGAGCCTGCAGAATATCGAAAAACACATTAAAAAAATAATATAATGCAAAATAAAGAAATTTTTTAAAAAAAGGAAAAAAAGTGAAAAACTGCTCGGTCCTAGGGTTCGAACCCGGGAACCCTGGCTCCAGCCACCAGTTAACAGTTCAAGACTCTACCAAACAGGCCACTGTTTCACGTCAGGTGTGCAGCAGCTTCCCTTCAAAAACCTTTTCTCGGTGAAATATGCTATAGACCTTTATGGGCCCACTGAGATCCCCCTAATTCAGTTATAAAATTTTCCTTTGGTAGCTATGTTTGGAACATGGGGACCTACCCTGGGTGCGAGTTTGAAAATTATAACTTAATACCAAGGGGAGCTAGGGGGTCACGAAAACAGAACCTTATTCTCGACATTTCGTCTTTTTTTTCTTTTTTTTTGTCTCATTGTTCTATTACGTGTTCTTTAGCAAAGAAATATGCTCCATTTTATACACAGAACACACAATGCATGATAGACTCCCTAAAATGTTGCAAAAGGAGTCGAAAAATGACAAAAAAACTGATTTTCCTTGATTTTTCCAGTTTTTTCCAATTTTTCCAAAAAAAAACAAATTTTTCTGCAATGCAGGAGCCTGCAGAATACCGAAAAACATATTAAAAAAATAATATAATGCAAAATAAAGGAATAAAAAAAAAGGAAAAAAAATTCGAAACTGCCCGGTTCTGGGGTTCGAACCCAGGACCCCTCGCTTCAGCCACCAGTTGACAGTCCAACACTCTACCAAACAGGCCACTGTTTCACGTCAGGTGTGCAGCAGCTTCCCTTCAAAAGCCTTTTCACGGTGAAATATGCAATAGACATTTATGGGCCCAATGAGATCCCCCTAATTCACTTATAAAAATTTCCTTTGGTAGCCATGGTTGGACCATAGGGACCTACCCTGGGTGCGAGTTTGAAAATTATAACTTAATACCAAGGGGAGCTAGGGGGTCTCGAACACAGAACCTTATTCTCAACATTTCGTCCTTTTTTCCTTTTTTTCCTCATTGTTCCATTACGTGTTCTTTAGCAAAGAAATATGCTCCATTTTCTACACAGAACACCCAATGCATGATAGACTCCCTAAAATGTTGCAAAAGGAGTCGAAAAATGACAAAAAAACTGATTTTCTTGTTTTTTCCAGTTTTTTCCCATTATTCCAATAAAAACAAATTTTTCTGCCATGCAGGAGCCTGCAGAATACCGAAAAACACTTTTAAAAAAATAATATAATACAAAATAAAGAAATTTTTTAAAAAAAAGGAAAAAAAAGAGAAAAACTGCCCAGCCCTAGGGTTCGAACCCGTGACGCCTGGCTTCAGCCACCTGTTGACAGTCCCACACTCTACCATACAGGCCACTGTTTCACGTCAGGCCTGCAGCAGCTTCCCTTCAAAAGCCTTTTCGCAGTGAAATATGCAATAGACATTAATGGGCCCATTGAGATCCCCCTAATTCACTTATAAAAATTTCCTTTGATAGCTATGTTTGGAACATGGGGACCTACCCTGGGTGCGAGTTTGAAAATTATAACTTAATACCAAGGGGAGCTAGGGGGTCACGAAAACAGAACCTTATTCTCGACATTTCGTCTTTTTTTTCTTTTTTTTTGTCTCATTGTTCCATTACGTGTTCTTTAGCAAAGAAATATGCTCCATTTTGTACACAGAACACACAATGCATGATAGACTCCCTAAAATGTTGCAAAAGGAGTCGAAAAATGACAAAAAAACTGATTTTCCTTTATTTTTCCAGTTTTTTCCCATTATTTCAATAAAAACAAATTTTTCTGCCATGCAGGAGCCTGCAGAATACCGAAAAACACTTTAAAAAAATAATATAATACAAAATAAAGAAATTTTTAAAAAAAAGGAAAGAAAAGAGAAAAACTGCCCAGTCCTGGGGATCGAACCCGGGACGCCTGGCTTCAGCCACCTGTTGACTGTCCCACACTCTACCAAACAGGCCACTGTTTCACGTCAGGCCTGCAGCAGCTTCCCTTCAAAAGCCTTTTCGTGGTGAAATATGCAATAGACATTTATGGGCCCATTGAGATCCCCCTAATTCACTTATAAAAATTTCCTTTGGTAGCTATGTTTGGAACATGGGGACCTACCCTGGGTGCGAGTTTGAAAATTATAACTTAATACCAAGGGGAGCTAGGGGGTCACGAAAACAGAACCTTATTCTCGACATTTCGTCTTTTTTTTCTTTTTTTTGTCTCATTGTTCCATTACGTGTTCTTTAGCAAAGAAATATGCTCCATTTTATACACAGAACACACAATGCATGATAGACTCCCTAAAATGTTGCAAAAGGAGTCGAAAAATGACAAAAAAACTGATTTTTCCAGTTTTTTCCCATTATTTCAATAAAAACAAATTTTTCTGCCATGCAGGAGCCTGCAGAATACCGAAAAACACATTAAAAAAATAATATAATACAAAATAAAGAAATTTTTAAAAAAAAAGGAAAAAAAAGAGAAAAACTGCCCAGTCCTGGGGTTCGAACCCGTGACGCCTGGCTTCAGCCACCTGTTGACAGTCCCACACTCTACCAAACAGGCCACTGTTTCACGTCAGGCCTGCAGCAGCTTCCCTTCAAAAGCCTTTTCGCGGTGAAATATGCAATAGACATTAATGGGCCCATTGAGATCCCCCTAATTCACTTATAAAAATTTCCTTTGATAGCTATGTTTGGAACATGGGGACCTACCCTGGGTGCGAGTTTGAAAATTATAACTTAATACCAAGGGGAGCTAGGGGGTCACGAAAACAGAACCTTATTCTCGACATTTCGTCTTTTTTTTCTTTTTTTTTGTCTCATTGTTCCATTACGTGTTCTTTAGCAAAGAAATATGCTCCATTTTGTACACAGAACACACAATGCATGATAGACTCCCTAAAATGTTGCAAAAGGAGTCGAAAAATGACAAAAAAACTGATTTTCCTTGATTTTTCCAGTTTTTTCCCAATATTTCAATAAAAACAAATTTTTCTGCCATGCAGGAGCCTGCAGAATACCGAAAAACACATTAAAAAAATAATATAATACAAAATAAAGAAATTTTTTAAAAAAAGGAAAAAAAAGAGAAAAACTGCCCAGTCCTGGGGTTCGAACCCGGGACGCCTGGCTTCAGCCACCTGTTGACAGTCCCACACTCTACCAAACAGGCCACTGTTTCATGTCAGGCCTGCAGCAGCTTCCCTTCAAAAGCCTTTTCGCGGTGAAATATGCAATAGACATTTATGGGCCCAATGAGATCCCCCTAATTCACTTATAAAAATTTCCTTTGGTAGCCATGGTTGGACCATAGGGACCTACCCTGGGTGCGAGTTGGAAAATTATAACTTAATACCAAGGGGAGCTAGGGGGTCTCGAACACAGAACCTTATTCTCAACATTTCGTCCTTTTTTCCTTTTTTTCCTCATTGTTCCATTACGTGTTCTTTAGCAAAGAAATATGCTCCATTTTCTACACAGAACACCCAATGCATGATAGACTCCCTAAAATGTTGCAAAAGGAGTCGAAAAATGACAAAAAAACTGATTTTCCTTGATTTTTCCAGTTTTTTCCCATTATTTCAATAAAAACAAATTTTTCTGCCATGCAGGAGCCTGCAGAATACCGAAAAACACATTAAAAAAATAATATAATACAAAATAAAGAAATTTTTAAAAAAAAGGAAAAAAAAGAGAAAAACTGCCCAGACCTGGGGTTCGAACCCGTGACGCCTGGGTTCAGCCAACTGATGACAGTCCCACACTCTACCAAACAGGCCACTGTTTCACGTCAGGCCTGCAGCAGCTTCCCTTCAAAAGCCTTTCCGCGGTGAAATATGCAATAGACATTTATGGGCCCATTGAGATCCCCCTAATTCACTTATAAAAATTTCCTTTGTTAGCTATGTTTGGAACATGGGGACCTACCCTGGGTGCGAGTTTGAAAATTATAACTTAATACCAAGGGGAGCTAGGGGGTCACGAAAACAGAACCTTATTCTCGACATTTCGTCTTTTTTTTCTTTTTTTTTTGTCTCATTGTTCCATTACGTGTTCTTTAGCAAAGA
Source organism: Parasteatoda lunata (assembly GCA_949128135.1). Lineage (NCBI taxonomy): Eukaryota > Metazoa > Arthropoda > Arachnida > Araneae > Theridiidae > Parasteatoda > Parasteatoda lunata. Next base: position 81,602,755 of record OX421980.1, read on the forward strand.
AATATGCTCCATTTTATACACCGAACACACAATGCATGATAGACTCCCTAAAATGTTGCAAAAGGAATCGAAAAATGACAAAAAAACTGATTTTCCTTGATTTTTCCAGTTTTTTCCCATTATTTCAATAAAAACAAATTTTTCTGCAATGCAGGAGCCTGCAGAATACCGAAAAACATATTAAAAAAATAATATAATGCAAAATAAAGGAATAAAAAAAAAGGAAAAAAAGTTCAAAACTGCCCGGTTCTGGGGTTCGAACCCAGGACCCCTCGCTTCAGCCACCAGTTGACAGTCCAACACTCTACCAAACAGGCCACTGTTTCACGTCAGGCCTGCAGCAGCTTCCCTTCAAAAGCCTTTTCGCGGTGAAATATGCAATAGACATTTATGGGCCCATTGAGATCCCCCTAAATCACTTATAAAAATTTCCTTTGGTAGCCATGGTTGGACCATGGGGACGTACCCTAGGTGCCAGTTTGAAATTTATAACTTAATACCAAGGGCAGCTAGGGGGTCTCTGAGCCTGAACCTTATTCTCGACATTTCGTCTTTTTTTTCTTTTTTTTTCTTATTGTTCCATTACGTGTTCTTTAGCAAAGAAATATGCTCCATTTTATACACCGAACACACAATGCATGATAGACTCCCTAAAATGTTGCAAAAGGAGTCGAAAAATGACAAAAAAACTGATTTTTCCAGTTTTTTCCCATTATTTCAATAAAAACAAATTTTTCTGCCATGCAGGAGCCTGCAGAATACCGAAAAACACATTAAAAAAATAATATAATACAAAATAAAGAAATTTTTAAAAAAAAGGAAAAAAAAAGAGAAAAACTGCCCAGACCTGGGGTTCGAACCCGTGACGCCTGGGTTCAGCCAACTGATGACAGTCCCACACTCTACCAAACAGGCCACTGTTTCACGTCAGGCCTGCAGCAGCTTCCCTTCAAAAGCCTTTCCGCGGTGAAATATGCAATAGACATTTATGGGCCCATTGAGATCCCCCTAATTCACTTATAAAAATTTCCTTTGTTAGCTATGTTTGGAACATGGGGACCTACCCTGGGTGCGAGTTTGAAAATTATAACTTAATACCAAGGGGAGCTAGGGGGTCACGAAAACAGAACCTTATTCTCGACATTTCGTCTTTTTTTTCTTTTTTTTTGTCTCATTGTTCCATTACGTGTTCTTTAGCAAAGAAATATGCTCCATTTTGTACACAGAACACACAATGCATGATAGACTCCCTAAAATGTTGCAAAAGGAGTCGAAAAATGACAAAAAAACTGATTTTCCTTGATTTTTCCAGTTTTTTCCCATTATTTCAATAAAAACAAATTTTTCTGCCATGCAGGAGCCTGCAGAATACCGAAAAACACATTAAAAAAATAATATAATACAAAATAAAGAAATTTTTTAAAAAAAGGAAAAAAAAGAGAAAAACTGCCCAGTCCTGGGGTTCGAACCCGGGACGCCTGGCTTCAGCCACCTGTTGACAGTCCCACACTCTACCAAACAGGCCACTGTTTCATGTCAGGCCTGCAGCAGCTTCCCTTCAAAAGCCTTTTCGCGGTGAAATATGCAATAGACATTTATGGGCCCATTGAGATCCCCCTAATTCACTTATAAAAATTTCTTTGGTAACTATGTTTGGAACATGGGGACCTACCCTGGGTGCGAGTTTGAAAATTATAACTTAATACCAAGGGGAGCTAGGGGGTCACGAAAACAGAACCTTATTCTCGACATTTCGTCTTTTTTTTCTTTTTTTTTTCTCATTGTTCCATTACGTTTTTTTTAGCAAAGAAATATGCTCCATTTTATACACAGAACACCCAATGCATGATAGACTCCCTAAAATGTTGCAAAAGGAGTCGAAAAATGAAAAAAAAACTGATTTTCCTTGATTTTCCAGTTTTTTCCCATTATTCCATTAAAAAACAATTTCTGCCATGCTGGAGCCTGCAGAATACCGAAAAACACATTAAAAAAATAATATAATGCAAAAAAAGAAATTTAAAAAAAAGGAAAAAAAGTGAAAAACTGCCCGGTCCTGGGGTTCGAACCCAGGACCCCTGGCTCCAGCCACCAGTTAACAGTCCAAGTCTCTACCAAACAGGCCAATGTTTCACGTCATGTGCGCAGTAGCTTCCCTTCAAAAGCCTTTTCTTTGTGAAATATGCAATAGATCTTTAGGGGCCCACTGGGAACCCCTAATTCAGTTATAAAAATTTCCTTTGGCAGCCATGGTTAGACCATGGGATTCTTCCTTGGGTGCGAGTTTGAAAATTATAACTTAAAACCAAGGGGAGCTAGGGGGTCTCGAAGACAGAACCTTATTCTCGACATTTCGTCCTTTTTTCCTTTTTTTTCTCATTGTTCCATTACGTGTTCTTTAGCAAAGAAATATGCTCCATTTTCTACACAGAACACCCAATGCATGATAGACTCCCTAAAATGTTGCAAAAGGAGTCGAAAAATGACAAAAAAACTGATTTTCCTTGATTTTTCCAGTTTTTTCCCATTATTCCAATAAAAACAATTTTTCTGCCACGCAGGAGCCTGCAGAATATCGAAAAACACATTAAAAAAATAATATAATACAAAATAAAGAAATTTTTAAAAAAAAGGAAAGAAAAGAGAAAAACTGCCCAGTCATGGGGATCGAACCCGGGACGCCTGGCTTCAGCCACCTGTTGACTGTCCCACACTCTACCAAACAGGCCACTGTTTCACGTCAGGCCTGCAGCAGCTTCCCTTCAAAAGCCTTTTCGTGGTGAAATATGCAATAGACATTTATGGGCCCATTGAGATCCCCCTAATTCACTTATAAAAATTTCCTTTTGTAGCTATGTTTGGAACATGGGGACCTACCCTGGGTGCGAGTTTGAAAATTATAACTTAATACCAAGGGGAGCTAGGGGGTCACGAAAACAGAACCTTATTCTCGACATTTCGTCTTTTTTTTCTTTTTTTTGTCTCATTGTTCCATTACGTGTTCTTTAGCAAAGAAATATGCTCCATTTTATACACAGAACACACAATGCATGATAGACTCCCTAAAATGTTGCAAAAGGAGTCGAAAAATGACAAAAAAACTGATTTTTCCAGTTTTTTCCCATTATTTCAATAAAAACAAATTTTTCTGCCATGCAGGAGCCTGCAGAATACCGAAAAACACATTAAAAAAATAATATAATACAAAATAAAGAAATTTTTAAAAAAAAAGGAAAAAAAAGAGAAAAACTGCCCAGTCCTGGGGTTCGAACCCGTGACGCCTGGCTTCAGCCACCTGTTGACAGTCCCACACTCTACCAAACAGGCCACTGTTTCACGTCAGGCCTGCAGCAGCTTCCCCATAAAAGCCTTTTCGCGGTGAAATATGCAATAGACATTAATGGGCCCATTGAGATCCCCCTAATTCACTTATAAAAATTTCCTTTTAAAGCTATGTTTGGAACATGGGGACCTACCCTGGGTGCGAGTTTGAAAATTATAACTTAATACCAAGGGGAGCTAGGGGGTCACGAAAACAGAACCTTATTCTCGACATTTCGTCTTTTTTTTCTTTTTTTTTGTCTCATTGTTCCATTACGTGTTCTTTAGCAAAGAAATATGCTCCATTTTGTACACAGAACACACAATGCATGATAGACTCCCTAAAATGTTGCAAAAGGAGTCGAAAAATGACAAAAAAACTGATTTTCCTTGATTTTTCCAGTTTTTTCCCATTATTTCAATAAAAACAAATTTTTCTGCCATGCAGGAGCCTGCAGAATACCGAAAAACACATTAAAAAAATAATATAATACAAAATAAAGAAATTTTTAAAAAAAAGGAAAAAAAAGAGAAAAACTGCCCAGTCCTGGGGTTCGAACCCGGGACGTCTGGCTTCAGCCACCTGTTAACAGTCCCACACTCTACCAAACAGGCCACTGTTTCATGTCAGGCCTGCAGCAGCTTCCCTTCAAAAGCCTTTTCGCGGTGAAATATGCAATAGACATTTATGGGCCCATTGAGATCCCCCTAATTCACTTATAAAAATTTCTTTGGTAACTATGTTTGGAACATGGGGACCTACCCTGGGTGCGAGTTTGAAAATTATAACTTAATACCAAGGGGAGCTAGGGGGTCACGAAAACAGAACCTTATTCTCGACATTTCGTCTTTTTTTTCTTTTTTTTTTCTCATTGTTCCATTACGTTTTTTTTAGCAAAGAAATATGCTCCATTTTATACACAGAACACCCAATGCATGATAGACTCCCTAAAATGTTGCAAAAGGAGTCGAAAAATGAAAAAAAAACTGATTTTCCTTGATTTTCCAGTTTTTTCCCATTATTCCATTAAAAAACAATTTCTGCCATGCTGGAGCCTGCAGAATACCGAAAAACACATTAAAAAAATAATATAATGCAAAAAAAGAAATTTAAAAAAAAGGAAAAAAAGTGAAAAACTGCCCGGTCCTGGGGTTCGAACCCAGGACCCCTGGCTCCAGCCACCAGTTAACAGTCCAAGTCTCTACCAAACAGGCCAATGTTTCACGTCATGTGCGCAGTAGCTTCCCTTCAAAAGCCTTTTCTTTGTGAAATATGCAATAGATCTTTAGGGGCCCACTGGGAACCCCTAATTCAGTTATAAAAATTTCCTTTGGCAGCCATGGTTAGACCATGGGATTCTTCCTTGGGTGCGAGTTTGAAAATTATAACTTAAAACCAAGGGGAGCTAGGGGGTCTCGAAGACAGAACCTTATTCTCGACATTTCGTCCTTTTTTCCTTTTTTTTCTCATTGTTCCATTACGTGTTCTTTAGCAAAGAAATATGCTCCATTTTCTACACAGAACACCCAATGCATGATAGACTCCCTAAAATGTTGCAAAAGGAGTCGAAAAATGACAAAAAAACTGATTTTCCTTGATTTTTCCAGTTTTTTCCCATTATTCCAATAAAAACAATTTTTCTGCCACGCAGGAGCCTGCAGAATATCGAAAAACACATTAAAAAAATAATATAATACAAAATAAAGAAATTTTTAAAAAAAAGGAAAGAAAAGAGAAAAACTGCCCAGTCCTGGGGATCGAACCCGGGACGCCTGGCTTCAGCCACCTGTTGACTGTCCCACACTCTACCAAACAGGCCACTGTTTCACGTCAGGCCTGCAGCAGCTTCCCTTCAAAAGCCTTTTCGTGGTGAAATATGCAATAGACATTTATGGGCCCATTGAGATCCCCCTAATTCACTTATAAAAATTTCCTTTGGTAGCTATGTTTGGAACATGGGGACCTACCCTGGGTGCGAGTTTGAAAATTATAACTTAATACCAAGGGGAGCTAGGGGGTCACGAAAACAGAACCTTATTCTCGACATTTCGTCTTTTTTTTCTTTTTTTTGTCTCATTGTTCCATTACGTGTTCTTTAGCAAAGAAATATGCTCCATTTTATACACAGAACACACAATGCATGATAGACTCCCTAAAATGTTGCAAAAGGAGTCGAAAAATGACAAAAAAACTGATTTTTCCAGTTTTTTCCCATTATTTCAATAAAAACAAATTTTTCTGCCATGCAGGAGCCTGCAGAATACCGAAAAACACATTAAAAAAATAATATAATACAAAATAAAGAAATTTTTAAAAAAAAAGGAAAAAAAAGAGAAAAACTGCCCAGTCCTGGGGTTCGAACCCGTGACGCCTGGCTTCAGCCACCTGTTGACAGTCCCACACTCTACCAAACAGGCCACTGTTTCACGTCAGGCCTGCAGCAGCTTCCCCATAAAAGCCTTTTCGCGGTGAAATATGCAATAGACATTAATGGGCCCATTGAGATCCCCCTAATTCACTTATAAAAATTTCCTTTTAAAGCTATGTTTGGAACATGGGGACCTACCCTGGGTGCGAGTTTGAAAATTATAACTTAATACCAAGGGGAGCTAGGGGGTCACGAAAACAGAACCTTATTCTCGACATTTCGTCTTTTTTTTCTTTTTTTTTGTCTCATTGTTCCATTACGTGTTCTTTAGCAAAGAAATATGCTCCATTTTGTACACAGAACACACAATGCATGATAGACTCCCTAAAATGTTGCAAAAGGAGTCGAAAAATGACAAAAAAACTGATTTTCCTTGATTTTTCCAGTTTTTTCCCATTATTTCAATAAAAACAAATTTTTCTGCCATGCAGGAGCCTGCAGAATACCGAAAAACACATTAAAAAAATAATATAATACAAAATAAAGAAATTTTTAAAAAAAAGGAAAAAAAAGAGAAAAACTGCCCAGTCCTGGGGTTCGAACCCGGGACGCCTGGCTTCAGCCACCTGTTAACAGTCCCACACTCTACCAAACAGGCCACTGTTTCATGTCAGGCCTGCAGCAGCTTCCCTTCAAAAGCCTTTTCGCGGTGAAATATGCAATAGACATTTATGGGCCCATTGAGATCCCCCTAATTCACTTATAAAAATTTCTTTGGTAACTATGTTTGGAACATGGGGACCTACCCTGGGTGCGAGTTTGAAAATTATAACTTAATACCAAGGGGAGCTAGGGGGTCACGAAAACAGAACCTTATTCTCGACATTTCGTCTTTTTTTTCTTTTTTTTTTCTCATTGTTCCATTACGTTTTTTTTAGCAAAGAAATATGCTCCATTTTATACACAGAACACCCAATGCATGATAGACTCCCTAAAATGTTGCAAAAGGAGTCGAAAAATGAAAAAAAAACTGATTTTCCTTGATTTTCCAGTTTTTTCCCATTATTCCATTAAAAAACAATTTCTGCCATGCTGGAGCCTGCAGAATACCGAAAAACACATTAAAAAAATAATATAATGCAAAATAAAGAAATTTAAAAAAAAGGAAAAAAAGTGAAAAACTGCCCGGTCCTGGGGTTCGAACCCAGGACCCCTGGCTCCAGCCACCAGTTAACAGTCCAAGTCTCTACCAAACAGGCCAATGTTTCACGTCATGTGCGCAGTAGCTTCCCTTCAAAAGCCTTTTCTTTGTGAAATATGCAATAGATCTTTAGGGGCCCACTGGGAACCCCTAATTCAGTTATAAAAATTTCCTTTGGCAGCCATGGTTAGACCATGGGATTCTTCCTTGGGTGCGAGTTTGAAAATTATAACTTAAAACCAAGGGGAGCTAGGGGGTCTCGAAGACAGAACCTTATTCTCGACATTTCGTCCTTTTTTCCTTTTTTTTCTCATTGTTCCATTACGTGTTCTTTAGCAAAGAAATATGCTCCATTTTCTACACAGAACACCCAATGCATGATAGACTCCCTAAAATGTTGCAAAAGGAGTCGAAAAATGACAAAAAAACTGATTTTCCTTGATTTTTCCAGTTTTTTCCCATTATTCCAATAAAAACAATTTTTCTGCCACGCAGGAGCCTGCAGAATATCGAAAAACACATTAAAAAAATAATATAATGCAAAATAAAGAAATTTTTTAAAAAAAGGAAAAAAAAAGTGAAAAACTGCTCGGTCCTGGGGTTCGAACCCGGGACCCCTGGCTCCAGCCACCAGTTAACAGTTCAAGACTCTACCAAACAGGCCACTGTTTCACGTCAGGTGTGCAACAGCTTCCCTTCAAAAGCCTTTTCTCGGTGAAATATGCAATAGACATTTATGGGCCCATTGAGATCCCCCTAATTCACTTATAAAAATTTCCTTTGGTAGCCATGGTCAGACCATAGGGACCTACCCTGGGTGCGAGTGTGAAAATTATAACTTAATACCAAGGGGAGCTAGGGAGTCTCGAAGACAGAACCTTATTCTCGACATTTCGTCCTTTTTTCCTTTTTTTCTCATTGTTCCATTACGTGTTCTTTAGCAAAGAAATATGCTCCATTTTCTACACAGAACACCCAATGCATGATAGACTCCCTAAAATGTTGCAAAAGGAGTCGAAAAATGACAAAAAAACTGATTTTCCTTGATTTTTCCAGTTTTTTCCCATTATTTCAATAGAAACAAATTTTTCTGCCATGCAGGAGCCTGCAGAATACCAAAAAACACATTAAAAAAATAATATAATGCAAAATAAAGAAATTTAAAAAAAAGGAAAAAAAGTGAAAAACTGCCCGGTCCAGGGGTTCGAACCCAGGACCCCTGGCTCCAGCCACCAGTTAACAGTCCAAGTCTCTACCAAACAGGCCAATGTTTCATGTCATGTGCGCAGTAGCTTCCCTTCAAAAGCCTTTTCTTTGTGAAATATGCAATAGATCTTTAGGGGCCCACTGGGAACCCCTAATTCAGTTATAAAAATTTCCTTTGGCAGCCATGGTTAGACCATGGGATTCTTCCTTGGGTGCGAGTTTGAAAATTATAACTTAAAACCAAGGGGAGCTAGGGGGTCTCGAAGACAGAACCTTATTCTCGACATTTCGTCCTTTTTTCCTTTTTTTTCTCATTGTTCCATTACGTGTTCTTTAGCAAAGAAATATGCTCCATTTTCTACACAGAACACCCAATGCATAATAGACTCCCTAAAATGTTGCAAAAGGAGTCGAAAAATGACAAAAAAACTGATTTTCCTTGATTTTTCCAGTTTTTTCCCATTATTCCAATAAAAACAAATTTTTCTGCCACGCAGGAGCCTGCAGAATATCGAAAAACACATTAAAAAAATAATATAATCCAAAATAAAGAAATTTTTTAAAAAAACGAAAAAAAAAGTGAAAAACTGCTCGGTCCTGGGGTTCGAACCCGGGACCCCTGGCTCCAGCCACCAGTTAACAGTTCAAGACTCTACCAAACAGGCCACTGTTTCACGTCAGGTGTGCAGCAGCTTCCCTTCAAAAACCTTTTCTCGGTGAAATATGCTATAGACATTTATGGGCCCATTGAGATCCTCCTAATTCACTTACTAAATTTTCCTTTGGTAGCCATGGTTGGACCATGGGGACCTACCCTGGGTGCGAGTTTGAAAATTATAACTTAATACCAAGGGGAGCTAGGGGGTCACGAAGACAGAACCTTACTCTCGACATTTCGTCTTTTTTTTCTTTTTCTTTTCTCATTGTTCCATTACGTGTTCTTTAGCAAAGAAATATGCTCCATTTTATACACAGAACACCCAATGCATGATAGACTCCCTAAAATGTTGCAAAAGGAGTCGAAAAATGACAAAAAAACTGATTTTCCTTTATTTTTCCAGTTTTTTCCCATTATTTCAATAAAAACAAATTTTTCTGCCATGCAGGAGCCTGCAGAATACCGAAAAACACATTAAAAAAATAATATAATGCAAAATAAAGGAATAAAAAAAAAGGAAAAAAAGTTCAAAACTGCACGGTCCTGGGGTTCGAACCCGAGGCCCCTGGCTCCAGCCACCAGTTAACAGTTCAAGACTCTACCAAACAGGCCACTGTTTCACGTCAGGTGTGCAACAGCTTCCCTTCAAAAGCCTTTTCTCGGTGAAATATGCAATAGACATTTATGGGCCCATTGAGATCCCCCTAATTCACTTATAAAAATTTCCTTTGGTAGCCATGGTCAGACCATAGGGACCTACCCTGGGTGCGAGTGTGAAAATTATAACTTAATACCAAGGGGAGCTAGGGGGTCTCGAAGACAGAACCTTATTCTCGACATTTCGTCCTTTTTTCCTTTTTTTCTCATTGTTCCATTACGTGTTCTTTAGCAAAGAAATATGCTCCATTTTCTACACAGAACACCCAATGCATGATAGACTCCCTAAAATGTTGCAAAAGGAGTCGAAAAATGACAAAAAAACTGATTTTCCTTGATTTTTCCAGTTTTTTCCCATTATTTCAATAGAAACAAATTTTTCTGCCATGCAGGAGCCTGCAGAATACCGAAAAACACATTAAAAAAATAATATAATGCAAAATAAAGAAATTTAAAAAAAAGGAAAAAAAGTGAAAAACTGCCCGGTTCTGGGGTTCGAACCCAGGACCCCTGGCTCCAGCCACCAGTTAACAGTCCAAGTCTCTACCAAACAGGCCAATGTTTCACGTCATGTGCGCAGTAGCTTCCCTTCAAAAGCCTTTTCTTTGTGAAATATGCAATAGATCTTTAGGGGCCCACTGGGATCCCCTAATTCAGTTATAAAAATTTCCTTTGGCAGCCATGGTTAGACCATGGGATTCTTCCTTGGGTGCGAGTTTGAAAATTATAACTTAAAACCAAGGGGAGCTAGGGGGTCTCGAAGACAGAACCTTATTCTCGACATTTCGTCCTTTTTTCCTTTTTTTCTCATTGTTCCATTACGTGTTCTTTAGCAAAGAAATATGCTCCATTTTCTACACAGAACACCCAATGCATGATAGACTCCCTAAAATGTTGCAAAAGGAGTCGAAAAATGACAAAAAAACTGATTTTCCTTGATTTTTCCAGTTTTTTCCCATTATTCCAATAAAAACAAATTTTTCTGCCACGCAGGAGCCTGCAGAATATCGAAAAACACATTAAAAAAATAATATAATCCAAAATAAAGAAATTTTTTAAAAAAAGGAAAAAAAAAGTGAAAAACTGCTCGGTCCTGGGGTTCGAACCCGGGACCCCTGGCTCCAGCCACCAGTTAACAGTTCAAGACTCTACCAAACAGGCCACTGTTTCACGTCAGGTGTGCAGCAGCTTCCCTTCAAAAACCTTTTCTCGGTGAAATATGCTATAGACCTTTATGGGCCCATTGAGATCCTCCTAATTCACTTACTAAATTTTCCTTTGGTAGCCATGGTTGGACCATGGGGACCTACCCTGGGTGCGAGTTTGAAAATTATAACTTAATACCAAGGGGAGCTAGGGGGTCACGAAGACAGAACCTTATTCTCGACATTTCGTCTTTTTTTTCTTTTTCTTTTCTCATTGTTCCATTACGTGTTCTTTATCAAAGAAATATGCTCCATTTTATACACAGAACACCCAATGCATGATAGACTCCCTAAAATGTTGCAAAAGGAGTCGAAAAATGACAAAAAAACTGATTTTCCTTTATTTTTCCAGTTTTTTCCCATTATTTCAATAAAAACAAATTTTTCTGCCATGCAGGAGCCTGCAGAATACCGAAAAACACATTAAAAAAATAATATAATGCAAAATAAAGGAATAAAAAAAAAGGAAAAAAAGTTCAAAACTGCACAGTCCTGGGGTTCGAACCCGAGGCCCCTGGCTCCAGCCACCAGTTAACAGTTCAAGACTCTACCAAACAGGCCACTGTTTCACGTCAGGTGTGCAACAGCTTCCCTACAAAAGCCTTTTCTCGGTGAAATATGCAATAGACCTTTATGGGCCCATTGAGATCCCCCTAATTCACTTATAAAAATTTCCTTTGGTAGCCATGGTCAGACCATAGGGACCTACCCTGGGTGCGAGTGTGAAAATTATAACTTAATACCAAGGGGAGCTGGGGGGTCTCGAAGACAGAACCTTATTCTCGACATTTCGTCCGTTTTTCCTTTTTTTCTCATTGTTCCATTACGTGTTCTTTAGCAAAGAAATATGCTCCATTTTCTACACAGAACACCCAATGCATGATTACTCCCTAAAATGTTGCAAAAGGAGTCGAAAAATGACAAAAAAACTGATTTTTCCAGTTTTTTCCCATTATTTCAATAAAAACAAATTTTTCTGCCATGCAGGAGCCTGCAGAATACCGAAAAACACATTAAAAAAATAATATAATACAAAATAAAGAAATTTTTAAAAAAAAAGGAAAAAAAAGAGAAAAACTGCCCAGTCCTGGGGTTCGAACCCGTGACGCCTGGCTTCAGCCACCTGTTGACAGTCCCACACTCTACCAAACAGGCCACTGTTTCACGTCAGGCCTGCAGCAGCTTCCCCATAAAAGCCTTTTCGCGGTGAAATATGCAATAGACATTAATGGGCCCATTGAGATCCCCCTAATTCACTTATAAAAATTTCCTTTTAAAGCTATGTTTGGAACATGGGGACCTACCCTGGGTGCGAGTTTGAAAATTATAACTTAATACCAAGGGGAGCTAGGGGGTCACGAAAACAGAACCTTATTCTCGACATTTCGTCTTTTTTTTCTTTTTTTTTGTCTCATTGTTCCATTACGTGTTCTTTAGCAAAGAAATATGCTCCATTTTGTACACAGAACACACAATGCATGATAGACTCCCTAAAATGTTGCAAAAGGAGTCGAAAAATGACAAAAAAACTGATTTTCCTTGATTTTTCCAGTTTTTTCCCATTATTTCAATAAAAACAAATTTTTCTGCCATGCAGGAGCCTGCAGAATACCGAAAAACACATTAAAAAAATAATATAATACAAAATAAAGAAATTTTTAAAAAAAAGGAAAAAAAAGAGAAAAACTGCCCAGTCCTGGGGTTCGAACCCGGGACGCCTGGCTTCAGCCACCTGTTAACAGTCCCACACTCTACCAAACAGGCCACTGTTTCATGTCAGGCCTGCAGCAGCTTCCCTTCAAAAGCCTTTTCGCGGTGAAATATGCAATAGACATTTATGGGCCCATTGAGATCCCCCTAATTCACTTATAAAAATTTCTTTGGTAACTATGTTTGGAACATGGGGACCTACCCTGGGTGCGAGTTTGAAAATTATAACTTAATACCAAGGGGAGCTAGGGGGTCACGAAAACAGAACCTTATTCTCGACATTTCGTCTTTTTTTTCTTTTTTTTTTCTCATTGTTCCATTACGTTTTTTTTAGCAAAGAAATATGCTCCATTTTATACACAGAACACCCAATGCATGATAGACTCCCTAAAATGTTGCAAAAGGAGTCGAAAAATGAAAAAAAAACTGATTTTCCTTGATTTTCCAGTTTTTTCCCATTATTCCATTAAAAAACAATTTCTGCCATGCTGGAGCCTGCAGAATACCGAAAAACACATTAAAAAAATAATATAATGCAAAATAAAGAAATTTAAAAAAAAGGAAAAAAAGTGAAAAACTGCCCGGTCCTGGGGTTCGAACCCAGGACCCCTGGCTCCAGCCACCAGTTAACAGTCCAAGTCTCTACCAAACAGGCCAATGTTTCACGTCATGTGCGCAGTAGCTTCCCTTCAAAAGCCTTTTCTTTGTGAAATATGCAATAGATCTTTAGGGGCCCACTGGGAACCCCTAATTCAGTTATAAAAATTTCCTTTGGCAGCCATGGTTAGACCATGGGATTCTTCCTTGGGTGCGAGTTTGAAAATTATAACTTAAAACCAAGGGGAGCTAGGGGGTCTCGAAGACAGAACCTTATTCTCGACATTTCGTCCTTTTTTCCTTTTTTTTCTCATTGTTCCATTACGTGTTCTTTAGCAAAGAAATATGCTCCATTTTCTACACAGAACACCCAATGCATGATAGACTCCCTAAAATGTTGCAAAATGAGTCGAAAAATGACAAAAAAACTGATTTTCCTTGATTTTTCCAGTTTTTTCCCATTATTCCAATAAAAACAATTTTTCTGCCACGCAGGAGCCTGCAGAATATCGAAAAACACATTAAAAAAATAATATAATGCAAAATAAAGAAATTTTTTAAAAAAAGGAAAAAAAAAGTGAAAAACTGCTCGGTCCTGGGGTTCGAACCCGGGACCCCTGGCTCCAGCCACCAGTTAACAGTTCAAGACTCTACCAAACAGGCCACTGTTTCACGTCAGGTGTGCAACAGCTTCCCTTCAAAAGCCTTTTCTCGGTGAAATATGCAATAGACATTTATGGGCCCATTGAGATCCCCCTAATTCACTTATAAAAATTTCCTTTGGTAGCCATGGTCAGACCATAGGGACCTACCCTGGGTGCGAGTGTGAAAATTATAACTTAATACCAAGGGGAGCTAGGGAGTCTCGAAGACAGAACCTTATTCTCGACATTTCGTCCTTTTTTCCTTTTTTTCTCATTGTTCCATTACGTGTTCTTTAGCAAAGAAATATGCTCCATTTTCTACACAGAACACCCAATGCATGATAGACTCCCTAAAATGTTGCAAAAGGAGTCGAAAAATGACAAAAAAACTGATTTTCCTTGATTTTTCCAGTTTTTTCCCATTATTTCAATAGAAACAAATTTTTCTGCCATGCAGGAGCCTGCAGAATACCAAAAAACACATTAAAAAAATAATATAATGCAAAATAAAGAAATTTAAAAAAAAGGAAAAAAAGTGAAAAACTGCCCGGTCCAGGGGTTCGAACCCAGGACCCCTGGCTCCAGCCACCAGTTAACAGTCCAAGTCTCTACCAAACAGGCCAATGTTTCATGTCATGTGCGCAGTAGCTTCCCTTCAAAAGCCTTTTCTTTGTGAAATATGCAATAGATCTTTAGGGGCCCACTGGGAACCCCTAATTCAGTTATAAAAATTTCCTTTGGCAGCCATGGTTAGACCATGGGATTCTTCCTTGGGTGCGAGTTTGAAAATTATAACTTAAAACCAAGGGGAGCTAGGGGGTCTCGAAGACAGAACCTTATTCTCGACATTTCGTCCTTTTTTCCTTTTTTTTCTCATTGTTCCATTACGTGTTCTTTAGCAAAGAAATATGCTCCATTTTCTACACAGAACACCCAATGCATAATAGACTCCCTAAAATGTTGCAAAAGGAGTCGAAAAATGACAAAAAAACTGATTTTCCTTGATTTTTCCAGTTTTTTCCCATTATTCCAATAAAAACAAATTTTTCTGCCACGCAGGAGCCTGCAGAATATCGAAAAACACATTAAAAAAATAATATAATCCAAAATAAAGAAATTTTTTAAAAAAACGAAAAAAAAAGTGAAAAACTGCTCGGTCCTGGGGTTCGAACCCGGGACCCCTGGCTCCAGCCACCAGTTAACAGTTCAAGACTCTACCAAACAGGCCACTGTTTCACGTCAGGTGTGCAGCAGCTTCCCTTCAAAAACCTTTTCTCGGTGAAATATGCTATAGACATTTATGGGCCCATTGAGATCCTCCTAATTCACTTACTAAATTTTCCTTTGGTAGCCATGGTTGGACCATGGGGACCTACCCTGGGTGCGAGTTTGAAAATTATAACTTAATACCAAGGGGAGCTAGGGGGTCACGAAGACAGAACCTTACTCTCGACATTTCGTCTTTTTTTTCTTTTTCTTTTCTCATTGTTCCATTACGTGTTCTTTAGCAAAGAAATATGCTCCATTTTATACACAGAACACCCAATGCATGATAGACTCCCTAAAATGTTGCAAAAGGAGTCGAAAAATGACAAAAAAACTGATTTTCCTTTATTTTTCCAGTTTTTTCCCATTATTTCAATAAAAACAAATTTTTCTGCCATGCAGGAGCCTGCAGAATACCGAAAAACACATTAAAAAAATAATATAATGCAAAATAAAGGAATAAAAAAAAAGGAAAAAAAGTTCAAAACTGCACGGTCCTGGGGTTCGAACCCGAGGCCCCTGGCTCCAGCCACCAGTTAACAGTTCAAGACTCTACCAAACAGGCCACTGTTTCACGTCAGGTGTGCAACAGCTTCCCTTCAAAAGCCTTTTCTCGGTGAAATATGCAATAGACATTTATGGGCCCATTGAGATCCCCCTAATTCACTTATAAAAATTTCCTTTGGTAGCCATGGTCAGACCATAGGGACCTACCCTGGGTGCGAGTGTGAAAATTATAACTTAATACCAAGGGGAGCTAGGGGGTCTCGAAGACAGAACCTTATTCTCGACATTTCGTCCTTTTTTCCTTTTTTTCTCATTGTTCCATTACGTGTTCTTTAGCAAAGAAATATGCTCCATTTTCTACACAGAACACCCAATGCATGATAGACTCCCTAAAATGTTGCAAAAGGAGTCGAAAAATGACAAAAAAACTGATTTTCCTTGATTTTTCCAGTTTTTTCCCATTATTTCAATAGAAACAAATTTTTCTGCCATGCAGGAGCCTGCAGAATACCGAAAAACACATTAAAAAAATAATATAATGCAAAATAAAGAAATTTAAAAAAAAGGAAAAAAAGTGAAAAACTGCCCGGTTCTGGGGTTCGAACCCAGGACCCCTGGCTCCAGCCACCAGTTAACAGTCCAAGTCTCTACCAAACAGGCCAATGTTTCACGTCATGTGCGCAGTAGCTTCCCTTCAAAAGCCTTTTCTTTGTGAAATATGCAATAGATCTTTAGGGGCCCACTGGGATCCCCTAATTCAGTTATAAAAATTTCCTTTGGCAGCCATGGTTAGACCATGGGATTCTTCCTTGGGTGCGAGTTTGAAAATTATAACTTAAAACCAAGGGGAGCTAGGGGGTCTCGAAGACAGAACCTTATTCTCGACATTTCGTCCTTTTTTCCTTTTTTTCTCATTGTTCCATTACGTGTTCTTTAGCAAAGAAATATGCTCCATTTTCTACACAGAACACCCAATGCATGATAGACTCCCTAAAATGTTGCAAAAGGAGTCGAAAAATGACAAAAAAACTGATTTTCCTTGATTTTTCCAGTTTTTTCCCATTATTCCAATAAAAACAAATTTTTCTGCCACGCAGGAGCCTGCAGAATATCGAAAAACACATTAAAAAAATAATATAATCCAAAATAAAGAAATTTTTTAAAAAAAGGAAAAAAAAAGTGAAAAACTGCTCGGTCCTGGGGTTCGAACCCGGGACCCCTGGCTCCAGCCACCAGTTAACAGTTCAAGACTCTACCAAACAGGCCACTGTTTCACGTCAGGTGTGCAGCAGCTTCCCTTCAAAAACCTTTTCTCGGTGAAATATGCTATAGACCTTTATGGGCCCATTGAGATCCTCCTAATTCACTTACTAAATTTTCCTTTGGTAGCCATGGTTGGACCATGGGGACCTACCCTGGGTGCGAGTTTGAAAATTATAACTTAATACCAAGGGGAGCTAGGGGGTCACGAAGACAGAACCTTATTCTCGACATTTCGTCTTTTTTTTCTTTTTCTTTTCTCATTGTTCCATTACGTGTTCTTTATCAAAGAAATATGCTCCATTTTATACACAGAACACCCAATGCATGATAGACTCCCTAAAATGTTGCAAAAGGAGTCGAAAAATGACAAAAAAACTGATTTTCCTTTATTTTTCCAGTTTTTTCCCATTATTTCAATAAAAACAAATTTTTCTGCCATGCAGGAGCCTGCAGAATACCGAAAAACACATTAAAAAAATAATATAATGCAAAATAAAGGAATAAAAAAAAAGGAAAAAAAGTTCAAAACTGCACAGTCCTG
Organism: Parasteatoda lunata; assembly: GCA_949128135.1. Lineage (NCBI taxonomy): Eukaryota > Metazoa > Arthropoda > Arachnida > Araneae > Theridiidae > Parasteatoda > Parasteatoda lunata. The sequence continues at coordinate 81,619,900 of OX421980.1, forward strand.
GGGTTCGAACCCGAGGCCCCTGGCTCCAGCCACCAGTTAACAGTTCAAGACTCTACCAAACAGGCCACTGTTTCACGTCAGGTGTGCAACAGCTTCCCTACAAAAGCCTTTTCTCGGTGAAATATGCAATAGACCTTTATGGGCCCATTGAGATCCCCCTAATTCACTTATAAAAATTTCCTTTGGTAGCCATGGTCAGACCATAGGGACCTACCCTGGGTGCGAGTGTGAAAATTATAACTTAATACCAAGGGGAGCTGGGGGGTCTCGAAGACAGAACCTTATTCTCGACATTTCGTCCGTTTTTCCTTTTTTTCTCATTGTTCCATTACGTGTTCTTTAGCAAAGAAATATGCTCCATTTTCTACACAGAACACCCAATGCATGATTACTCCCTAAAATGTTGCAAAAGGAGTCGAAAAATGACAAAAAAACTGATTTTCCTTGATTTTTCCAGTTTTTTCCCATTATTTCAATAGAAACAAATTTTTCTGCCATGCAGGAGCCTGCAGAATACCGAAAAACACATTAAAAAAATAATATAATACAAAATAAAGAAATTTTTAAAAAAAAGGAAAAAAAAGAGAAAAACTGCCCAGTCCTGGGGTTCGAACCCGGGACGCCTGGCTTCAGCCACCAGTTAACAGTTCAAGACTCTACCAAACAGGCCACTGTTTCACGTCAGGCCTGCAGCAGCTTCCCTTCAAAAGCCTTTTCGCGGTGAAATATGCAATAGACATTTATGGGCCCATTGAGATCCCCCTAATTCACTTATAAAAATTTCCTTTGGAAGCTATGTTTGGAACATGGGGACCTACCCTGGGTGCGAGTTTGAAAATTATAACTTAATACCAAGGGGAGCTAGGGGGTCACGAAAACAGAACCTTATTCTCGACATTTCGTATTTTTTTTCTTTTTTTTTTCTCATTGTTCCATTACGTGTTCTTTAGCAAAGAAATATGCTCCATTTTCTACACAGAACGCCCAATGCATGATAGACTCCCTAAAATGTTGCAAAAGGAGTCGAAAAATGACAAAAAAACTGATTTTCCTTGATTTTTCCAGTTTTTTCCCATTATTCCAATAAAAACAAATTTTTCTGCCACGCAGGAGCCTGCAGAATATCGAAAAACACATTAAAAAAATAATATAATGCAAAATAAAGAAATTTTTTAAAAAAAGGAAAAAAAAGTGAAAAACTGCTCGGTCCTGGGGTTCGAACCCGGGACCCCTGGCTCCAGCCACCAGTTAATAGTTCAAGACTCTACCAAACAGGCCACTGTTTCACGTCAGGTGTGCAGCAGCTTCCCTTCAAAAACCTTTTCTCGGGGAAATATGCTATAGACCTTTATGGGCCCATTGAGATCCTCCTAATTCACTTACTAAATTTTCCTTTGGTAGCCATGGTTGGACCATGGGGACCTACCCTGGGTGCGAGTTTGAAAATTATAAATTAAAACCAAGGGGAGCTAGGGGGTCTCGAAGACAGAACCTTATTCTCGACATTTAGTCCTTTTTACCTTTTTTTCTCATTGTTCCATTACGTGTTCTTTAGCAAAGAAATATGCTCCATTTTCTACACAGAACACCCAATGCATGATAGACTCCCTAAAATGTTGCAAAAGGAGTCGAAAAATGACAAAAAAACTGATTTTCCTTGATTTTTCCAGTTTTTTCCCATTATTCCAATAAAAACAAATTTTTCTGCCACGCAGGAGCCTGCAGAATATCGAAAAACACATTAAAAAAATAATATAATGCAAAATAAAGAAATTTTTTAAAAAAAGGAAAAAAAAGTGAAAAACTGCTCGGTCCTGGGGTTCGAACCCGGGACCCCTGGCTCCAGCCACCAGATAACAGTTCAAGACTCTACCAAACAGGCCACTGTTTCACGTCAGGTGTGCAGCAGCTTCCCTTCAAAAACCTTTTCTCGGTGAAATATGCTATAGACCTTTATGGGCCCATTGAGATCCTCCTAATTCACTTACTAAATTTTCCTTTGGTAGCCATGGTTGGAACATGGGGACCTACCCTGGGTGCGAGTTTGAAAATTATAACTTAATACCAAGGGGAGCTAGGGGGTCACGAAGACAGAACCTTATTCTCGACATTTCGTCTTTTTTTTCTTTTTCTTTTCTCATTGTTCCATTACGTGTTCTTTAGACAAGAAATATGCTCCATTTTCTACACAGAACACCCAATGCATGATAGACTCCCTAAAATGTTGCAAAAGGAGTCGAAAAATGACAAAAAAACTGATTTTCCTTGATTTTTCCAGTTTTTTCCCATTATTCCAATAAAAACAAATTTTTCTGCCACGCAGGAGCCTGCAGAATATTGAAAAACACATTAAAAAAATAATATAATGCAAAATAAAGAAATTTTTTAAAAAAAGGAAAAAAAAGTGAAAAACTGCTCGGTCCTGGGGTTCGAACCCAGGACCCCTGGCTCCAGCCACCAGTTAACAGTTCAAGACTCTACCAAACAGGCCACTGTTTCACGTCAGGTGTGCAGCAGCTTCCCTTCAAAAACCTTTTCTCGGTGAAATATGCTATAGACCTTTATGGGCCCATTGAGATCCTCCTAATTCACTTACTAAATTTTCCTTTGGTAGCCATGGTTGGACCATGGGGACCTACCCTGGGTGCGAGTTTGAAAATTATAACTTAATACCAAGGGGAGCTAGGGGGTCACGAAGACAGAACCTTATTCTCGACATTTCGTCTTTTTTTTCTTTTTCTTTTCTCATTGTTCCATTACGTGTTCTTTAGCAAAGAAATATGCTCCATTTTATACACAGAACACCCAATGCATGATAGACTCCCTAAAATGTTGCAAAAGGAGTCGAAAAATGACAAAAAAACTGATTTTCCTTTATTTTTCCAGTTTTTTCCCATTATTTCAATAAAAACAAATTTTTCTGCCATGCAGGAGCCTGCAGAATACCGAAAAACACATTAAAAAAATAATATAATGCAAAATAAAGGAATAAAAAAAAAGTTCAAAACTGCACGGTCCTGGGGTTCGAACCCGAGGCCCCTGGCTCCAGCCACCAGTTAACAGTTCAAGACTCTACCAAACAGGCCACTGTTTCACGTCAGGTGTGCAACAGCTTCCCTTCAAAAGCCTTTTCTCGGTGAAATATGCAATAGACCTTTTTGGGCCCATTGAGATCCCCCTAATTCACTTATAAAAATTTCCTTTGGTAGCCATGGTCAGACCATAGGGACCTACCCTGGGTGCGAGTTTGAAAATTATAACTTAATACCAAGGGGAGCTAGGGGGTCACGAAAACAGAACCTTATTCTCGACATTTCGTATTTTTTTTCTTTTTTTTTTCTCATTGTTCCATTACGTGTTCTTTAGCAAAGAAATATGCTCCATTTTCTACACAGAACGCCCAATGCATGATAGACTCCCTAAAATGTTGCAAAAGGAGTCGAAAAATGACAAAAAAACTGATTTTCCTTGATTTTTCCAGTTTTTTCCCATTATTCCAATAAAAACAAATTTTTCTGCCACGCAGGAGCCTGCAGAATATCGAAGAACACATTAAAAAAATAATATAATGCAAAATAAAGAAATTTTTTAAAAAAAGGAAAAAAAAGTGAAAAACTGCTCGGTCCTGGGGTTCGAACCCGGGACCCCTGGCTCCAGCCACCAGATAACAGTTCAAGACTCTACCAAACAGGCCACTGTTTCACGTCAGGTGTGCAGCAGCTTCCCTTCAAAAACCTTTTCTCGGTGAAATATGCTATAGACCTTTATGGGCCCATTGAGATCCTCCTAATTCACTTACTAAATTTTCCTTTGGTAGCCATGGTTGGAACATGGGGACCTACCCTGGGTGCGAGTTTGAAAATTATAACTTAATACCAAGGGGAGCTAGGGGGTCACGAAGACAGAACCTTATTCTCGACATTTCGTCTTTTTTTTCTTTTTCTTTTCTCATTGTTCCATTACGTGTTCTTTAGACAAGAAATATGCTCCATTTTCTACACAGAACACCCAATGCATGATAGACTCCCTAAAATGTTGCAAAAGGAGTCGAAAAATGACAAAAAAACTGATTTTCCTTGATTTTTCCAGTTTTTTCCCATTATTCCAATAAAAACAAATTTTTCTGCCACGCAGGAGCCTGCAGAATATTGAAAAACACATTAAAAAAATAATATAATGCAAAATAAAGAAATTTTTTAAAAAAAGGAAAAAAAAGTGAAAAACTGCTCGGTCCTGGGGTTCGAACCCAGGACCCCTGGCTCCAGCCACCAGTTAACAGTTCAAGACTCTACCAAACAGGCCACTGTTTCACGTCAGGTGTGCAGCAGCTTCCCTTCAAAAACCTTTTCTCGGTGAAATATGCTATAGACCTTTATGGGCCCATTGAGATCCTCCTAATTCACTTACTAAATTTTCCTTTGGTAGCCATGGTTGGAACATGGGGACCTACCCTGGGTGCGAGTTTGAAAATTATAACTTAATACCAAGGGGAGCTAGGGGGTCACGAAGACAGAACCTTATTCTCGACATTTCGTCTTTTTTTTCTTTTTCTTTTCTCATTGTTCCATTACGTGTTCTTTAGCAAAGAAATATGCTCCATTTTATACACAGAACACCCAATGCATGATAGACTCCCTAAAATGTTGCAAAAGGAGTCGAAAAATGACAAAAAAACTGATTTTCCTTTATTTTTCCAGTTTTTTCCCATTATTTCAATAAAAACAAATTTTTCTGCCATGCAGGAGCCTGCAGAATACCGAAAAACACATTAAAAAAATAATATAATGCAAAATAAAGGAATAAAAAAAAAGTTCAAAACTGCACGGTCCTGGGGTTCGAACCCGAGGCCCCTGGCTCCAGCCACCAGTTAACAGTTCAAGACTCTACCAAACAGGCCACTGTTTCACGTCAGGTGTGCAACAGCTTCCCTTCAAAAGCCTTTTCTCGGTGAAATATGCAATAGACCTTTTTGGGCCCATTGAGATCCCCCTAATTCACTTATAAAAATTTCCTTTGGTAGCCATGGTCAGACCATAGGGACCTACCCTGGGTGCGAGTGTGAAAATTATAACTTAATACCAAGGGGAGCTAGGGGGTCTCGAAGACAGAACCTTATTCTCGACATTTCGTCCTTTTTTCCTTTTTTTCTCATTGTTCCATTACGTGTTCTTTAGCAAAGAAATATGCTCCATTTTCTACACAGAACACCCAATGCATGATAGACTCCCTAAAATGTTGCAAAAGGAGTCGAAAAATGACAAAAAAACTGATTTTCCTTGATTTTTCCAGTTTTTTCCCATTATTTCAATAGAAACAAATTTTTCTGCCATGCAGGAGCCTGCAGAATACCGAAAAACACATTAAAAAAATAATATAATACAAAATAAAGAAATTTTTAAAAAAAAGGAAAAAAAAGAGAAATACTGCCCAGTGCTGGGGTTCGAACCCGGGACGCCTGGCTTCAGCCACCAGTTAACAGTTCAAGACTCTACCAAACAGGCCCCTGTTTCACGTCAGGGCTGCAGCAGCTTCCCTTCAAAAGCCTTTTCGCGGTGAAATATGCAATAGACATTTATGGGCCCATTGAGATCCCCCTAATTCACTTATAAAAATTTCCTTTGGAAGCTATATTTGGAACATGGGGACCTACCCTGGGTGCGAGTTTGAAAATTATAACTTAATACCAAGGGGAGCTAGGGGGTCACGAAAACAGAACCTTATTCACCACATTTCGTATTTTTTTTCTTTTTTTTTTCTCATTGTTCCATTACGTGTTCTTTAGCAAAGAAATATGCTCCATTTTATACACAGAACACCCAATGCATGATAGACTCCCTAAAATGTTGCAAAAGGAGTCGAAAAATGACAAAAAAACTGATTTTCCTTGATTTTTCCAGTTTTTTCCCATTTTCCCAAAAAAAACACATTTTTCTGCAATGCAGGAGCCTGCAGAATACCGAAAACACATTAAAAAAATAATATAATGCAAAATAAGGGAATAAAAAAAAAGGAAAAAAAAGTGCAAAACTGCCCGGTCTTGGGGTTCGAACCAAGGACCCCTTTGCTTCAGCCACCAGTTGACAGTCCAACACTCTACCAAACAGGCCACTGTTTCACGTCAGGTGTGCAGCAGCTTCCCTTCAAAAGCCTTTTCTCGGTGAAATATGCAATAGATCTTTAGGGGCCCACTGGGACCCCCCTAATTCACTTATAAAAATTTCCTTCGGTAGCCATGGTTGGACCATGGGGACCTTCCTCGGGTGCGAGTTTGGAATTATAATTTAATACCAAGGGGAGCTAAGGGGTCTCGAAGTCTGAACCTTAATCTCGACATTTCTTCTTTTTTTCTCTTTTTTTTTCCTCATTGTTCCATTATGTGTTCTTCAGCAAAAACATATACTCCATTTCATGCACAGAACACCCTATGCATGATAGACTCCCTATAATGTTGAAAAAGGAGTCGAAAAATGACCAAAAAAACTGATTTTCCTTGATTTTTCCAGTTTTTTCCCATTATTTCAATAGAAACAAATTTTTCTGCCATGCAGGAGCCTGCAGAATACCGAAAAACACATTAAAAAAATAATATAATGCAAAATAAAGAAAGTTTTTTAAAAAAGGAAAAGAAAGAGAAAAACTGTCCAGTCCTGGGGTTCGAACACGGGACGTCTGGCTTCAGACACCTGTTGACAGTCCAACACTCTACCAAACAGGCCACTGTTTCACGTCTGGCCTGCAGCAGCTTCCCTTCAAAAGCCTTTTGTCGGTGAAATATGCAATAGACCTTTATGGGCCCATTGAGAACCCCCTAATTCCCTTATAAAAATGTCCTTCGGCAGCCATGGTTGGACCATAGGGACCTACCCTGGGTGCGAGTTTGAAAATTATAACTTAATACCAAGGGGAGCTAGGGGGTCTCGAAGACAGAACCTTATTCTCGACATTTCGTCCTTTTTTCCTTTTTTTTTCTCATTGTTCCATTACGTGTTCTTTAGCAAAGAAATATGCTCCATTTTCTACGCAGAACACCCAATGCATGATAGACTCCCTAAAATGTTGCAAAGGGAGTCGAAAAATGACCAAAAAAAACTGATTTTCCTTGTTTTTTCCAGTTTTTTTCCCATTATTCCAATAAAAACAAATTTTTCTGCCATGCAGGAGTCTGCAGAATACCGAAAAACATTTTTTAAAAAATAATATAATGCAAAATAAAGAAATTTTTTAAAAAAAGGAAAAAAAAGAGAAAAACTGCCCAGTCCTGGGGGTCGAACCCGGGACGCCTGGCTTCAGCCACCTGTTGACAGTCCCACACTCTACCAAACAGGCCACTGTTTCACGTCAGGCCTGCAGCAGCTTCCCTTCAAAAGCCTTTTCGCGGTGAAATATGCAATAGACATTTATGGGCCCATTGAGATCCCTTTAATTCACTTATAAAAATTTCCTTTGGTAGCTATGTTTGGAACATGGGGACCTACCCTGGGTGCGAGTTTGAAAATTATTACTTAATACCAAGGGGAGCTAGGGGGTCACGAAAGCAGAACCTTATTCTCGACATTTCGTCTTTTTTTTCCTTTTTTTTTCTCATTGTTCCATTACGTGTTCTTTAGCAAAGAAATATGCTCCATTTTATACACAGAACAGCCAATGCATGATAGACTCCCTAAAATGTTGCAAAAGGAGTCGAAAAATGACAAAAAAACTGATTTTCCTTGATTTTTCCAGTTTTTTCCCATTATTTCAATAAAAACAAATTTTTCTGCCATGCAGGAGCCTGCAGAATACCGAAAAACACATTAAAAAAATAATATAATGCAAAATAAAGAAATTTTTAAAAAAAGGAAAAAAAAGAGAATAACTGCCCAGTCCTGGGGTTCGAACCCGGGACCCATGGCTTCAGCCACATGTTGACAGTCCCACACTCTACCAAACAGGCCACTGTTTCACGTCAGGCCACTGTTTCACGTCAGGCCTGCAGCAGCTTCCCTTCAAAAGCTTTTTCGCGGTGAAATATGCAATAGACATTTATAGGCCCATTGAGATCCCCCTAAATCACTTATAAAAATTTCCTTTGGTAGCCATGGTTGGACCATAGGGACCTACCCTGGGTGCGAGTTTGAAAATTATAACTTAATACCAAGGGGAGCTAGGGGGTTTCGAAGACTGAACCTTATTCTCGACATTTCGTCTTTTTTTTCTTTTTTTTTCTCATTTTTCCATTACGTGTTGTTTAGCAAAGAAATATGCTCCATTTTATACACAGAACACCCAATGCATGATAGACTCCCTATAATGTTGCAAAAGGAGTCGAAAAATGACAAAAAAACTGATTTTCCTTGATTTTTCCAGTTTTTTCCCATTATTTCAATAAAAACAAATTTTTCTGCCATGCAGGAGCCTGCAGAATACCGAAAAACACATTAAAAAAATAATATAATGCAAAATAAAGAAATTTTAAAAAAAAGGAAAAAAAAGAGAATAACTGCCCAGTCCTGGGGTTCGAACCCGGGACCCATGGCTTCAGCCACATGTTGACAGTCCCACACTCTACCAAACAGGCCACTGTTTCACGTCAGGCCTGCAGCAGCTTCCCTTCAAAAGCTTTTTCGCGGTGAAATATGCAATAGACATTTATAGGCCCATTGAGATCCCCCTAAATCACTTATAAAAATTTCCTTTGGTAGCCATGGTTGGACCATAGGGACCTACCCTGGGTGCGAGTTTGAAAATTATAACTTAATACCAAGGGGAGCTAGGGGGTTTCGAAGACTGAACCTTATTCTCGACATTTCGTCTTTTTTTTCTTTTTTTTTCTCATTTTTCCATTACGTGTTGTTTAGCAAAGAAATATGCTCCATTTTATACACAGAACACCCAATGCATGATAGTCTCCCTAAAATGTTGCAAAGGGAGTCGAAAAATGACAAAAAAAAAACTGATTTTCCTTGTTTTTTCCCATAATTCCAATAAAAACAAATTTTTCTGCCATGCAGGAGTCTGCAGAATACGGAAAAACATTTTTAAAAAAATAATATAATGCAAAATAAAGAAATTTTTTAAAAAAAGGAAAAAAAAGTGAAAAACTGCACGGTCCTGGGGTTCGAACCCGGGGCCTCTGGCTGCAGCCGCCAGTTAACAGTTCAAGACTCTACCAAACAGGCCACTGTTTCACGTCAGGCCTGCAGGAGCTTCCCTTCAAAAGCCTTTTCTCGGTGAAATATGCAATAGACCTTTAGGGGCCCACTGGGACCCCCCTAATTCACTTATAAAAATTTCCTTCAGTAGCCATGGTTGGACCATAGGGACCTACCCTGGGTGCGAGTTTGAAAATTATAACTTAATACCAAGGGGAGCTAAGGGGTCTCGAAGTCTGAACCTTAATCTCGACATTTCGTCTTTTTTTTTTTTTTTTTTTTTTTTTTAGTTCCATTATATGTTCTTTAGCAAAAACATATACTCCATTTCATGCACAGAACACCCTATGCATGATAGACTCCCTATAATGTTGCAAAAGGAGTCGAAAAATGACAAAAAAACTGATTTTCCTTGATTTTTCCAGTTTTTTCCCATTATTTCAATAGAAACAAATTTTTCTGCCATGCAGGAGCCTGCAGAATACCGAAAAACACATTAAAAAAATAATATAATGCAAAATAAAGAAAGTTTTTTAAAAAAGGAAAAGAAAGAGAAAAACTGTCCAGTCCTGGGGTTCGAACACGGGACGTCTGGCTTCAGCCATCTGTTGACAGTCCAACACTCTACCAAACAGGCCACTGTTTCACGTCAGGCCTGCAGCAGCTTCCCTTCAAAAGCCTTTTCGCGGTGAAATATGCAATAGACATTTATGGGCCCATTGAGATCCCTTTAATTCACTTATAAAAATGTCCTTCGGCAGCCATGGTTGGACCATAGGGACCTACCCTGGGTGCGAGTTTGAAAATTATAACTTAATACCAAGGGGAGCTAGGGGGTCTCGAAGACAGAACCTTATTCTCGACATTTCGTCCTTTTTTCCTTTTTTTTTCTCATTGTTCCATTACGTGTTCTTTAGCAAAGAAATATGCTCCATTTTCAACGCAGATCACCCAATGCATGATAGACTCCCTGAAATGTTGCAAAGGGAGTCGAAAAATGACAAAAAAAAACTGATTTTCCTTGTTTTTTCCAGTTTTTTTCCCATTATTCCAATAAAAACAAATTTTTCTGCCATGCAGGAGTCTGCAGAATACCGAAAAACATTTTTTAAAAAATAATATAATGCAAAATAAAGAAATTTTTTAAAAAAAGGAAAAAAAAGTGAAAAACTGCACGGTCCTGGGGTTCGAACCCGGGGCCCCTGGCTCCAGCCACCAGTTAACAGTTCAAGACTCTACCAAACAGGCCACTGTTTCACGTCAGGCCTGCAGCATCTTCCCTTCAAAAGCCTTTTCTCGGTGAAATATGCAATAGACCTTTAGGGGCCCACTGGGACCCCCCTAATTCACTTATAAAAATTTCCTTCGGTAGCCATGGTTGGATCATGGGGACCTTCCTTGGGTGCGAGTTTGAAAATTATAACTTAATACCAAGGGGAGCTAGGGGGTCTCGAAGACAGAACCTTATTCTCGACATTTCGTCCTTTTTTCCTTTTTTTCTCATTGTTCCATTACGTTTTCTTTAGCAAAGAAATATGCTCCATTTTCTACACAGAACACCCAATGCATGATAAACTCCCTAAAATGTTGCGAAAGGAGTCGAAAAATAACAAAAAAACTGATTTTCCTTGATTTTTCCAGTTTTTTCCCATTATTTCAATAAAAACAAATTTTTCTGCCATGCAGGAGCCTGCAGAATACCGAAAAACACATTAAAAAAATAATATAATACAAAATTAAGAAATTTTTAAAAAAAAGGAAAAAAAAGTGAAAAACTGCACGGTCCTGGGGTTCGAACCCGGGGCCCCTGGCTGCAGCCACCAGTTAACAGTTCAAGACTCTACCAAACAGGCCACTGTTTCACGTCAGGCCTGCAGCAGCTTCCCTTCAAAAGCCTTTTCTCGGTGAAATATGCAATGGACCTTTATGGGCCCACTGGGACCCCCCTAATTCACTTATAAAAATTTCCTTCAGTAGCCATGGTTGGACCATGGGGACCTTTCTTGGGTGCGAGTTTGAAAATTATAACTTAATACCAAGGGGAGCTAAGGGGTCTCGAAGTCTGAACCTTAATCTCGACATTTCGTCTTTTTTTTTTTTTTTTAGTTCCATTATATGTTCTTTAGCAAAAACATATACTCCATTTCATACACAGAACACCCTATGCATGATAGACTCCCTATAATGTTGCAAAAGGAGTCGAAAAATGACAAAAAAACTGATTTTCCTTGATTTTTCCAGTTTTTTCCCATTATTTCAATAGAAACAAATTTTTCTGCCATGCAGGAGCCTGCAGAATACCGAAAAACACATTAAAAAAATAATATAATACAAAATAAAGAAATTTTTAAAAAAAGGAAAAGAAAGAGAAAAACTGTCCAGTCCTGGGGTTCGAACCCGGGACGTCTGGCTTCAGCCAACTGTTGACAGTCCCACACTCTACCAAACAGGCCACTGTTTCACGTCAGGCCTGCGGCAGCTTCCCTTCAAAAGCTTTTTCGCGGTGAAATATGCAATAGACATTTATGGGCCCATTGAGATCCCCCTAATTCACTTATAAAAATTTCCTTTGGTAGCTATGTTTGGAACATGGGGACCTACCCTGGGTGCGAGTTTGAAAATTATTACTTAATACCAAGGGGAGCTAGGGGGTCACGAAAACAGAACCTTATTCTCGACATTTCGTCTTTTTTTCTTTTTTTTTCTCATTGTTCCATTACGTGTTGTTTAGCAAGGAAATATGCTCCATTTTATACACAGAACACCCAATGCATGATAGACTCCCTAAAATGTTGCAAAAGGAGTTGAAAAATGACAAAAAAACTGATTTTCCTTGATTTTTCCAGTTTTTTCCCATTATTTCAATAAAAACAAATTTTTCTGCCATGCAGAAGCCTGCAGAATACCGAAAAACATTTTTAAAAAAATAATATAATGCAAAATAAAGATATTTTTAAAAAAAGGAAAAAAAGTGAAAAACTGCACGGTCCTGGGGTTCGAACCCGGGGCCCCTGGCTGCAGCCACCAGTTAACAGTTCAAGACTCTACCAAACAGGCCATTGTTTCACGTCAGGCCTGCAGCAGCTTCCCTTCAAAAGCCTTTTCTCGGTGAAATATGCAATAGACCTTTAGGGGCCCACTGGGACCCCCCTAATTCACTTATAAAAATTTCCTTCAGTAGCCATGGTTGGACCATGGGGACCTTCCTTGGGTGCGAGTTTGAAAATTATAACTTAATACCAAAAGGGCGCTAAGGGGTCTCGAAGTCTGAACCTTAATCTCGACATTTCGTTTTTTTTTTGTTTTTTTTTTAGTTCCATTATATGTTCTTTAGCAAAAACATATACTCCATTTCATACACAGAACACCCTATGCATGATAGACTCCCTATAATGTTGCAAAAGGAGTCGAAAAATGACAAAAAAAACTGATTTTCCTTGATTTTTCCAGTTTTTTCCCATTATTTCAATAAAAACAAATTTTTCTGCCATGCAGGAGCCTGCAGAATACCGAAAAACACATTAAAAAAATAATATAATGCAAAATAAAGAAATTTTTAAAAAAAAGGAAAACAAAGAGAAAAACTGTCCAGTCCTGGGGTTCGAACCCAGGACGTCTGGCTTCAGCAACCTGTTGACAGTCCAACACTCTACCAAACAGGCCACTGTTTCACGTCAGGCCTGCAGCAGCTTCCCTTCAAAAGCCTTTTGTCGGTGAAATATGCAATAGACCTTTATGGGCCCATTGAGATCCCCCTAATTCACTTATAAAGTTTTCCTTTGGTAGCCATGGTTGGACCATAGGGACCTACCCTGGGTGCGAGTTTGAAAATTATAACTTAATACCAAGGGGAGCTAGGGGGTCTCGAAGACAGAACCTCATTCTCGACATTTCGTCCTTTTTTCCTTTTTTTTCTCATTGTTCCATTACGTGTTCTTTAGCAAAGAAATATGCTCCATTTTCTACACAGAACACCCAATGCATGATAGACTCCCTAAATTGTTGCAAAAGGAGTCGAAAAATGACAAAAAAACTGATTTTCCTTGATTTTTCCAGTTTTTTCCCATTATTCCAATAAAAACAAATTTTTCTGTCATGCAGAAGCCTGCAGAATACCGAAAAACACATTAAAAAAATAATATAATGCAAAATAAAGAAATTTTTTAAAAAAAGGAAAAACAATTGAAAAACTGCACGGTCCTGGGGTTCGAACCCGGGACCCCTGGCTCTAGCCACCAGTTAACAGTTCAAGACTCTACCAAACAGGCCACTGTTTCACATCAGGTATGCAGCAACTTCCCTTCAAAAGTCTTTTCTCGGTGAAGTATGCAATAGACCTTTATGGGCCCACTGAGATCCCCCTAAATCACTTATAAAATTTTCCTTTGGTAGCCATGGTTGGACCATGGGGACCTACCCTGGGTGCGAGTTTGAAAATTATAACTTAATACCAAGTGGAGCTAGGGGGTCTCGAAGACTGAACCTTATTCTCGACATTTCGTCTTTTTTTTCTTTTTTTTTTCTCATTTTTCCATTACGTGTTGTTTAGCAAAGAAATATGCTCCATTTTATACACAGAACACCCAATGCATGATAGACTCCTTAAAATGTTGCAAAAGGAGTCGAAAAATGACAAAAAAACTGATTTTCCTTGATTTTTCCAGTTTTATCCCATTATTTCAATAAAAACAAATTTTTCTGCCATGCAGAAGCCTGCAGAATACCGAAAAACACATTAAAAAAATAATATAATGCAAAATAAAGAAATTTTTAAAAAAAAGGAAGAAAAAGAGAAAAACTGCCCAGTCCTGGGGTTCGAACCCGGGACCCCGGCTTCAGCCACCTGTTGACAGTCCAACACTCTACCAAACAGGCCACTGTTTCACGTCAGGCCTGCAGCAGCTTCCCTTCAAAAGCCTTTTGTCGATAAATATGCAATAGACATTTATGGGCCCATTGAGATCCCCCTAATTCACTTATAAAAATTTCCTTCGGCAGCCATGGTTGGACCATAGGGACCTACCCTGGGTGCGAGTTTGAAAATTATAACTTAATACCAAGGGGAGCTAGGGGGTTTCGAAGACAGAACCTTATTCTCGACATTTCTTTCTTTTTTCCTTTTTTTTTCTCATTGTTCCATTACGTGTTCTTTAGCAAAGAAATATGCTCCATTTTCTACGCAGATCACCCAATGCATGATAGACTCCCTAAAATGTTGCAAAGGGAGTCGAAAAATGACAAAAAAAAACTGATTTTCCTTGTTTTTTCCAGTTTTTTCCCATTATTCCAATAAAAACAAATTTTTCTGCCATGCAGGAGTCTGCAGAATACCGAAAAACATTTTTAAAAAAATAATATAATGCAAAATAAAGAAATTTTTTAAAAAAAGGAAAAAAAAGTGAAAAACTGCACGGTCCTGGGGTTCGAACCCGGGGCCCCTGGCTGCAGTCACCAGTTAACAGTTCAAGACTCTACCAAACAGGCCAATGTTTCACGTCAGGCCTGCAGCAGCTTCCCTTCAAAAGCCTTTTCTCGGTGAAATATGCAATAGACCTTTAGGGGCCCACTGGGACCCCCCTAATTCACTTATAAAATTTTCCTTTGGTAGCCATGGTTGGACCATAGGGACCTACCCTGGGTGCGAGTTTGAAAATTATAACTTAATACCAAGGGGAGCTAGGGGGTCTCGAAGACAGAACCTCATTCTCGACATTTCGTCTTTTTTTTTTTCCTTTTTTTTCTCATTGTTCCATTACGTGTTCTTTAGCAAAGAAATATGCTCCATTTTCTACACAGAACACCCAATGCATGATAGACTCCCTAAATTGTTGCAAAAGGAGTCGAAAAATGACAAAAAAACTGATTTTCCTTGTTTTTTCCAGTTTTTTCCCATTATTCCAATAAAAACAAATTTTTCTGCCATGCAGGAGTCTGCAGAATACCGAAAAACATTTTTAAAAAAATAATATAATGCAAAATAAAGAAATTTTTTAAAAAAAGGAAAAAAAAGTGAAAAACTGCACGGTCCTGGGGTTCGAACCCGGGGCCCCTGGCTGCAGCCACCAGTTAACAGTCCAACACTCTACCAAACAGGCCACTGTTTCACGTCAGGCCTGCAGCAGCTTCCCTTCAAAAGCCTTTTGTCGGTGAAATATGCAATAGACCTTTATGGGCCCATTGAGATCCCCCTAATTCACTTATAAAATTTTCCTTTGGTAGCCATGGTTGGACCATAGGGACCTACCCTGGGTGCGAGTTCGAAAATTATAACTTAATACCAAGGGGATCTAGGGGGTCTCGAAGACAGAACCTTATTCTCGACATTTCGTCCTTTTTTCCTTTTTTTTTCTCATTGTTCCATTACGTGTTGTTTAGCAAAGAAATATGCTCCATTTTATACACAGAACACCCAATGCATGATAGACTCCCTAAAATGTTGCAAAAGGAGTCGAAAAATGACAAAAAAACTGATTTTCCTTGATTTTTCCAGTTTTTTCCCATTATTTCAATAAAAACAAATTTTTCTGCCATGCAGGAACCTGCAGAATACCGAAAAACACATTAAAAAAATTATATAATGCAAAATAAAGAAATTTTTAAAAAAAAGGAAAAAAAAGTGAAAAACTGCACGGTCCTGGGGTTCGAACCCGGGACCCCTGGCTCCAGCCACCAGTTAACAGTTCAAGACTCTACCAAACAGGCCACTGTTTCACATCAGGTATGCAGCAGCTTCCCTTCAAAAGTCTTTTCTCGGTGAAGTATGCAATAGACCTTTATGGGCCCACTGAGATCCCCCTAATTCACTTATAAAATTTTCCTTTGGTATCCATGGTTGGACCATGGGGACCTACTCTGGGTGCGAGTTTGAAAATTATAACTTAATACCAAGTGGAGCTAGGGGATCTCGAAGACTGAACCTTATTCTCGACATTTCGTCCTTTTTTCCTTTTTTTTTCTCATTGTTCCATTACGTGTTGTTTAGCAAAGAAATATGCTCCATTTTATACACAGAACACCCAATGCATGATAGACTCCCTAAAATGTTGCAAAAGGAGTCGAAAAATGACAAAAAAACTGATTTTCCTTGATTTTTCCAGTTTTTTCCCATTATTTCAATAAAAACAAATTTTTCTGCCATGCAGGAGCCTGCAGAATACCGAAAAACACATTAAAAAAATTATATAATGCAAAATAAAGAAATTTTTAAAAAAAAGGAAAAGAAAGAGAAAAACTGTCCAGTCCTGGGGTTCAAACCCGGGACGCCTGGCTTCAGCCACCTGTTGACAGTCCAACACTCTACCAAACAGGCCACTGTTTCACGTCAGGTGTGCAGCATCTTCCCTTCAAAAGCCTTTTCTCGGTGAAATATGCAATAGACCTTTATGGGCCCACTGCGATCCCCCTAATTCACTTATAAAATTTTCCTTTGGTAGCCATGGTTGGATCATAGGGACCTACCCTGGGTGCGAGTTTGAAAATTATAACTTAATACCAAGGGGAGCTAGGGGGTCTCGAAGACAGAACCTCATTCTCGACATTTCGTCCTTTTTTCCTTTTTTTTCTCATTGTTCCATTACGTGTTCTTTAGCAAAGAAATATGCTCCATTTTCTACACAGAACTCCCAATGCATGATAGACTCCCTAAAATGTTGCAAAAGGAGTCGAAAAATGACAAAAAAACTGATTTTCCTTGATTTTTCCAGTTTTTTCCCATTATTCCAATAAAAACAAATTTTTCTGCCATGCAGGAGCCTGCAGAATACCGAAAAACACATTAAAAATAATATAATGCAAAATAAAGAAATTTTTTAAAAAAAGGAAAAAAAAGTGAAAAACTGCACGGTCCTGGGGTTCGAACCCGTGACCCCTGGCTCCAGCCACCAGTCAACAGTTCAAGACTCTACCAAACAGGCCACTGTTTCACGTCAAGTGTGCAGCAGTTTCCCTTCAAAAGCCTTTTCTCGGTGAAATATGCAATAGACCTTTATGGGCCCACTGAGATCTCCCTAATTCACTTATAAAATTTTTCTTTGGTAGCCATGGATGGACCATAAGGACCTACCCTGGGTGCGAGTTTGAAAATTATAACTTAATACCAAGGGGAGCTAGGGGGTCTCGAAGACTGAACCTTATTCTCGACATTTCGTCTTTTTTTTCTTTTTTTTTCTCATTTTTCCATTACGTGTTGTTTAGCAAAGAAATATGCTCCATTTTGTACACAGAACACCCAATGCATGATAGACTCCCTAAAATGTTGCAAAAGGAGTCGAAAAATGACGAAAAAACTTATTATCCTTGATTTTTCCAGTTTTTTCCCTTTATTTCAATAAAAACAAATTTTTCTGCCATGCAGGAGCCTGCAGAATACCGAAAAACACATTAAAAAAACAATATAATGCAAAATAAAGAAATTTTAAAAAAAAGGAAAAAAAAAGAGAAAAACTGCCCAGTCCTGGGGTTCGAACCCTGGACCCCTGGCTTCAGCCACCTGTTGACAGTCCCACACTCTACCAAACAGGCCACTGTTTCACGTCAGGCCTGCAGCAGCTTCCCTTCAAAAGCCTTTTCGCGGTGAAATATGCAATAGACCTTTATGTGCACATTGACATCCCCCTAATTTACTTATAAGAATTTCCTTTGGTAGCCATGGTTGGACCATGGCGACCTACCTTGGGAGCGAGTTTGAAATATATAACTTAATACCAAGGGGAGCTAGGGGGCCTCGAAGACAGAACCTTATTCACGACATTTCGTCTTTTTTTCCTTTTTTTTTCTCATTGTTCCATTACGTGTTCTTTAGCAAAGAAATATGCTCCATTTTATACACAGATCACCCTATGCGTGAAAGACTCCCTATAATGTTGCAAAATGAGTCGAAATATGACAAAAAAACGGATTTTCCTGGATTTTCCAGTTTTTTCCCATTATTTCAATAAAAACAAATTTTTCTGCCATGCAGGAGCCTGCAGAATACCGAAAAACACATTAAAAAAATAATATAATGCAAAATAAAGGAATTAAAAAAAAGGAAAAAAAAGTGAAAAACTGCCCGGTCCTGGGGTTCGAACCCGGCACCCCAGTTTTCAGCCACCAGTTGACAGTCCCACACTCTACCAAACAGGCCACTGTTTCACGTCAGGCCTGCAGCAGCTTCCCTTCAAAAGCCTTTTCTTGGTCAAATATGCAACAGACCTTTATAAGCCCACTGAGATTCCCTTAATTCACTTATAAAAATTTCCTTCGGAAGTCATGGTTGGACCATGGGGACCTACCCTGGTGCGAGTTTGAAAATTTTAACTTAATACCAAGGGGAGCTAGGGGACTCGAAGACAGAACCTTATTCTCGACATTTCCTCTTTTTTTTCTTTTTTTTTCTCATTGTTCCATTATGTGTTCTTTAGCAAAAAAATATACTCCATTTTATACACAAAACACCCTATGCATGATAGACTCCCTATAATGTTGCAAAAGGAGTCGAAAAATGACAAAAAAAACTGATTTTCCTTGATTTTTCCAGTTTTAACCCATTTTTCCAAAAAAAAAACAAATTTTTCTGCAATGCAGGAGCCTGCAGAATACCGAAAAACACATTAAAAAATATATATATAATGCAAAATAAAGGAATTAAAAAAGAGGAAAGAAAAGTGAAAAACTGACCGGTCCTGGGGTTCGAACCCGGGACCCCAGTCTTCAGCCACCAGTTGACAGTCCAACACTCTACCAAACAGGCCACTGTTTCATGTCAGGCCTGCAGCAGCTTCCCTTCAAAAGTCTTTTCTCGGTGAAATATGCAATAAACCTTTATGGGCCCACTGAGATCCCCCTAATTCACTTATAAAAATTTCCTTTGGTAGTCACGGTTCGACCATGGGGACCTCCCCTGGGTGCGAGTTTGAAAATTATAACTTAATACCAAGGGGAGCTAGGGGGTCTCGAAGACAGAACCTTATTCTCGACATTTCCTCTTTTTTTTTCTTTTTTTTTTCTCATTGTTCCATTATGTGTTCTTTAGCAAAAAAATATACTCTATTTTATACACAGAACACCCTATGCATGATAGACTCCCTATAATGTTTCAAAAGGAGTCGAAAAATGACAAAAAAACGGATTTTCCTTGATTTTTCCAGTTTTTTCCCATTTTTCCAAAAAAAAAACAAATTTTTCTGCAATGCAGGAGCCTGCAGAATACCGAAAAACGTATTAAAAAAATAATATAATGCAAAATAAAAGAATTAAAAAAAAAGGAAAAAAAGTGAAAAACTGCCCGGTCCTGGGGTTCAAACCCGGCAACCCAGTTTTCAGCCACCAGTTGACAGTCCAACACTCTACCAAACAGGCCACTGTTTCACGTCAGGTTTGCAGCAGCTTCCCTTCAAAAGCCTTTTCTCGGTGAAACATGCAATAGACCTTTAGGGGCCCACTGAGACCCCCCTAATTCACTTATACAAATTTCCTTCAGTAGCCATGGTTGGACCATGGAGACCTACCTTGAGTGCGAGTTTGAAAAGTATAACTTAATACCAAGGGGAGCAAGAGGGTCTCGAAGCCTGAACCTTATTCTGGACATTTCTTCTTTTTTTTCTTTTCTTTTTCTGATTGTTCCATTACGTGTTCTTTAGCAAAGAAATATGCTCCATTTTATACACAGAACACCCTATGCATGATAGACTCCCTATAATGTTGCAAAAGGAGTCAAAAAATGACATAAAAACTGATTTTCCTTGATTTTCCAGTTTTTTCCCATTCATCCAAAAAAAAATAAAAAAATTTCTGCCATGCAGGAGCCTGCAGAATACCGAAAAACACGTTAAAAAAATAATATAATGCAAAATAAAGGAATTTTTAAAAAAAGAAAAAAAATTAGAAACTACCCGGCCCTACGGTTCGAACCCGGGACCCCTGGCTCCAGCCACTAGATGACATTCCAAGACTCTACCAAACTGGCCACTGTTTCTCGCCAGGTGTGCAGCAGCTTCCTTTCAAAAGCCTTTTCTCGGTGAAATATGCAATAGACCTTTAAGGGCCCACTGGGACCCCCCTAATTCACTTATAAAAATTTCCTTCGGGAGCCATGATTGGGCCATAAGGACTTACCTTGGGTGCGAGTTTGAAAATTATAACTTAATACCAAGGGGAGCAAGGGGGTCTCGAAGCCTGAACCTTATTCAGGACATTTCCTCTTTTTTTTCTTTTCTTTTTCTGATTGTTCCATTACGTGTTATTTAGCAAAGAGATATGCTCCATTTTATTCACAGAACACCCTATGCATGATAGACTCCCTAAAATGTTGCAAAAGGAGTTAAAAAATGACATAAAAACTGATTTTCCTTGATTTTCCAGTTTTTTCCCATTTTTCCAAAATAAATAAAAAATTTCTGCCATGCAGGAGCCTGCAGAATACCGAAAAACACATTAAAAAAATTATATAATGCAAAATAAAGAAATTTTAAAAAAAAAGGAAAAGAAAGAGAAAAACTGTCCAGTCCTGGGGTTCAAACCCGGGACGCCTGGCTTCAGCCACCTGTTGACAGTCCAACACTCTACCAAACAGGCCACTGTTTCACGTCAGGTGTGCAACATCTTCCCCTCAAAAGCCTTTTCTCGGTGAAATATGCAATAGACCTTTATGGGCCCACTGCGATCCCCCTAATTCACTTATAAAATTTTCCTTTGGTAGCCATGGTTGGACCATAGGGACCTACCCTGGGTGCGAGTTTGAAAATTATAACGTAATACCAAGGGGAGCTAGGGGGTCTCGAAGACAGAACCTCATTCTCGACATTTCGTCCTTTTTTCCTTTTTTTTCTCATTGTTCCATTACGTGTTCTTTAGCAAAGAAATATGCTCCATTTTCTACACAGAACACCCAATGCATGATAGACTCCCTAAATTGTTGCAAAAGGAGTCGAAAAATGACAAAAAAACTGATTTTCCTTGATTTTTCCAGTTTTTTCCCATTATTCCAATAAAAACAAATTTTTCTGTCATGCAGGAGCCTGCAGAATACCGAAAAACACATTAAAAAAATAATATAATGCAAAATAAAGAAATTTTTTAAAAAAAGGAAAAAAAAGTGAAAAACTGCACGGTCCTGGGGTTCGAACCCGGGAACATCAGGTATGCAGCAGCTTCCCTTCAAAAGTCTTTTCTCGGTGAAGTATGCAATAGACCTTTATGGGCCCACTGAGATCCCCCTAATTCACTTATAAAATTTTCCTTTGGTAGCCATGGTTGGACCATGGGGACCTACCCTGGGTGCGAGTTTGAAAATTAAAACTTAATACCAAGTGGAGCTAGGGGGTCTCGAAGACTGAACCTTATTCTCGACATTTCGTCTTTTTTTTCTTTTTTTTTTCTCATGTTTCCATTACGTGTTGTTTAGCAAAGAAATATGCTCCATTTTATACACAGAACACCCAATGCATGATAGACTCCCTAAAATGTTGCAAAAGGAGTCGAAAAATGACAAAAAAACTGATTTTCCTTGATTTTTCCATTTTTTTCCCATTATTTCAATAAAAACAAATTTTTCTGCCATGCAGAAGCCTGCAGAATACCGAAAAACACATTAAAAAAATAATATAATGCAAAATAAAGAAATTTTTAAAAAAAAGGAAGAAAAAGAGAAAAACTGCCCAGTCCTGGGGTTCGAACCCGGGACCCCGGCTTCAGCCACCTGTTGACAGTCCAACACTCTACCAAACAGGCCACTGTTTCACGTCAGGCCTGCAGCAGCTTCCCTTCAAAAGCCTTTTGTCGGTGAAATATGCAATAGACATTTATGGGCCCATTGAGATCCCCCTAACTCACTTATAAAAATTTCCTTCGGCAGCCATGGTTGGACCATAGGGACCTACCCTGGGTGCGAGTTTGAAAATTATAACTTAATACCAAGGGGAGCTAGGGGGTCTCGAAGACAGAACCTTATTCTCGACATTTCGTCCTTTTTTCCTTTTTTTTTCTCATTGTTCCATTACGTGTTCTTTAGCAAAGAAATATGCTCCATTTTCTACGCAGAACACCCAATGCATGATAGACTCCCTAAAATGTTGCAAAGGGAGTCGAAAAATGACAAAAAAAAACTGATTTTCCTTGTTTTTTCCAGTTTTTTCCCATTATTCCAATAAAAACAAATTTTTCTGCCATGCAGGAGTCTGGAGAATACCGAAAAACATTTTTAAAAAAATAATATAATGCAAAATAAAGAAATTTTTTAAAAAAAGGAAAAAAAAAGTGAAAAACTGCACGGTCCTGGGGTTCGAACCCGGGGCCCCTGGCTGCAGCCACCAGTTAACAGTTCAAGACTCTACCAAACAAGCCAATGTTTCACGTCAGGCCTGCAGCAGCTTCCCTTCAAAAGCCTTTTCTCGGTGAAATATGCAATAGACCTTTAGGGGCCCACTGGGACCCCCCTAATTCACTTATAAAAATTTCCTTGAGTAGCCATGGTTGGACCATGGGGACCTTCCTTGGGTGCGAGTTTAAAAATTATAACTTAATACCAAGGGGAGCTAAGGGGTCTCGAAGTCTGAATCTTAATCTCGACATTTCGTTTTTTTTTGTTTTTTTTTTAGTTCCATTATATGTTCTTTAGCAAAAACATATACTCCATTTCATACACAGAACACCCTATGCATGATAGACTCCCTATAATGTTGCAAAAGGAGTCGAAAAATGACAAAAAAAACTGATTTTCCTTGATTTTTCCAGTTTTTTCCCATTATTTCAATAAAAACAAATTTTTCTGCCATGAAGGAACCTGCAGAATACCGAAAAACACATTAAAAAAATAATATAATGCAAAATAAAGAAATTTTTAAAAAAAAAGCAAAAGAAAGAGAAAAACTGTCCAGTCCTGGGATTCGAACCCGGGACGTCTGGCTTCAGCCACCTGTTGACAGTCCAACACTCTACCAAACAGGCCACTGTTTCACGTCAGGCCTGCAGCAGCTTCCCTTCAAAAGCCTTTTGTCGGTGAAATATGCAATAGACCTTTATGGGCCCATTGAGATCCCCCTAATTCACTTATAAAATTTTCCTTTGGTAGCCATGGTTGGACCATAGGGACCTACCCTGGGTGCGAGTTTGAAAATTATAACTTAATACCAAGGGGATCTAGGGGGTCTCGAAGACAGAACCTTATTCTCGACATTTCGTCCTTTTTTCCTTTTTTTTTCTCATTGTTCCATTACGTGTTATTTAGCAAAGAAATATGCTCCATTTTATACACAGAACACCCAATGCATGATAGACTCCCTAAAATGTTGCAAAAGGAGTCGAAAAATGACAAAAAAACTGATTTTCCTTGATTTTTCCAGTTTTTTCCCATTATTTCAATAAAAACAAATTTTTCTGCCATGCAGGAGCCTGCAGAATACCGAAAAACACATTAAAAAAATTATATAATGCAAAATAAAGAAATTTTTAAAAAAAAAGGAAAAGAAAGAGAAAAACTGTCCAGTCCTGGGGTTCAAACCCGGGACGCCTGGCTTCAGCCACCTGTTGACAGTCCAACACTCTACCAAACAGGCCACTGTTTCACGTCAGGTGTGCAGCATCTTCCCTTCAAAAGCCTTTTCTTGGTGAAATATGCAATAGACATTTATGGGCCCACTGCGATCCCCCTAATTCACTTATAAAATTTTCCTTTGGTAGCCATGGTTGGACCATAGGGACCTACCCTGGGTGCGAGTTTGAAAATTATAACTTAATACCAAGGGGAGCTAGGGGGTCTCGAAGACAGAACCTCATTCTCGACATTTCGTCCTTTTTTCCTTTTTTTTCTCATTGTTCCATTACGTGTTCTTTAGCAAAGAAATATGCTCCATTTTCTACACAGAACACCCAATGCATGATAGACTCCCTAAAATGTTGCAAAAGGAGTCGAAAAATGACGAAAAAACTTATTTTCCTTGATTTTTCCAGTTTTTTCCCTTTATTTCAATAAAAACAAATTTTTCTGCCATGCAGGAGCCTGCAGAATACCGAAAAAAACACATTAAAAAAACAATATAATGCAAAATAAAGAAATTTAAAAAAAAAGGAAAAAAAAGAGAAAAACTGCCCAGTCCTGGGGTTCGAACCCTGGACCCCTGGCTTCAGCCACCTGTTGACAGTCCCACACTCTACCAAACAGGCCACTGTTTCACGTCAGGCCTGCAGCAGCTTCCCTTCAAAAGCCTTTTCGCGGTGAAATATGCAATAGACCTTTATGTGCACATTGACATCCCCCTAATTTACTTATAAGAATTTCCTTTGGTAGCCATGGTTGGACCATGGCGACCTACCTTGGGAGCGAGTTTGAAATATATAACTTAATACTAAGGGGAGCTAGGGGGCCTCGAAGACAGAACCTTATTCACGACATTTCGTCTTTTTTTCCTTTTTTTTTCTCATTGTTCCATTACGTGTTCTTTAGCAAAGAAATATGCTCCATTTTATACACAGAGCACCCTATGCGTGAAAGACTCCCTATAATGTTGCAAAATGAGTCGAAATATGACAAAAAAATGGATTTTCCTGGATTTTCCAGTTTTTTCCCATTATTTCAATAAAAACAAATTTTTCTGCCATGCAGGAGCCTGCAGAATACCGAAAAACACATTAAAAAAATAATATAATGTAAAATAAAGGAATTAAAAAAGAGGAAAGAAAAGTGAAAAACTGACCGGTCCTAGGGTTCGAACCGGGGACCCCAGTCTTCAGCCACCAGTTGACAGTCCAACACTCTACCAAACAGGCCACTGTTTCACGTCAGGCCTGCAGCAGCTTCCCTTCAAAAGCTTTTTCTCGGTGAAATATGCAATAGACCTTTATGGGCCCACTGAGATCCCCCTAATTTACTTATAAAAATTTCCTTCGGTAGTCATGGTTGGACCATGGGGACCTACCCTGGTGCGAGTTTGAAAATTTTAACTTAATACCAAGGGGAGCTAGGGGGTCTCGAAGACAGAACCTTATTCTCGACATTTCGTCTTTTTTTTCTTTTTTTTTCTCATCGTTCCATTATGTGTTCTTTAGCAGAGAAATATGCTCCATTTTATACACAGAACACCCTATGCATGATAGACTCCCTATAATGTTGCAAAAGGTGACGAAAAATGACAAAAAAACTGATTTTCCTTGATTTTTCCAGTTTTTTCCCATTTTTCCAAAAAAAAAACAAATTTTTCTGCAATGCAGGAGCCTGCAGAATACCGAAAAACATATTAAATAAATAATATAATGCAAAATAAAGGAATTAAAAAAAAGGAAAAAAAAGTGAAAAACTGCCCGGTCCTGGGGTTCGAACCCGGCACCCCAGTTTTCAGCCACCAGTTGACAGTCCCACACTCTACCAAACAGGCCACTGTTTCACGTCAGGCCTGCAGCAGCTTCCCTTCAAAAGCCTTTTCTTGGTCAAATATGCAACAGACCTTTATAAGCCCACTGAGATCCCCTTAATTCACTTATAAAAATTTCCTTCGGAAGTCATGGTTGGACCATGGGGACCTACCCTGGTGCGAGTTTGAAAATTTTAACTTAATACCAAGGGGAGCTAGGGGACTCGAAGACAGAACCTTATTCTCGACATTTCCTCTTTTTTTTCTTTTTTTTTCTCATTGTTCCATTATGTGTTCTTTAGCAAAAAAATATACTCCATTTTATACACAGAACACCCTATGCATGATAGACTCCCTATAATGTTGCAAAAGGAGTCGAAAAATGACAAAAAAAACTGATTTTCCTTGATTTTTCCAGTTCTAACCCATTTTTCCAAAAAAAAAAACAAATTTTTCTGCAATGCAAGAGCCTGCAGAATACCGAAAAACACATTAAAAAATATATATATAATGCAAAATAAAGGAATTAAAAAAGAGGAAAGAAAAGTGAAAAACTGACCGGTCCTGGGGTTCGAACCCGGGACCCCAGTCTTCAGCCACCAGTTGACAGTCCAACACTCTACCAAACAGGCCACTGTTTCATGTCAGGCCTGCAGCAGCTTCCCTTCAAAAGCCTTTTCTCGGTGAAATATGCAATAAACCTTTATGGGCCCACTGAGATCCCCCTAATTCACTTATAAAAATTTCCTTCGGTAGTCACGGTTCGACCATGGGGACCTCCCCTGGGTGCGAGTTTGAAAATTATAACTTAATACCAAGGGGAGCTAGGGGGTCTCGAAGACAGAACCTTATTCTCGACATTTCCTCCTTTTTTTTTCTTTTTTTTTTTCTCATTGTTCCATTATGTGTTCTTTAGCAAAAAAATATACTCTATTTTATACACAGAACACCCTATGCATGATAGACTCCCTATAATGTTGCAAAAGGAGTCGAAAAATGACAAAAAAACGGATTTTCCTTGATTTTTCCAGTTTTTTCCCATTTTTCCAAAAAAAAAACAAATTTTTCTGCAATGCAGGAGCCTGCAGAATACCGAAAAACACAATAAAAAAATAATATAATGCAAAATAAAGGAATTAAAAAAAAGGAAAGAAAAGTGAAAAACTGCCCGGTCCTGGGGTTCGAACCCGGGACCCCTGACTTCAGCCACCAGTTGACAGTCCCACACTCTTCCAAACAGGTCATTGTTTCTAGTCAGGACTGCAGCAGCTTCCCTTCAAAAGCTTTTTCTCGGTGAAATATTCAATAGACTTTTATGGGCCCACTGAGATCCCCCTAATTCACTTATAAAAATTTCCTTCGGTAGTCATGGTTGGACCATTGGGGCCTACCCTGGGTGCGAGTTTGAAAATTATAACTTAATACCAAGGGGAGCTAGGGGGTCTCGAAGACAGAACCTTATTCTCGACATTTCCTCCTTTTTTTTCTTTTTTTCTTCTCATTGTTCCATTATGTGTTCTTTAGCAAAAAAATATACTCTATTTTATACACAGAACACCCTATGCATGATAGACTCCCTATAATGTTGCAAAAGGAGTCGAAAAATGACAAAAAAACTGATTTTCCTTGATTTTTCCAGTTTTTTCCCATTTTTCCAAAAAAAAAACAAATTTTTCTGCAATGCAGGAGCCTGCAGAATACCGAAAAACACAATAAAAAAATAATATAATGCAAAATAAAGGAATTAAAAAAAAGGAAAGAAAAGTGAAAAACTGCCCGGTCCTGGGTTTCGAACCCGGGACCCCTGACTTCAGCCACCAGTTGACAGTCCCACACTCTTCCAAACAGGTCACTGTTTCTAGTCAGGCCTGCAGCAGCTTCCCTTCAAAAGCCTTTTCTCGGTGAAATATTCAATAGACCTTTATGGGCCCACTGAGATCCCCCTAATTCACTTATAAAAATTTCCTTCAGTAGTCATGGTTGGACCATTGGGGCCTACCCTGGTTGCGAGTTTGTAAATTATAACTTAATACCAAGGGGAGCTAGGGGGTCTCGAAGACAGAACCTTATTCTCGACATTTCCTCTTTTTTATCTTTTTTATTCTCATTGTTCCATTATGTGTTCTTTAGCATAAAAAATATACTCCATTTTATACACAGAACACCCTATGCATGATA
The DNA here is from genome assembly GCA_949128135.1 of Parasteatoda lunata. NCBI lineage: Eukaryota > Metazoa > Arthropoda > Arachnida > Araneae > Theridiidae > Parasteatoda > Parasteatoda lunata. The sequence continues at coordinate 81,647,531 of OX421980.1, forward strand.
GACTCCCTATAATGTTGCAAAAGGAGTCGAAAAATGACAAAAAAACTGATTTTCCTTGATTTTTCCAGTTTTTTCCCATTTTTCCAAAAAAAAAACAAATTTTTCTGCAATGCAGGAGCCTGCAGAATACCGAAAAACATATTAAAAAAATAATATAATGCAAAATAAAAGAATTAAAAAAAAGGAAAAAAAGTGAAAAACTGCCCGGTCCTGGGGTTCGAACCCGGCACCCCAGTTTTCAGCCACCAGTTGACAGTCCAACACTCTACCAAACAGGCCACTGTTTCACGTCAGGTTTGCAGCAGCTTCCCTTCAAAAGCCTTTTCTCGGTGAAACATGCAATAGACCTTTAGGGGCCCACTGAGACCCCCCTAATTATACAAACTTCCTTCAGTAGCCATGGTTGGACCATGGAGACCTACCTTGAGTGCGAGTTTGAAAAGTATAACTTAATACCAAGGGGAGCAAGGGGGTCTCGAAGCCTGAACCTTATTCTGGACATTTCTTCTTTTTTTTCTTTTCTTTTTCTGATTGTTCCATTACGTGTTCTTTAGCAAAGAAATATGCTCCATTTTATACACAGAACACCCTATGCATGATAGACTCCCTATAATGTTGCAAAAGGAGTCAAAAAATGACATAAAAACTGTTTTTCCTTGATTTTCCAGTTTTTTCCCATTCATCCAAAAAAAAATAAAAAAATTTCTGCCATGCAGGAGCCTGCAGAATACCGAAAAACACATTAAAAATATACTATATTGCAAAATAAAGGAATTTAAAAAAAAGGAAAAAAAAGTGAAAACCTGCCCAGTCTTGGGATTCGAACCCGGGACCCCTGACTCCAGCCACCATTTGACAGTTCAACACTCTACCAAAAAGGCCACTGTTTCACGTCAGGTGTGCAGCAGCTTCCCTTCCATAGCCTTTTCTCGGTGAAATATGCAATAGACCTTTAGGGGCTTATTGGGACCCCCCGAATTAATTTATAAAAATTTCCTTCGGTAGCCATGGTTGGACCATGGGGACCTACCTTGTGTGCGAGATTGAAAATTATAACTTAATACCAAGGGGAGTAAGGGTTCTCCAAGCCAGAACCTTATTCTCGACATTTCGTCTTTTTTTTTTTCTCTTTGTTCCATTACGTGTTTTTAGCAAAGAAATATACTCCCTTTTTTACACAGAACACCCTATGCATGATAGACTCCCTAAAATGTTGCAAAAGGAGTCGAAAAATGACAAAAAAACTGATTTTCCTTGATTTTTCCAGTTTCTTCCCATTTTTCCAAAAAAAACCAAATTTTTCTGCCAAGCAGGAGCCTGCAGAATACCGAAAAACACGTTAAAAAAATAATATAATGCAAAATAAAGGAATTTTAAAAAAAAGAAAAAAAATTAGAAACTACCCGGCCCTACGGTTCGAACCCGGGACCCCTGGCTCCAGTCACTAGATGACATTCCAAGACTCTACCAAACTGGCCACTGTTTCACGCCAGATGTGCAGCAGCTTCCTTTCAAAAGCCTTTTCTCGGTGAAATATGCAATAGACCTTTAAGGGCCCACTGGGACCCCCCTAATTCACTTATAAAAATTTCCTTCGGGAGCCATGATTGGGCCATAAGGACTTACCTTGGGTGCGAGTTTGAAAATTATAACTTAATACCAAGGGGAGCAAGGGGGTCTCGAAGCCTGAACCTTATTCAGGACATTTCCTCTTTTTTTTCTTTTCTTTTTCTGATTGTTCCATTACGTGTTATTTAGCAAAGAGATATGCTCCATTTTATTCACAGAACACCCTATGCATGATAGACTCCCTAAAATGTTGCAAAAGGAGTTAAAAAATGACATAAAAACTGATTTTCCTTGATTTTCCAGTTTTTTCCCATTTTTCCACCAACACTCTACCAAAAAGGCCACTGTTTCACGTCAGGTCTGCAACCACTTCACTTCAAAAGCTTTTTCTTGGTGAAATATGCAATAGACCTTTAGGTGCCAACCTGGACCCTCCAATTCACTTATAAAAATTTCCTTCAGTAGCCATGGGGACCTACCTTGGGGGCGAGTTTGAAAAATATAACTTAATACCAAGGAGAGCTAGGGGGTATGAACGCCTGAACTTTATTCTCGACATTTCGTCTTTTTTTTTTCATTGTTCCATCACGTGCTCTTTAGCAGAGAAAGATGCTCCATTTTATACACAGAACACCCTATGCATAATAGACTTCCTAAAATTTTGTTAAAGAAATCGAATAATGACAAAAAAACTGATTTTTCTAGTTTTTTCCCATTTTCCCCTCAAAAAAATATTTCTGACATGCAGGAGCCTGCAGTATACGGCAAAAACACATTAAAAAATAATATTATGCAAAATACAGGAATAAAGAAGGAAAAAAAATGGAAAAATTTTCCGATCCTGGGGTTCGAAACTGGTGCCCCTGGCTCCAGCAACGAGTTGACAGTCCTACGCTCTACCAAACAGTGGTTTTTGAGGGCCCATTGCGCCCCCCCTAATACACTTATAAATCTTTCCTTTGGCAGAAGATCTTTCTTTAGAAGAATCTTTCGGCACATGGAACCCTAATTTGGGACCGAGTTTGATAATTATAATTTAATATTAAAGGGAGTTACGCGCTCTTGAAATTTGAGCCGTTACGCGCCATTTTATTTTATTTTTTATTCCGTTATGTGTTATTCAACGAAGAAAGATGATTGCTTTTATATATAGAAATACATTACGCAGGCTAAACTATGGAAAATATTGTAAAAAATATAAAGCAATATATATAAATCAATTTTCCGGGAGTTTTTTCCTGTTTTTACGCCCTTTTCCCTGTTTACCGAATAAAATTTTTTTTATATATAGTTCCCTCTAAAATGTCGAAAAACACATTAAATAAATAATATAATGCAAAATTAACAAAAGAAAAAAAAATTTAAAAATAAAACGCAGCCGGAAATCAATCCCGTGCCGCCTCGCTGCAGGCGTCAGCTACTAGCATGTGGTCTTTACCGTTCCACCACGCTTACACGGGGAGCGTGCTCCTGCATGACTTCAAAAGTGCTCTCCTGGTCAGTTGAACAATGGATTCTGGGGGCCCATTGCGCCCCCGCCTAACTCACTTATAAAACTTTCCTTTGGCAGAGGACATCGGCACATGGAACCCTAGTTAGGGACCGAGTTTGATAATTATAACTTAATATTAATAGGAGTTATGCGGTCTTGAAATTTGAGCCGTTACGCGCCATTTATTCCATTATGCGTTCTTCAACGAAGAAAGATTGCTTTTATATATAGAAAAACATTACGCAGGCTAAACTAATATAAAGTAATATATAAGATCATTTTCCGGGAGATTTATCCTTTTTTTACGCCCTATTATTCCCACTTTCCCGAATAAAAAAAAATTCTTTTTTTATATATTGTTCCCTCTAAAATATCGAAAAACAGCGTGCTCCCGTATGGCTTCAAAAGCACTTTCCAGGTCAGTTGAAGGTTGGACTTTGGGGGCCTATTGCGCCACCCCCAATTCACTTATAAATATTTCCTTTGGCAAAGGGGTTCGGCACATGAAATTCTAATTTGGGACCGAGTTTGATAATTATAACTTTATATTAAAGGGAGTTACGCGTCATTTTATTTTATTTTCTATTTCATTATGCGCTCTTCAACGAAGAAAGATTACTGTTTTTAAAAATAGAAATACATTACGCAGGCTGAACTATCGAAAAGATTGTAAAAAATATAAAGTAATATATATAAATAAATTTTCCGGGAGATTTTTCCTGTTTTTACTCCCTATTCCCTGTTTCCCGAATAAAAAAAATATTTTTTATATATAGTTCCCTCTAAAATGTCGAAAAACACATTAAAAAAATAATATAATGCAAAATTAACAAAAGAAAAAAAATTTAAAAATTGACCACAGCCGGGTTTCGAAGCCGCGCCGCCTCGTATCAGGCGTCAGCGACTAGCACGTGGTCTTGACCTTTCGACCACGCTTACACGGGAGCGTGCTCCTGCATTGCTTCAAAAGCACTCTCCCGGTCAGTTGAACAATGGACTTTGGGGGCCCATTGCGCCACCCCCAATTCACTTATAAATATTTCCTTTGGCAGAGGGGTTCGGCACATGAAACCCTAATTTGGGACCGAGTTTGATAATTATAACTTTATATTAAAGGGAGTTACGCGCCATTTTATTTTATTTTCTATTTCATTATGCGTTCTTCAACGAAGAAAGATTACTGTTTTTAAAAATAGAAATACATTACGCAGGCTAAACTATCGAAAATATTGTAAAAAATATAAAGTAATATATATAAATCAATTTTCCGGGAGATTTTTCCTGTTTTTACGCCCTATTGCCTGTTTCCCGAATAAAAAAACTCTTTTATATATAGTTCCCTCTAAAATGTCGAAAAACACATTAAATAAATAATATAATGCAAAATTTACACAAAAAAAAATTTAAAAAATGTCTACAGCCGGGATTCGAACCCGCGCCGCCTCTCTCCAGGCGTCAGCTGCTAGCACGTGGTCTTGACCGTGGTCTTGCTAGCATGTTCGACCACGCTTACAGAGGAAGCGTGCTTCTGCATGGCTTCAAAAGTACTCTCCCGGTCAGTTGAACAGTGGACTTTGAGGGCCTATTGCGCCCCCTCCCCTTATGAATAAAATAATATTAAATAATAAAATACAATTACGATTTTTATGAACTTAGGGAACATTCCTAATGAATGTGGTTTGATCGTTCTACTTAAAAGGCAGCAATCAAATTCTCCATTTCTAAATGTATTTATTATATAAATTTTTATTTTGATGAAAAAAAATGACAAAAAATATTGTCGTGGCTGAGTTGGAAAATATTTTGTATTAAAATGAAAAGTTTGTTTTCGAAACATTATTTGAATTCTAGGCAAAGTAGTTTATTAATAGCAAGAGAAGGAAAGAATGACTTCTCTTAAGATAAAAACCAATTAAACCATTCAGTTTGTTTTCGAACGACATCGTCACAGGTGTTTGGAACACGCTCTAAAAGCTCCGTCTCAGGGAACTCATCCATTCTATTTAATTTGAAAAAACTTTTCTTATCGTAAAAGTTTTAATAAATAAATAAAATTAAATATGGAGAAACCAAAAATTTAAAATTTTTCAAAAATGTTTAGCTGACGATGTGACTGTCTTAACTAAATTGTGGAAATTATCATTCAAAATTTTCAATTAATTAGCTTAGGCAAATTTGTCTTAATGTTCGTTCGTACATGAATGTTCGTGCATTGTAGCTGAACTCGGCTAGAAACACAGATTCAAATAATATAGCTGTTTAAAAAAATGCTTTCAATAAAATTTGATATTCAAATTTGCTTCTTTTAAATTTTTTTTTTATTCAATAAAAATTAAGGTACAGAATTTAGAGTTCATAAAAGAATAAATTTACCATACTTCTCTTGAAAACTTTCTAACAAATCCTGTGATATTGCATTAATTTTGATATCCTTTGCTTAAAAATATTTAGAGATAATATTTGCAGACGAATATTGCTTACGGTCTTTTGATTTGAATAATATAGAAACAAAGCAAAGTCTTTGGAAACAAAGGATTTATGGAAAGGAGTTATGGAAACAAAACAAAACTAAACTCTAGATTTCTGGAAATATTTTAGGTAACAAAAGATGCTGAAAATATCGTTATTTTATAAATACTTCCGGAATTCAAATTGCTTCTTGGTTTAAAACATTTATTATTTTTTTTTATTTTATTTATAAATTAAAAAAAATTACATTAGAAAGATTATCTTATGAATAAAAAAATTACAGTAATCTAACTTTTTTGAAAACTGCTACGATATTGCACTATTCAGCACTCAAAAAGTTTATAGAGTTCGTACGATTTTTAAAGAAATATTAAAAAAAACTAAAGTACGGAAAATATATTTTATTTTAATCCTAATCACCAATGCATTTTAAAACGACGAAGAAATATATGTAGTAGTGGAGTCTTGAGTTATGAATATTTAATTTTAAAGCGACAGCAAATAAAAAGAAATAGCAACTTCTTTATTGCTTACTTCTTTATTGCAAAACTGACAACCATGATTTTATTTTTAAAAACCATTCGAAACGTGGTTTAGAAGCAAAGTAATAAGCAAAAAATGCCCAATAAAACTTGCTAATGTTCTCATGAGTAAAAAAAAAATAAAAAAGAAAAAAAAAAAAAAAAAAAAAAAAAAAAACTCGTTAAATTAAATTTAGACGCATGGAAGTGTTTTAAACAGGAAAAAAAATTCAGAAAATGAAACGTAAATATCCTGAGTTTTTTTTTTTTTTTTTTTTTTTTTTTTGTAGTGTTAACACAATCATGGAGTGTTAAAAAGTTTAAAATTTTTAATTTAAGTGACTTACAATTCAATTTTAGAAGACTAAAATATCCCTTTTATAAGATTTTCCAGAGCGTTTTGAATTATTAAAAAAAAAAATCTATTTTGTCATTTTTTTTTTCTTCACATTCTGTTTGTCGTGGTTTTAATTTTTAGTATTTTGGATGCAGAAATCGCATGCTAAAACATAACTAATATGAAGTGATAAAGTATGAAAATAATAATACCTAAAATTCAAGTTTTTATTAAGACAGATCATGTAGTCATACAGCTTTTCAAAATTAAGAAGCAAAACAACATCAATTTGTCGTTGAGGAATTACAAAAGTAAGAAAACTTCTGCTCACATACATTCTCTCAATTCCAAAGTGTCACACAACCAATCATAAGAAATTCAATAAATTAAGGAAAGAAAAATACATCAAAGCAGGATTTATAATTTTTGAATCATTCATTCCTAAAAAAGAGAAAGAAAGAAATATTAATAATGCTAATGTATTTTATTTACAGATAATACTATTATTACTAATTCGTGGATGTTGATGAATTTTTTTGTTTTTTTTTTTTAATTTTTTTTTTTTTTTTTTGTTTTTTTTTTTTGCCTTTTTTTTTGTATTTCTTTGTTCTGGTGAAATAAATCAAGTACTTGATGTGTAACTCGCCCTATTTTGCAATGAATTACAGTCGAACCTTGTTAACATGAACACGTTTATCGTGAATTTCTTTTAAAGTGAAGTAATTTTTGATTCAAAGTACTTTTAATGTGAACACACTAAACGTGAAATATCTTTTAAAGTGAACTTGAATTATATTATCCTTGGAAAAAAATTTAATTTTTTAATGTGAACAGAAAATTTATTTACCTTTTGACAAGTAATGGAAAACTGATCATTCACATTTCTATATCTATAAGAGTAAGTTTTCTGATAGCTTTATCTAATCATGTAACGTAAGCAACGCTGACAATTTTTTACGATAAATTTATTGTTTAAGATGATCTGATGTAATTCAAGAGAAAGGTGTTAATTCTTTTTAAATAAGGAAGTATATTTCACAATTAGTAAATATTTAGTGCGAATAGCACAAATATAAATAGAATTCAAAATTAACTCCTGTTGATGTTACGGTTCCTACGTTTTGAGAAGTACCCAAATGAGTTTGAAGTCGATAAAATACGCCAAAAAAGGAGAAAGAAAAGAAATTGTTTAAAGAAATTGGTTCGAGACCTAAACTTTAATGGTAACTATTTTCATAGTAAAGTCACAGTAAACAAGAAATTTCACATATCATTGCATAAAGCATTAATTAATCAATATCTAGTTAATCTAGAGCTACCAATCAAATCTAGGACGACCCATCTAGTTATTCTATGTATTTAGGTTAGTAGAAATTTGTTCACAGTTATAATTTTTATGATATTCGCATTCTTCAAATGGTGTACCTTTTCATTTGCATATATATTAATAAAATTCGCATATATTTGCTACATTTTGGGGAAATTTTTTAGTATTTTCAATATTATTCTTAGATTATTTTTATGTTATTTATATTATTTTTCTTTCCATAAAGCAAGGATAAGCATGAAGAGATTTAAATGTGTTTTTCACCCTAACATCTAACAATATTTTCCCCAATCTATTTTATAATAAAATTCTGAAATGGAATTATTAAACATATAAATTTTCTATTTTTATCAATTTAGATTATAATTGATTAAAATACTTTTTTCTCAGGAAAAATATAAATTTTCAGTTTTTTTTTTAAATCATTCGAGTAAGACATTGATCTATTATTTCTTTTATGATAGAGTTACTGAAAGCTTTAAAATTTATTATGATATTTCATCCAAAAAGCGAAATTGAACAAAGCATTAAAATATTGTTTATTTTTTCTGAAATATATAAAGTAAGAGATATTTTTTTTTTAAACTGAATAGAATTAAAACTAAAAATTAATTTAATTTTTTGACTTAAACATAAAAGACGAGGGAAATGTTTAGCTTCGGTTTTTCCAAACTCAATTATTTTTCCACTAAATTGAATTCTCTAGATTTGATTAAAAATCTTACCTGATTATTCTGACATAAAGTAGTTTTTTTACATAAAACATAATGTTCTTGAAAACGACTATGTAAATTGTGGTAAATTTCTTGAGAACATTTATTCAATCCGTATTCAACCCGTTGAATAGCTTCCACAAACCTACCTTCCTATAAAATATAAAAAGTTATGATTTAGAAAATGTTAATTTAAATACAATGATGAATTTGTTGTAATCCAAATTTTAAAAGACTTTTCGTGCATAATTTTTAATTATTTCTATAGAATATTTGTTTAATTGAATTTGAACGTTTCGTTTTTTGACTAAGAAGAATTCTTTTTAATAATAATAATAATAAAAATTCTTGCAGCAATAACAAATAAAAAGAAATTGTAGGTTCTCTGTTTTCAGAGATATTTGTGACAGAAATTTGCGTTTATAAAAAGTTAGCATTGGCAGTGAAAACAAGATGGACGGCTTTAAATTCCTCTAAAAAAATTATATTTATTTATTGTATTTATTTATTTGAAGAATCTGTAAGTGACATACTTAAAAGTAAAAAGATAACATACTTGTAAGCACTGTACCCGCAAATAAAGCGTTAATTGCATGCATAATAAATTTTGCGTATCAAATGTTCTTTTTAAAATGGGGTTATGCTATGAACATTTGCGCTTTTTACTGAAGATTTTTCTACTGGTAGCAACATTTTTCTGTAATACTTAAATCTTTTTGCAAAAAATTGTTATAAACTTATTTGAAATGATTACTATATAAAAATATTTCAAACTTATGTTTCACTTGTCTACAACAAATATAAACAATAATGTGAATAAATAAATGAATGTATATTCTGAAACAAATTACTCAATAGCTACAAAACTATCGTTGTTTAGTAGCGTCGTTGTTATTTATAGCGTCGTAAATATCGTTGTTTAATATACTTATCATTAGATGAATTTGTTAAGATTGAAGTCAATCAAATACTATAAAATTAAAAAAAAAAAAATTAGCTAGTGACACTATATTTGGTAAGTGAAGTATTCATACATTCATACATAGCATCTTATGTTGATTGGGTCAAATCGTCAATTATAAAATAAACTACAACTATGGTTGAGGTGTCATGAACGATCATGCCATGAACTCTCCTCATTCACGCATAAATGATAGCGACATAAAGCTGCTGTACTATCTCCAATGTCTAGTTAAAGTTCTGGTTAAAAAAACGTATAGTTTTGTATTCATGCTATTTTAGCCATACTAGTTGTAAATGGTTTAAAAACTATAGTGATAGAATATATTCTTTACCGTAAACTTTATGGTTAATTGGATGGACAGATTGCAGCCGGTTATTTTACCATAATTTTAGAATGAATATTTTAACAGTGTAGTAATATTCCTTGAAATATCTTTTGAAAAGGATCATGTCATTCTTTTCTAATAACTCTATACAATAGAGTTTTGAAGGTTTCAAACTATAGTAAAAGTACAAAATGTGTCATTTTTTATAAAAATGTGTTAGTATTTGTTTGAACAATTAATGGTTTATTTTGGGTTAAGAACTAGAAACATTAGTATTGTATACCTTATAAAGTGCCGATCCTTCACAAAATACTTTGCATAACAAAGCAGAATATAAGTGAGGTTGCTCTTTTGTAAGATCAAATGCAATATCATCTGAAAATACAAAAATAAATTACGATGAAATCATTTACACACAATAAGACGCGAAGAATGTTTTATCATCTCCTTGAGAACAGGCGGCAGAAGCAGAAAGAAGCGCTTCTACAGATTCATATGCGTACTAAAACGAAAATAGCATATCAAAATCGTGTGATATTAGATCAGGTAGAGTCAGAAAAGCTCGTTTAATATACGATACCGGCTAATCACCTATTCTTGGCGGAAACAATATATTTTGATTGCCAGGACAAATTGATAAGTAAAGTTATGTATATTTGTTTAAAATATTAATGAATGCTGTGTTTTTTTTAAAGCATATAAACTGTACTATAAGCAGCATTTAATTTATTCGAAACAAAAGGAATTAATAGGGTGCTTTTCATTTTTCTCCTACATATAAAAAGACTTAAATGATTTGTTTCGATTTTTATTACATGAAACCTTGTTAATGAATCGCCAGATTCTGATAACATTTTATATTTTACTTCGTTTTATAATAATAATTTGTAACCTCTATAACGGAAGTTAAATTTACTTCATTTTTAACAAGGTGCTTAAATTATTTTTAAGAGCGGTTAATTATTAGATTTTCTGCATTTAATTATATTAATTATATTAAATTTGGTATGAAACACCAGCAATTTTGCTCACCATTTTAATGTTTTGAAATTCTAATTTTTTCGCCAGTTGAAAAAACGCACGTTTTATAATTTTTACAGTAGATAATTTTAGCTTCGAGCATCGACGAATTTTATGACAAAAAATTATTTAATAACGCCTAAAGCAAACAACTTCTTACATCTTTAAAGTAAATTTTTAGTGCATTCCATGTTGTTAAATGATGACAGGAATTTAATTCAGTGTTTTCTTAAGCAACAGGTAAATGCAATTTAGTTTTTAACGATTGGCTTTAAAAATGTCATAAAGCAGAAATGGTTGAAAATATATGTTGGTTTTCAGTTATGGAACAAGTCGCAAACAATTCCTCTCTTTTTTATTATTTTATTTAGACTTCGAAAGGTGCCAATTATGTCTCATAAAATAAAATTCCTAATGACTATAATCACAAATGTGATACGCCTTTGATTTTTTAATATACGAAGGTTGTTTTTTTAAGTAAGGGCCGCTTGAAGATAAAAATCAAACAGAAGAAACTTTTTAAGAAGCATGTTTATTTTTAGATTCTACATATGTTTCTCTTTCTTTCAACATAGCTGCTACATTTTTTAAGCAATTATCATACCTTACAACTAGATTTAGAATACCCTCTTCATAGAAATTTGCCCTTGCTCTGATGATCAGGTGATCACAGCCGTTTTCACACTATCGTCATTGTTGTAGAGATTGCCGCCAAAATGATGTTCAAAATATCGGAAAAGAAGAAAATCACTCAGTGCAAGGTCTGGGCTGTAGGGAGGGGTAGTCCAAAACTTCCCAGCCAAAAAAAGTCCAATAAAGCTCGGGTCTGAGTGGTGAAGAGAGTCAAGGAGTAGCAAAATACCCTGGTAGTAGGTGGCTTCGTAAACTTCACAAATCAGCCGGTATGATTTGAATGTATGCAGCAGGAATGTTCATTTTTAACAAGGTGCTTATGTACATGATTGGAATGCATACAGCAGGAAGATTTTTTGCCGACTAAAAACGCGTCACTGACCGTATGGGGTGGACGATTTTTTAAACACTCAGAATTGGCCGCACAAGTTACCTACACAGCTTCAACTGAGTACAGTTGTTTTCATGGAATGCTGGGACACGGCGCTCGTTGCGACGCACGAGTCACTTATTCGTATGCACAAAAACTGCCCTTACTTAAAAAAAAAACACTCGTATTTAGGGAATTATCTTAACTTTTAAAAACATACCCAATTCAAAACAACTATTTTCTTTAATATTAATCATTAAATTTTGATTTCGCAATTACGTTAAAATGATTCAATGATTTTACAAAGAGTTCAAAGATTGTACCGGTAGAAACAAATTTAAAGAAATTTTTTTGTTGATAAGTCCAACCCTCTCTATAGTCTTCCTTATCAGTGCTGCTAACTTAACTAAAAGTAACTATAAGACGTAATAAAAGACTAAAATATATATGTATTTAAACTAACGTTTTTCTAATTTTTTTCTTCTTAAAATGAGGCTATTAAAATAGGATAAATATTTAAACCGTTTAAATTTCTGCAAAATAAGCGCAAGTGCATTTTATTTCTTTGTTAACCTGTACAACATATAGCATGTAAGGAAAATAACAGATTTTTTAATGAATGTAGAATTTATTTCTTGAACTGAGTCGATTCTGAAGCTTTATCTATCTATTTATATTTTATTAATCGTGCTATTGTAGGGTTAGTAAAATATTCCGTATATCAGCTATGGTAGTCTTCTGATAAATTTCAAAACTCCTTTATAAACCTTGAAACTATATAGGTTGCTCTATATTGCTTAAATTAAGGGTATATTTTTAGAACCTGTGTCAAAAGAGATAAAAAGGTACATACATTAGAGGTCGATACCTAACATTTAAACTAAAGAAAAAAATAACTATCGAAATCTAACGAAACACTTTGTGAAAGGTGGAACCAAAACCATCAAAAAATTTTAAATCACAAAATAGGGATAGGAATTGAAGGTGTTATTAAAAACACTTTCAGGTTTTTCCAGACTATAAAAAAAGTTGCGAAATTTCCAATCTCTCCTTCATCAGTAATCATTCGTTAGATTTTGATGGCGGTCACATTTCTTTCGATTCGTTTTTTGAAGGTTTCTAATTAACAGATAATAATGACTATAATCACGGAACATTTATGCACTTATTTTGTCTGATTATTTGAATACAAAAATTAAAATGTAATTTAAAATACTTATTTCTTACTGATTTTAACATTTGCTTTTATCAGTTCGACGGAAGTTGGAAAGTTGTTTGAGGTTAAAGCACATTCCAAAGCTGTTTTATTTTCTTTGTCTTTAAGCTCTGGATTTGATCCGTTATGCAGTAACAAACGAATCTAAAAAAGCATTATTGATACTATTAAAAATAAACAGAAACAAACAAACCTATAGAAGCATTATTGATACTATTAGAAATAAACAGAAACAAACCTATAAAAGTATTATTGATACTATTAGAAAAAAACAGAAACAAACGAACCTAGTGCAATCATTTCTTAAGTAAAGATAATTAATTTTATGAATACGGTATTTTAAAAATCATAAATAATTTTAAGAATTATTTAAATTATTAGACAATTTTTTTTCATCGTTGTTTAAGACAAGTATTATTTGCTTTCGTTTTGTAACTATTAATGGAGTAGAAAAAACAGAGAACGCATATCCATAGCAAAATAACACAAAAGTAAATTATATTTCAAAGTCATGTGAGCCACAGTTAAAAATCATCAAGAGATTTTTCTAACATTTTTATAAGTATTGTCTAAATTACAATTTAATTTAGAATTCTCGGAATTTAAAAGCAACTTTCATCGATGAGTTGTGAAGTTTTTGAGTTCAGAACTTAATATATCATTTTCTACAAGTATAAGTTAAAAACCTAAAAAGTTATTTTGTCTGACATAATTTTTTTTTCAAATAAGGTAAAAAACACTAAAGTTCAAAAACTAGATAATATTTTAAATTCATATATAGTCTGTAGTTGGAATTTTAATATAGTTCGTAGTTCTGGAAATATTCAACCATTTTAAGTAAATGGAAATAATTAAGTAATTTTTAGAACAGAATGTAAAATAATAAAGATGCAATAAAGATACATCAATTGTCAAGAAAAGTTTTTATCTGAAACGATATAAATTGAGAGGTAAGTTCTTGGTCAGTGAAAAATAACTTTGCTAAAATTTAAAATATATGTAAAGAAAATGAAAAATTAATTAATAAAAAAACCTTTTAATTATACTATCGATATAATTAATAAACACAAATAATTTTGTCTTTTTTTTTTTTTTTTTTTTTTTTGTCAATCGAATCCTTATTCTGCCTTACTATTGTTATACTAAAGTTATTGTCCCTGATACTATAGTTATAGTCCTGATACTTATAGTTATTGTTCTAAACGTACAAGAGGATAAATTGGATATCGTTAACGGTATTTAAGCATTTTTTCTGGAACAATATGATTTCACTGTACTTCCTTGTCTCTTAGAAACATGCAGACCAATTATTTATTTATTTATTTTATTTATTTACTTCGAATGAATAAATAACTAAACTAAATTACCATTTCTGCATTTCCATGCTTTGCCGCTAAATGTATTGGCGTTGATAGTTCATAATCCCTATCTGAAAGAGTCACTTTTTTCTCAAGTAAAAATTGAACAGCATTAGTTTTATTATTGATACAAGCCCAAGCAAGAGCACTTCTGCAAAATTCATCCTTACTATTCCAATCTATGTCTGTAATAACAGTAAAAAAAAGTTTTATTTATAGATAGTTATCAAAAAGTCAAGATGTATGAATTTCATTAATTCAAACATTATATTCCTTCCATCACAGTTAAATTAGTAAATCTGTTATTATTTATATTACATTTGACGCTTATGAATGTTTCTCTTGTAAATGTTAATATACTTAAATATATAATTACCTACAAATAATGTGTAAGATTTTCTATGTCAAATGCAACAGGAAATTTTACATTTAGCACCTGGACCAACTGTCTATAATTCCCCAGAAAAGATATTACATTTTATTATAAAGTTATTTAAAAAAGTCATTCAATTACACGAGATACTAAGTTGATAACTTTCTTCGTGTCTTTATAGTTTAGTTTAAGTAAAAAAGTAAGTACAAACTTACTTTTTGTACTTAAATAGTACACTTTTTGTACTAGTTAAGTACAAAATGTGCTTATTTTTAATTCGTTAAAATCAGCCTTTTTATTTTCTATAACTTATGATAATAGGTTTTAGGGAAACTAGCTTATTTTAGATTAGGAATAAGATTCAAAAGCGGATCTTAATTTCTTTGCTGTCGAAAATCTATTATTTATTATAGCTGACAAAAAACTGCTTTAGGCACTGGCATTTTATTTTTGAAGTTTAATAATGAATGGTGATGAATAACACACATTTTGGCTTTATTCTACATTAGTATAGAGAGTAAGATGGGGAATTTACAACTTGATTTTTAATTATTTTTGACAAAAAAAAAAAAAAAAAAAATGAATGTAGAATTTACCTACTCTCAAGAATTAGGAGATAACAGTTAGAAGCGTTTGGTCATGCTGAAAAAAAATTATTGTAAATACTCGATATCTTCGATACCTTTGTCTTCTAAAGTTTGCAGTGTTGGAATATGTCCCAGAAAAGCTGCAAGCTTAAGATTATCAGCAATGGAGGTAGAACTGAAGCTCAAAAAGAAACGGCATAAACCTTTTTGTCCTTCACTAAAAGCAGTTGTTACTTTATTGAGAGTCATATTTGAATCGTTATATATTTTCACCAGATCGTTACAAATCTGTAATAGAAAATGTTAAAAATTAATATTTAAATGTTATTGAAGGATTCTAAAAGTTTGGAAGTCTTGTAGAGTAATATTCATGTCAACATCAAATAAATGCAAGACACTTGTGTAAAAAAAAGTTTATAACTTTTCAGAAGAATTCTTTTTCTGGTAAAGTGGGCTAGTTTTTATAAAAAGGCGGTTTATACTTTTTAATTATTTAGGTATTTTCATATTATCAGCTACTGAAAATATTAGCTATCAGTCAATAAATATCAAGATGTCAGTCAAATGTATGTATAGTTCGTTCACCAGGAGTTGGCACTTGGCTCTGCCTTCATCACGTGGTATCTGACGATACTATTTCACTATTTTTGGGAGAAGGATGTGAACAATCCTGAACTAGGTTGCTATTTGGCGATCGTATGACAAAAATATTTATTTAGCAATCTTTATGTGCATTTTTTAACATTAAATATCTCATAAATTTGAAGACATTTCTCTCTTTTGAGTGAAAAGTTTGTCCTTTTTGAGACATTTTGCTGCAATATATTTAATTAGCTAGAATAACGAAAGGTATAATAGCAGCTGATAAAGCGAAGTAAGTGACTGAACAATAATTCACTGTCTGCGTTTGGTGCGCATTAAAGGGTTGTCTCAATTTCAAGCGTGGAGACGTTTCTCCGCTCACTTCCGCGCTGAAATAAACTCTTTCTCCGAGGATGTGGAGTCAAGTGCCAACTCCTGGTGAACGAACTATATATACTAATGGATTATTTATTAATACTATTGCCTTTTGCGTACATTATTTTTATTACACACTACCACATTTTTATGGTTTAAGTTTACTTTCTTTTTTGTGTGGACATTTTAAAAATATCTAACTAACCTCAATTATATATTTTTAAAGTTAGTTGTCACGGGTATTCTTGTGAAATTCTAAAAAGGAATAAAACGCAAATTCGCTGTGAAAAATATAATGCAGGCATAATGCATATAGGTATGCACATTATATATTACATAAAAAAATAAAAGTCATTGTGAAAATGGAAAAAAATGCGTGAATAAACATCAGTTCATATCAGTAAAAAATAGTTAACCTCATATCTTCCAGCACTAGAGGCAGTTATTAAAGCTCTCTGAATCGCCTGAGAGCGTTGAGAAAGAGAGACCCAGTATTTTGGCTGCAGCAAGAAAGTCACAACGTCCAGATATCCTTTCTCAGCTGCACAACTTAGAGCACATCGGCCTACTTTATCTTGTAAGTGGACCTAAAAATATGCATAATGTTTAAAATTGATATTAAGAAATTCTTACTTAGTATTGAAAGCACTTTTAAAATGTTTTATTTAACACAATATTTCATATTACTTAAAAATCTGTATTATAAATTGAAATACATTATATAAAGTTTAAAAAAAATGAGTAAAAAGTATTTATAATATTTCAGAAGGACACCAGGCAAATTGTTTATTTTTATTATTTTTATTTTTATTTTATTTATTTATTTATTTATTATTTTTTTTTGTGTGTGCATGAGATGTGGTAAATAAATGATGTGAACAATATATGAATCAGCTTTCATAGTCGGTGAACGAATCAAGGTTTTAAACACTCTTCAAAGAGTTTCAAAACTATAAGGAATATTTTCAAGCATGTGGAGTTTTCTAACTGAATTCGAATTGCTTATGACATAGCACTTGAATGAGATTCCACGCATGCGCAAGCAATTCGTCTTACATGTAATTTCTAAACCTTCGCACGCATGTTTAAGGCAATCGAATGCAGTGTGAATGGTCCCTAAACTAAAGATTTCTAAATTAATAATGTAGCATAAGTATATATTTACTTACCTTTGAACCTTTATTAATTAATATTTCAATGACTTTCAAGTGTCCTCTCTCTGCTGCTATAATCAATGGAGTAGCTCCTATTTCATTAGTATAATCTGTAACTGTTGTCAGCTGCATAAAAGTAGTTAAAAGTTCTTCAGATCCTAATTTACAAATTTCATGAATAATTGGTGCTGCTTCAATATTAGAATTAGGATTAGCATTGAAATCCAAGAGCAAATGAAGAATCTAAATCGTGTGAAAAATAGCTATTAATAAAGGATTCATAAAATATTTTTTTGTTTGAAAAAATAATGAGGAGATTTTACCTTCGAATCAACCCAAAATAGTGCTCGGTAGTTTGCAAAGGCGTCTAAGATGTCAATAGGGAAAAGCATCAACCAGAATGAATAAAGTTTTTTGTCTTCCTTAAAAATTTTACAGTGACTAAGATGATACACAAATTCTACTTCTTTTTCTTTAGTCAGAGGATAGCACATTCTAGTTGGCAATAATGCAAGATAGGTATGTCCTAAGCTAAAAAAGAATCAATAGTAGATGTTGAATAAACAGAATTAAACTCTACATTTATATTTAGCAACAAAAAAAAGTTCTTATTCATTCATAAATTTCAATTTTTGTGAAAAAAAAATGGCATCTAGAGAATCTCTATTTTATTAAAAGATCATTAATTAAAAAGCTTTTAAAAATCTTAACCTATTTTAAAGATTCTTTCACACTAATTTTAAAGGTTCTTTTCTCAAGGGATCTAGATTTCTGACCCCCAAAATATAGGGGGCAGCCGCAATCTGGGAAATATGGTCCAAAGTTTGGTCAGGAAGCGGTCCAAACTTTGAACCCCTTAATCTTGATTTTACTTTTTGCGTATTTCACCATATCTCGAGAACTTTGAAGCGATTTGAAAAGTTTTTGCACACAAGTATAAAATTTGTTCCTCCAAAAATAATTCCAAGCCCAATATGACTTCCAGCAAATAATTATTATATTTATATTTTATCTAATAAAGATCAAAAATAATTTGAATAGTTTGTTATACTAATTTTTAAATCAATTTAAAGAATGCAATTTTAAATAGCAAAATACAAAATTTAAGTGAAATCGGTCAACTAGTTCCTGAGAAATCGATTTTTTTTTTTAAAAAGTCGTATATTTTAAAATTCGATTTTTCTGGGACTATTCGACCAATTTAGCTCAAATTTTGTATTTTGTCATGCAAAGTTACATTCTTTAAAATGGCGCAAAAAAATTGTATACCTTATAATTCAGAAGGTTTTTAGACCATTCTTAAATACAATAATAAAATTAATAAATATGTACTAAAAGTTATATTTTGTATGGAATTATCTCTGGATAAACTGGTTTTATAATTGTGTGCCAAGTTTTTTTAATTCACTTAAAATTTCTCGAGATGTGAATAAATACGTAAAGTAAAATTAACATTAAGGGGTCCAAACTTTGAACCGCTCTCCGGACCAAATTATTGAAACCATATTTTCCAGTTTGCGGCTGCCCCCTATGATTTGGGGGTCAGAAATCAGAATTCATCGAAAAAAAGGTACGTTTATTCAGAGAAAATACGTTTTTGTGTCTGATTTCGTAACTTCAAATATCGTCTGTGCTAATAAAGTAGCATATTTGAGGTCACTCCTTCGAACCATTAAGATTGAGTCCTAGAACGTGAAGATCCGATCATTAGATCAAACGTTATTAAGGGTGGTCCGTTTTTCATCGTGGGCTCCCCTGTACATTAAATGAACACAGATATTCGTTAACCAATTCCCATCATTAAAGAGGTTTTCATGTTTCGCTATTTTTCGGCTATCATGTTGTAAATTTTGGCTATCATCTAGCCGCAAAATAACTTGGGCCTTCATTGGACCAATATTCATGAATATTGGCTCAAGAAGGTTTAAAAGGGCCGTTATTTTACCAATATTTGCCCTATAAGGAATTAATTCGATTCATCCGATATTTTACAGCCACTTTACTACCAATATCGGACCTACAAGGAAGTGTCAGATTCACTCGATATTTTATATTTATTATTAAGTCAATATAAGCAATATATTGGCCACCGTAGGCCCTATATAGGCCATTCTGTGACCAATATTGAAAATTCTAGATATCCTAATATTGGTCCCATGGTGCATGTTCTTATAGGACCGCAACTGGACCGCTTAGCGCAACTGGGGCCAAGGTAGAATTGTTGCTAAGGTGGCTATCTTCAGAATATCTATTGTAGGAAATTGCAGGAATCACCCATTTTAAGTTCTTAATACAGTACTCCTACTTTAAAGTAAAATTTTTTTTCCAACGCCCGCCTGGAGAATAACCTACGTCATACAGGCATCTATCTGAAGGGCAGATTTGTTGGCCACTTTCCCAGGGGCACCATATTAGGTGGGCCAACGTTGCTCCCACAGTAAGGACAGATAGTAAAGATAATGAAAGAACATCCATGCCTTGCCCGGGATTCGAACCTAGAACCTTTCTGATGCAAGGCCAGTTCCCTGACCCCTACGCAGGCTGGTCGGCTTGAAGTAAAAGATAAGATTGTGGAAATGAAATTTACTTACCTAACATCACAAACGAACTTTTTGTTGTTTATCAACCAATCACGCAATGCAGAATGAGAAATCATTAGTGATTCATCTTTTCTTTGGATTATAATTCCATAAAGTGAGTGAAGATTCTGTGTAAACTCATACCAATCTAATTTTGGAATAACTGATGCTGCCTCCAAAGTATAAAAAATTTCCAAAGGAGTCAGGGGATTTTGAGAAGCAAGGCATATTTCCAAAATTGGCTTCACCTGAAAATATTTGCATAAATGTTGCGATTCGTTTATTAAAATAATTAAAATTAAAAGGTTGGATGATACTGGATTATTATTAAATTTGAGTACCTACTCATTTTTTTTTTAAATTTGTGCAAGTTGTATATGATAGGTATCGAAAGATCATAATAAAGAAAACTAGGAAATGATGAAAAACAATAATATTTGAAATATAATAGCATTGAAAAAGATGCTAAACATACAGAATAATATTAAAGGAATTGATGATGTTAAGTATTTTACCTAATTATCATTAAGCATTGATACTCAAGTTATAAAATGGAGTTTCCTAAAGTTTTTTTTTTTTTTTCTTAATGCCTTAATTTGCGTTTAAAACGTATTTTAATTTATTAGGATTACACTTTTCAACCTAAATCAATTTCTTTAAAAGAAAGCTAACTGTTTTTGACCAACTCAATAATCATGAAATTGCGTTTTTATCACTATTTTAACCACTTATGATTACACTTTACAATCAGATATAAATGCAGACTAAATAGGCTGAATTCAGGCTTTATTGTTTTCGTTTTATCAAACAATATTGTTTGAATAATACATTTGTTTTACATTTCTCTTTGTACGGTACATAGTTTTGCAAGCTGTACACAGAAAGTAACTAATTGAAGCTTGCTCACTGTTAGATTAGTTAAGCAAGTGGGGAGAGTAGATAAATTATCTATTGGGTGGATTAACTTAATGCTATGTGGATTAACGCAATATTCAGAATGTATTATGGCTGTTTGCTTGATAGCGAAATTAAACAACATTTTTCAGCATTTTTTTTAAACCTTTAGAAGTTTTTTCCCTGCCATTTTTATGAGAGATAAACTTATTAGAAAATAAAAAACTATATTTTCCAATTACGATTAGGAATGCATAAGGTACAATAGGATTTGTTCACGAACGGTGCAAATGCATCTATCTACTATTAATTAAATTTTAATTGTAAGCATGTGATGTTTTTCAAAAATAAAATTCTTATGTATTTTCATAAATTCAAAATTTTCCTTTCTGTACTTACAGCTAGAAATCTATGAAAATTAATAAAATAACATGAAAAGAATTATAATTTTCAATTACGAATGGAAATGCATTAGGTATATAATAGGATATGTTCATGAAAGGTGCAAATGCATCTATCTACTATTAATTAAATTTTAATTGTAAGCATGTGATGTTTTCAAAAATAAAAATCTTATGTATTTTCATAAATTCAAAATTTTCCTTTCTGTACTTACAGCTAGAAATCTATGAAAATTAATAAAATAACATGAAAAGAATTATAATTTTCAATTACGAATGGAAATGCATTAGGTATACAATAGGATATGTTCATGAAAGGTGCAAATGCATCTATCTACTATTAATCAAATTTTAATCATAAGCATATGTTTTTCTAAAATAAAATTCTGATGTATTTTCTTAAGTTCAAAAGTTCTCTTTTTGTACTTACAGCTAGAAATCTGTGAAAATTAATAATAGAATGCTTTAATAAATTACCATGTGTAAATAGGTTGCATTTATATCTTATTGTTTTAAGTAAATATAACATTTGCTTAAATTTAACGTATTTAAAAGATGTTAATAAAGGAAAATCTTTAAAAATTTAGGAAAATAAAAACGGTTTAAATGATTATGTTACGTGAATTTATTTAACATTAACTTTATATACTGATAAAGGTTAAGTTTGAATGTTTGGATTGTTATGTTTCAAATTTTTTTAGAGAATTATCATAATTTAAATTAGCTACATGATAGCAATACATACTATTCAAATTTACCTTATTGAATGCAACCATGGAAGAAAACTTTAAGTTGAAGTTCAGCGTGAATACTTCATCCAAAGAGGTTGGAATGACATTAAATGTATTACTTTTAATCACTAAGTAATTTTGTTGAAATAAATCTAATACAATTCTCATAAACAAAAACGAAGCTTGTCCATTATTTACAAGGTGCTCAACAAATCTACGAAAGAAAAATATTTCATTAAAACATTAGTATTTATCTAATTTGTAAGTATTTTCAAACATGAATTTATTACTTTATTTGCTTAAGTTCTGAGACATTATGTAGCAATTTATTATGAAGAATTCGCAGAACGCATGTGTATAATAAAAGATAATTTTAGCTTGTTTTCCGCCTAAAATATTTATATAAATATATTATCGATAACAAATATACAAGTATAGCATATGTAGATGAAATAACGATTTCTAATTATTATTTGAAATAGCGTCTTTAAAACATGAGTATTTATCTAATTTGTAAGCACTTTTTTTAATGTGAATGTATTATTTTACTTGATTTTTGAGTTCTGAGAAATATTAATATATTATGAAGAATTCTCAGAACGCCTGTGTCTGATAAAAAATAGTTTTAGCTTGTTTTTCCGCCTAAAATATGTTTATATATCTATAATATCAATAATAAATATACAAGTATAACATATAAGGAAGAAATTCAGATTTTTAATTATAATAAGTGTCTAAGTGTGTCATAAGTGTCTTTTTCAGAAGCTCAAACAGCAGGGTGTTACAAAAATTGAGTACTAGATAATCGGAAAACAGTTATGCAATGAAGACTGAATTAAAGCATAAAATGAAAAACCAAAAATAATCGTTACTGATGTTAATAAAATAGTAGTTGTTGCACATCGCAGTAAATATTTATCAATGTTGAATCTTCCATCGTCAGAGAAATTATCAGATGGTATCCGTTGTTAATTCCGTACATTTAATAAATAACAATATTAATGAAAGAAAACTCCATATTTGTCATTAAGTAAATTGATGAATGAGTTTTAAGAAACGTGTAGACCCCGGAAAAATTTAAACTTATTAATTTTTTTTAGCAATTTTTGTTAAATAATAAAATATTTAAAATTTCAAAGAAATTTTTCTTACCTGGTGATTTGATCGCTATCTTCGATACTGGAAATGTTTGTTTGTATCACTGGATTATTAGTTATTCTACATCTGGCATAACGAAAAAGATCTTCTTGAACTTTAAGCTCAGATAAGTTTAGATTTATTCTATGAAGTGGCAAGGAAGACAACTTATTTACATCCACTTTTTTAATAGTAATTACAACCTGAAATCATACAAAGTCTATTCTATTATTGCTACTAAAAAAGTTAAAAGTTATAAAAAAGTCAAAGAAATTTTGTTTAAGCCAGAATAAATGATTCATTAGATTAGTCATTCAACAAAAATTTTTCTGTTTCTGAAATTATCGTAAGTTTTTTTTGTTTTTTAAGTGTAATATTCAACAAATCTTCATTTATCTGAAGTACTTTCAAATATTCATATCTTATAAAATATTATTTTCTAAAAATCAATCTTGCTCTAATATCTTAACATTGACTTAACATTGTTATAATTTTGAATCAATAAAATCACATGGATGAAATCTTGGCATATGATATATAATATATGAACGTGATATATGAATAGAAGGGATATTTATATGAGAATTTATTGTTCAATAAAAGTGATCATGGAAATTCCTGTTTAGGAATTCTTTTCTTTTTACCTTAAGCCAAGAAGGGAATTCTTCGATATGCGATGCTAGGAATGAAGTAAAGGAACATTGTTGGTTTTCAGCTTCATGAATGCTATCAATCACAAGAAGTTCTGAAGTAAATGAGGAATTCTTTATTGAACGTAGTGGTTGAAGAATGCCTTTTGAGAATGCAGTATCGGGATCTGCGATGCAGTTT
Organism: Parasteatoda lunata; assembly: GCA_949128135.1. Classification (NCBI taxonomy): domain Eukaryota; kingdom Metazoa; phylum Arthropoda; class Arachnida; order Araneae; family Theridiidae; genus Parasteatoda; species Parasteatoda lunata. Next base: position 81,671,489 of record OX421980.1, read on the forward strand.
TCTAAACTTAGGACTTGTTGACAACTGTATGCATAAATATAGAAAAATGCACCTGTTTTAGAATTAACATTTGGAATATTAAACAAAAATAACAAATAAGAGAGTTTAACTTTTAAAATTATTTATTATTTTACACAAACTCATAAATTGCATACTGAATTGAAGTTCGACAATACAAATTATTTTGCAAGCTGCTTCCTGTACTTGTTATTATGTGCAATAAGTTTGACACATTATCAAATGCTTAAAGAAGGCTCAATTTTTCCATTTTGAATCTTAAACAGAAATAACAAATAAAAGAAATTAACTTTTAAAATTATTTATTATTTTACACAAACTCATAAATTGCATACTGAATTGAAGTTCGACAATACAAATTATTTTGCAAGCTGCTTCCTGTACTTGTTATTATGTGCAATAAGTTTGACACATTATCAAATGCTTAAAGAAGGCTCAATTTTTCCATTTTGAATCTTAAACAGAAATAACAAATAAAAGAAATTAACTTTTAAAATTATTTATTATTTTACACAAACTCATAAATTGCATACTGAATTGAAGTTCGACAATACAAATTATTTTGCAAGCTGCTTCCTGTACTTGTTATTATGTGCAATAAGTTTGACACATTATCAAATGCTTAAAGAAGGCTCAATTTTTCCATTTTGAATCTTAAACAGAAATAACAAATAAAAGAAATTAACTTTTAAAATTATTTATTATTTTACACAAACTCATAAATTGCATACTGAATTGAAGTTCGACAATACAAATTTTTTTGCAAGCTGCTTCCTGTACTTGTTATTATGTGCAATAAGTTTGACACATTATCAAATGCTTAAAGAAGGCTCAATTTTTCCATTTTGAATCTTAAACAGAAATAACAAATAAAAGAAATTAACTTTTAAAATTATTTATTATTTTACACAAACTCATAAATTGCATACTGAATTGAAGTTCGACATTACAAATTATTTTGCAAGCTGCTTCCTGTACTTGTTATTATGTGCAATAAGTTTGACACATTATCAAATGCTTAAAGAAGGCTCAATTTTTCCATTTTGAATCTTAAACAGAAATAACAAATAAAAGAAATTAACTTTTAAAATTATTTATTATTTTACACAAACTCATAAATTGCATACTGAATTGTAGTTCGACAATACAAATTATTTTGCAAGCTGCTTCCTGTACTTGTTATTATGTGCAATAAGTTTGACACATTATCAAATGCTTAAAGAAGGCTCAATTTTTCCATTTTGAATCTTAAACAGAAATAACAAATAAAGGAAATTAACTTTTAAAATTATTTATTATTTTACACAAACTCATAAATTGCATACTGAATTGAAGTTCGACAATACAAATTATTTTGCAAGCTGCTTCCTGTACTTGTTATTATGTGCAATAAGTTTGACACATTATCAAATGCTTAAAGAAGGCTCAATTTTTCCATTTTGAATCTTAAACAGAAATAACAAATAAAAGAAATTAACTTTTAAAATTATTTATTATTTTACACAAACTCATAAATTGCATACTGAATTGAAGTTCGACAATACAAATTATTTTGCAAGCTGCTTCCTGTACTTGTTATTATGTGCAATAAGTTTGACACATTATCAAATGCTTAAAGAAGGCTCAATTTTTCCATTTTGAATCTTAAACAGAAATAACAAATAAAAGAAATTAACTTTTAAAATTATTTATTATTTTACACAAACTCATAAATTGCATACTGAATTGAAGTTCGACAATACAAATTATTTTGCAAGCTGCTTCCTGTACTTGTTATTATGTGCAATAAGTTTGACACATTATCAAATGCTTAAAGAAGGCTCAATTTTTCCATTTTGAATCTTAAACAGAAATAACAAATAAAAGAAATTAACTTTTAAAATTATTTATTATTTTACACAAACTCATAAATTGCATACTGAATTGAAGTTCGACAATACAAATTATTTTGCAAGCTGCTTCCTGTACTTGTTATTATGTGCAATAAGTTTGACACATTATCAAATGCTTAAAGAAGGCATAATTTTTCCGTTTTGAATCTTAAATAAAAATAACAAATAAAAGAGTTTAACTTATAAAATTATTTATTATTTTCCACACGCTCATAAACTGCATATTGAATTGATATTCGATATAAAATTTCTTGCAAACTAATTTTGATCTCCTTATTATGCGCATTAAGCTTAACACATTATCAAATGCTTAAAAAAGGCTTAATTATTATTTTCGTTTACTCATCACGAGTAACCTATTTTTGTGATATTCAATGTCAAAAAAATAAAATAGGTCATTTTCAAGTAAACTAGTTTAGTACTGATGTTGCGGATCTAATTACCGCTCGTGAAAATTGTTGAAAAAAAGCTGATGAGCTCTAAAATTACAATGACAATTTTGTTGTTTCCAATGCAACGTGCCAATACTAGCAGGCCTGTTGGTGAAACCAAGCGAATTTAAGGCAGAGGGCACGTTTCTTGTTTTTCAGTGGCGCCCTTTATGGCCAAGAATATGATTTCAGTCATGCACATGTCACCGCCCGGTTTAGAGGGCGGATCCATTCATACATCCATTCTTTCATCCACAGATCGTAATTTTGACCTGAACCAGAGAAAGATCAATTTTCAGTTCAATACCCCCACAAGTATTTGTTATGGGAACTTGGAGGATTTTGTGATCCAACAGATTTAACGTGCACCAGTCACCATTTACTAAACGGAGAGTCTTTAGTCGGCGAGGATCAAACTCATAGCCTTTTGGACATGGGTCATGGGGGCCTAGCGAGTTAAAAATCAAAAAGAAACCTCTCTCAAATCAAAGAGGAGAATTTAGAAGAAACACTATTATATAATCGAGGGTTAAAAAGAAGGAAAAAAAACTTCCATGATGAAACTTGTGGTAAAGGTGGTAAAGAAAATCGATACCTTACATCTTGAAGAAGAACATTACGGTATTCCACTAGTTGGGGAGCTTGACAAAGTTGAGCGGCTAAGCTATGCACAAAGTCTGGTATCATGCAAGTTTCCGAGCAGTCTTTTTGGCAGAAATGATAACCAACTACTTTTGAAGCCAAGTTTTCAAACGTTATTAAATCACTAGCTATACTGTCACCTATATGAAAGAAACGAGAAATAAATATTTCTACAAATTTTTTGTATTTTAAGAAAATAGTTTTAAGTGAATTAACGGGCAGAACTGTATTTTTATGGTTATGATAGCTCTACGGGCATAATTTTCTCTGCGAGGCACATTTTATACAGTGTGTATTTTAAAATAATTATATAAATAAATAAATAGTGATTAGAATTTGTTTAAAAGTGATTGCTCGATACAGTAATTTTGATTTTCTTCCAGATTTTTCGGGATTATAAATATTGTTGCAGTTTTTACTTCTCAAGCAGTTTACCTACTCACCTTTTTTCTACGGAAATAACGATCTTGGGGGCCATCCTTTTTCCTTAGCTTTTTTCTACCATTTATTCCTTTTTTACATCAGACACAGTTTCTGGCCCCAATACTTTGAGTAAATATAAGCGTAAGTTTTTAATCTCAAGTTTGGCGGTGAATAGTGCCCGCACCTCTTGTGCCATTAAACATTGCACATCCAATTACTTATATTTTCTTAAATAAATATGATTTTACCAGAAATATATAAATTTACGCAGTACATTTTATCCTTGTTCAGGCAGAGTCACTGTTTCTGTCATATGAGGCTTCAATGCGTTTTATACCAAGCAAAACCACGACGGCCTGGGAAACATCCCTGAGAATGATTTGAAGACACGCTATAGCAATTTTGATCCTCTGGACAGGGGGTGGCTCCCCGCTTTGGTCTGCGTGCGAAATCGGGCACTTTACGGAAGAACAGTTTAACGAGAACCGATACCGTTCACCCTCGGTCCCTACGTAGGTTGAAAAAGTGGTCACACACCCGCTTACTGACTGAAGATAGTAATGCTTGACTTCGTATGTATGTATGAGCAAATTCATACTCACTAATGATACCAGATTTTCTCTTACGACCAAAAGAGCTCCAATCAACCAGCTGCAATATTAGTGTAGTTTTTCCCGAGCCTTCGTCCCCCACTAAAACGGCACCTCGAAGATTACATGACATTGCCTAAAAACAAATAAACTAAATTAAACCTAGGTCGTACGAATTAAATTTCTATTTAAATCCTATGGAAACTGAATTAATACCTTGTAAATCTCTTGAAATACCCATTGTCTATATAGGAAAGCATTCTCATTTTCCGGTTGAGGAACTTCGAAGTATAGGGGTTTCAATTTTATGAAACATTCGGGTGTGCCTAATTAATGGGGGAAAATACATTAAAATATGTGAAATAGGGAATTTCAAAATTCATCGTATTAAGGAGCTAGAAATTAAAGTTTTTTTTTTAATCTTAAATATGCTTTCTTAAAAAAAATGTCATTGATTAATAGCTTACTCAAAAACATTTCGTCGAAAGATGTGTTTGTGGTGGTTCTCTGTGGTTGAGGCAAGCGTTTAGCATATTGTCCTTTCTCTGAAACATATTTTAATTTGAATTTTTGGTGAAGCATGGAAATTATTAAAATATTAATATAGCCTTTCTCTGAAACATATTTTAATTTGAATTTTGGGGGAAACATACAAATTATTAAAATATACGTATTGCCTTTCTCTGAAACATATTTTAATTTAAACTTTAGGTGAAAGATACAAATTATTAAAATCTGAAAGTTGTGGAAAATCATCGCATATGCTTTGAATTCCTGAAATATATTTAAAAATGCAAAATAAAATATATCAGAAATGTAGAATCATAATCAACCACTCAAAATATATTTCTTTATCTTTTCAAAAATGAAGTTGAATTTATACGTAGTATGGCTTACAAAGTATTATTTAAGTAAGGGAAAAATATTAAACTTAATCAAAACATGATGAATCATTATCGAGGTAAATCACAGTCAACTTGAGATTCAAAGCATCAAAGTTTATATGTGAAAAGGCGTTTATTAAATACGCGGTTAATGAATTAATATTCTTAACTTACATTTTTTTTTCTTTTTAGTTTCATTCGACAAGAAAATCTTGCGTTCATGACATTTACTGAGATTGATTTCGGTAAATGTGATCAACTACTTCCGTGTGATTATATTTTATAATGAATCGTAATATTTTAATAAAGTTCTTGTTTTTAGTTCTTTTTCAAACAATGATTTGACTCTTATAATATATGTATTTTTTGACATCTGTATTGACAAGGTTACTAGAACCATAATAAAAATCATTCTTTCGTCAATGATTTTTTAAATCTAGACATAGCTCGAAATGCGTGTTTACAAAAGTGAAAGTAGTTTACATTGCGTGTTTACGGAAATGGATATAGCGTTTGACTCCATTTTTCAAACTTCTTTATGGTTATATTTTTCCTTTAAAAGAAATAAATAAATGAGAATAAGCAGATGAATCCAAATAAATTCGTAGAATGATATGGTTAATTCACAAAAAATCACTTTGTACAATTAATTAAATTTACCTTTTTTTAATGATTTTAAAATTCAAGAGTTGTTTCTACAATGCTGTCACAGGTACTATCAATCTATAGTGTTTGTAAATTTTCGTAGAAGCAATTTAGAGTTTTAAAACTCATTTTATCACTCAGAATGCTGAATATAAAGTTGTAATCTGAAAAAAGTTACATTTGTAATATATATATATATATATATATATATATATATATATATATATATATATATATATATATATATATATATATATATATATATATATATATATATATATATATATATATATTACAAGTATATATATATAGTAAGAACTCCCCTAGACATTCGTCTGGACCCGTGAAGGTGATTATGGTAACGAGGTATAACTATTTCAAATAGGGCTGTAGGGTCATTGTTAAGAACAGGTTTTGGCTCGGTTTGGTCGGCGAGAGAAAATGAATTTTTTTCTTCGTTCTATTTTGTTTTAGCCCTAAAGAAGAGAAGCTACCCTCCCTGAAGTGCGCTATTCTTTTATCCATAGCAGCAGACGGTCTTTGTGGCGGGGAAAGTTCTTACCGTAGACAAACTATACCTAGCCACCCGGATCCCGAAGAAAAGAAGGGTTAGATATCTATCTTTCATTCACATAATGTAAACTAGTCTTATGAGGTTAGGTGTGGTCCCTGTGTAACTACATTTAGGGGCACTACAGCAGCTATAAACGGTATAGCACCCTCCTATCTTCCTAACCTATTCTTAGAATGGGGAAACGTTGGCAGAACTCCTTTTTTTATCGTTGGTTTGTTCTTTATTTTTACACTATTGATAAACAATACTGCATTTTCAATTAAGATTTTTCTTTGAATTTATAACATCCATGTTAATTTAATATTCTAACACATTTTGATATAGAAGGTAAAAATAAAATGGCGGTTGGGTGGGAAGCAGCATACCCCACCATGCACGTAAAGTTGTCAACAACTGGTTCTGTTACCAACGTACTTACTGACTGTCACTTTGCATCTTATGCGCATGAGCTGGAACTCTGCTAAATCTGAGAATGTTTTTCACCCTTATGTCGTTTTTCTGGTATAGCATACCGAACCGAGCAGTTCCACGAGTTAGTTACGTATTTCTTCTCCTTTCTATATTCTTTGGTTGAACAGCCGACCTAATTCTTATGACCATCGATGCCTTGTAATTTTGAACCCTACTCAGAAGACAAAGGAACTCTTCGATCAAGCAGTAGGACTAACTCGCCTTCGTGGAGGACTTTTTGATGGAATTTGCGTTAGATAAAGAAGAAAACTACGAAAATCTCTCACGATTATCTCAATTGCAAGGGGACTTAAACCCATGATTTTTCTACCACTGAGGATATTTTACGTCGGCACTGTGGTCGGGGAGAGCCAGGAACAGAGCCTCAACTGGGATTCGAACCTTGGTCACATCATTGAGATTCTATAAGTAATACACAATGTGCTTAGTTAACTGATCAATATTAAATAACAAACAAGTTACTATTTACTAGGGAGTCTCTTGGGCGTGCATATTAAAATACAAAATAACATATAAAATAAAAAAAATATCCTACATAAATAAAATGTTTGCTTCGTTCTATATTCTTTGCTTTGCAATGATTATGGCCAGTGTTTAAATCAGTGAGGAAAAGTAAACACGCGATTCCCCGTTTAGTTATTAAATTTGAGTTTAAAACTAAGAAGGCACATTTTTTGCTTTAACCATTTCCGTAAACACGTAAAAACCTTTCTCGTAAACACGCTTTTTTTAGCTTTGTCTATTTTCACAAAAACGCATCGCGAGCTATGCCCAGATCTAAAAACTCAACGATGATTTGTTAATTCTAAAAATTGGAATAAAAAATATACAGGGATGCCAACTGCTCTGCTTTCTGAAGAAGTTTTATAACTGCATTGGATTGTATCGGATTATGCATTTGGATGCGGATTATATCTGCATCAGACTGGAATTGAATTAAATAGTAAAACTTGTAAAATAGGAATAATTACGGCCAATCTTTAAAAGCATCATCTGCAATAAAGTTGCATTCTTCATCATTCTTTAAAGTTTCGATATGTAATAGTGGAAAAATTACTTAAAATGAAAAATGCTTAGCTAAAAATAACTTACAATCATTACCACTAGAAAATATTTTTTACAAAGCGGAACAAGTTGACATCTCTGAATACAGTAATTTCAGTCACATTTTCAACTACTTTGAGGCATTTTATTATTATTTTTTTAAACAAGGTTTTTGAAAATTATAGCATATGCTGCGTGTGTTTTTTAGGATGCTTTCTACAACTTTACGACTCAGCCAGAGAAACTAAATCAACTTATTTCATACGATAAATGCCTGATGGCCCAGAATCCTTAGGAACGCTCAGTGATGCTTCGTTGGTTATATTCATCAATACACGCATTGGCGCTTCGCTCGATTTTCTTTCTGAAATATACACAAAGTAAGTATTATAAACATGTTACTGCGAATGACCGAAATGAAGAGAATGTTGACTTTCACAGGTGAATGTCAACAATCATGTAGTCGAAATATTTGTCATATCCGATTTGATATTAATTTATTCGCAGATATTATTATATTTGTTCGATATTTTAATATCTGTTAAGGATAGATTAGGAGAAAGATTATCGGAATACCGGTTAAATGCATACTGGGTTTAGTTCGCTCACCAGGAGTTGGCACTTGGCTCCACCTCCTCGGACGCAGAGTTCATTTCAGCGCGGGAGTAAGAAGCGAAACATCTCCGCGCTTGAAATTGAGACAACCCTTAATATGAGCCAAACACAAACAGTGAATTCTTTTTCAGTCACTTACTTCACTTTATTATCTGCTATTATACCTTTCGTTTCTCTAGCTAATTAAATATATTTTAAATTTAAAAACTGCTGTTTTTCCAGCAAAATAGCTCAAAAAGGACAAACCATTCACTCAAAAAAAGAGAAATATCATAAGAAATGGCGTGGAATACCATCAAATGTATGAATTATTTAATGTTTAAAAAATGAAAAATAAAGATTGCGAAAAAAATATTTTTGCCATACGATCACCAAATAGCGACCTTGTTCCGGATTACTCACAACCTTCTCCCAAAAATAGCGAAATAGCATCGTCGCATCCCACGTGATGAAGGCGGAGCCAACTGCCAACTCCTGGTGAACGAGCTATAGTGGCACTTGATCTTAAAAAAACATTGATGTAGGGCATACCGGACAAATTTATACCGAGCAGTGGCACTTAACTAGACCTAGTATATATTTCGGACATTTACCAAAGCGACTATGTGATTGTCAACATTCACCGGAAGTCAACAGCCACCAATTTCGGTCATTCACAGTAACATATACGTTTTCAATAATCTTTCATTTTTTATTAGAAACTTCATATATATTTTTGTCTAATATTCATCTAGAAACTATAAGTTTTATTGAAAAACTGAGAAGCTAAAGCTAATGGTTTGATTTTTTTTTTCAAACCGAAAAAAATTAATACATTTTGATGTATTAGTAAAAATGATCCTTACTTTCGGATTTTTCTGTATTTCGAGAGCATTTTTTCGTTGATCGATATGTTACGACTTCACCTAAGGAAAAGTGATCAAATAAAAACATATTAGACTTTTGCTGACTCTTTAATAAATTTCAAAATTGTTTTAAGAATTTGATACCTTTTTTACTGTTTTATGAACTATAGGTAAATTTACTAACCAGGGTAAATATCTATTGCCAAATCTAGAAAAAAACTATGGTATAAAAGTGATATAATGAAATATCTGGTATAATGAAAATTAAGGCTTCAAGATGATTTACCTGTACACCTACCGGCAAATTAATAAGACGTTTACGACGAAATAAATAGGCGAGATTCGTCCACCTTTTCTCAGATTTTTTGTATGTTGTATTTCTTGTGTATTGATATTTTGTATGTAAAATTTTGTAGTGATATTTTTCTGTCAAATATTTAAAAAAAAAATTTTTTTTAAGTTTAACCCTTTCACTCCAATGTCGCTTTTGAGGTACCGTCAACAGCCATAACTTTAAAATTAAAAATTTTTGTACCTTAATTCGCAACAACAATATTTTTAAAATATTAAAAATTTAGTAAAAATACTGAATTACGTACTTTAAATGATTTAGTTTTTATATTTGTTCGAACAGTATTTTAAAGTACTTAATTACAGTATTTTGAAGTAAGGAGTGCAAAGAGTTTAAGCGGATTTGATTGTCCAAGGTTATTTTTGAAAACGCGTATGGTTATTGGCTATTCTTGAAAGAATTAAGGTATTATTTTCCTCCCGATTATTATCAAATATTATAGTCTATAATATATAGTCTAACATTTTAGATCAAATAAAATCTTATTTTAATAATTTGTTTTACTAGAAAGAGCTATTGTATACTTAATTTACAATGCAGATAAACTTTTTAAATTTTAAGAAATTCTGTAAACGATGTAAAATTAATGTAAAATGTTAAGTTTTTCATTTGTTCTAATATTTTAAAGGGAAGGTGTAGAGTCCTCTACAAAGATAATACCTAGAGCTATCAATGTTTGTATGGTTATTGGCTATTCTTGTAAGAATTAAGGTATTATTTTCCTCCCGATTATTATCAAATATTATAGTCTATAATATATAGTCTAACATTTTAGATCAAATAAAATCTTATTTTAATAATTTGTTTTACTAGAAAGAGCTATTGTATACTTAATTTACAATGCAGATAAACTTTTTAAATTTTAAGAAATTCTGTAAACGATGTAAAATTAATGTAAAATGTTAAGTTTTACATTTGTTCTAATATTTTAAAGGGAAGGTGTAGAGTCCTCTACAAAGATAATACCTAGAGCTATCAATGTTTGTATGGTTATTGGCTATTCTTGTAAGAATTAAGGTATTATTTTCCTCCCGATTATTATCAAATATTATAGTCTATAATATATAGTCTAACATTTTAGATCAAATAAAATCTTATTTTAATAATTTGTTTTACTAGAAAGAGCTATTGTATACTTAATTTACAATGCAGATAAACTTTTTAAATTTTAAGAAATTCTGTAAACGATGTAAAATTAATGTAAAATGTTAAGTTTTACATTTGTTCTAATATTTTAAAGGGAAGGTGTAGAGTCCTCTACAAAGATAATACCTAGAGCTATCAATGTTTGTATGGTTATTGGCTATTCTTGTAAGAATTAAGGTATTATTTTCCTCCCGATTATTATCAAATATTATAGTCTATAATATATAGTCTAACATTTTAGATCAAATAAAATCTTATTTTAATAATTTGTTTTACTAGAAAGAGCTATTGTATACTTAATTTACAATGCAGATAAACTTTTTAAATTTTAAGAAATTCTGTAAACGATGTAAAATTAATGTAAAATGTTAAGTTTTTCATTTGTTCTAATATTTTAAAGGGAAGGTGTAGAGTCCTCTACAAAGATAATACTTAGAGCTATCAATGTTTGTATCGAAAAAAAGAACTTTTACTCAAAAACATGAATGAATACTTACGAATACATGTGGGGCATGAATCTTGAACACAAAGACAACTGTAACATCTGTCATGGCCGCAAGAATCGACTACACATCGTTTTTTGCCATTATCAAACGGAAGTTTGCAGGATGGACACTGACCTTTTGTGTAGTTTTGCTTCCATCCTACAAAGATAGTAAATGTGATTTTAATGAAACAAGATACTTATCCTCGTCACAACTGAAATATAACGGAATATAAGAGTGGACTGGGATAGAAGAAGTCGTAGGTTCAATCCCTACCGGCCTAAGACTCCCCGTGTATGGTGACTGATGCACGATAAATCTGTCGAGTCTCAAAGTCCTCCATGTTCCCATAACAAATCAATACCTCTGGAGGTACTGAATTAGATTAGATTGATCGTCAAAATTACGATCAGTGGATGAATGAATAGATGTATGAATGGGTCCGCCCTATAAACGGATGTGACGTATAAGTGTGGCAGAAGTCGAATTCTTCGCCATAGATGACGCCACTGGAAAACAGGAGCAACCGCACCCCTCTACCTAAATGACATACGTCAACAACTAAGGAATATAGCAAAAAAATATTTTACAGTTCTAAATTTCTATTTTATTGCTATAAGTTATAAACAAAATAAGAACTGTATCGCCAAGTGGCTAATACTTTTAGATACACATAAGTGAACTAAGTAACTTAACTAACTGAAATAATTTAAACTAACTTAACTAGTAAAACAATATAAACTAAGTAACAAAGCAAAATAATATGAATATCCAAAATGTTAAATTGCACCTAAAGTACGAACAAACATGCATAATGTTATGCTATGGTCTATTTAAATACAATGATGAGTTGATTGAATAATTTAATTACAATATTAAGAGAATTTCTTTTTACACTAACTCTTTTGGAAAATACTTTGAATAATTATAGAGTAGTTTAGAGTAATAAGCTTTGCTTCTCGTGATGAAATCGAATCATTCTGCTTCAAAATTCAAATTTTTATGACCTACTTGAAAAAGTTTTAGAAATTACGATGTCCCTAAAATTAATTAAATTTCAGACTTAAAATATAAATCAAAAATAACAGATGTTTTGTGACCTATTACAAGAAAACCACTTGGTTAAATTACCCAAAACATGAATCATGAAAATGCATGCATCATGAAAATCAAGAATACTGAAGTTACAAAAATATTAAAATAAAACAAAACTAAGTTTTTTTTTATAAATTTAAAATACAAAATTTGTATTTAATGAAAAAATAGCACCGAGTTTTTAATTAGTCTGATTTGACAGCTAACATCCACATTAACATGATCATGAAAATCCGAAGTTTATTCAGGAGCATACGAGAACTACAGTTTACATTATAGAGCATGGTAGTAATCACCTGATTTTCGCACCACATTCAACAGCCACCCAATAGAACGTGATTTTTTATGTTCCAAAATGCACAGTACATTGTTATCTAATTCGAAATAAACAAATTATTATTTAGATAAAAAAAGTAAACATTAGAAAATGTAGTCATTGATAAATATATTCTGAATTTTTTAAACTGTTTCAATTGAAAAAAAAAACCTTTCTGATACATTAAATTATATTTGAAGGTTTTTATTATTTGTTTTTCGTAATTGAATTTTTGTTGCTTTTTATTATAAAACTTAAGTTTATATAAAAAAATACTATGTAGTGAAAAAAATATGGAGAATCAGCATAAATATGTATGCGAGGAAAATATTTGACTGTTATATAACTGTAAAAAACGTATATAAATGGACTAATGAGCATAAGCATAATGAACGCCTATTTATATACGCTTTTACAGTTATAGTTCATTTACAGTTATTGTCAAATATAAAAAAAAAATTATAAGAGAGCTTCGTATTAAAAAAACTTGTATATTTATAGATAAATTTACGATCAGTAAGTTTATTGTATTATTAGAATTAATAGATGAGTAAATTTATAAATAAATTTATAAATTAAAATATAATTCTTTATTTTAATACTGTTCTATGTTTCACACCTTTTAAACAGTATTTAAAAAGTGAATAAAAATATTTTGTAAAACTAAACGCATGAATTATTAATGAATAATGCACCATTTAAAGACATCTTCTGAATAATTTTCATCCAATTTACTTGAGTATTTTGAAGTTCATATATTATTGATGCAGTTTTTGTTGCACGTATAATTTTTAAAAGGTATTTTCTAAAAAAATGACATCAGTTTGTACGAAAAATGAATTTAGAAACAAAGTATATCAGTTAATTGATCAAAAACAATAATATAAATAAATAATTAACTCCTGCGTGCAACAGAGACTACGTTTAGAAATTGACACGCAGTGACATGCACTGAAGGGGCAATGGCTCCAGTCAAATTGGGGCATTTTATTTCACTTCTGCACTGTAAAAAAACTCGGTAAATCTTTAACCAGTATTTCGAGCAAAGTTTCTTATTATCCCAAACTTTAGTTAAATGAAAGATCATTTTATTTCAGTTATAATGTAGGAAATAGTCCATGTTTACTACAAAAGAATTTACGTATTTATTTGCATAAGAGTGAGTTTGAAATAAGGCCTTAGTCTTTTATAAATATATTAAATTTCCAAGGTTTTTATTTTTATTAAATCATCTTTTTAATTTCTTAATTTTTCTCCCCCTCCAAAGGATTGCACTTTCCTTTTGAGTTAGTCCAAACAACTTTGTAAGCCATTGTTGACATGCCATTATTTTTATTTATTTTTTGAGAAAATGAATTTATATTTGGGGAAGTCAGCTGTCACATAATTGTGAAAATCGAACCTGTGATTAATTCGCGAAGACATTTTTCGTCTATAAAAGCGTCAATGTTATGTGCTTTTTATGTTTCTCGTTTGAATGAATTTTGGTTTATATTTTTAGGAAAGGTGGTTCTCGAATGTGCTTACAGTCGAGTCGCGTAAAATTATGACATTTATTTTTTAAAATTCCAGACTAGGGGATCTCTAAAACTCACTGAATTATTGAGTGAATTTAAATATTAACTAATTCCTACATGCGACAGCAACTTCGTAATAAAATTGACTCGCCGTTATTTTTAATTATTTATTTTATGACAAATAAAATTTATATTTAAGGAACTTCTCGTAATGGTGAAAATCGAAGTTGCGAGAAAAAGCGAAGACATTTTCTCCCTAATAAGCACATCAACGAAATATGCCTTCTATATTTCTGAATTCTGATTCGTATGAATTTCGGTTTATATTTTCAGAAAAACGGTTCTCAATTGTGACTGTTGAATTACGTTATATTATAAATTTTATTTTTTAAAAAATTCTCCATAGTGGACCTCTGAAGTTTATTTAATTATTGAGGGAATATTAATATTAATTAACTCCTACGCGCAACAGAAAGTACGCTAGTAATTTATATGTTATCATATGCATTTATTTATTTTATGACAAATCGAATTATATGTAACGAAATTAATGATAGATTGATTGCAAAAATCAAAGTTTTGAGAAAATGCAATTTTTCTTCTATGTGGGAGTCCCTGCAATATACTTCCTATATTTCTCATTTGTATGCATTTCGGTTAACATTTTTCAAAAACGTAGTTCTCGAATAAGATTACAGTAAAATAACATAAATAGCAATATTTATTATTTGAAAATTTCACAATAGTGGACCTCTTAAATTTACTTATTTATTAAGGGAATTTAAATATGATTTCCGACGTGAAACAAACACCATGTTAGTAATTGATATGCCTTTATTTTTATTAACTTATTTTATGGCAAATTGAATCATTTATGTAGAAGTTTATGAGAAAGTGATTTCAAAAATTAAGATTGTGAGAAAAAAATGTATTTTTCCTATATACTCGCCAATACAATATGCCTTATAAATTTCTCATTTACATAAAATTTGGATAACATTTGTTAGAAAAACCATTTGTAATTAGGCATACTAACGAATTACTCAAAAGAATTTTTTTTTTTTTTTGAAAGTTTTACAATAGTGAGCCTCTTAAATTTACTGATTTACTTATTGAATTTAAATACTAATTAAATCTACTTACTGAGTCGTCTTCTACGATTAAAATAAGTTCGAATCGGTCTTACAATATCCCAATGCCACAAAAGCATCCCTTTCTTTAAGGAGTTAAAATCATTACTGTTAGATTTAGTTGAGTAATCTTGCCGTCACCCAAGACTCGCTAAATTTAACTTAATCGCGGTCTTTGAACTTCTGAGTTTGCACCCAAGAGTCGTTCTGATCGTCACTCTTGTCTGAGATATTTAGGGAATCCTTACAAGCTTTGGCTTGCAAATTTCAGTGAAAGAGCGACATCCTTTTCTTTTTACCGCAACATTTCTCGACTGTTTATTATTATTTTGTTTAGGTGAAAGTAAATAAAGGTATTTCCATCGAGATGAGTTTTTTTTTAAAAGAGATATTCTTTGGGATCTGTACCAAAATCATGTGGAGACATGTAAATGACTCTGGTTCACTTAGAAATAGAGGTTTCAGTTTGCTTTAAGAATTTAGATCCGTATAAGGAATTTTTAGGAAAAAATAGACGTTTCGAAATTTTTTGTTTATTAATAGAATCGAAATTTTTTAGAATTATTAATTTTCTGCTTAATTCTTTGAGGTGAGCAGAATTTTTTTTTGTTTATTATTTTTTTTTGTAAAATTCTTATATATGTAGAGACAACAACATTTCTCGACTATTTACATTATTATTTTGCTTAGGTGAAAGTAAATAAAGATGTTTCCACCGAGATGAGTTTCTTTTAAAGAGATTATTCTGTGGGATCTGCACCAAAATCACGTGGAGATGTGAATCATTGTAATGACTTAGATTCACTTAAAAATAGAGGTGTTGGTCAGCTTTAAAAATTTAGATTCATATCAAGAATTCTGAGGAAAAATTTCTCGTTTCAAAATCTTTTGTTCATGAATAGAATGGAATTTTTTTTAAATTATTAACTTTCTTTTTGATCTTTGAGTTGAAGAGATTTGTTTTTTTTTTTTTTTTTCATTCTTATATATATGAAGACAACAACATTTCTAGACTATTTACAATATTATTTTGTTCAGGTGAAAGTAAATAAAGGTGTTTCCACCGAGATGAGTTTCTTTTAAAAGAGATATTCTTTGGGATCTGTACCAAAATCATGTGGAGACATGTAAATGACTCTGGTTCACTTAGAAATAGAGGTTTCAGTTTGCTTTAAGAATTTAGATCCGTATAAGGAATTTTTAGGAAAAAATAGACGTTTCGAAATTTTTTGTTTATTAATAGAATCGAAATTTTTTAGAATTATTAATTTTCTGCTTAATTCTTTGAGGTGAGCAGAATTTTTTTTTGTTTATTATTTTTTTTTGTAAAATTCTTATATATGTAGAGACAACAACATTTCTCGACTATTTACATTATTATTTTGCTTAGGTGAAAGTAAATAAAGATGTTTCCACCGAGATGAGTTTCTTTTAAAGAGATTATTCTGTGGGATCTGCACCAAAATCACGTGGAGATGTGAATCATTGTAATGGCTTAGATTCACTTAAAAATAGAGGTGTTGGTCAGCTTTAAAAATTTAGATTCATATCAAGAATTCTGAGGAAAAATTTCTCGTTTCAAAATCTTTTGTTCATGAATAGAATGGAATTTTTTTTAAATTATTAACTTTCTTTTTGATCTTTGAGTTGAAGAGATTTGTTTTTTTTTTTTTTTTTCATTCTTATATATATGAAGACAACAACATTTCTAGACTATTTACAATATTATTTTGTTCAGGTGAAAGTAAATAAAGGTGTTTCCACCGAGATGAGTTTCTTTTAAAAGAGATATTCTTTGGGATCTGTACCAAAATCATGTGGAGACATGTAAATGACTCTGGTTCACTTAGAAATAGAGGTTTCAGTTTGCTTTAAGAATTTAGATCCGTATAAGGAATTTTTAGGAAAAAATAGACGTTTCGAAATTTTTTGTTTATTAATAGAATCGAAATTTTTTAGAATTATTAATTTTCTGCTTAATTCTTTGAGGTGAGCAGAATTTTTTTTTGTTTATTATTTTTTTTTGTAAAATTCTTATATATGTAGAGACAACAACATTTCTCGACTATTTACATTATTATTTTGCTTAGGTGAAAGTAAATAAAGATGTTTCCACCGAGATGAGTTTCTTTTAAAGAGATTATTCTGTGGGATCTGCACCAAAATCACGTGGAGATGTGAATCATTGTAATGACTTAGATTCACTTAAAAATAGAGGTGTTGGTCAGCTTTAAAAATTTAGATTCATATCAAGAATTCTGAGGAAAAATTTCTCGTTTCAAAATCTTTTGTTCATGAATAGAATGGAATTTTTTTTAAATTATTAACTTTCTTTTTGATCTTTGAGTTGAAGAGATTTGTTTTTTTTTTTTTTTTTCATTCTTATATATATGAAGACAACAACATTTCTAGACTATTTACAATATTATTTTGTTCAGGTGAAAGTAAATAAAGGTGTTTCCACCGAGATGAGTTTCTTTTAAAAGAGATATTCTTTGGGATCTGTACCAAAATCATGTGGAGACATGTAAATGACTCTGGTTCACTTAGAAATAGAGGTTTCAGTTTGCTTTAAGAATTTAGATCCGTATAAGGAATTTTTAGGAAAAAATAGACGTTTCGAAATTTTTTGTTTATTAATAGAATCGAAATTTTTTAGAATTATTAATTTTCTGCTTAATTCTTTGAGGTGAGCAGAATTTTTTTTTGTTTATTATTTTTTTTTGTAAAATTCTTATATATGTAGAGACAACAACATTTCTCGACTATTTACATTATTATTTTGCTTAGGTGAAAGTAAATAAAGATGTTTCCACCGAGATGAGTTTCTTTTAAAGAGATTATTCTGTGGGATCTGCACCAAAATCACGTGGAGATGTGAATCATTGTAATGACTTAGATTCACTTAAAAATAGAGGTGTTGGTCAGCTTTAAAAATTTAGATTCATATCAAGAATTCTGAGGAAAAATTTCTCGTTTCAAAATCTTTTGTTCATGAATAGAATGGAATTTTTTTTAAATTATTAACTTTCTTTTTGATCTTTGAGTTGAAGAGATTTGTTTTTTTTTTTTTTTTTTCATTCTTATATATATGAAGACAACAACATTTCTAGACTATTTACAATATTATTTTGTTCAGGTGAAAGTAAATAAAGGTGTTTCCACCGAGATGAGTTTCTTTTAAAAGAGATATTCTTTGGGATCTGTACCAAAATCATGTGGAGACATGTAAATGACTCTGGTTCACTTAGAAATAGAGGTTTCAGTTTGCTTTAAGAATTTAGATCCGTATAAGGAATTTTTAGGAAAAAATAGACGTTTCGAAATTTTTTGTTTATTAATAGAATCGAAATTTTTTAGAATTATTAATTTTCTGCTTAATTCTTTGAGGTGAGCAGAATTTTTTTTTGTTTATTATTTTTTTTTGTAAAATTCTTATATATGTAGAGACAACAACATTTCTCGACTATTTACATTATTATTTTGCTTAGGTGAAAGTAAATAAAGATGTTTCCACCGAGATGAGTTTCTTTTAAAGAGATTATTCTGTGGGATCTGCACCAAAATCACGTGGAGATGTGAATCATTGTAATGACTTAGATTCACTTAAAAATAGAGGTGTTGGTCAGCTTTAAAAATTTAGATTCATATCAAGAATTCTGAGGAAAAATTTCTCGTTTCAAAATCTTTTGTTCATGAATAGAATGGAATTTTTTTTAAATTATTAACTTTCTTTTTGATCTTTGAGTTGAAGAGATTTGTTTTTTTTTTTTTTTTTCATTCTTATATATATGAAGACAACAACATTTCTAGACTATTTACAATATTATTTTGTTCAGGTGAAAGTAAATAAAGGTGTTTCCACCGAGATGAGTTTCTTTTAAAAGAGATATTCTTTGGGATCTGTACCAAAATCATGTGGAGACATGTAAATGACTCTGGTTCACTTAGAAATAGAGGTTTCAGTTTGCTTTAAGAATTTAGATCCGTATAAGGAATTTTTAGGAAAAAATAGACGTTTCGAAATTTTTTGTTTATTAATAGAATCGAAATTTTTTAGAATTATTAATTTTCTGCTTAATTCTTTGAGGTGAGCAGAATTTTTTTTTGTTTATTATTTTTTTTTGTAAAATTCTTATATATGTAGAGACAACAACATTTCTCGACTATTTACATTATTATTTTGCTTAGGTGAAAGTAAATAAAGATGTTTCCACCGAGATGAGTTTCTTTTAAAGAGATTATTCTGTGGGATCTGCACCAAAATCACGTGGAGATGTGAATCATTGTAATGACTTAGATTCACTTAAAAATAGAGGTGTTGGTCAGCTTTAAAAATTTAGATTCATATCAAGAATTCTGAGGAAAAATTTCTCGTTTCAAAATCTTTTGTTCATGAATAGAATGGAATTTTTTTTAAATTATTAACTTTCTTTTTGATCTTTGAGTTGAAGAGATTTGTTTTTTTTTTTTTTTTCATTCTTATATATATGAAGACAACAACATTTCTAGACTATTTACAATATTATTTTGTTCAGGTGAAAGTAAATAAAGGTGTTTCCACCGAGATGAGTTTCTTTTAAAAGAGATATTCTTTGGGATCTGTACCAAAATCATGTGGAGACATGTAAATGACTCTGGTTCACTTAGAAATAGAGGTTTCAGTTTGCTTTAAGAATTTAGATCCGTATAAGGAATTTTTAGGAAAAAATAGACGTTTCGAAATTTTTTGTTTATTAATAGAATCGAAATTTTTTAGAATTATTAATTTTCTGCTTAATTCTTTGAGGTGAGCAGAATTTTTTTTTGTTTATTATTTTTTTTTGTAAAATTCTTATATATGTAGAGACAACAACATTTCTCGACTATTTACATTATTATTTTGCTTAGGTGAAAGTAAATAAAGATGTTTCCACCGAGATGAGTTTCTTTTAAAGAGATTATTCTGTGGGATCTGCACCAAAATCACGTGGAGATGTGAATCATTGTAATGGCTTAGATTCACTTAAAAATAGAGGTGTTGGTCAGCTTTAAAAATTTAGATTCATATCAAGAATTCTGAGGAAAAATTTCTCGTTTCAAAATCTTTTGTTCATGAATAGAATGGAATTTTTTTTAAATTATTAACTTTCTTTTTGATCTTTGAGTTGAAGAGATTTGTTTTTTTTTTTTTTTTCATTCTTATATATATGAAGACAACAACATTTCTAGACTATTTACAATATTATTTTGTTCAGGTGAAAGTAAATAAAGGTGTTTCCACCGAGATGAGTTTCTTTTAAAAGAGATATTCTTTGGGATCTGTACCAAAATCATGTGGAGACATGTAAATGACTCTGGTTCACTTAGAAATAGAGGTTTCAGTTTGCTTTAAGAATTTAGATCCGTATAAGGAATTTTTAGGAAAAAATAGACGTTTCGAAATTTTTTGTTTATTAATAGAATCGAAATTTTTTAGAATTATTAATTTTCTGCTTAATTCTTTGAGGTGAGCAGAATTTTTTTTTGTTTATTATTTTTTTTTGTAAAATTCTTATATATGTAGAGACAACAACATTTCTCGACTATTTACATTATTATTTTGCTTAGGTGAAAGTAAATAAAGATGTTTCCACCGAGATGAGTTTCTTTTAAAGAGATTATTCTGTGGGATCTGCACCAAAATCACGTGGAGATGTGAATCATTGTAATGACTTAGATTCACTTAAAAATAGAGGTGTTGGTCAGCTTTAAAAATTTAGATTCATATCAAGAATTCTGAGGAAAAATTTCTCGTTTCAAAATCTTTTGTTCATGAATAGAATGGAATTTTTTTTAAATTATTAACTTTCTTTTTGATCTTTGAGTTGAAGAGATTTGTTTTTTTTTTTTTTTTTTTCATTCTTATATATATGAAGACAACAACATTTCTAGACTATTTACAATATTATTTTGTTCAGGTGAAAGTAAATAAAGGTGTTTCCACCGAGATGAGTTTCTTTTAAAAGAGATATTCTTTGGGATCTGTACCAAAATCATGTGGAGACATGTAAATGACTCTGGTTCACTTAGAAATAGAGGTTTCAGTTTGCTTTAAGAATTTAGATCCGTATAAGGAATTTTTAGGAAAAAATAGACGTTTCGAAATTTTTTGTTTATTAATAGAATCGAAATTTTTTAGAATTATTAATTTTCTGCTTAATTCTTTGAGGTGAGCAGAATTTTTTTTTGTTTATTATTTTTTTTTGTAAAATTCTTATATATGTAGAGACAACAACATTTCTCGACTATTTACATTATTATTTTGCTTAGGTGAAAGTAAATAAAGATGTTTCCACCGAGATGAGTTTCTTTTAAAGAGATTATTCTGTGGGATCTGCACCAAAATCACGTGGAGATGTGAATCATTGTAATGACTTAGATTCACTTAAAAATAGAGGTGTTGGTCAGCTTTAAAAATTTAGATTCATATCAAGAATTCTGAGGAAAAATTTCTCGTTTCAAAATCTTTTGTTCATGAATAGAATGGAATTTTTTTTAAATTATTAACTTTCTTTTTGATCTTTGAGTTGAAGAGATTTGTTTTTTTTTTTTTTTTTTCATTCTTATATATATGAAGACAACAACATTTCTAGACTATTTACAATATTATTTTGTTCAGGTGAAAGTAAATAAAGGTGTTTCCACCGAGATGAGTTTCTTTTAAAAGAGATATTCTTTGGGATCTGTACCAAAATCATGTGGAGACATGTAAATGACTCTGGTTCACTTAGAAATAGAGGTTTCAGTTTGCTTTAAGAATTTAGATCCGTATAAGGAATTTTTAGGAAAAAATAGACGTTTCGAAATTTTTTGTTTATTAATAGAATCGAAATTTTTTAGAATTATTAATTTTCTGCTTAATTCTTTGAGGTGAGCAGAATTTTTTTTTGTTTATTATTTTTTTTTGTAAAATTCTTATATATGTAGAGACAACAACATTTCTCGACTATTTACATTATTATTTTGCTTAGGTGAAAGTAAATAAAGATGTTTCCACCGAGATGAGTTTCTTTTAAAGAGATTATTCTGTGGGATCTGCACCAAAATCACGTGGAGATGTGAATCATTGTAATGACTTAGATTCACTTAAAAATAGAGGTGTTGGTCAGCTTTAAAAATTTAGATTCATATCAAGAATTCTGAGGAAAAATTTCTCGTTTCAAAATCTTTTGTTCATGAATAGAATGGAATTTTTTTTAAATTATTAACTTTCTTTTTGATCTTTGAGTTGAAGAGATTTGTTTTTTTTTTTTTTTTTCATTCTTATATATATGAAGACAACAACATTTCTAGACTATTTACAATATTATTTTGTTCAGGTGAAAGTAAATAAAGGTGTTTCCACCGAGATGAGTTTCTTTTAAAAGAGATATTCTTTGGGATCTGTACCAAAATCATGTGGAGACATGTAAATGACTCTGGTTCACTTAGAAATAGAGGTTTCAGTTTGCTTTAAGAATTTAGATCCGTATAAGGAATTTTTAGGAAAAAATAGACGTTTCGAAATTTTTTGTTTATTAATAGAATCGAAATTTTTTAGAATTATTAATTTTCTGCTTAATTCTTTGAGGTGAGCAGAATTTTTTTTTGTTTATTATTTTTTTTTGTAAAATTCTTATATATGTAGAGACAACAACATTTCTCGACTATTTACATTATTATTTTGCTTAGGTGAAAGTAAATAAAGATGTTTCCACCGAGATGAGTTTCTTTTAAAGAGATTATTCTGTGGGATCTGCACCAAAATCACGTGGAGATGTGAATCATTGTAATGGCTTAGATTCACTTAAAAATAGAGGTGTTGGTCAGCTTTAAAAATTTAGATTCATATCAAGAATTCTGAGGAAAAATTTCTCGTTTCAAAATCTTTTGTTCATGAATAGAATGGAATTTTTTTTAAATTATTAACTTTCTTTTTGATCTTTGAGTTGAAGAGATTTGTTTTTTTTTTTTTTTTCATTCTTATATATATGAAGACAACAACATTTCTAGACTATTTACAATATTATTTTGTTCAGGTGAAAGTAAATAAAGGTGTTTCCACCGAGATGAGTTTCTTTTAAAAGAGATATTCTTTGGGATCTGTACCAAAATCATGTGGAGACATGTAAATGACT
Organism: Parasteatoda lunata; assembly: GCA_949128135.1. Classification (NCBI taxonomy): domain Eukaryota; kingdom Metazoa; phylum Arthropoda; class Arachnida; order Araneae; family Theridiidae; genus Parasteatoda; species Parasteatoda lunata. The sequence goes on from OX421980.1 coordinate 81,694,742, forward strand.
CTGGTTCACTTAGAAATAGAGGTTTCAGTTTGCTTTAAGAATTTAGATCCGTATAAGGAATTTTTAGGAAAAAATAGACGTTTCGAAATTTTTTGTTTATTAATAGAATCGAAATTTTTTAGAATTATTAATTTTCTGCTTAATTCTTTGAGGTGAGCAGAATTTTTTTTTGTTTATTATTTTTTTTTGTAAAATTCTTATATATGTAGAGACAACAACATTTCTCGACTATTTACATTATTATTTTGCTTAGGTGAAAGTAAATAAAGATGTTTCCACCGAGATGAGTTTCTTTTAAAGAGATTATTCTGTGGGATCTGCACCAAAATCACGTGGAGATGTGAATCATTGTAATGACTTAGATTCACTTAAAAATAGAGGTGTTGGTCAGCTTTAAAAATTTAGATTCATATCAAGAATTCTGAGGAAAAATTTCTCGTTTCAAAATCTTTTGTTCATGAATAGAATGGAATTTTTTTTAAATTATTAACTTTCTTTTTGATCTTTGAGTTGAAGAGATTTGTTTTTTTTTTTTTTTTTTTCATTCTTATATATATGAAGACAACAACATTTCTAGACTATTTACAATATTATTTTGTTCAGGTGAAAGTAAATAAAGGTGTTTCCACCGAGATGAGTTTCTTTTAAAAGAGATATTCTTTGGGATCTGTACCAAAATCATGTGGAGACATGTAAATGACTCTGGTTCACTTAGAAATAGAGGTTTCAGTTTGCTTTAAGAATTTAGATCCGTATAAGGAATTTTTAGGAAAAAATAGACGTTTCGAAATTTTTTGTTTATTAATAGAATCGAAATTTTTTAGAATTATTAATTTTCTGCTTAATTCTTTGAGGTGAGCAGAATTTTTTTTTGTTTATTATTTTTTTTTGTAAAATTCTTATATATGTAGAGACAACAACATTTCTCGACTATTTACATTATTATTTTGCTTAGGTGAAAGTAAATAAAGATGTTTCCACCGAGATGAGTTTCTTTTAAAGAGATTATTCTGTGGGATCTGCACCAAAATCACGTGGAGATGTGAATCATTGTAATGACTTAGATTCACTTAAAAATAGAGGTGTTGGTCAGCTTTAAAAATTTAGATTCATATCAAGAATTCTGAGGAAAAATTTCTCGTTTCAAAATCTTTTGTTCATGAATAGAATGGAATTTTTTTTAAATTATTAACTTTCTTTTTGATCTTTGAGTTGAAGAGATTTGTTTTTTTTTTTTTTTTTTCATTCTTATATATATGAAGACAACAACATTTCTAGACTATTTACAATATTATTTTGTTCAGGTGAAAGTAAATAAAGGTGTTTCCACCGAGATGAGTTTCTTTTAAAAGAGATATTCTTTGGGATCTGTACCAAAATCATGTGGAGACATGTAAATGACTCTGGTTCACTTAGAAATAGAGGTTTCAGTTTGCTTTAAGAATTTAGATCCGTATAAGGAATTTTTAGGAAAAAATAGACGTTTCGAAATTTTTTGTTTATTAATAGAATCGAAATTTTTTAGAATTATTAATTTTCTGCTTAATTCTTTGAGGTGAGCAGAATTTTTTTTTGTTTATTATTTTTTTTTGTAAAATTCTTATATATGTAGAGACAACAACATTTCTCGACTATTTACATTATTATTTTGCTTAGGTGAAAGTAAATAAAGATGTTTCCACCGAGATGAGTTTCTTTTAAAGAGATTATTCTGTGGGATCTGCACCAAAATCACGTGGAGATGTGAATCATTGTAATGACTTAGATTCACTTAAAAATAGAGGTGTTGGTCAGCTTTAAAAATTTAGATTCATATCAAGAATTCTGAGGAAAAATTTCTCGTTTCAAAATCTTTTGTTCATGAATAGAATGGAATTTTTTTTAAATTATTAACTTTCTTTTTGATCTTTGAGTTGAAGAGATTTGTTTTTTTTTTTTTTTTTCATTCTTATATATATGAAGACAACAACATTTCTAGACTATTTACAATATTATTTTGTTCAGGTGAAAGTAAATAAAGGTGTTTCCACCGAGATGAGTTTCTTTTAAAAGAGATATTCTTTGGGATCTGTACCAAAATCATGTGGAGACATGTAAATGACTCTGGTTCACTTAGAAATAGAGGTTTCAGTTTGCTTTAAGAATTTAGATCCGTATAAGGAATTTTTAGGAAAAAATAGACGTTTCGAAATTTTTTGTTTATTAATAGAATCGAAATTTTTTAGAATTATTAATTTTCTGCTTAATTCTTTGAGGTGAGCAGAATTTTTTTTTGTTTATTATTTTTTTTTGTAAAATTCTTATATATGTAGAGACAACAACATTTCTCGACTATTTACATTATTATTTTGCTTAGGTGAAAGTAAATAAAGATGTTTCCACCGAGATGAGTTTCTTTTAAAGAGATTATTCTGTGGGATCTGCACCAAAATCACGTGGAGATGTGAATCATTGTAATGACTTAGATTCACTTAAAAATAGAGGTGTTGGTCAGCTTTAAAAATTTAGATTCATATCAAGAATTCTGAGGAAAAATTTCTCGTTTCAAAATCTTTTGTTCATGAATAGAATGGAATTTTTTTTAAATTATTAACTTTCTTTTTGATCTTTGAGTTGAAGAGATTTGTTTTTTTTTTTTTTTTTCATTCTTATATATATGAAGACAACAACATTTCTAGACTATTTACAATATTATTTTGTTCAGGTGAAAGTAAATAAAGGTGTTTCCACCGAGATGAGTTTCTTTTAAAAGAGATATTCTTTGGGATCTGTACCAAAATCATGTGGAGACATGTAAATGACTCTGGTTCACTTAGAAATAGAGGTTTCAGTTTGCTTTAAGAATTTAGATCCGTATAAGGAATTTTTAGGAAAAAATAGACGTTTCGAAATTTTTTGTTTATTAATAGAATCGAAATTTTTTAGAATTATTAATTTTCTGCTTAATTCTTTGAGGTGAGCAGAATTTTTTTTTGTTTATTATTTTTTTTTGTAAAATTCTTATATATGTAGAGACAACAACATTTCTCGACTATTTACATTATTATTTTGCTTAGGTGAAAGTAAATAAAGATGTTTCCACCGAGATGAGTTTCTTTTAAAGAGATTATTCTGTGGGATCTGCACCAAAATCACGTGGAGATGTGAATCATTGTAATGACTTAGATTCACTTAAAAATAGAGGTGTTGGTCAGCTTTAAAAATTTAGATTCATATCAAGAATTCTGAGGAAAAATTTCTCGTTTCAAAATCTTTTGTTCATGAATAGAATGGAATTTTTTTTAAATTATTAACTTTCTTTTTGATCTTTGAGTTGAAGAGATTTGTTTTTTTTTTTTTTTTTCATTCTTATATATATGAAGACAACAACATTTCTAGACTATTTACAATATTATTTTGTTCAGGTGAAAGTAAATAAAGGTGTTTCCACCGAGATGAGTTTCTTTTAAAAGAGATATTCTTTGGGATCTGTACCAAAATCATGTGGAGACATGTAAATGACTCTGGTTCACTTAGAAATAGAGGTTTCAGTTTGCTTTAAGAATTTAGATCCGTATAAGGAATTTTTAGGAAAAAATAGACGTTTCGAAATTTTTTGTTTATTAATAGAATCGAAATTTTTTAGAATTATTAATTTTCTGCTTAATTCTTTGAGGTGAGCAGAATTTTTTTTTGTTTATTATTTTTTTTTGTAAAATTCTTATATATGTAGAGACAACAACATTTCTCGACTATTTACATTATTATTTTGCTTAGGTGAAAGTAAATAAAGATGTTTCCACCGAGATGAGTTTCTTTTAAAGAGATTATTCTGTGGGATCTGCACCAAAATCACGTGGAGATGTGAATCATTGTAATGACTTAGATTCACTTAAAAATAGAGGTGTTGGTCAGCTTTAAAAATTTAGATTCATATCAAGAATTCTGAGGAAAAATTTCTCGTTTCAAAATCTTTTGTTCATGAATAGAATGGAATTTTTTTTAAATTATTAACTTTCTTTTTGATCTTTGAGTTGAAGAGATTTTTTTTTTTTTTTTTTTTTTTATTCTTATATATATGAAGACAACAACATTTCTAGACTATTTACAATATTATTTTGTTCAGGTGAAAGTAAATAAAGGTGTTTCCACCGAGATGAGTTTCTTTTAAAAGAGATATTCTTTGGGATCTGTACCAAAATCATGTGGAGACATGTAAATGACTCTGGTTCACTTAGAAATAGAGGTTTCAGTTTGCTTTAAGAATTTAGATCCGTATAAGGAATTTTTAGGAAAAAATAGACGTTTCGAAATTTTTTGTTTATTAATAGAATCGAAATTTTTTAGAATTATTAATTTTCTGCTTAATTCTTTGAGGTGAGCAGAATTTTTTTTTGTTTATTATTTTTTTTTGTAAAATTCTTATATATGTAGAGACAACAACATTTCTCGACTATTTACATTATTATTTTGCTTAGGTGAAAGTAAATAAAGATGTTTCCACCGAGATGAGTTTCTTTTAAAGAGATTATTCTGTGGGATCTGCACCAAAATCACGTGGAGATGTGAATCATTGTAATGACTTAGATTCACTTAAAAATAGAGGTGTTGGTCAGCTTTAAAAATTTAGATTCATATCAAGAATTCTGAGGAAAAATTTCTCGTTTCAAAATCTTTTGTTCATGAATAGAATGGAATTTTTTTTAAATTATTAACTTTCTTTTTGATCTTTGAGTTGAAGAGATTTGTTTTTTTTTTTTTTTTTTCATTCTTATATATATGAAGACAACAACATTTCTAGACTATTTACAATATTATTTTGTTCAGGTGAAAGTAAATAAAGGTGTTTCCACCGAGATGAGTTTCTTTTAAAGAGATTATTCTTTGGGATCTGTACCAAAATCATGTGGAGACATGTAAATGACTCTGGTTCACTTAGAAATAGAGGTTTCAGTTTGCTTTAAGAATTTAGATCCGTATAAGGAATTTTTAGGAAAAAATAGACGTTTCGAAATTTTTTGTTTATTAATAGAATCGAAATTTTTTAGAATTATTAATTTTCTGCTTAATTCTTTGAGGTGAGCAGAATTTTTTTTTGTTTATTATTTTTTTTTGTAAAATTCTTATATATGTAGAGACAACAACATTTCTCGACTATTTACATTATTATTTTGCTTAGGTGAAAGTAAATAAAGATGTTTCCACCGAGATGAGTTTCTTTTAAAGAGATTATTCTGTGGGATCTGCACCAAAATCACGTGGAGATGTGAATCATTGTAATGACTTAGATTCACTTAAAAATAGAGGTGTTGGTCAGCTTTAAAAATTTAGATTCATATCAAGAATTCTGAGGAAAAATTTCTCGTTTCAAAATCTTTTGTTCATGAATAGAATGGAATTTTTTTTAAATTATTAACTTTCTTTTTGATCTTTGAGTTGAAGAGATTTGTTTTTTTTTTTTTTTTTCATTCTTATATATATGAAGACAACAACATTTCTAGACTATTTACAATATTATTTTGTTCAGGTGAAAGTAAATAAAGGTGTTTCCACCGAGATGAGTTTCTTTTAAAGAGATTATTCTTTGGGATCTGTACCAAAATCATGTGGAGACATGTAAATGACTCTGGTTCACTTAGAAATAGAGGTTTCAGTTTGCTTTAAGAATTTAGATCCGTATAAGGAATTTTTAGGAAAAAATAGACGTTTCGATATTTTTTGTTTATTAATAGAATCGAAATTTTTTAGAATTATTAATTTTCTGCTTAATTCTTTGAGGTGAGCAGAATTTTTTTTTGTTTATTATTTTTTTTTGTAAAATTCTTATATATGTAGAGACAACAACATTTCTCGACTATTTACATTATTATTTTGCTTAGGTGAAAGTAAATAAAGATGTTTCCACCGAGATGAGTTTCTTTTAAAGAGATTATTCTGTGGGATCTGCACCAAAATCACGTGGAGATGTGAATCATTGTAATGACTTAGATTCACTTAAAAATAGAGGTGTTGGTCAGCTTTAAAAATTTAGATTCATATCAAGAATTCTGAGGAAAAATTTCTCGTTTCAAAATCTTTTGTTCATGAATAGAATGGAATTTTTTTTAAATTATTAACTTTCTTTTTGATCTTTGAGTTGAAGAGATTTGTTTTTTTTTTTTTTTTTCATTCTTATATATATGAAGACAACAACATTTCTAGACTATTTACAATATTATTTTGTTCAGGTGAAAGTAAATAAAGGTGTTTCCACCGAGATGAGTTTTATCTTATTTATTTTTTTATTATTATTTTTATTTTTTTGAAAAGAGATATTCTTTGAAATTTGTACCAAAATCATGTGAAGACGTGAATCGTTGCAATGACTGAGATTCATTTAGAAATAGAGGATTTTGTCCTTCAGCTTTAAAAATTTAGATTCATATAAGGAATTCTGAGGAAAATTAGACGTTTTGAATTATTTTGTTTATCAATAGAATGGACATTTTTTTAAATTATTAATTTTCTACTTGACTTTTTGAGATGATTTTTTTTAAAAATTCTTATATTTGTGGAGACAACAATATTTCTCGACTATTTATCTTTATTTTGTTCAGGTAAAAGAAAATAATGGTGTTTCCACCAAGATGAGTTTTATTTTAAAGAAATATTCTTCGGGATCTGTACCAAAATCATGTAGATACGTGAATTGTTGTAATGACACAGATTCACTTAGAAGTGTTCAGTGTACTTAGTGTTGGTCAGCTTTAAAAAGTTAGATTCATATAAGGAATTCTTAAGAGGAATGAAACGTTTCGCAATCTTAGTTTGTCAAAAGAATAAAGAATTTTTAAAATTGTTAACTTTCCACTCTATTTATTTATCTAGTTCTTTAGTTGAACTGACTGACTTTATTTATTTTTTGATTCCTATACTTGGGAAAGTAGCCCAAAGAATCTCTCATGAGCGATTCTTTGGGATACCATGATATGATGATTCAAATATGCACCAATATAATGATTCATTGAGAAAGTTTTAGTGTTGGTCAGCTTTAAAAATTGAGAATCAAATGAAAATTTTCGAAAGAGTAAAAATTTATTTTTTTAACATTCTTTAAATTTATTAATGGGTAATATAGTGAATTTATCAGTTTTTCTTCTAATTAACTTCTTTTAGATGAACTGAGAGATTTTGATTTTTTTCTAATTGCTATACATATTTGTAAAGAGTCGCAAACATTCATTTTTTGTATAATTTTTACTCATTTTAAAATAAATCAAATTACAGTTATTATTTTTTTATGTAACAAGTTTTAATTTTTATGAAGATTCATGCAGACCTGATTAAAAAACTGAAATTAATACTTTTTAAAGTACGACGAATCTGCTCAAAATCAACAGATTCCATAATCTGCATAAGATTCTGATGTTAAAAATGAGTAAGATTTCGTGATTAAAAATTCTATATATATCATATTTAAAAAAATCTGAGAATTAAGGGCTCTACTTAAAATAAATTTCTTTCTCTTTTTTTCAGTACAACAACAGACAATAGAATCAAATAAAATTTTAATTCGGTGCTTTTTATACAATAAGTAAATCGTCAAAATTAATTTTTCAAAAGAGACACGAAACAAAATGGTGGCTGTATAGCTTTTTTAATCATGAAACCTTTCTTTTCGAAGTATGTGTGGTAGACGAGCAACAACTGCAATTTTTTACTTGTGATGAAAATGTAAATTTATTCCAATTAGGTATCAGATTAGTTAGAGAAGTATGTAGGAATTTTATTTATTTACTTATTATTATTTATAATTTTTATTAATTTATCTTTTTTCGATTTTCGCGAAAAACTGCGCAATTCATAAAGTAAAAAAATTAAATTTTTCAAAAAATGTTTATTTGAAAATTTTTTGTATCAAAACAGCCAAGCTAGACTTTTTTTTCGCGAAAAATTGCGGAATTCATAAAATAAAATTCTTTTTTTTTTTTTTTTTTTTTTGAAAAAAATATTGTTTGTGATAAAATAGCTACGAGATAAAATGACGATAATTTTGGATTTACGGTTTAAATACTTAGTGTTAGATAACTGTTTTGTGTAATAAACGTGTAGTCGTGGCCGAGTGGTTAAGGCGATGGACTAGAAATCCATTGGGATCTTCCCGCGCAGGTTCGAATCCTGCCGACTACGAAAGAGTTTTATTTTACATACGAAGGAGTTTTATTTTACTTAATTTGACATAACTATTTTAATAATTGTTGAGCGTATAGTCGAGGTCGAGTGGTTGAGGCGATGGTCTAACAATCCATTGGGATCTTCACGCGCAGGTTCGAATCCTGCCGACTACGAAGGAGTTACATCTTTTTTAGACCTATATCGACTGAATTAGCACGGGATATCTCATTATTATTATTTTTATTTTGAAACACCAAACCATTTATCATCCTTTTAGAGTTGATTTGTGCAAATGAGAGTTTATAAAAAAAAAAAAAAATAATCATTAAATATAATTATATTAAATTCGACTTAAACTTTAGTGAGAAATTTACCTTTGCTATTAAAAATGAATATTGTTGTTTTTTTCTTCGTAATTTAATTTACTTATTAAGTAATATTTGCTTTTAAATTTTGATATATTTTTTTTATTTATGTGATAACAAAAGAAACTTATAACTTCATACGTAAATTTTTTGTTTCCGAAAAATTATAATTACTTATTTATTAATTTAATTTTTACGAAAGAGATCAACGAAAAATAATTTAACGAAAATTAGTTAAAATAAATTTAAATCTGGTTTTATATGTAAAATTCGGTGCCATATATTTTAAAAATACTCTTATATAGAAATACATTTTTATTGAATAAATTAAGGCTGTTTTTTGAAGGCTCCATCGTAATATGAAATGATTTTTTTTTTCCGCGAATCATATGATAATTTTTATAACTTCTGTGAGTTTGTAACTGTTATTCATGACTGTTAGGTCATCTTTAGCCTATCTAAAGCCAGCGCTGTCAACGTTTATTTTAAAAATAGAGCAAAACGTCAATATGGAGAAGAGCCCCAGTTTTCTGAAATGAAAAGTGTTTGTGGTCTAATTTTTTAAAATTTAGAAATTAAATAAAATGCTGCATTACTTGGGTTCATAAAAATTTGCAAACACTGAGAATAAGGCAGTGATTTTGATAATTTTCATCTAAGAGAAAAAAAATTTCGCCAAATATATGCGATTTAAAAAAAAAAATTTAATAACTTTAAAAATATTTAAGCTATTTGTCTGCTTTAAAGCCCAAATAATTCTTCACGGCTAAATTATATAGACAGTTTAAAATATCTCCAGCTTTGAGAGTAAGGCAATTAAACCATGACTTTTTTAAATTTTTCTTGGTGGCAGAGCTTTGAAGAAATTTCAAAGCGTTAAAGAAATTTCAATTTTGACCATAATATTTGAAACCGAAACCTTAGGTGGGAAAAAACGTCAACGATGAAAGTAAGTTTTGTGACAGATATTCTTGTGTAAGATGTTCCCTCTTTATCAGATGAAAAGGCCTAGGTAATGGTAGAGAGATTTTGCATAGCGTTACGGATTCTCCTGACTCTAGAACTATTTGAGCATCACAGCGCGCGCGAAAATTTCACAATTTGTGGTTTGTCGGACAAAGTAAGGTTTACAGAACAATTTTGTAAAATTACCGTTTTCCTTTGAGACTTTTAAAATTTTTATCACTTTTTCATAAAAAGAACGCGAGATTTGTAAAAGGAAAAAAAGGTTTTATTTTTAGGAAGTTCATGTTTTATTACACTTCATGTACAGTCCGCAAAAAAAAAAAAAAAAAAAAAAAAATATCACCCTGAATAACTTTCGTTCTAATGATCGGATTTTCACGAACTAAGTTTCAATCTTAATGGTTCCTGGGGGTGACCTCAAATAGGCTAATTAATTAGTGCTAACTATAAATTAAGTTACGAAATCAGACACAAAAACGTACTTTCTCTGAATAAACATATATTGTTTTTTTACATATTTGGATTCCTTATCTTCAATAATTATCTTCAACCGGAACCATTCAAAATATGGGGGGTAGCCGCAATCTATTTCCGCAAAATTGTCTATTGCCTAGAAACTTCGAGATATTTTCTATTAACTATTAATTAAACCTCTCCGAGCAATCACAAAACATTATTTCAATTTTTTTTTACAGTCAGAATTTGGTTGCTTAGCAACCTAGTAAAATTAAGCATTCTTCTTTTGAATTAGTCAACGGTTTATCTTAAAATATTCATTAGCGCTGGCGACTTATTTTGGTGGTTTTCTGGACTATCGCCAAATATATAAACCTTTACTGCGACCCTATTTACCTCCCAATTTTTTCAAAATTTGGTCTACCCCCCTAATTCAAGTGTCTGGATTCCAAATATGTAAAAAGAAATATATGTTTATTCAGAGAAAGTACGTTTTTGTGTCTGATTTCGTAACTTAATCAATAGTTAGCACTAATTAATTAGCATATTTGAGGTCATCCCCAGGAACCATTAAGATTGACACTTAGTTCGTGAAAATCCGATCATTAGAATGAAAGTTATTCAGGGTGATATCTTTTCTTTTTTTTTTTTTTGCGGACTGTACATGTAAGTTCATGTTTTATTACATTTTCATCAAGCGAAGGAAGACCTGAAGATATACTTATGTTTTTTTTTATGATATAATGTAATGTATTACCTTTATTTGAAAAAGTATAAAATTCAATATAAATGTGTTCAATATCATTTTTAATTATTTTGCTCCCTTTGAAAAAATTTATATGAGAAAATACAATTTTGCAATGCAATTTTGTAAAATAATTACTAAATTTTCCCTTGGAGTATTTAAATTTTAATCACATTTACACGAGAAAAAAAAAGGATTGGATTATCATTTCTAAATAAATATTATAACACGAAATTGAAGTATGTGGTACTGTTTTTTGAAAAAACCTTTTTAAGAAAAAGAAACATAGCTCCTTCTGTGTAAAATTGTAAAATAATTTTTATGAGCTGTACTTGGTAACGAATTCATCAAAAAGTAATCAATAAAAAAATAATAATAAGAGTTCAAGAAGTTGATTTCTAAATTGTCTATTTGTATTTCTTCGCGAATGTTTTTCAAAAGGTTTTGTTCTTAAGGAATTTTGCAAGTACAAAAAAGCATAATAAAAACATGAGAATTTGAATTTCAAATTACCCAATTTATCTTTATAACGTGAGTAATTTCAAATTATTTAAATTAAAAAAATTGAATCAAACATAATATGTTTATTAAAACTACATGTTAACTCTAATATAATACATACATAAATGTTTGCTACATAAATAACATGAGGATAAATAATTTAGTAGTTTTATGATAATAAATTTTTGCTACATAAATAAATTGAGGATAAATAAGCTAGTAGTTTTATGATAACATATTTCTGCTACATAAATAATATGAGGATAAATAAGTTCGTAGCTTTATAACACATTTTTGCTACATAAATAATATGAGGATGAATAAGATAGCAGTTTTATGAAAATAAATAACTGAATATATTGACACAATTAAATAAATGCTTCAAAATATTGTGATATCTAATGTTTTCTCGCTAATGATCGTAGGTCATTTATATGTCTTAGCATTCCAATAGACACTACTAAGTCTACTACATTTTGAGGTATCCAACCCTGCAAATAACGAAGGAAATTATTTTTTAGATAAAATTTTAATAAAGGAATAAATAAAGTTGCGGTAACCGACAACAAATTGCGAAAGGAAACAAGTATTTTTGAACACCCTAAGCCAAAAAAAAAAGCTATAAGCTTGTAACTTGTATCGATTACTTTAATTTTTAAATAATAATAAATCTAGAGTAAATTTTATGGAGATATTGACATTTATATTAGAAACTAATTTCTTTGAATTACGTTTTTTTTTTCTATAACTTTATAAATATTAAATAAAATCAAACAATACTTTTGGAGAAATTTAAAATTAAGTACAAAATTATTGATTTACAATTTTAATAAAAAGTCGTTAAAAACTGCGCAAGATATAAGCAGTTAAGGTAGTTCTTTCATTCTGCGCATGCATGGAAAAAATCAATTTTTTCTTAAATTTTGCAGATAATCATATTTGGCAACTAATGAAAACTAAGTTTGATTTAAATAATCTTCAGGGAATTTTTTAAAATTTCAATTTGTACTATTACAGAAGATTTACTAAATTTGAAACTGTCATCTCCAATAAAAGTATGTTTTCGTTCCTTATACCATCACATTTTGTTTTCCGGACGATTATTGTAAGGTATTATTTCTTATTAAATTTTGTTATAAGAAGCAAAATAAAATTTATAGAAAAACTCCTGATCATTTTGAGCTTTTTTTTTAAATATACAAAAACTAATTTTGAAAATTGCTTGAAACATTTTAAATTTTTGAGATATTGAAATTAAATATTTTTCATTAGTTGCCAAATTTAAGGGGTATCCTAAAGTTCCTACTATTATTGTACAATGCGCAAAAAATAAATAACAAAGATAAGAAGGAAAAAGGACGACCCAGAATAACTTTTGATTTAATGATCGGATCTTTACCTTCTAAGGCTCAATCTTAATGTCTCGAGGAGGTGACCTCAAATATGCTAATTATTAAGTGCAGACGATATTTTCCTAAGAAATCGAAATTTAAATATCTGACTTATTTTAAATTCGATTTCTCAGGAAATTATTCAATCGATTTCGCTCATATTTTGTATTTTGGCATACAAAATTATATTCTTGAAAATGACGTAAAAAGTGTATACCATACAATTCAAAATATTTTCAACCATTATTAAACAAAATAATAAAAATTAATAAGTATATACTAAAATTTAATTTTGTATGGAATTCCCTTATTATCAAATTTAAGGTGCACACTGAATCTTGATGGCTCGAGGAGGTGACCTCAAATATGCTAATTATTAAGTGCAGACGATATTTTCAAGAGAAATGGATTTTTAAATATTTAACTTTTGTGAAATTTTCACAGGAAATTATTCAATCAATTTTGCTCAAACTTTGTATTTTGCCATGTAACATTATATTCTTGAAAATGATGCAAAAAATTTAATACTCTACAATTCAAAATTGTTTCGACCATTATTAAGTAAAATAATAAAAAAAAAATATTTACAAAAATTTATTTTTTGCATCGAATTATCTTTAGATAAACATAAATTCGCTTAAAAAGTTCTCGATATCTAGAGAAATAATCCAAAAGTAAAAAAAGAGAAAATAAGTTTTTGTGTCTGATTTCGTTACATAAAATATCCTCTGCACTTATTAATTAGCATATTTGAGATCTCCTTCTCGAGCCCTAAAGATTGAGTCCTAGAACGAGAAGATTCGATCATTAGATCAAAAGATACTCAAGATGTTAAATTAACCGGCATTATTTAATCTTATAATTTCTATTAATAATGCAATTAAATAAGCAGCTTACATGAAAGTTGACTTGCATCAGCCAAATTAAATAGCTTTTTCGAGGATTATCTTTCAATGGTTGTATGTAATAAGTGCAAAACTTGTGTTCTGCTCTGAAATAAGAAGGAATAAATAAATAAATTAAAACTAAATAAAAGTAGATAAATTGAAAGTAAGTAATTAAAAGTAAGCACTCTATATAGTATCTCTAACAGATTACTCTTAAAAATAAATAAACTTAGTAAATTAAGAATTAATAAGGAACCCTTCAAATATTACATAACGGGAAAAGGGTGTGTGTAATATTTTTATTTATGTTGTCAAGTGAGGAAGGGAATTAGAAATGCTTATGTAAGTAAGACATATTAATTCCCTATTTTTTAAATGCAACAAAATTCACAATTAAATTTCAAATTTGAAAGAATTGTTCTTTTCAGAGAAAGAAAAGATTTAATAAGAGAACAGAAAGTGGAAACATATAAAATTCTTTAAAAATAGTCTACTCAAAATTTTATAAAATGAATTGAAATATAAATTTTGTTTTATGCAAAGTTGCACCTTTTATTTGTATTTAACCCAAAAATTGGATTACTACATCAAGCGTTTAAAATCAGGCATATATGTAAGACATATTAATCCCCTTATTTTTTTTTTTTTTTAAATGCAAATAATAATAAAAAATGCAGCTAGAAATTACATTGAAATTTCAAATTTGAAAGAATTGTTATTTTCAGGGAAAGAAAATTAGGCAAAAAAATCTTTAAACTTTTCTATGCAAGCACGGGAGTTTTTTTTTTTTTTTTTTTTTTTTTAATTTTTTTTTTTTTTTAAATTTTAAAGAACATGCTTACGTAATATTTGAACGCACGCCTCTAAGCGCCGTTATTGAATAAAATTTAAAATTATAGCCCATTTTAATACGCAGTTTAAATTTTAAGCGATTAAAATAATAATAGTATAGTGATTTGATTGCAAGGAATTATCCTAAATTGATTTCTAGCTTTATTGACAAGGTATTTTGTTACATCCCCATTTATTATATATATTTTTTTATAAACTTTTTCAAAAACAAAATATAAAATATATATACGCTTGAAGTCGCAAATTAATGTATAAGCGAGGAAGAGAAACAAAGAGGATATCGCAATATGTCGAATCACTAGTGAGGAAGATGGGGTGAAAAATATCAAAGCTAGTTTGATTGCCAGAAAAACTTGGTTGTGTTTCTAATAATCGCATTTCAACTACGCTTAATTTCTTTCTGTAATCAAATCGGTTTTATTCTTTAGTAAATTGCAAGTTTTCAGAAACGTGTTTTCACTCGTGTAAATATTAATGTGGGACTCCAGATTTTCTTAACAGAGATTCTAAAAAATATATTAAAGGCAGTCATTACGAAATATCCTATATAATTATAATTCGGGGGATGTGTCTGTTAATGTGCGATGTTCACTAAGTGCTGGGAATATATATAGGTAAAAAATTATCGCAAATCAAAGCGATACATATTTATGCAATTAAATAATGTTGAATAATAGCATTAAGGCCGGGATAGCTTGGTCGGTAGGGCACTGGGCCCATGTCCAAGAGGTCGTGGGTTCGATCCTCGCCGGCCGAAGACTCCCCGTGTAGTAAATGGTGACTGATGCACCTTAAATCTGTCGAGTCTCAAAGTCCTCCATGTTCCCATAACAGATCAATACCTCTGGGGGTACTGATTCAGGAGTTTCCTTGTCTTCTGAATAAGTTCAAAATTACAAGGCTACGGAGTTGAACATCAGTAGTCGTAAACCCATGAAATTGGGTCGGCTGTTCAACAACGGTTATAAAATAAAATAATAGCATTGAGTCGCGATGGCTCAGAGGATAAAGCGTTTGCCTTCCAATGAGGTCAACCGGGTTCGATGGCTGGTCGATACGAATTCCGCATCCGGCTAACACCGACCACAGTGCTGACGGGAAATATCCTCAGTGGTAGACGGATCATGGGTTAGAATCTCCTTTCCGTCTGGCTAACCGTGGGAGGTTCTCGTGGTCTTCCACTTCATGTAGTGCAAATGCGGGTTAGTTCCGTCAAAAAGTCCTCCAGGAAGGCAAATTTCTCTTACTACTTGATCCAGGAAATTCCTTGTCTTCTGGATTGGGTTCAAAATTACTAGGCTACGGAGATGCACATTAGTCGTAAACCCAAAAATTGGGTTGGCTGTTCAACGACGGTTATAAAATAAAATAGAATAACAGCATAGAATTAATGAAACCCATGGATAAAAAGTATTATTGAATTTGAGCATAAAAATTTTGAGCTTGCGAAATTATTTTACAGGGAACTGTTTCAAATACAATTAGAAGAAGTTTTATCGTGAAATAATTTCTAAAATCACAATATTTCGAGTTAAAAAAAATAGTGAGTACTCTTAAGTTGTATTAAACAGATAATATATTTAATTTAACTAGCAATCAATGGTTAACTTGCTTATAATTTATTTCCAAACTGAATGAATGCGTATCATAAAAACTAATCAAGCATTTATATATTGAATATCCTGTATATATATATATATATATATATATATATATATATATATATATATATATATATATATATATATATATATATATATATACAGGATATTCAAATCTGCTTAATTTTTGTAATCTTCATGAAAAATTGAGTTCAAAAAAATAATTCAGAAGAAAATGATCAAACTCTGAATAATGATATTCGAGGTAAATCAAATAGCATTGGAATAACAACCAGTTTATTTGTGACTAGGAGCAAAAAACAGCATCCTCAATTGAGTGCAATTTATTTTATTGGACAAAACCAGCTTAATTTTTGATGATTTTGCATTCTTTTCGATTCTTTCTTTGCCTTGAACATTGATTACGATTCGTCAGAGTTTAATATCGTCTTATTTTCTTACATAAAGATTAATTTTTGACTCTTTTTTGTTTCTTATTTTAAACTCCCTCTTAGGAAATATACAACAAATACAGTATATGTTACTATGAATGACTTTCACCGGTAAATATTGACAATCGCATAGTTGCTTTGGTAAATGCCCAAAATATATACTAGGTCTAGTTAAGTGCCACTGCCTGGTATACATTTGCCCGATGTGTCCTGCATCAATATTTTTTAAGGTTAAGTGACACTTCCCGGTATGCATTTAACCGGTACTCCTAACACTGATGGTTCTCGTTATCTATTCTCTGAAGATATTAAAATATCGAATAAATATAATAATATCAACGAATAAATTAATATCAAATCGGATATAACAAATATTTCGGGCATTCACCAAAACAACTATGGATTGTTGACATTCACATCCTATCTCATCTATTTTAGATTCAATTTTTTTGCATTAATGGCTTTTATGATAGTTATTATAAGTACCTTTTACGAAGCAGGTGTTGACATGATAATTACAAAAATACTTTCTAATTAGTTACCTTGTGTAGGATGGAGCAGGAGGCATATCTGGATGTTGTACAGAAAAACTTGAGACAAAGAAGCTGTTACCTCTTTTTCTGAAAGTTCTTAAATGAACAAAATCCCTGTATAAAATAAATAGGTTTTGTTCAAAGTTAGTTATGTATGTTTAGCAAATTCGAAAAACTTCAGAAAATATAATTTATCTAAAGCTTTCTGTTAGGACAAAATTTTTAAGTAAGTACTAGAAGACAATTAAGACAAACTTTAATTTTAAAATTCAAAATTTATTTATTAGTAATTACTATTTTCCTTAAAATTATGAGTGCTTTCTACAAAATAATCTGCTTATTGCAACTTCCACATTATCGGATGTAAACCGTTCCCAAGATTAATATCAAAAATCTTATGCGAAAAATTAATACAGCCATTTATAGAATGTCATAGAAAAGAAAAAAAAATTTGCGTATGAACGCTTTTGAAAATATTTCAGTTTTCATTGATAAATAAGATTTCCTAATGTCAAAACCTTAATTTATATGAAAAGAAGCACCAAAAAAAAGCACTTCTCTGAATTACAGATCTAGACATTTTCAATTTCATTTGCAATTATTTTTTTTTCTCACATAAATATAGAAATTTCTGGTTTTTGATCAACCTAAATATACAGTATGCAAAATAGAAAACGGATAACCCAGAATTATTTTTATTTAATGATCGGATCTTCACTTTCTAGGATTCAATCTTAATAGTTCGAGGGGGTAACCACAAATATGCTAATTAGTACAGACTGTATTTTAAGTTACAAAATCAAACACAAAAATGTACTTCCTCTGAATAAACATACCTTTTTTTCAACGGATACGGATTTCGGACCTCAGAAATATGCGGGGTAATCTCGATGTAGAAAATATGTTCCGGCTATTTTGGTCAAGAGAGCGGTCCGAAGTTCGAACCCTTCAATGTTAATTTTACTCTTTGCGTATTTCGCCCTTTCTCGGGAAATTTTTAAGTGAATTGAAATATTTTTGCACAAAATTATAAAATTCTTCTCTCTGAAGATAATTCCAAGAGAGCGGTCAAGAGAGCGGTCCAAAGTTCGAACCCTTCAATATTAATTTTACTCTTTGCGTATTTCGCCCTTTCTCGGGAAATTTTTAAGTGAATTGAAATATTTTTGCGCAAAATTATAAAATTCTTCTCTCTGAAGATAATTCCATGCACAAAATAACTTTAACCAAATAATTTTATTAATTAATAGTCTAAAAAGTTTTAAATCGTAAGGTATACAATTTTTTTTGCACCATTTTAAAGAATGCAAATTTATATGACAAAATGCAAAATTTGATCTAAATCAGTCGAATAGTTCCAGAAAGATCGAATTTTACAATATACGGTTTTTAAAAATTCGATTTTTCAGGAACTATTTGACGGATTTCTGTCAAATTTTGTATTTTGCCACTTAAAATTGCATTCTTTAAATTGACGTAAATAATTGTTTACCTTAATATTCAAATTATTTTCGCTTTTTGTTAAATAAAATAATAATTATATTCTAAAAGTCATATTGCGCTTAAAATTATCTTTGGATAAGCAAATTGTGTACTTGTGTGCAAAAATTTTTCAATTAGTTAAAAAAGTACTCAATACGCAAGAGGTAAAATTTACATATTTACATTAAGGGAGACAGCTTTCCTGACCAAACTTTGGACCAAATTTCCCAGATTGCGACTACCCCCTATATTTTGAGAGTCAGGAATCCGAATCTTTCGAACAAAATGTATGTTTATTCAGAAAAAGTGCGTTTTGTGTCTGATTTTACAACTTATGTATTAGCATATTTAAAATGACTCTTTTGGACCATTAAGATTGAGTCCTAGAATGTGACGATCCAATTATCACCTCGAAAGTAATTCATTTTTGTGCACTGTCCATCTATTCCACAGCATACATGCTATAACAAGAATTACTTCTTCAGCTTTCATGGATGAAGCAAATAATATTTTTTAAGATAAATTGCAACATCTCTAAAATTTTATCGCATACATATTACTAACACAAATCCTGATTAGCCATTAAGTAGTATAAGAATTTCGCATAAATTTTGACAAAATCAGAAATTTGAAACATAATTTGTCCTTTTTAAATCTAATCTTTAATTTAAACTTCTACTATCATTTTATTTCATTATTCCTTGACACAACTTTTTTTCAAAATTTATACTTCTTTAATGTGGCTTATAACTTACCTATTTTGAACAATGAATTCTTTTTTCAGAATGAAGTATGCAATATTTGTTTGCTTGTTAATTTGCTGAATAACCTGCAAATTTTTTTCAAATTAAAATATTATTCATGCAACAAAAAAAGCTATTAGATCATATTTTGTAATTTTAAAATTATTAAATGTGGAAAATTAAATATTTATAATATTTCTATATAGTATAACTCGAATGGCAGCAAAGTGCGTTCCTAATTTAAAAATTAAATAAAGCTAAAAACGTAAGGTTTAATGTGATGCTTGCTTATGAAATTTTCTGAACCATTGAACTTTCTTTTACATCTTAAATAAGCTTAAAATCAGGAATAGTTTTATTAAAAAATCAATAATAATAATTAAAGAATTCGAAAACATCTAAATCACTCAATAATAAGGTTTTATAATTCAATGCAATTTACGCGTTCTAGTGACTTTCTACTAGCACATTTTTTATTCAGAATTTTTTTCTTCCCTAAAATATAATATTTTATGAAGTTTACAATTTAGTTGGAAGTTTTTATATCGGCCAATTTGAATTCCGTTATTCAAAAATTTTAAAAGATTAAAATTGAATATATAGTGAGCAAATAATAAGATTCTAACATAAAGAACTTTCACAAAAAAAGGGAATATTTTGAATACAATTATAGCCAGGGCTAAAAGAAATTATTTATCAATTTTATGTGAATTATTAGTTCCTTTTCTGAAATGTTTTGTTAGTAATATAATAAGTTTTTTTACAGTTTTAAATAACCTAATGTGTGAACTTAGATAATTCATATCTGAATGCTATTTTTTTAAGTGAAAGATTATATTTAATGTTTAAACACATCGCTGATGCTGAAACAGGGTGTCGTATTAAAAAAAATTAACAATGTAAGACTACAGACACAGAATTTTTTTCCCACTTTTAAATGTTTTTGCTACTAACATACAGGGTAACAATTATAGTTTTTCTAAAGTTAATTTTCTTGAATTTGTCTTCGGCTTACGACCTAGAATTTATAAATTACAGAAAACTGTTATGAATTTCTTTAAAATTTCGCATAAATTTGATAAACAATCGTCGTAATAAAACTTCCTAGAATATCAAGTCTGTTTACTCATTTTCTCGTAAGCATAACATAAGAATATCTTCCAGTATCAGGAAGTTTGTTATTACATACATTCAGTAAGCCATCCTTACCTGCCGTTACTTTTTAAATTTATGTAAAATATTTGAACTCGGTAGTTTTTGAAAATTTTGTTTACTTCTTTCTTTCTTTATTTATTTTTATATAGCTCACTAATTATCGCCTTGTAAATCTATCTTCGTTACAGAAATCCTTCGCAGCTTTTAGATCAAGGAAAGGATCAAGGATCTTTAAAAAAACACTAGATGAGTTAACTTCGAAAATTTGGTACAGAGTCGTTTTTTTTTTTTTTTTTTTTGTTTCCATTTTTGGACGTATTATTTCATTGCGTGTATAAATGCTCATGGCCTTACAACTCTTATAGAATTACTTTTCATAGAATTACATTTTAAATAAATATTCTGTTAAATGAAACTTACTCTAGCTTCTAAGAGATTCCGATTCCATTCTGTACTTCTGTCAACATTAAAAAACAGTTTGTTATTTAAAGATTCAGGATCCATTTCTATAACACCCTAAATGAAATGAAGAAAATAAAACTTATTATTTTATTTACACTCCTGCTCAAGAAATGGATTGGGAAAATCAAGAAACGATTGTATGTGATATTAAAATTATTTAAGTTTTATGCAAATGCGAGTAAAGCAACACCGGGCGTTTCATTAGAAATCCTCACATAATTAATTTTCCTCACACAATAATTAATCCATTAGCCTCCCTCTAATCAGTCAATTTCCTTTTACTAATCAATTTATCTCAAATAACATGCCGCACAAAATACAAACTTCATGGATCAAAATGACTAAAGTAGTCATATTGTTTGCTCTGCTGTCTCTTTACAAATTATAACTATTACAAAATGGAAACACTTCTGCCTTAATCTTACCAGCATTGCATCCAAAAGCTATGATTTGTTACAAAGGATAATAAATAAATAACTATTTTTTGTAAGCCTAAACTTTTTTTTTTAAAAAATGGCCAAAGTTACCCCGATTGCGAAAGTAACCGCATTGACTGAGAACAAGTTTTTTTCTTAATTTTATTTCTACTTTTTAATGTTCCTAGAATTGCTAAGCATAAGCTTGAAATGTTTTTGGCGTGAATTTTAATATACGAAAAATTTTATGCATGTATCTTATTTTGGGGTATAAAATGTAGCCCTAAAGATTTATTTTCATTTATTTTTTAATAAAATAGAAACCTTACGAATTTTTTATTTTTTTAAATTGCCAGTTTCTTCTTTTTATGGAAAAACATAGTTTAAGTAACTCAGTAAATTTTCAATTTTCATTTCTAATGTTGATTGAAAAATTAAGAGATTTCCGAAATGTATTCTTTTACGAAGATTCGTGAATTATTTCGTTTCTTACTGGCAGCTATTATCTTTTTATGTACTTTTTATAGTCTACTAAATTGATGAAGTATTTACAAAATTATTTTAATGTTTATGCTTAAAAATGAGAAATTCATGTTGTAAAAAAACTAACTAACCAATTAAAACAATTTTTTACAGTGATATTTGAAGGATTCTACAAATAAGGAAATATTTAAATTATGTAAATTTCCAAAAATAAATTGCAAAAAATTTGATAAAATTGTAAAAAATTTTAAGAATTAAAAAATTTTATTTGTTAAATTGTAAAAATTTAAAAATTTAATTTGATAATTTGTAAAAAATTAAAAAATTTAATTTAATAAATTTTAAAAAATTGGAAAAAAAAGAAGCACTAAAATACTTATATAACGTAAGCAGAGCTTACAAGTACTCATTTTATTTAATTTTAGTATTTGTATTCCTTAAGTTGCAATTTAGTGCGTGAATATCCTATTAATTTGTTTTATGTAATTCGTTGTTTCTCATTCTTTTCGTTACATTTCTCTTCTAAGTAGTATTTTGTGACAAATTAAACCAAATTTCCACTAATACGCAGAGCTTCCGAAAACGAGGTGGATAAAAAAAATAATGCATTTTATTTGCAAAAATATTGTTTGCAAATCCACATAAACATGTGAAAATGTAACAAAAATATCATTAGTATTAATTACGCATCTTCATATAAAACTTTGAATGTGACGTGACCAGCCAATGGGAGTCAAAAATTAAAAAAAAAAAAAAAAAAAAAAAAAAAACGTGTGCCACTAGTAGCAAAATTGAAGTAATTTTTTGAACAAAAAGTACTTTAAATCTTCTTTTTGTTTCCTCTTAGACAATTTTGGTATTTAGAAAAACTGTATTTTTCTACATAAATCAATTATAAACAAAAATGGAATAGTTATTTCTAATCACATGTCTTAATTATGCATTGGGTTTAATTATTAAGGAGGACATAAACAATAATAGAATACTCACTTCATATTTAAAAACTTTGCCAATTTGAGGAAGAGTTTTACAATAGATGACATCATCCTCATCTTTGCTTTCAATTGTCCAACCTGGACTATTCATTATTCTTTCTGATTCTGTTATAGCTTTGTCAGCTTGACTTTCATAATTGCTTTTCTTCTTCTTTAAAAAAATTTATTTAATCAATTTCAATAACAAAACTACCCTTTTTATTAAAATGTTTTTGGGCTTAATAATTAAAATATTTTCCCTTGTATGATAAAACATTCCAGGAAATCTCTTTTATATAAATTTTGTTATAAAAGGGAATTCCCTTTTATGAAAATGGTTAAGGGTATAAAAAATGAAGCTATGTGGTATATTTTCTTTTTATAAATAGAAAATATAATTTTTTTAGGTTTTATGTAGATTTCACAAACATTCTAGCCAATACCAGTCCATGGTTTCATATTATAACCGTAGTTAAACAGCCGAGCCAATTTATTTTGATCTTCGACTACCATTATTCAATTCCGTAGCCTTGTAATTTTGAACCCAATCCATAAGAGCAGGGGAGACTTCTGGATGAAGTATTGGGAGAAATTCGCCTTCGTAGTGGACTTTTTTTGATGGAACTAACTCGCATTTGCAGAACATGGAGAGGAAAACCACGAAAAACTCCCACGGCTAGCCTGGCGGCAAGGGTGCTCAAACCCATGATTCGTATAACGCTGAGGATATTTTACGTCAGCACTATGATTGGTTCGAGTCGGGAGTGGAATTCGTATCGACCAGCCATCGCTGGGAGTCGAGAAAAAAAAAACTTAGTAAAATTTGGAATTCGCGTAATTATGTAGAAGTAATGAAATACAAAGTTTCTTTCTTATTAACAAAATAAATTCTAATATTTAACTACTAAAGTTATAGTAAAATAGAATTCAATTCAGTATCAAATTTTTGTTAAGATTATGCTAAACTAAATAATAATATTGTGAAGCTTTAATTATAGGCAAATAATACCAATTCTAAATGTGTGCATAGAAATTATCTTCTCCAAAAATAAAAGAAGCTCATTATTTATGTATGGATAAATGGAGAGAAAAAAAATTTTTGCACAAAAATTATTATTATTTAATTAATTTATTTATTATTTAATTTATTTATTTATTATTTAATTAATTTATTAATTTATTTATTATTTAATTAATTTTTTAATTTATTTATTATTTAATTAATTTATTTATTATTTAATTAATTAATTTTTTTTTTTTTTTTAACTTGAGCAAAATGGTTTTTATTTACAACATGAAAGTTGTGTTTAGAAACTATCTTTTTATTTTATTTAGAATCATTTTCTCGTTTCAAAAACTGAATTCTTGTAGAAAAAAAGCCTTCTGTAGAGTTGCTCATAAAATTCTTACTGGATACCAAAATGGACTAGATTTGGTTTTAAAAAAAAAACAACTTAGAATTCATCTTTTTCATACGATTCCTTAAGTATTATGTTTGCAATTATCACTTTCTGTCCAATTAATCCAATGCTAAAATTTACATCAGTATGCCTCGCAATATTGTTTTCCTTTCACCTTTGG
Source organism: Parasteatoda lunata (assembly GCA_949128135.1). Classification (NCBI taxonomy): domain Eukaryota; kingdom Metazoa; phylum Arthropoda; class Arachnida; order Araneae; family Theridiidae; genus Parasteatoda; species Parasteatoda lunata. Next base: position 81,718,920 of record OX421980.1, read on the forward strand.
GTTATATGAGATAGATAAAACGAAAATTTAAAATTTTCAGTTTTTAAATGAATGTCATGATTTATCGAACATCTCAGTCAGTAAATTGTTTTTTCATTGTTTTTTTATTTCTCTATTTATTATTATCGCGTATCTTTACGAAAATATAATGTATTGTTTGAATTAGCTGCTTTTTATTCCAAATTTATGATAAAAAGTTTATCAATTGCAAATATAAAAGAAAATATATTACCTTATCAATTTAAATTTTGGAACTCAGATTATGAATTTATGTTATCGGTTTTAATAAATGAAAAGAGCGTTATAAAAGGTGATGCCAATCTAAAGATAATTTTAGTGTTTGAAAAAAGATATAAAAAAGTCATTTTCAGTATTTTCTTTTCTAGAAAACTGATGTTTATTATTTCAGTAGACATAGTTAATAGAAAAGCCATTGCAATTGTTTCATTGCTTTCTATTGTTCAAAAAACTTTATAGTTTTCACTCTACACTTACTATAAATATAAATTTAATATCTTAACAAAATGGTTCAGTCGCATCATGGGACAAAAAGTCGCATCATTTCCGTGATCTAAAACAGAAAAAATGAACAAAAACAGAACAAAATTGAAAGAAACAATTTTACTTTTAATTTTGTTTTTAGATTAAATGTCCAAAGAATATGATACTGGACTTTTTTTGCTATTAAATAAATAATAAGCGCAATAGAATTAAGATAAAGCTAACCTAAAAAATATTGAGAAAAAGAGCTACCTACATAAAATAAACGTTAGCAATTAATATCTATATGAAAATTGAATATATATTTTACAATAATGAACTTTTAATTTATAAAGGAAAAATATTTTTTAATGAATTTTATTCCGAATGCAGTCATTTGAATGTTTCTAAATTATAGAATCAAACCCTATGTTTTGGAAAGGCACATTGCCCCGGTGGAATGAAAGTAAATTATATATTTTTGACAAACGTATTTTAAGAAAAGAAAAAAAAACTGCTAATATTTGCCAAAATTATCAATTGATCCAATCATATAAAAAACAATAAGAGTGACTCTTTTGATTAAAACACATCAACAATTTTAAGAGTAACTCTTGAAAATACATAATTTTTCCCGTATTTTCATTTCACTGTAAGTCGGCAAAATGAAAAAAATTACGAAATCAAATACAAAAACTTACTTCTTATTAAGAAAAAGATAGTATATTTTTTAGATGATTTTATTTTTTTGTCTAATTAACATTTTTGAGTATGAAATTAAAAAAAAATACAAAACCGGACTCAAAAACATACTGCGGAAGAAAGCAAAAGGTACGTTTCTTTTGATGATATTTTTTGTAGACAGATTTATTTATTTTATTTTTTATTTATTTCATTTTTTCATATTTTTTACAAATATTGAAAACTTCATATTTTCACAAAATAATTCAGTCGGCAAAATTAAAAGAGCTTTTAAATCAGACACAAAACCCACATCCTCTAAAGAGACAGAAATTACGTTTCTTTGAATGGTTCTTCTATTTTATCGAATTTGAATTTCTGATCGTCAAATAAGGTATTAAAAATTCATATATTAACAGAATAATTCAGTCAAAGTTACGGTAGAATCAGACAGGAAATCATAAATAAGCAATTCAATGATTTTTCAGATGATCCAAAGAACAAATGATTTTATTTTCTAGTAGGATTAATATTTTCGACCCTCAAATGGGTTATTAAAAGTTACATAGCTTTAAATTATGATTCAGTCTACAAAATAATCTTGAAAACATGATCCCTTAATTTTTGTAACATTTTCATTTTGCGTTTGTTGTCCCCTTGCTGAAACTCATTTCATAAAACTAAAAAAAAAAATTTACCGAAACCTACAATACATAAACACGTTTATCTAAAGAAAGTTTCATGCATAAAAAGAGTTATTTAAAAACTAATACTTATCTTTTCATATTTAAATTTAAAATTGGTTTTAAGAAATCCAGAAGACAAGGGAACTCCTGGATCAAGTATTGGGAGGAATTTGACTTCTCCGAGGACTTTTTGAAGGTATTTTTTTTATGGACATTTGCGTCTCATGGAGGGGAAAACCACGAAAGCCTCCCTGACAGCAAGGGACTCTAACCTATGATCCGTTCACCATTTTTGATATTTTTCGTCTGTACTAAAATGGTTTTATACTAGATTTGATAATGAAATTTAAAAAAAATTTGACCGCCCTAATTGCTAAACTCTATTGTGAACATATTTTTCAAATTGCAGCTCTTTTTTGAAAAACTTGCCATGAGTTTGCCACAACAAATACCACTAGATACCCGTATGAGGTTTTGCTTATGATAAAATTTCACTATACACTTTTGCCATAAACGCTACGCAAAATTTAACAGTATACGTAAGGCAATATTTTACCATTTGTGCATGACGAAATTGTATGGTAATATTTTATCATAGGCAAAACCAAAGTGGGATATCTGTGGTATTTTTTTTTTTTTTAAATATAAGTATTTCAATTTTTTACCTATCAATATTTTTTTCTATATTAATATTTTCAAAACAACTATGGTGTGCTAGGGTCAATGATTAAATTTGTCCATAAGCTTTAGCCACATTTCTTCACAGTCCTATGGAATTTTGTCATTTAACTATACATTGGCGAGGTTATACATTGTCAATAAAAAACCCGGTTCATGAAATAACAGTGAACTTTTTGAGCTTTTTACAAGAACGATTATGCTACAGGAAAGATTATAATAAAATAAATGAAGTTGAGAGATTAAGTTATTAAACATATACGAAAAGAGAATAATTATGCTAGAAAGCTAAGAACCCTTGTCGGACAATGCCCAGATAATTCTCATCGGCAAAAATAAATTAGAAAAGAATAAAGGTAAGTAGTTATAAAATAAATTGGAATAGACTTACATATTTGTTGGTTCTCTACCGTTCATTAATCCAAAATTAATTACGACATCAAAGATTGAGCACAATTTCGCAAAAGGGCACAAAATATAACATTCGATATTAACAAAATAGTGCAACATTGCTAGAGCTAAATTGCTTCTAAATTCTTCGAAAATTACTTTAATCCAAAATCAAGCTGTTTTATAAAATAGTCTTAAATTCAAAAATTTATAAAAACGTTGTTGAAACTAGTTGGATATTATTAATTTTAAGATGCTTAAAAATTGATTTAGTCAGGCTAACCGTGGGAGGTTTCCGTGGTTTTCCTCTCCACGTAACGCAAATGCGGATTAGTTCCCTCAAAAAGTCCTCCACGAAGGCAAATTTCTCCCAATACTTGATTCAGAAGTTCCCTTGACTTCTGGATTGGGTTCAAAATTACAAGGCTACGGAGTTGAACATTTGTAATCGTAAACCCAAAAAATTGGGTCGGCTGTTTAACGACGGTTATAATATGAAACCATGGACGTATGGTACCTTAACTTTTAAATTTCTATGGTTCCCATAGGTTACCATAGATTACTATTGGTGTATCTTTGGTAAATTTGTTTGAATTATTCCCCCACTCAAGAATTTGAGTGCTAATAACTCGACTTTCTCACAGTTAGAGGAATGATTATTTTGAGATAGTATATTTTTGTGTTTGTTTTTTAAACTACAATTATCTTCCGCATTAATTAATTAGCATATTTAAAGTATCTCTGTCAAAACAGTAACAATTCAACTCAGAACGTGAAATATGATGATTAAATCAAAAGTTACTAAAAGTATTCTTTTTTTTTTTTTTAATTCGTTCGTTTTATTTTTTAGTATTGTTTCAACTCAACAAAAAATTCAACTAACAAAATTAGTAAAATCATAGATTAGGTTACAAAATTACCCCAGCTTTAATTAGATAAGATCACCTTTAATTAGATAGACTTTAGATTTTAAGTGAAGAATTTGATAAAAAATAGATTAATATCCTGATATTTTCTTTTGATTTTTTATCGTGATATTAAAAAAAATCAAGTTTAGAAGCATGAAATTAGAACTTTAAAACACCATTGCTTGACAAATCGCAACATTGCGGTTTTTAAAATGTCATCTTATAGAAATAAATATTGTACTAGGAATTTACATTTTCGTAGAATTAACTTTGTTTTTCGAAACTAGTCGCTAAAGAAAATAAAAAAGCCATAGTTTAAATGCCCTACATTTGAAGCACTTTATATATGAAGCACATTATATTTATGCATATTATATTAAAACATAATAAATCTTGCCGTGAAGAATTATCAGGGCTTTAGAACGAACAAATAACTTAAATATTTTAAAAGTTATCAAACTTTTTTAAAAATCGCCAATTTGGCAACATTTTCCCACCTAGATAAAAATTATCAAAATAACTGCCTTATTCTCAGTTTTTTCAAATTTGTTAAGCCCAGGTAATGCAACATTGGAGTAAATTTTTAAATATTAAAAATTATATCACAAACGCTTTTCATTTTCGCAGAACAGTGGCTTTTCTCCATATGGACATTTTGCGCCATTTTTTACGTACAGCGCTGGCTTTAGATAGGCTAAATTTGACCTAACAGCCATAAATAACAGTTGCAAACCTACAGCAGTAGTTAAAATAGCACGTTATTCGTAAAAAAGCATCATTTCATATTACGACTGAGCCTTCGAAAAATAGCGTTAACGTATGAACTATCACGTGACGATGCTATTCCATCTTTTTAAAAAATCGTTTCAATTAAAAACTATTTCTGTATTTAATTACACAGGCAGAGGTCTCTATGTTTAAAACCATATTATATAAAAAATTGAGTCAGTAACCATCAATCTGTAAATTGATTTTGTTTCTGGTATACTTTAGACTTCTTTTCAGTAAATTTCATAGTTTAATTTTGGCAAGAAGACAGTTAATGAACTTGAAAGTTGTGCAAGATTTTATTTCTTGCTACTTTAAGGTAAATTTTTAGGTCACGCCAAATGTACAGTGCGCGAAAAAAAAGCGAAAAAAGAAAAGTGGACCACTTTGAATAACTTTTGAACTAATGATCGCATTTTCACGTTCTAGTACGCAATCTTAATGGTTCAAGAGGGTGACCTCAAATATACTACTTAATAAGTGCAAACGATATTTCAATTTCGAAATCAGACATAAAAACGTACTTTCTGTGAATAAACATACAATTTTTTCTACCGATTTTGATGTCAGATCCCCAAAATATAGGGGGTAGCCACAATCTGTGAAATATGGTTCCAATAGTATGGTCAGGAAAGCGCTCCAAAGTTTGGTCCCCTTAATGTTAATTTCACTTATTGCGTATTTCACTATATCTCAAAATTTTTGATCTAAAGATAATTCCATGCAAAAAATAACTTTCAATAAATATTTATTATACTTTTATTATTTTATTTAAGAATGGTCGAAAAATTTTTGAATTATGAGAATCAATTCGAAGAATTACAAGAATCAATGTCGAATTTAATTTTTTTACATCATTTTAAAGAATATAATTTTACATGGCGAAATACAAAATTTGAGCAAAACCGGTCGAATAGTTCTTGAGAAATTGAATCTTAATTATCTGACATTTTTGAAATTCTATTTCTCAAAAGCGATGCGACCTATTTCTCTCAAATTTTGTATTTTACAATGTAAAATTACTTTCTTTAATATGATGCTAAAAATTGTATACCTTATAATTCAAACATTTTTCGAGACCATTCTTAAATAATATGATGAAATATAATAAATATTTACTAAAGTCATTTTTTGTTTGAAATTAACTTTAGATAAACAAATTTCATAATTTTTTGTAAAACTTTTTCAATTCACTTAAAAAATAAAATCACTTCAATAGCAAAACACGCAAAAAGTAAAATTAATATCAACGGTTCCAACCTTTGGAACGCTCTCCTGACCATACAATTGGGACCATATTGCACAGATTGCGGTTACTCCCCATATTTTAGGGGTCAGAAATCTGAATTCGACAAAACAATTGTATGTTTATTCAGAGAAAGTACGTTTTTGTGTCTGATTTTGTAACTTAAAATAACTTATTGGTTAACAATAATAACATTAAAATAACTTATTAATAACTTATTAGTAAACTGCACTTATTAATTAACATTTTTGAGATCACCCCCTCGAGCGATTAAGATGAAGTCCTAGAACGTGAAAATCCGATCATAAGGATTAGATGTTATTCAGGGTAATCCATTTCTTTTTTTTTTTTCCACACCACACATGTGTTCATTTTTTTTCAGTACTCATTAGTATACATTCACAGAAATATAAACCAGAGTGGTTCAATGTTGGCACAAGTAGACTTTGTTGATCAAAGTCTAAGAAAGTAGCCATATCTCGAAGTTTTTTCAATGATCTTTGACCTTCAATGAGCAAACTTATTTTTTTTAATAGAAATAAAGAGTTTATATCCTAATTTTTTGAAAATTTCTTTAGTATTTTTGTCGAAAAATTTCCTGATCGATGGAAAAGATATGGATATAAAACGAAAGCTTCTTATATAAGCTCAAAATCGAAAGGAAAAAAAATACTTATTTAAATATCAGTCTTTGATAGAGAAATTGTTTTTTATCTTAAGTGCTTATTATCATAAGTAAATAAAACGGTTTTAAGACATTTGTCTACATGGTATACTGCGTAGCGTAAGAAGAAGTTCCTTTTTCATGAATTTAAGATTTTACGCTTTAAGAAAAGGAAATTTTAATATGCTCCTGATTTTAATAGTGCAAATATGTGTTCAATGTATGCTAATTGTTTATTCATTTCAAATGAGCGTATTTTTTTATGTTAAAAATATTTTATTTATTTTATATATGCTTATTATTTATTTGTTTTTCTTATAATTTATTTTATTTCGAATAACTAGAATCGCATTTTAGGAACTATAAATATGTATGCATAACTATAAATTATTTATGTGCTAAATATAACGTTATTTCACCTAAATTAATACAAAATAATGAAAAAAGTATTTAAAATATATTAAATAAAAATTCTGTGTCAAAAGCGGTAAAAAATATTGAAAGAGTTAATGGGCTTTATTTTGCATTATACGCCAATGGCCATGTAAGTATTAAAAAATAAAATAAATAAAAGCAAGAGAATATTATCCAATTGTTTACATTTTGAAAAATCAAAAACACATTTTTTTTTTTTTTAATTTTTAGCCAAATGATTCAAATATTTTTTTATTTATTTAAAACGTTAGGAATTAAATATAAAAGAAAAAATAATAAAACTTTAAAAAAAAATCTACATAATTGTTGAAACATACAGCTGACCAGCTTATTGTAACAAACGACAATTTAATGAAGTTTCAAATTTTAAAACATACATGAGAAGTAAATTCTTATTAAAATATGACACAGAATAATATTAAAGAAAATTTGAAAGAAAATGTATGAAACATTAATTTAATAAAAATAAAATTTTCACACTCGAATTCTACATTTTAAAAAAGAAACTCTAATCATTAAAACCTCGAAAAAAACCTACTCACTTTGATTGGATGATGCGGAACAAGAAATTGCGTCATCCATTGATGAAGAGTGTCATTGGTTGTTAAGAGAGAAACACAATCAAATACCATGTGGATCAACATGTTTTCATTTTTTTAAAATTCCGGAGAGAAAGCAAGCATATAAAGGATATTATTCTGATACGGGTATCATTTTTGATTGGAAGTTAAGTTGACGTATCAAAATTATTTAGCATGATTGCAAAAGTTAGGTTACGCATTCAGATTTAATAAAGCATGTGATATAAATTTTTTTTTAAATTTTTTAGAAAGAATTTATAAGTTATGGTACTGAACCATTGCTCTCCTTTCTTAGTTGAAGTAATTTAGAAAAAAAATTATTCATGTGATTTGTAACAATTCATGTGGTTAGTCTGAGAGTTTAAGAAAATAATTCAGCTTCGTTTAAAATAATTTATATCTGTTTACAGTATAAAATTTGAATCATCAAATTATTTTATTGTACATTTTACTTATTTAATTACATTATAAAAGATATCCACCTATCCATAACGGATTTTTTTAGGAGAATTTAGTGTTCTGTTTCGATTAGTGTTAATAGTGATGAATCAGTTTATTTAATATTTATTTAATTAACTTATTTATACAATAAGCAAAAAAAAAAAAAAAAGATTTTCAATATAATTAAATTTTTTCTTTAATGAAACTGCTGCATAGATTATTTTGCCCTTTTAATGTGATAATAACATAGTGAGTAAAAAACCTAAGCTATCTGCTGACTATAAACAGTTTTTTCTTTAGTTTTTAATGGGGGAAGTATAATTATTGAATGGCATACAAAGTGTATAAATTAAAAGTATACTATGAAAAATTTATAATATTTAAACAAATGTTTAGAGAATATTTTCTCATATTAATTGTAACAATATCAATTTTACTACGAACTTCAGGTGCAACATTAATACTGAGTACTGTATACAATTGAGAGAAATATAGACAACTTCTATTAAAAATTATAATTTTTACTAAGATTTTTTTTTTTTTTTGAATATTTGAGTTTTAAATTAAGACAATTTTTAAAGTTCGCCACAAACTCCAGAATCAGTGGACCGATTTAAATGAAGTTTGATGTGAAGATAGTGTGTGGTTGCAATAGTACAAAATAATAGTAATAATTAAATTAGCATAGTACCTATATTAAAATTAGGCACCATCCTAAAATGTGAAGCTATACTAAACTGCTACTATTAAGTTCCAACTAAGGTAATTTAATAAAGACTTTAACCTCTTTCCGATCAATTGATTGGAGATTATCAATGTGATTTTAGAGCTTGCCGATCAACTGCAAATAAAATTTCTTTGTATCAGAAATATTTTAGAAAAATTTAATGAGCATCAGTTATTTATAGAACAGACGTATGACAACATACATCAAGAACAACTTTTTAAATTGTTAGCGGAACTCCCTAGTAAATTAATTACACGGACCAAGAAGACACTTACAATCACCAATGAAAAATTCAAGAAACAAGAAGTATCAGAAGAATTTAAAGTTAAATGTGGGTTAAAAAAAAAGGTTATGTTCTTTTAACGTTACTTTTTCATTTTTACGTCGAAAAAGTAATCAAAAAAATGTATAATAACAGAGGGAGTAATATTATGATTCCTTCTTTACAGATATTAGCTTTTGCAGGTGATATAGTCTTAATAACCAGAACTGTGTGAAAAAACACTAATTGAAACGCATAATAAACTTGAAAAGGCCGCGAGAGAAATAAGACTGGAAATTAACAAAAGACCAGAAGCTCTGCTGTTTCATACCAAGGCCATCTGCAGAAATTTTGTTTGGTTTGATTGTATTACCCCTAAGGTCGTCCGCAGAAATTTTCTTCAAATGTGCAGCTCAGAAAATGCATTTTGCATGATTATATTTTTTTTGTGATTTTAAATAATATTTTTTCCTGTGTGCATTATAATTTTCCACAAACAGTTTTAATAATGTATTTAATATTTTTAAGCCAAACGTCTTAGTCTTAATAATCTTACTTTTGATAAACTATTTAAAATTAAACACGTTGAGCACAAAAGTTCCAAGTATTCATTATTTTTTTTTTTTTTTAAATCTTATTAAATAGTTTTTTAAAGTGAAATACACGGAACAAACACATTAGTTCAAAATAGCAAATTTAAGGAAAACATTTGCACTAGTTTCTGATTCTGAAAAGGAATGAATAAACATGGCGGCCCATCATTATCGATCTTTAACACAAAAAAAAAAAAAAAATCGTATTAGTTGAAATAAAAAAAAACTATGAATTTTTAAAAACAAACTATCATTTTTATGTTTTAAAGTTCCAGGGGATCTAAAGACACTTAATAACAGTACACCATTTGTTCCATATCTCCTAACTCTAATAGTTGTTGCTGTTGAACATGCCTGCCCATATGTTAATAGTTACTTTGTATTATACCAACCTATCTATCTTTATACCAAATTTCATTTAAATTGATCCACAAGGTCTGGAGTTATCACCCAAATAGCAAAATTCTCTTCATTTGATACCAGGGTGTATGAATAACATAGAAACAGCTTTTACTGAAAATAATAAAATAATTGTGTTGCCATTATCGGCATTACTTATTTATTAACTTTTAAATTTCCTTTATATCATAAATTTAATAATTTTAACCCTTCTTTAAATAAATAAATCGGTCAGTTCATTTTATTTTTTTTTTCAGTTTCATAAAGAGTTAATGCAAATATTTATTTTCTCAATAAATGTAATTGAAATCTTTTTATTTCAGTATACGAGGGTTGCTATTTATATTTCTGGCCTAATAATGAAAAAACAAATATGTAGGATCGAAATTGGTTTTATTGTTTTTCAAAATATTCTCCCTGGTGATCAATACACTTTTGCATGCGTTTGAACCAATTTTCAAAGCACTTTTTCCAGTTCGATTGAGGTAACTCCAAAACATGCGTTTTGAATGCATCAACCGCTTCTTCGGGGGTCGAAAATCGTTGTCCACGTAATTTATTTTTGATGTGTGGGAATAAGAAGAAGTCATTGGGTGCCAAAACAGGGCTGTACGGCGGATGACCCATCAGTTCGATCTTTCGCTCCGTCAGAAATGCCTTTGTTTGAGTCGATGTGTGAGAGCTCGCATTGTCATGATGAAGAATGATTCGCTTGTTCTTCTGCTTTTTTCAAATTTCTCCGATGACTTCTGGCAAACAAATGGTCGTGTACCATTCAGAATTGACCGTCCTGCGTTGCTCTAACGCCACTGTTGCCACATGACCGTTAATGCCAAAGAAACAGGCAATCATTTGTTTCGGTGTGCTTCTTCCTCGAACAACTTTTGTTGGTTTTGCCTCGTCTTGGAAGACCCATACAGTTGATTGCTGTTTTGTTTCCGGCTCATATGCATAGATCCATGATTCGTCACCTGTGTAGATGTTATACACAGCTTTTGATGTACCTTGAACGTATTTTTCTAACATTTCCTTGCACCAATCGACACGAGCCTTTTTTTGAGCGTTAGTCAGATTATGCGGGATCCAACGCGAACAAATTTTTTTTACGCTCAAATGTTCATGCAATATTTTATTGATGCTAGTCATACTAATGTCCAAAGACGCCTCTATCTCACGGTATGTCACATGACGATCTTGCTTTATCAGTTCACGCACAGCATCGATCTTTTCTGGCACAAGAACGGATTTTGGACGACCTGCACGGGATTCGTCCTGGATCGAACATCGACCACGATTAAATTCGTTATACCAATTTTTTACAGTGCTGTAGGATGGCGCTTTATCGCTGAATAAAGAATTAAGTTCATCGAAGCACTCTTGTCTTGACAATCCACGTCGAAAGTTATGAAAAATAATGGCACGAAAATGTTCACGATTCAATTCCATTTTTTAAAAGAGAAGAACTTTTCAATTTACTGTCAACATCACAAATGAAGCTATAATGGTAAATCGTCTGCTAAATTTATGTTTAAAAATATCAAACTTTCGATTAAAATCGTCTTCGGTCGCCTAGCAACACTTACTGTTCCCAAGGCCAGAAATATAAATAGCAACCCTCGTACGTGTATAATTAATTATTATTTAGTGTAGAACTTACGAGTATTATTATTTTGTTATCACTACAACTGAGCTTCATAATCTATTCTTAGCCTTTCTTTCTTTAACCACATTAACGTTATTAGGTTTGTATACGTTATTAGGTTTGCTTTAATTTCCAACGAACTTTTTGGCTTTAAATCTTTACCCAAATTATTTATATATTAACATAAGATGTCATGAGGTTGGCAGAGAGTATTATTTTTTTTTTCGATATCGTGTCAATAATGGATATATCCTGTACTCCAAAAGCGTTGATTAACGCCGTTTTTCGAAGTTCTGTCGCCAAGGAAAATAAAAATAATAAAAAAATCGTTTAAATGTCTTACACTTGAAGCAACGCGATAATTTAAAACTATATATATAATGAGACGGTTATAAAATAAAATAAAATCCGTCAAAGAGTGTTGCAGCAGCTAAGGAGATTAAGCGTTCTCCTCCCGATGAGGTGAAACAGGTTCAAATCCCAGCAACGGCTGGTTGATACGAATTCTGCTCCCGGCCCTCACCTACCACGGTGCTGGCGTAAAATATCATCAATGGCAGACGGATCATGGGTAAGAATTCTCTTGCCGTGCCGTTGGCCTAACAGTGGGAGACTTTCATGGTTTTCCTCACCAGGTAACTCAAATATGCGTTAGTTCCATCAAACAGTCCGCCACGAAGGCTAGTTTGTCCCAATGCTTGATCCAGGAGTTCCCTGCTCTTCAATGTTCTCTGTTTTTTAAGTTCTGTCGCCAAGGGAAATTTAAAAAAAACATCGTTTAAATGTCTTACACTTGGAGCAATGCGATTTTATATTTATAATCTTGCCGTGAAAAATTATCTAGGCTGTAGAACAGACAAATAGCATAAATAGCTGAAAGTTATTAAACTCTTTTTTAAAAATCTCCAATTTGGCGAAATTTTTCCTCTTAGTTTTGACACTATGTTACAGTTAGTATTAATTGGGTAGATGACAGAAATTTTCCTATGGATTATGGCTACACAATTGAACCTCTTTAAACTACTTTTTTTTTTAATTCGAAAATTATTAATATTGAAACTTTTATTTTATTTTCCTGAAATATGTCGAATGTATTTCCTTAAAAATTTATCCTTTTTTTCTGTATTGTATACATATTTTATGATTAAACCGCCACAAATCAACATTGATTAGTGTTCGCTTTTATTTATTCGACATTATGCAATGGAGAAAAAAAAACCGTAAACAGCTTTCTGAAAAAGGTTGTTCTTAATAAAAAGTTTCAGAAGTATTTTTTCAAAAAATTTAAAGAAGTGTTTTTTTTTTTTTTTTAAATAATAAAAATTTCGATTAGTGCATGAATGAAAAGACAAGTCAGTCAAGGCACTGTGAGAGTTTAGTCTTTTTAACCGACGAATATTTTTTTTTAAAATTTCGAATCTAAATCTTGTGACATCGAATCACAAGTTTAAGCTAAAATCCTGAAATTTAATTTCCTTACTTTGAAAATAATTATTCTCATAAATTTCCTTTTATTTTATTGAGGTTAAAAATTGCATTAAAAATATATATAATAAATAAGATGAGAAGACCATATATATATATATATATATATATATATATATATATATATATATATATATATATATATATATATATATATATATATATATATATATATATATATATATATATATATATATATATATATATATATATATATTTTTTTTTTTTTTTTTTTTTTTTTTTTTTTTAACGGCAGGCACTGAACTTTTCGTTCTTCGCCATACTATGCCGGAATTGTTGCTCATTTCGCGTTACCCAGTGGGCACCTGTGAACCAAAGTCACGGAGGCGAGCAACATTGCATATATATATATATATATATATATATATATATATATATATATATATATTAAGAAATATCAACATATTTCACATTAGAGTTAAGAAATTATTAAAGTTACGTAATTAATGGACACAATGCCCGTGTTTTGCAGGTCTATGAATAAATCAAAGCCTGCCTCTAATAAAAAACATAAAAATAGTAAACATTATCTTGAGCAAAAAAGAAATAATGATATTTTATACTCGTGAGTAAATGCATAAGGCTAAGTAGACTTTCAACTAGACTTCAACTTTTATGATTTTACGCAATTTCCACATTTAGTTATTTATTCAGCGTTTGATTGCATATAGTTAGGAATGTGACGTAATATTCTCTAAATAAGTCTTAACAATTATTCTTTACTGCGTTTCTGTTTTTATTAGCGTTATGCAATTAATTAACGTATTATACTTCTAATATATCGGATCGGTAAGAATGATTAACTTATTGACTCTTATCAAAAAATAATCTTGTGGTGCTTAGATTCCAGTTTGAAATATTTCTCCCTGTTATTTATTACGTTATTAAAGTTTATAAAATTGGTTGGCGCCCATTGTTTCACCTAAATAGACACAATTGGATTCAACACTTACATTATTTAAATATGTGATGAATGTTTATAATAATTCAAAGAAAAAGATAATTATTTGTCCTAGTTAGGATGGTCCTCCTGTGTCATCAATAATATATTAATGTAAGTATGAAAAAAATTTTAACTAATGCTTATTTTCAAAAATTCCATGACTCTTATCATATATGAAAATAGGCATGACCAGTAACAGACATTATATTTTAAAGAATAAAAATTCAGGAAGCTAAATAATTCCAATAATAATAATTAAAATTCCATTTAATTTAGACTGAAAACCTTATAACTGAATTATTCTGTTGAATAAATAAGTAAATATTTTCATTCGAGTAATTTTGGTAACAGAGATGACATAGTAAAATGTTCCTAGAACAAAAAATCATCTGCTTTATCAGCCAAATACAGGATATTCTAAATAGCTGCTTATATTTCTTTTTTAAAAAGACTTCAATGGTAAATTAGTGTCATTATGCATAAATTCCAATTGCGTAGTTGAAGAATATGTTTAAAAAAATTAAATAAGTGTATGTTACCAAACATGAAATCCAACTTCTGAACAACGGTATTTACTTATGCAAAAGCATATTTTTATCATTTGTTTTTATAACAATTTTAGGTCATACTTCAGAGCATTTAGCACAATTAAAAAATATAACCCAGTAGAATTTTAGAGAGTTAGATGTCAGATTAGTAGATTATAAGTGTTTAGAATTAAATTGCTCCCTTTAAATTGTATATGAACGTTAGATTTAGTGTTAACCCGGAATAAAGAGTTCCTTCACACAATATTTTGGGTTGTTCAACATCATATTTAGATAGATATTACATCACAGTTCTTACAGTGTACGAATGTCAAATTTGCAGGCTTTAAAGGCATATACATTCCGTTAAAAAAATTAGAGTAGTTCTGATAATTTTTGTGACCCGGAATAAAGAGTTCCTTCACACAATGTTTTGGGTTGTTCAACATCATATTTAGATAGATATTACATCACAGTTCTTACAGTGTACGAATGTCAAATTTTCAGGCTTTAAAGGCATATACATTCCGTTAAAAAATTTTGAGTAGTTCTGATAATTTTTGTGACCCGGAATAAAGAGTTCCTTCACACAATGTTTCGGGTTGTTCAACATCGTATTCAGAGAGATATTACATCACAATTCCTACAGTGTGCGAATGTCAAATTTGCAGGCTTTAAAGGCATATACATTCCGTTAAAAAAATTAGAGTAGTTCTGATAATTTTTGTGACCCGGAATAAAGAGTTCCTTCACACAATGTTTTGGGTTGTTCAACATCATATTCAGAGAGATATTACATCACAATTCCTACAGTGTGCGAATGTCAAATTTGCAGGCTTTAAAGGCATATACATTCCGTTAAAAAAATTAGAGTAGTTCTGATAATTTTTGTGACCCGGAATAAAGAGTTCCTTCACACAATGTTTTGGGTTGTTCAACATCATATTCAGAGAGATATTACATCACAATTCCTACAGTGTGCGAATGTCAAATTTGCAGGCTTTAAAGGCATATACATTCCGTTAAAAAAATTAGAGTAGTTCTGATAATTTTTGTGACCCGGAATAAAGAGTTCCTTCGCACAATGTTTTGGGTTGTTCAACATCATATTTAGATAAATATTACACCACAGTTCTTACAGTGTACGAATGTCAAATTTGCAGGCTTTAAAGGCATATACATTCAGTTAAATAAATTTGAGCAGTTCGAGGAATTTTGTAAAAACAAATCTTGATGTTATTTTCATTCATTCCAATTTATAAAATTTTTTATTAATTTAAAATTTTAAAAAAAATTAAAACCTGGCTGTTATACGGACACAGTATATTGTATTAAATCCATAGCACCCAGTTATAAATTTTTAAAATTTTTAAAACTTACAAAAGTTATTATAAATTGGCGTACGAGTAAATTGACACCAAGATTTATTTTAACAAAAATTATTAGAACGCTGGATTTTCTTTAACAGGGTTATTTGCTTTTAAACTCTATAAATATGAAATTATTAGGTGGAATTGTGCAATAGTAAATAGAAACGAATTTATAATTAAATAATATTTTACTATATAAACTTTTATCTGTTTTTAGTTGTAAGTTAGTTCGGATAATGAAAGTTACCGAAGCCGCCATGGCTCAGGGGATAGAGCGTTCGTCTTCCAGTAAGATGAATCGGGCTCGAATCCCAGTGATGGCTGGTCGACATGAATCCGCATTCGGCTTGCGCGACCACAGTGCTGACGTGAAATATCCTTAGTGGTAGACAAATCATGGGTTAAAGTCTCTTTGCTGTCAGGCTAACCTTGGAAGGTTCTCGTGGTCTCCCTCTACGTGTAACGCAAATGCGGTTTAGTTCCATCAAAAAGTACTCCACGAAGATAAAATGTCTCCCAATACTTGATCCAGGAGTTCCCTCGTCTCCTGGGTTGGGTTCAAAATTACAAGGCTACGGAGTTGCAAATTAGTAGTCGTAAACCCAAAAATTAGGTCGGCTGTTCAACGACGGTTATAAATAAAATTATAAAATATGAAAGTTACCGGTGTTTATTTTTGGATTAAGTTTATATCTGGCATATAAATGAAATGAGTTCAAATTAAATTCTTTATTTTAAATTAAACGATAACAAATTATGCTTCGCAACTCTTATTTAAAAATAAATTCAATAATATTGAATGAGAATATGCAATTCTTCATTAAAATAACTTTCAATTTTTGAAAAAATGGAGCCTTGTTTCTGTTATTAAAATAATAATAATTTATCAAGGATTTCCATTTTTTAGTGCGCACGAGGTTTCCACAATAAGAGATAAAATTTATTCATAAAAAAAAAAAAAAATTATATGGTGACCTTCTAAATATGAATGATGAAATGTAAAATTCTTGCATTAAATGAATCTTTCAACATTTCACTCAAACCTTATCTTAATTCTTTTGTTCGCAAATTTATAGTGATTGCTTTATTTAATTTTTCACATCGATTACTCTGATTCCAAAATAAATAGAAACAAAACATATTTACTCGATTTCTCTTCTAGATTTGCTGCGCTTTTCTTTAGTCTAGTTCCTTCGGTGCAAAAACACTTTGTTCTTCAAAAGAATGTATTCTAGATGTTATTTATCTTCATGAACTAGATAATTTTTACACGATGATTCAACAGTAAGAAAAATCTATTTATCGAATATTCGTTTAATAAATATTTAATTGCTTTAAAAGAAATCGTATATCACTGTTAATTTCACGTATCAAATTTATGGTATAATTATGAGCTTTTTGTAATTAAGTAATGAAATATTATATATAATATATCAATAATTAAGTAATGAAATATAACGTAATTCCAGCGAGAAAACGCAATTTTTTAGAGAAATTACACTATAGAAATCTTAGAATATGCAGCATACAGGGTGTTCCGTAAAAATCCTCCCTGATATATAGTTTTAGAATCTTTATCAATATAATATATAAACAAAAAAGTATACATATTGGTGGTTCAGATTAATATTCAAAACGTATTATTTAGAAAAGCAAAAATGCTTTCGAAATCGGATTTATCACATAACAGGAAGGTGTACGTAATAAACAACAGGGCAGGTTTGATGGGGGGACGAAATAGGGAGAAGTTAAAAGACAAGTGTTAGAAACACCTTCAGGCTTTAACCTCCAATCAAACAAGTCTTGATGTTTACTACGTCGCCTTCCTGTTCTGTAAATTTTCTGATTTCGATGGTATTTTCGCTTTTTCTACGATCAAACATCAATTTCCTACCCCTAATGTATATAAACTTTAATTATCATTTTTTAAAAGGATTTTTTTCATACAAATTAAGAGCGGTCTTTACGGAACACCCTGCATAATTGCGTTAAATTGTGGTTTACACGCCATGCAAATTTTTTAGTTGAATCTTAATTTTATGACTGAGTCATGAAATTGATTTGTCATGGTATCAGGGAGTTTTAAAACTGTGTATTTCCTTACTAAACGGACTAACAATGAGAGGCTAAGCGTAATTGTTTTTCCTCGCTGATTATTTTCATTCTAAAATTCCTCCTCGAATGAAATTTAGCTCTGATCAGTAGTTTTCCTAGTTTTGGTTCAAAAATACAAGGTCAAATCAGGGGATTAAAACATTTTTTATGTAAACACGAAGTATTATTTGAACAGACAATAACTCAAAGTTAACGAGAAAATTATATCTAAAATAGAATATCATTATGTATTATATTTTAGAAAAATTTTAGTAATAAATAATTGATAAATTAAATTTCCTGTAAAAACTCAAGAGAAAACTATCAATATTTTGTATCATGTAAAGAAAATTTTTTTAATAACATTAGGTGTAGGAGTATATCGATAATTAAAATTTTTGCGGATTAGTTTCAACAAAAAGAATAATAATCAAACCTATAGATTATCAATATTTTTTTTTCATACATGATACATTTATAATTATTATGGCAAATTTAAAGGGGAATAAAACTACAAAACAGCGTGTACTTTTGTTATTTTTGAAAGATTTAGAACTTTCACGTTAGAATTAGAACTTCCATCGACTTCTGGCGCGTTCCGTTCACTCTGTCCAAGCTCTGTGAAATACTGAGATTGTTCTTTAGGACCTGCGTTCGTGAACGTGCAAGATGCTACGTGTAACGTGTAGGAGCTAAATATCTCCTCCATCTCTGTATTTTAATATGGTTAACTGTCACCCCATAATCTCGCTCATTTGGTGAAACAATGACGTAACTGATAGTTCAAGTAATATATCAGTTACGTCATTGTTTCACCAAATGAGCGATCTGTTTCTCTTCAAATTAGGGGGGGGGAATTATTATTAAAATAAATATATTATAATTACTATGTTGTAGCATGCAAGGTACAAAAAATTTTAAATGCGCAATTTTTGTAGCGTCTTTGAAAATATTGCGCCTTCTTATAGTAAGGTCTCACTCAATGTGTTTACCAGAAGCCGCAGTCGGACCTCTATTTAACGAAGATGCTAAATCCCGATAATAATTTCGTTATAGGGAAAATTCGTTAAATAGAAAATCACCTTTTAAAATAATTAAACAGCAGAAAACAGGTTTTAAATTCATAAACACTAGGCATAATTAAAATAGCAATTGATACACCGTTATCTCGTAAACTAATATCTACAACTTATTTTATAAATCTTAACCATAAAAGAAATCTGCAGGGAAAGCAAGAATAGAGCAAAACATTATCCAGTGTTATACTACCATGCTACATACATTTTCAACTAAAAAAAAAAAAAAAAAAAAAAAAAAGCTACATTTATGTCTAAAATTATAGCTGCATTTATTATAAAATTAATTTTAAACATGTATTACCAGATGCGTTCTTAAGTTTAATTGATACTGATAAAATCTGTTAATTTGAACTTGAACTGAGTTTTTCGTTTGCAATGCAAACAAAAAGGGAAAGTGATTTTGCTGCTTTAAAATAACTTTTAGAGAAAGCAGTAAACTATTACATAAACCAGTAGCTTCGAAAATTAATTAAAGTTCATTTCCCCCTTAAAATGCGTTAACAAGTTTGAAATGTTCTGAAATATTTTGGAAAATAAGGAAAGGGATTCTCAGAGAAAAGATCATTAAATAGAAAATTCACTTCGGTATTTGGAAGTCATTATTTTGCGAAGAAATTTCCAAAATGTTCTTGGTTCCTCGAAAAAAATCGCAAAATAGAGAAACTCGCAAAATGGAAGTTCGTTAAATAGAAGTCCGACTGTAATTAAATGAAAATTCTCAGGACTTAGTTCACCTGCTTGGAAAGCGGGTGGCCAAATACCTTATTTACCTGAAAATACTGATTTCAACAGAGAGTTAATGTTTTTTTCCCCAGGCTGTTTTTGTTTAAAAAGTGGGATAATAATTTCTTAATTTATTTGTTGTTAAAATGCAATATTTGTGGCTTTTAAATTGTAGCATGGAGCAGCATTATTAGAGATGATCACTTCTCATGCTGTTGGAGGTTTGTAATGATTCATTTTTTCGGATTTTTTTAATTGATGCCATTTACTGATTACAAAGATCTAACTTACATTTGCTAGATATTTGAATCCCACAGTTGACTGATCGTAAGACACGGAGTCAAGCATCACTGGCTGTGGTCAGTGGGCGGGTGGATGAAGACTTTGATCAGGCTACAAAGACTGAGGGTGTATGGTAACGGCCCTCGTTAAACTGTTCTACCATAAAGTGCTCGACATCGCGCGGAGATCGTTAGTCTACCAAAGCGGGGGAACCATCTTCTCCAAAGAGGATCAAAATTGTGAAACCATATCTTTGGATCATCCTCAGGAATGTTTCCCAAACCGTCACCAATAGCCCATTGAGCATCTCTAGTGTGACGTAATAAATAACAACAACTGCTAGATACTTGGTAAATACTGTATTATGTTGTATTGTATATTTGGTATTAGGTACCTACTTTACTTTATTTATGTCGCACTAGAGCTGCACAATCAGCTAGCGACAATCAGGGAAACGTCCCTGAGGATGATCCGAAGACATGCCATCGTAAATTTTGATTTTCTGCAGAGGGCATGGCTCCCCTTCTTTGGTAGTACGACGACCTTGCGAGCGAAGTCGAGCACTTTCGATAGAACGGTTTAACGAGGATCGATACCGCTGACCCTCTGTCCTTACGCAGGCTGATCTAAGTGGTCACCCACCCGCTTACTGACCGCAGCCAGATATGATTTACTTCGGTGTTCTACTGGGAACCGTGTCTTTACAATCAATCTACTGCGGGACTGTATTTGATATTAATATTTCAATTTTGGAATTAGAAATCTGTAATAGATGCCATAATTGAGTAACAACTTCTAAAACTGGTCTTCTAGACAAAAATCATATTCGATAAAATAAAAACTTACGTAGCTTTTTTATTATGTAAGCATTTTAAATTATTCATCATGTTTTAATCTAAAGAAATTACGTCATTTTAACAATTATGTGTTACAAAATACAGCGGGAAAATACCCAGAATCAAAATTTTTAAAAGAATAATTGTCTCTTTCTCTCATTCAAAAATCATCATCTTTAATTTGATGATTTTGAGGCATGACAAGAAACAAATATTTTTTTTTTAGTTTGAAATCAAAAGATAAGATAATATTTTAATAACACGGTCAATGCACTAAGTGCAAATGCACTGGATTTTCACACAATCGTAACTGAGTGCATTTGAACTTGTTATGTTTACGGTCGCTGGATATCAACAAAAGTTGAGTAATGCATTGAGATAAGCTCTGGGTACAAAAGAACTCAAAGCTAGACGATACAAAGCGGAGAGAATTGATAACTAAAATTTCAGAAGCGAAAGTTAGAGGAGATACGTTATCAAGTCACTTATTTAATAAATATGGAAAAAATAAAACGCTTACAAAAATTTTAATTACATTTAGGTAATTTGTAGTTATCATGAAACGTGTTCTTCTCAAATTTATGACGCAATAATACGCAATTTAAAAAAAGATAACTTCTTTTGCTTGTATATCTGTGTTAGAATGAATCGAAATAAAAAAAAAATTAATTGTTGAATTTCGCTAAAAGCTTTAGTACGAAAAATTTGCCTTTTGTAATAAGAAAAACGCAATAAAAATTTAAAATCGGTTAATATCTTCCGTTTACGTAATTTTTCACTTCATTCATTATGTTAGATCAAAAACACCGTGGGTACTTGGTGCTTTATTTAAGTCGCACTAGAGCTTCACAAATGGGCTATTGGCGACGGTTTGGGAAACACCCCTAAGCTTGATCCGAAAACATAAAATCACAATTTTGTGAGGTAACTTCCCCAATTTAGACATAGATCTGAAGAGAAAGAAAATTTCTCCACATGGAGATGCAACGTTAGCAGTACCCATGGCACAGGACTTTCGATTCCACAGATTTTACAAGCACGTATATCGTATGTACTCGGTGGGTATTAGTGAAGTCGAGGATCGAACCGGTTCCTCCTGAACGGAGTCCGATTCTCTAACCACTGGGCAACCACGGTCCTAAACAACCGTGGAACTCACCACGGGAAGATGATTGCACAGCAAGTTCGCACCGCATACATGTTGGGGTATCTTTATTATATTTACAGCTGTGTACGAAACTGTGTTGTCTTGCTTGCTGTTTACTACATTGTTAAGGTTCTTTTTGTATATCTAGTAAAAGAATACAATCTACTTTTTTATATCTACTACATATCTTAACTCTGAATTTTTAGAGGAATGAGGCATAACATAACTGTTCCAGACTTAAGTGTAGCTCGGATATATCCATCTCTAGCTTCATGTTCGCATAATTAATTCAAAGCTTCAGCCATAAATGACACATTTTTCCACAGATTGGAAATGATAGAGAAATTTTGGTATTTATCTAATGCGCGTAGTGTCAGAATTAATGAGTGGTGTTATTGAATATCAATTTCCCTATACGTGGTATGGGGAAAGATATATCACAAGAATTCTAATTAAGAATTTAGGAACCGTGGTGGCTCAAGGGATAGAGCGTTCACCTTCCAACGTGATGAACCGGGTTCGAATACCAGTGATGGCTGGTTGATTCGAATTCTGCACCCGGCTCGCACAATTCACAGTGCTGACGTAAAATATCCTCAGTGGTAGACGGATCATGGGTTTGAGTCCCCTTGCCGTCAAACTGAACGGGGGAGGTTTTCGTTCTTTTTCCCACCATGTAGCGCAAATTCGGGTTAGTTCCATCAGAAAGTCCTCCACGGAGGCAAATTTCACCCAATACTCGATCCAGGAGTTCCATTGTCTTCTGGATAAGGTTCAAAATGACAAGGCTGCGGAGTTGAACATTAGTAAACGTAAACCTAAAATTGGGACAGCTGTTCAACGATGGTTATAAAATAAAATAAACGATTTCAAAGTAATCTGAAGATTGAATGTTTATCTTCGGTAGAACGACATTTATAACATTTTTTTTCTTCTTGGGGACGGTTTTTCTTGCTTTTAAGATCCTTCTAATAAACAATCTATGGACTCGGTTGACAAAAATTAACCTTCTGGAATGCGATAAAGAAACAGGATCATCAATCTCTAAATCTTCTCCTAAATCTTAAAATGTATTGCAGTTATTGTTCGTCGACACAAACTTGTTGAGCAAAGAGCAAACTTCGTACAACCGAAAATAAAATCAATTTTAGCTTCAAATTAGTTTGATGACATTAATTGGAATTCTGGTGGTGTGTAATTCCCCCAATGCTGTGAGACTTAAGTAAAGATGGTTTAAAATCACTCATCAATTCTGCCATCAAGCACATTTGGAAAATATCAAAGAGTCCCTGTAACCCCAATGCTGTGGAAAGGTATGTTAAACTTGAGAGTGCTTCGAATAAAATATGTGTACATAGAGATGGGTATATAACCCACAAGCTAGTGATGGGTAGCCAATTAGCTAGAGACGGGTTATAACCAACACTGAGATCTAGATCAGTTAAAATTTAATTCTTCAAAAAATCGGACTTTAAAAAACTTCATTTTTTCTACAACGTTGCAAGAGCGAAAAAAAATTCAATCAGTGATTAGAATTTAATTTATTTAGTTATTAAAATTATCAAAAAAGCATAAGAAACTGAAGCGTATGAATTTCAAAAATCTTAGCAAACTTTAAAAAAAATTTAAAAACGCGTGAATTTTTCAAGTTTTCATTACGATGCGAGAAAGGAAGATATTAACCAATTTTAATTATTTTTTATGCTTTTTTTCATTTTTATTACAAAATGGACAACTTTTCTGCATGAAAGTGTTTCGAAATTAAAAAAAAAAGAAGAAAAAAATTCCCCTTCCACCTTTAACATGTATGTTTTCTTTTCTTTTTTCCTTCTTCTTGACAACCAGAGCTCCATTTAACTTTAATTATTTCTCCATCGCTTTTAATATAGTGTCAAGACTCGCCAATCTATTAAGTTAATTAAAACCTTTTGAAGGCTGATAGAACGAAAACATCAATATATTAATTTCATTAAAACTTCTTTTAGCATAATTAAACAATTCCTCGTTTTGTTTAACGTAATTCGAAAACCGATTTGTTTATATAAACTTGGATAAATCGAAGCTTGAAAAGGATAGAGAAAAAGTTCGAAGTATCCAAAGCTTCGAATGACATTAATTCTCAGAATTTGCCATGAAAAGTTTCTTCTGAAGTTGCCACAAGATTTAACTACACAAAAAACTATTACAAAAAAATTAATTAGAATACGAAGATTCAACACATAACTAAAATCATGCTATATCTCTTTTAAAATCAAGCATTGTTTCACTCATTTTAGCACCACTTTTATTAAAAATAAATAAATAAGAGGCAGATATTTTTTATTGCTTTATTGATTGCACTTTTTGTCCCATAGCACATGATTCCAAACTATCAATTGATAAAAAAAACAAACAGCCATCTTATATTAATTAGCTTATATCAATTATTACTTGGAATAATTTTTAACAATGCAATAATTAGAGCATAGAAATAATCTAAGCACATGCACAAGAACTCAAAATACTAAATCATCCAGAAGTGCACGGAAACTTTAAGATCGAAAGAATAGCTGTATTTCCGGGCACAGAATGCTTCGATCCTTTTAGCCCGTAGTAAAATAGATTCTTCAGATGAAGTGCTGTGACCATTAGAGATTCGACAGGCTCGGGCTCGTTAACTAAATAAAGGTTTCAGGCAGGCTCAAGTTCAGCATAAAATTTTCATGAACTTTTTTATTACTTTTAAACATACGTTTGATTCAGTTATTAAGTATGAAAAATGTAAAATTTATGAGGTATAAAAACTTACAACGATCCGCTACTTCTGTTCGGTGCTTTAGCTTTGTGAGGCGAGCGCTAATTATTAAATGACTTTTATTCAGCTAATGATTTTAAATTTATTTTTAATTTTAATCATCTTGAAAAAAGTTTCAGTTGGTTCAGTTTTTCTCTTTGCTTTTTATTTCATGAGTTAGAGATAGAAAAGGTTTTGATTTAATGAGGAAAAAGGTATCTTATTTTAACTCCCGCGTTGAGACAAAGTGACGAGGACCGCAAATTTTGTATCTGAGGTATCTCGGGCGTTCTCGGGCTGAAAGTGCAATACTGGCGGAAGAACATCTCGGGTCCTGGGCGATACTGAAAATGGCCCCCTTATATCAATCTTGGGGAAATAAATCAGGATTTTAAGGGGAAAAAAAAAAAAAAAAATTCTGGATTTTTCGCTGGCCTACTCTTAACCCTATAGAAAATTGCTTTTTGTGTTTTTAATTGCAATTTTTTTAGTTTCATTAATTTCAGTTTAGTAAAGTTTTAATTCTCCCAAAAAATAATAAAATCTACATCACTCTTAAAGGTTGATTAAACGAGCCATGGTAGCTCAGGGGATTGAGCATTCACCTGCCAATGAAGTGAATCGGGTTCAAATCCCAGTGATGGCTGGTCGATACGAATTCCACCGACCACAGTGACGTAAAATATTCTCAGTGGTGGACGGATCATGGGTTAGAGTTCCTTTGCCGTTAGGCTAACTGTATGTGGTTTTCACATCCATGTAACGCTAATGCGGGTTAGCTCCATCAAAAAGTCTTCCACGAAATCAGATTTACTTGATCCAGGAGTTCACTTGTCTTCCGTATTGGGTTCAAAATTGCAAGGTAGCGGAGTTGAACATAAGTCGTCGTAAATTCAAAATTGTATCAGCTGTTTAACGACGGTTATAAAATACAAAATAAAATAAAATTTTGATTTAAGAAACATATGAACAAAACAAATAACAATTAGAACATGCATTTTCCCCCCTCATTGTTAGAAAATTGCTTCTCGGCCCCAGTCTGAAATCCGAAAATCCAAATATTATATATTTATTTAGTTTTATATCATTTTCTAAAATATTTGTAAATAAAGTTTATTATAAATGTTATTAAAACTTGAATTAAAGTAGTTTACTTTCAAATACTTAAAGTACTTTACTATAAATACTTAAGATCCTAAATAAAAAGAAAACTTATTCACATATTAGAAAAAGTTCCATTAGCATATCTACACTGAAAAAAAAAGCACTAGTTAAAATAGTCTGAAATAAGCAATAATGAAAAGAGTAGTTCTTAAATTAAGAATGAGATTTTTTTTAAAATTTAATTCAAAATAGCTGTTTCTAAGTTTTATAAAGTAAATGTATTAATTAAAAAACAAGCTATATACCAAATACAAGCTTTACAAATAAATATAATCCCTAATATTAATCAAAAGCATAAGCGTTTTTAGTCTCTGGAGACAAATTAATTTTTTGCGCCCCCAGCACCACAATATAACTTATATAAATGAGAAAAATTCAGCACATTTTGACCTAACTAGTAATAAAATATTCATAAAGTATGCTATTTTGAAAATAACCGTTTAAAATAAACTAAAAATGACCTCGTAGAAAATACATGGATATGATTATTGTTACAAATAATTTTTGGGAAAGATTAGATATTTTCTATCCAGAGATTAAAATAGGTTTATATATTAATAGGTTATAAAATAAATGAATAAATAAAAATCTACGTCCATCAGAAATAGCAAAAATTGACGTTTAATTAAATCAGATGAATAAAGAGTTATCGACCCGGTTTTCGGCAAATATTTGTAAATAAAAAGCTTCCCAGAAAATCTTTTAATAATTATTTTAAATAAAAGATTCCAGGATTCAGATTCAGACAGATTCCAAGATATGCAAAAATCAATTATAATTATGTAAAAAAAATAACTATGTTAATAAATAATATTGTAAAAATTAATTATGCTGTTAACAAAAAATTTACAAAAATCTTGGTAATTAATCTTTCCATCTTGCATCTAAATAGCTCCAGTTTCTCAAATATATATTGTCTTTCCCCTCCTTTTCTTCTCAGTTACGATATTTTCCCCTTTCTAAATATTTTTCGTATTTAATTTTCAAAATAATTTTTTTTAAATTTCTCTGTTTTTTTTTTTTCAGAACTATATTTAATATAAATTTTAAGTTCCATGTAGATTCCCAATTTAAAAGCTTTTAATCTATTTGAAAATAAAGACAGAAACTAACGTACTTCCTTCTCCTATGACTCTCCACACGCTAATGGTGAAAGCATGCAAAGTGTTGCCATAGGTAGAGGGTTCTGATTTACACCAACCTGCAGCCCATTCCGATCGCCAATTGATAAACGGTGCTGTATTCTTAATAAAGATATTCCTTTGATAAACCATTTATATGATTCATGTTGATTAAATCTGCTAACACATTTTGACACAGAAAGAAAGAAAAAAACGGCGGTTGGCGGGAAGCAGCGTACCCAACCATACATTTGAAGTTGCCCAACAACCGGTACACATGTGACTTACCTCCTGACAGTCACTTTGCTTCTTAAGCGCATGCGCTGGGTATTAGTACATATGATGCACTGTTAAATCTGCGTATGTTGCCCATCCTATTTTTTTGGTTTTCTGATACAGCATACCAAACCGAGCAATATCCCGCTTCAGTTACGTATTCTATGAGCTGGACTCTTTTCTATTTTCTTTTCTGAGGCGCGTACACACAACTCATGGCATAGTTAACCTATCATCTTTTCTCCCATTTCATCTTTATTTAGATTAAATTGAGTATTACCTAACGCATTCATTAAAGGTCCTCGGATACGAAAATTTACAATGTAATCAATGTGTCTGGATTTCAATATAAAGATTAAAAAAAAAAGAAAATTTTAAACATTACTTGGAAAGAGTTTCAAAAATAAAGTATTTTTTAATTCACTTTCCAATTATCGTTTGAACTTATATTTTCTCATAAAACTTGGTGTAATAAATTATTTCTTTTGTAATAATTTGTTGTTTAGCAATAATAAAACTCCTAAATACTGTTTTTAGGCTATAAGCCAAAAGACTAAAAAATAAAAACCAATGTAAGAACCTGGAAAACTTATATGCGTTTAAAATTTACGATGGAAGGCATATAAAAAGGAAATTCCTTTTTGTAAAATAATGAAAATCATTACTTAGAATAAAATTTATTTCCATTTCAAATATACAATCAATTCTAACAGTGTTTGCAAAATAAATAATACAATTACATGGTACAAATGTAAAGATTAAGCAAAGTCTTGCATTACTAAGAGATATTTAAGTTGTCAAAAGGCAAATAAAAAGCATTTATATATTATAAATGTACAAAAGTAAAGATTTGGGCGGGTTATCAGTATTACACCTTTAGGAAGAGAGATGTCTGCATATTTTTCCTGATAAAGAAATTATAAAGTTTATATAAATAGTAGTTAGAAATCAAATATTTATGTAATAGTTTCAAATTATCATAAACAAATGGAAAGAACATTGCATTTTATATGATTGTGTAGAGAAAGCAATTAAAATTAAATCTGGAAAAGTTTATTTGCTCTGAATTTATTAAACATATTCCCTAACAGAATTTAAGTCAACGAAAGTATGACATAGATTAGATGATTACAAATGACTACATTTATAATAAAATATATGTTACTTCAAAGAAACTTTATTCTAATGACACAGAACTTAAATTTATAGTTATTAAAATAATGAAGATGTAATTTTTATTAAAAAGAAAAATAAATCAGTGGAAATTTTTTTTTTACTTCATTATGTTTTGGGAGTAAGGGACTGAATTTAAGAAAACTATAAAGGAAATTTTTTTTTTTAACAAAAATTTATAAATGAATAATGCATTTTATAAATATTATCTTGAATAGGATTTGAGTTTCAAAGCTAATGCGGTGAAGAAAACATTTTTTGATGATTCCATAGTGGGTGAGTTTAAAATTGTTACCAGATGTTAAACTTATTGTATCGATACTATTAGCAGACGTTTTTTTATTTCCAGTCTTGAATTTTAAAAGTTGGATAATGAGAGCATTTAGGTGAAATGTTTTGAGAAAAATGTGTAGATGAACATTTTGAGCAAAAGGAGTATAATTTATCAACTAACATACCTCAGATACTTTAAATTCTACGAATGTACAAAATTAAGTTTTAAAACAAATCAATAAATTATATCTTATGTACATAAACTGCAAAACTGAAACTCATTTTTGAAACAGATAATGAGGCCCACTGAAAGTGCAAAGTTAATTTATTTGCACAATCAGTAATTGCATATGAGTGCTAATATAAATATATATATATAATCTTTATATAAACGCAATTTGAAGCTGTTTTTCTCCACAGTGGGTAAAAATTTGCTAATACTATAGATCATAAATAAATGTTTGATTGATGAAAGTATGAATTTCAAGCTGCTTTGTTGAAATGAGGACTAGATTTAAGCTTTTGTTACATGAAAGATATTTTTAAATAGTGTGCTCCAAGTAAAACACATTTCTACAAAGATATTATGCAGTGCATTAGTAATGATTTAAGTATGATGAAGCATTTGAAACAAAATTGCAAGTTAAATTATTTTTCTAGTAATACACAAATTGAATTTTGATAGTTGCAATGTAAACAAATGATTGAGAACATCCATCATACACGATTTACAGAATTTAATACATTCACACTCTTTAAGTATATATATTATGCAATGCAATGTGGTGTACAACATCACAACAAATGCTGAAAATGTAATTGCCTGTCGGAAGTTTAATATAACAAGGTTATAATAAAATAACAAATGTAACAGTGCTGAAAACTGAACTTTTTTTTAAACTCTGTGCCATAAATTAGCTCAACATTAATCATGGCCTTATGCTATCATATTGTAATGTTACACCGCAATTCCTATTCACAAGATGTCACAAAACTCATTTGCGCTCTGAGTTTACATTTTAAATCCTGACTTATATTAATATAGTTAAAAAATCAAGAAATTGCTTTTTTAAGATAATAATCATGATGCAAATGCATATTCTTAAGGATTCTGATGATGAAATGTGTTTTTAATGTTTAGTAGTAAAACATATATGCAGACTTAATGGTTTTGACCGAGTGTATTTTTGACGCAAATAACGCCTACTACAATTATCAAAGCACACATTAATAGAAACTTTCTCTTAATACAAAACTCTTGGAATGTATAGAACCTACCATTACCCAGCCTACTCTTAACTTCTGAGTTTTTGTACACTTAGCAAATCAGTAGTACCATTCTGAGATGCAAAAAAGTTTCTTTTTCATAAAAAAAGTTATATGAATAAGCAATCTACCAAAAAAAAAAAAAAAATGGTAATAGAGATACAGTACTGAAACTTTTAGGGTGTATTTGATTGAGTAATTATGTGTGTTTATTATCTGCAAATCTAATAATTATACATTAATATGAGAGTCCCCCAATAAATATATATATATATATATATATATTATATACATATTCTTAATAAATTAGTTAGTTTAAATTATATTAGAAAACATGACTAAAACAAAAAGGAATAATTTAAGAATATTTTCTGAAAAATATAAATACAAAATCTATCAAGCCATATCTTCTTAAACTAATCCAATAGCATATATTTTTTACAATAGTCATATCAGCAATCAGTAACAAGTTTATAAAATTAGACAATTTTGTCTGAAGAATGCATTCTTTTTTTTAATATAAATCATATTTTTAATTTTTGTAAATACTTTTATAATATTAATGTTATCAGATAAAATTACAATACTAAAGTAATCATAGAGCACAAAATATAAATAAATTATACAAAACATTACATTAAAGTACCCAATTTGAAAAAATCTCTAAATTTTTTTATTATTTATTTTTAAAGAAGGCATATCAATTCATAATACTAAATGGCTGATTTTGTACTAGAAGACATTCAGGTATGAAAATTTTTTGCATAATTTTTTTTAACTATTAACAAATTCTCTTTAGCTAGCCTTTTACAGCGGAAGTGACTTTTTTTTATAAGAAAAAAAAACTATTCTAAAAACAAATGGTTAGGTTAAAGCTAAATGAGAAGAAAAATTTAAAAAAAAGAATTTTCTAGGCCAAAGAAATTTAAATATATCTACTCAATTTCTATTTTTAAACAATATTATTCATGTAATATAATAAATGAAGTTTTTAATATATGTAATTCTAAATTTTATAATTCTTTTCTTTAAAATAATTTATATTTTGATGTGTCCATTGAAAGTCTGAAATGTATTAAAAGCAAATAGGAAAACTTCTAAAGTTATATCTTTCTTAATATACTGTTCAGAAGTAAACTTATCAGTTTGATATATTTAGATCCAAAATTTAATCTGACACTATTATTAAACTTTTAAAAACTAAACTTGAGTAAGAAATTGACAAATTATAGAAATAAAATTATCAGGGAAAACTTTTAATGAAGAAATAAAATTATAGGATCAATAAAATAAAAAATTTTATTAAAAAAATTCCGAATTTTATTGAAAATACATAGACCAAATCTAAAATGAAAAAAAAAAAAAAAAAAAAAAAAAAAAAGAAATTTTTTGATGTTATGTAAATTAAATTTAATTAAAAAATAAAATCATAAAATTTAATTATTTTAATTTCAGATTAGTAAAATATTGTCCTGCTCATAGTTCACTATATCAATGGCAAACTAAACAAATATATTTAAAAAACAATAGTGTTAACGACTTAGCTTAATTGTATTATGATTTACTACTTTAGTTTTCATAAATATTTAAACTATGGAAGGAAAATGAAAAAGATTCCTCAAACAGAAAATTCCCCCTGATTTATACAAATGATATATAAAGCAAATTAAGCTCCATTAATTATTATACTGCCAAAATTATTGCATGTGTAAATACATATAAAACATTAAAAAGCAATTCAACATAGCAGTGTTTCACAGAATATACTAGTATTCAAAAAATTTTAAGCATGCTAATTTTTTATTCAAGATCATTAGAAAATCAAACTGAACAAAATTGTTGAAAGCACCACAAAGCATACATAAATACACACATAGCTCACAAGCACGCAAACATATATACATATGTATAATAATTTTTACATATAAAAGTTTTTGAGACATAACAAATAATTTAATAACAGATGTGTAATGAGATCTTCTGTACATTTTTATACATACACTGTAAAATAAAAATTTGACTAAAATATACAATCATGATGGTGATAAATAATGATAGTGAAGTGTTTTTAATAATTCAATAAGAATAGTGATATATGAACTTTAAAAAATTAAACCAAATTTTGATATCGTAACTTTAAATGCAAATGTAAGGCCCCAGCCCTAAAAATAAAATTTAGCACAAGTACATATTAAAACATTAATAAATAAATTACTCCCTTAAACTGCATTGTTACATTTTATATTTTATTTATGATAAAAAAATATTCGCAAGCTAGTTTTGTAACTAACATTTTTACAATGTAATAAATATTGAATGTAGGGACAGTCTTTCAACAGTGGCAGATTTTCAGCAACATATTTATCAATTTTTTAACCATTTAAATACAGTTTTAAATGGAAAAGATTGAACATAAACTATTTAATAGACTATTAGTGACTTCAAAGAAAAATTGAAATATCGTTAAACAATTAACAACCTAAGCAAAGTAGATAGCTGCCAGTCTCATTTTGCAAATTAGAATAGTTGCAGTTAAAAATTGCAAAACGTAGAGTTAAATTCCAATATTCTTCTGCAATAATTAGATAAAAAAGTACATAAAATTGCATATATGAAGCAGGGAGATTCAAATTAATTATGCTTAATAAAGTATTCATAATTAAACTATTCTAATTAATATTGACTACAATGCTTTAATATTCCATACAAAATTTTGCTTGAAAGAGCCATATTAAACATTCAGACAAATGCTAGTTTCAATGCATGTACAGTGTAGACTATTCATAGTCTCACTTCGATTGTTAATGAAATGAAGTGAAAATGATGATGCAGTAATCACAGATGTAGAGGTATCACTAGATAATGCTGGCAGGCAGTTTATCGAAAACTTCAGTAGACTTTTTAGATAAGCTACCTCGTCTGCGAGGAAGGGTAGATGTTGTTGGAGGATTCAAGTCAGGACAACCACTATGAATTAATAAATCATGGACTTCTTGATATCCACCATTTTTTGCATATGTAGCAGCAGTTTTGCCATCTGAATCTACAGTTTTAACATTAGCATTATTCTGAAATTATTAAAAAAAAAATAATTTAATCCACCAAACATTTACCAATATTAAATAAACTTTCTAGTAATAAAATGGATTTGCTAACAAATATTGTTTTAATTATACTGAGATTTAAAATAAAAAGTAATATTAACTTTGATTACAATTGATTTTTTTAATAACTTCTTATTTATGGTAGCAATACTTAGAATGTAAGAATTTGTAACTTAAAATTATATTTAATAGAATTTGCAATGAATTCAGACAAAAATGAATAGTGATAAATAGTATTTACACTGAATTGTCAAAGACAAAATGACATGGGACACTCAGAAATTATGCAAAAACATTATATTCTAAGCACATTGGATATTTTAGGGAAGGTCACTTCATACATTTGGACTCGCTAGCAAATTACAGAATCCTAGATAAAAGTACTGTATGTTGCAAACAGTTTAAGTGTATCTAGTAGTACAAAATAAAATTTACATACCCATATCAGTAGCTGAGTTATTGGCAAGTTACCCAAAGCTGCTGCTAGATGGATAGCAGTTCTCTGGTCTCTAGGACCAACTACAGTATTCACATGCTCTGGAGAGGATGAATGAGCAAGAACCAGTGCTACTCCTTTGATATCACTTTTACACACAGAATCAATAAGTTGCTAATTATAAGAAATATATATTAGTTGAATCTTTAAAAGGGAGTAAACATTTTTATTAATGAAAATTAAAAATAAAAATAGATCTATTAGATACATAAACCTTCCATACTTTCATATAGAATTGTTTTTACTTTAGTAGAAGTCAACCATATTGTATTCCTTACCTTAATATCTATACCTAATTTGTTAGAAATATCATGTTTTTAACTTTAAACATTTTCTTTTACATATTACAAAATAATGGTGAATAGGTAAAAATCTTAAAATGTATTTATTGATCATCAATTAAATTGAATTACACATGAATTCACAACTTTGTCATCTTTTAATTTTTTTTCTTTATCTCAGTAGTTGTAAATGAAAATGCAGTTTAATTATACATTTTCACCAGAAAAATTCATTTTAGGTGAAAACCTTTCTGTTGGAATTAAAATTTTGATGAGGGTGCAACTTTTTTTAGATTTCTCTCAGTATTTACATGACAGGAACAAATTCTAATAATTTTTTAATTGTTTTTGTTAAATAAATGTTTACATAAATAAATAAATATAATTACAACCATAAGTTGTTAAAGCCTTTTTTTAGCTAATTTAACTTGTATAACAAGCTTTGATTTGCTAAACCAAAAAATAAATAAGAATAATAAATAAAGTGGGGCAAAACCAAATTAATGACGTTTAAGGATAAAAAAAAAAACTTTGAAGGGAAAATTTTTATTTATTTGATTATCAAAATACATAATAAAAAAAGGGGAAGCCTAAATGTCAAAAAGAATATCACAAAAATTAGCTCCTATTTAAAAAAAAAAGTCCATAGTAATTAGCTTATATGTAAATCTATTACTATTCGAACATAAATTATGCACAAATACAAATAATGCACTACCTGGCCTAGAGGAGTTGTTGTCGAAACAGGTGCTAAGAATTCTTTGAATTCATATTTAGCTCGTATCCATCGCTCTTTTTCTTCCCTATAAAAAGTAAGATACTATCATATAACAATGTAATGTCACCAAAATTTTGTTTCTAGTGCCTCCTATCATATTTATCTTGCTAAAAAAGAAATTATTTTTTTCCTTTAGAGAGCTGTAAATACGTCTGCAAAGCAGAATTCCAGTATGGTGAACTTTTATATTGTTCAAGAACAAATTTATAAATTTTCAGATTGAAGCAATATTTTGATTTTGAATGAAAATATTGATTTATTTTGATAATTGATTCATTGCAACAACATTCAGTATCAAGAATGCTAGGGAATATTAAAAAAAAAAAACGTTTATATCAGCGATTAAATTTTACAGAATATCAAACAATTCCAACTTTTATATTTTTTGTAAAAATTTTTAACAACAACCTTTTTTATATCTAACAACAATAATGAGAATTCTTTCACTGGAAAAATTAAAACTTAAGTTCTCAGTTCAAATGCCATGAAAAATAAAAATAAAGAATGCTTTTATAATGCACTGGCATTACAAAATTTCAACCAGTTCAAAAATATTCTCAAAAACTTAAAGAAACTAAATATAAAATGAAGATTGTTAAATAGTTCTAAAAAGAAAATAATATATGTAACAATTTCATTAAATATTTAAGTGAAAAAAAATAAGGAAACAAGGGCGCCGGCAGAAGGGGGTGCAACCCTCTAACAAACTAATCCCCTCCCCCAAAAAAAAAAATTAAAATATTCTGTTATTACATTTTGTTTTGTTATTACATAAACTTTAATCTCTTAATTTTCTTCAAGATTCATTTCTTCATTATTACAAGATATTTTAAATAAAAAGTACGAATTTCTTGTACTTGAAAATTTTGTCACAAGAAACTGTATTGATGGCGCTTGCATAGCTACTGACTTTGAAACACAAATAACTACAAACAGTAGTTTTGTAAACTAACGTGTTTGTAGCTGGCCAAGAAGGTGGCGTTCAAAAATTGATTCAAAACAAATATCCTAAAGATGTGTTTCTTCATTGTGCCAATCATGTATTGAATCTTGTGATCAACGACTTAAACCGTGTTGAGGGAGTGCAGAATACTATAGGGACAACGAAGAAAATTATTAGCTTTTCAGAGAAAGTACCTTGCGACGAAAAAAATCCCTAACATCCCTTTACTCTGCGAAACACGCTGATCAGAAAAGTACAAGAGTACCGGACGATTTTCTGAAAAGTGTGTTACAATTATAAAAGCTTTTGCGGGCCTTATAGAAAAAGCGGCAATCAAAAACACCAAAGTGAAAGCTAATATACTTTTATCAGCTGCTACAACGCCAACATACATTGTATCACTTTTTGTTATTGCTACTTATTCTGCCAAACTTGAACCTGCGTGTAATCAGTTGCAAAAAGTAAACACAGATCTAAATGACGTAACTGATTATGTAGTCAAATTGATAGATGTGCAGCAAATTCATCAAAACAATGCTCCTGAAGAGTTTACTGCAACTTTCACGAAAGCAGAACACATTTGCGAAGAATTAGGCACTGAAATGAATCGACCTCGAGTGGCATCTAGACAAGTTCATAGATTGAATGTGCCTTCTGAAAACGCAGAAAAATTTTTCAGGAGGTCAATCTTTATTCCTTATTTGGACTCCATTATATCTTCTCTGAAAGACCGTTTTTCTTCTACACAAAGAAAAGCATTTCAACTCTTACAGCTTTACCCAAATGCGATGAACAAACTGGACAAAGCGTTATATCTTGAAGTTTTAGAAGATATATATGGGCGAATCTCAGGAATCATTAACCTATATGTCTTCGAACTTTTCTTATAAATATATAACATAATAAGCAAAAATTAATTCTAATAAAATTACAGGAATAACTATGCATTACTAACATTAAGATACGTACAGTTTTGATCGCGAGTAACTTGCTTTTGGCTTTCATTTCTCACTTCAATCCTACATTTGACAACTTTTCAGGAGTGTCGCTTAGAGTGTTTAATATTCTTTTTTTTTTTTTTTTTTTCAATATGTATTCTGTTTAAAAAAAACTGAAAATCACTAAAAACATAATTTAGTAGCTTAGCTGTACTATCATACTTTCTTGAATGATATTTTTCGTGAATATTGACGTTTGCAAACACTTAAAGTGTGTCGCCAAATTTTGGCACGTCAAACCGTAACCATCGAAAATTTTAAAAAATGGTATACAATCCAATTCTGCGAGTTTTATGTTAGTGATATTCCAAAAGCTTATTTAAAGTAGAACAAACTTGTATCATTAGTTTAATTCGTAACTCACAGAATTGGATTGTATACCTTTTTGTAAATTTTCGATGGTTACGGTTTGACGTTTATAAGAAAAGTTTGAAGACATATAAGTTAATGATTCCTGAGATTCGCCCATATACTATGTATAAAGATCTGCTCTCATCAAATTTCATCACTGAAGCTACAAAGTGGTACAAAATGTGGAGGAATAGAGAAAATTCTTACGAATCCCTCGAATACATCGATTTAGTTATTGAGGCCACACCATTTTATCCAGCTGTAGCGGAGGCAATCAAAAGTTACTAAGTGCACTATTAAACGCACTTTTAGTACAAAGCGAAGCATCAAAACATGGAATCAGTCTACAATGTCTCACGTGAGATTAAGTAGTTTGTGCATACTCAGTGTACATAAGAAAAGAATCAAAAATGACTCAGAATTCATTGAAAACGTTATAAACAGAATTGGACAGCAAGCAAGACAATTATAATTCTTGCTTGATTAAACAATTCTTTAATTGCTTATCTATCAATGATTACTTAATTATTTGTTTTTGAATAAAAATATTTTTAATAAAAATTTGTTATAACAAAATTTTTTTTCTGTATCTCTCTTTAATTGTTTAAAAACAAATAGCCAGTATGGAGGGGGTTGCAAGTGCACCTCCTTGTAAGGAAGGATTTTTCTTTACAATATAAAACAAAATATTCAAAAAATGATATAAAAAATATTCTTTAGAAAAATTTATAATAATAAGTGAAGAGCTTTAAAAATTAATTCAAATGTCTGGATGCAAAATTAAAAAAACAAGTATGTTTACCTGCTGGAATTAGGGGTCGGCTTGGCTCTGCCTTTGGTATTACCTTCCCATATGTTGTTAGCTGATATATTGCCAAGAGCCATCATGACACTAACATGCTCAGGCCTTAAAAAAAGATTTAGTTTTTATGCATTTGTACTTACATTTTAGACAATTTTACTAACAAAAACTTACTGATATAAGAGCTCTGTAAAACAAACAGTTTAAAAATACAGTTTAATAACCTGCCAGATTCATGAATTTATGTTTAGTTCAAAATTGTTTCCAATAAAATAAAATCATGGTTTATGTCTATCTGATTAACGTCAAACTGTAGCCATAGTAATAAGATACTAAACTATTTTTTAAAATTTTAGTTATTTATAAAACATTTTAGACTTTTATTCCGAAATCAAATCATAACATAATAACACTAAATAATATGAAAATAAATTTTTAAACACGTATGTAAAGAAATATTTTTTTGTAAGTTAAATTATATCGTTCAGAAAAAGAAAAAAAAAAGATTTAAGAAAAAATTCATTTTGACTGGCAAAATTAAATACTGTTAAGAGAAAATTTGTTCCAATAAATATCATAATATAAAATGTATAAACCTTGTTGATGTTCACACAATTTTTTTTTTTTTTCGTTTATAGATAAAAGTCAAAATTGTCAAAAAAAAATTTTTATAAAAAATTATTATAATTTGTTTCTGAGCATGCCAAGTACATGTATTTAATAGTATGGATTCAATACTCATGTATTTATTAGTATGGAATTTCAAGAAAATAAATATTTAACTGGTATATTACTAGTACATAAATTAATCAGGAAATAAATATTTACTGATAGAATAATTAAATTATTTACAATGATAAGTTTGAAAATCTGACTTAAAAATAGACCAGTACTATACAGTTAACTTTGATTTGGCTCATTTTTCATAAAACAATTTTGAATGAAACTATGTAATAACTAATGATAGTGTATGAAAAATGAAAAAAAAAATATGACAACCAAAGCTGACGTTTGCAGGGGGTACCAGCTCCGGAAGCCATAAATGCAAACAAAATGCATGGCTTCCGGAGCTGGTACCCCCTGCAGACGTCGGCTTCAGTTGTTTTTTTTTTTCCTTCATAATTTTATTTTTTCATTCTTTCTTTTGTTTCAATTCCTTTTCGATTTTCAGCTGCATAGTGCGTTTTTCCACTGGAAGTATAGTTTTTAATTGCCTTAACTATTTTGAATTCTTTCCTTATTATATAATGATGGTGTATGTAATAACTAACTGCACACTTCTTAAAAGTGAAGAATAATTATTTTTATATAGTTTTCAAGGAATGCAGGAAAAATAGAGAAAAATTAGTTTAATTTTTTTTTTTTTTTTTTTTTTTGGTAACTGGATCTGGATCATAACAGATTAATGTAAATCTTTCTGGGTAGGCTGAGTACAGGGTACATGCTGGAAATCCAGTACAACCCTAATAAATATCTTATTTGACATAAGGATTTTACAATTATAATTATGACTATGCAGGGGAACTTTTTTATACATATAAAAAACTTGACCAATTAAAAATGATTCATTATTTATACAATAAAAGAAGTTACTTACAACCACTCATCTAAATCCAATGATCTAACTCTTGATATATGAGAGCCTAAATTTCTGTGAATGCCAGAGCATTCAATGCACATTAGGGCTCCAATATTTAAGCTCGCCCAGTCAGGATCTACCAATTAAAAAAATATTTACACCATCAGTTCCTTTCAAGCAATATAAATTTAAATATTATATTGATAAATTTAACAATACAAAAATATAAATAGCTAGTAAAATTCATACAGCCAGGAAAATTTAAACTACTGTTTGAATGCATAAGGCAGTAAACATCTAAAAACACTAAATTATTCAATGACTCTTCAAAACAGATGACTCTGTATTAAAAGCAAGTATATGTTTAAATTTCTTTCATTTATGTAAATAAATTAGAGCAACTTTTATACAAATGTTTATTTGTTATAAACAAATGTTTATTTGTTTAGGGTTAAATGACTGGTCATAAATGTAAAGTTTATGAGAGTATCCTTATTTTTTAGTAATTTTAATTTAGTATCAAACTATTTTTTAAAAATTTAGCATAGAATTGTCAGACTCTAGAGGTAGAGCTAGATAGCTTGCCTATTATTAAATAATTGGTGTAATATTGTGGTTGTTAATGGCAAGATAGAAGACATTCCCTAAGCTGCATGACTGCACAACCACACAATAGATTTTTTAACTTTTAACAAAAACTTTTTCCAAAATTCATATTTCCAAAATACAAACAAATTATCTTGCATTGAAATATTATCTTGCAACTTTTAAATATTTGTTTATAAACTACTTTTTTCATATATAATTTTCATATATACTATATCTTCAGGTGTATTCTGATCACTAACAATAATGTTCATCAATGTTGGGGTTACGTTTGATGAACATTTAAAATTTCTTAGAGCCAGGACTTATTTAAAGTATCTAAAAGCAGAAAAATATTTGGGTATAAAGGTTAAAAAAAAAAAGTTTGTTAAATTTCATTGAAATACGAAGCACCAATTACAATATTTTAAGGGCTGTGGCAACTGGACGAATGGGATTTGAAGAACCCTGGATAATTTATACATACATTTATAGAGAGTGAACATATTTAAGAAAAAGGAGAGACTAATAATGAAAAATATAGTCACACAAAAATGTAGTTCATATTCAGGGTATCTGCTACATTTTAAATTTTCAAATCCATGACTTTCCATGAATAATTCCCAGCATTTTTCACAACTTAACGAAGTTTTTATTATCTTCAACAATAACACAACAATAAATTTAAAAAAGAATTATAACAACATTAGATGAAATGATAGGTATAACCAAAACTGTAATACTCTGCATCTTCATATTTATAGATTTTAAATTTTAAAAAAAAAACAGAGTAAAGAAATAGTTGAAGCAATAAAGTAGCTGAAAAAAAATACAAAAGCAAAAAAAGAAATTATTTCTTCTTTTTTTTGCAAAATTATATTCTAAAGATATTTTTCTTGTTTATCCGAAAGGAAAGAAATACTAGTGATTTTTCTGTTCTCATTTCGGAATAAAAAAGATTCCTAATGACTGACTTGCTTCAATTAGAATGTTAATTTGATAAAATAAAAATAAAAAATAAATAGAAACAATTCTGATATCACAAAAGTTTAAAAGATAACTCCCTCTAGAAATGATGTTCTTTCTTTCATTTTTTGAAAGAATGACATAATTTTTACAGAACACGAGAAAAACATTTTATAATTTAATAAAATATGACTGAGTTAGGATTGTTACAAATTCAGATATTAGGAACATCAGAACACTAAAATTGGAGGGAGGGGTAAGTTCTATTTTAAAAATGAGACTTTTCAGCGACCTAAACCTATGACTTTTCATGATTTTTTTTTAAAAATAGTTAAAATCATGACATTTCATGAAAAATTCTGTTCAATACCAAAATCCATGACTTTCCAGGTGCGCAGATAACCTGCAAATTGCAAATTACATAATTATATTTTGAAACTTTATAATGATCTAAAATGAAAAATCAGAAACAAATATATAAGACTAAGATAAAAT
The DNA here is from genome assembly GCA_949128135.1 of Parasteatoda lunata. Classification (NCBI taxonomy): domain Eukaryota; kingdom Metazoa; phylum Arthropoda; class Arachnida; order Araneae; family Theridiidae; genus Parasteatoda; species Parasteatoda lunata. Next base: position 81,760,432 of record OX421980.1, read on the forward strand.
TTCAGAAACTGCATAGATCTAAAAAATAATTAAGAATTTACAAATAAAAAGACATACTTGGGGCATCACAGTCAACACAATGGGAATTTCCTGGAATTGAATTCTTTATTGATTGAATTAATGTCTGGTCGACTGAAGAGGTGGTTCGTCCAGACTAAAAAATAAAAGTATATATAATTGTCATCTCAAAAGTGACAAATTTAATATAAATTTAAAAAAATTTCAAAATTATATTAAATACTTTTGTCTTGCAGCTCTCATTTCCTTGTAGACTTGTAAGTATCTGTTGTTCAATAGCAGTTATCCATGCCTCACGATCCTAAAGAGATTATTAAAATTTAAAATTAAAGTTCAGTACAATGGTACCTCAAGATACGAGTGCCCTAACATACGAGTTATTTGAGATACGAGCTGTCGAGCGAGCAAGGTTTTGTTTTGAGATACGAGGAACGGCCATGCAAGCCCTTCTCGTCCTCGACAATGCTCTTGCTCACCCACCGAACCTCGAAGATGACATTCTCGAAGAGTTCAAGTTTATAAAGGTTTTCTATCTACCACCTAAAACCACTCCTATCCTGCAGTCCAGGGATCAGCAGGTGATTTCTAATTTTAAAAAGCTGTACACTAAGCACCTGTTCCGGCACTGCCTTGAAGTGACAGAGAACATAAACCTCACTCTTCGAGAGTACTGGAAGGACCACTTTAACATTGTGATATGCCTCAGAATTATTGATCAGGCCTGGCTGAGTGTTACAACGAGGACCTTGATCTCTGCATGTGGGAGAGAGTTTCACAGTTCGTGGAAAAGAAACACCCCAAAAAAGTTGCAACTGGTCGTACATCGGAGCTATTTAATGACACTTGCCTAAGTTATTTCCTTAGCATTCTGAAAAGGAGGAAAAAACAAACCTCCTAGGACAGTTTTTTTTTTTTTTTTTTTTTTTTAATCTGGCGAAAAATGTAAAAACCAATAAAGAGAAAAGCAGTGACTAAAATTAAGCATACAGCATTTAAGTTGTGTGTAAGTTGCATTTAAGTGACTAAAATACAAATATGTATGTACACTTTATAAAACCAGTTTTTTTGCTTTAAAAATTCTCTTTTACTATACTTTTATACAATATTTGTCATTTATAAATACATTTTTCTTATTCAAAAACACATAACAAAAACAATTGGTGGGAGCATTTTTGGGGCTGGAACGGATTAATGGCATTTCAATTAATTTCAATGGGGAAAATTGCTTTGAGATACGAGAAAATTGACATACAAGCAAGGTTATGGAACGAATTAAACTCTTATTTCGGGGTATCACTGTATATTTTAACTGCCAACTCCAAGGTGAGTACAGAGAAGAATCAGCTTTGTCGCACCGCAAACCAGATTATTCTTCCGCTTTTCTACAAAATTAACATAAGCCTCTATTTTCTTAATTGAAAATTGATAAAGATTTGCCATTTGAGAGAGGGAGATTTTTTTTATGTTGTAAATGTAGCAGATGAAACAAAATACTTCTTTAGAGCATGCGAAGAAAGTATTTTTCAAAAATGTACAAAACTTTAAAATTAAAGGTTAATAATCTCCAACCATCATATACAATCTAAAACTATAAAAATGTGTGCTTTGACTAAAGTAAAATTTAAGCCATGTTTAAACGGAATTTTTAATGATACAGACGAGGTTTGAAGTTATATAGTTCAATTATATAATTTCTGGTAGTTCTTTTATATTCCATTAATTTTCTCAATCTGAAATTGGAATGACTGAAATTAATGCGTACTCTTAAGAAGATAACATTAATTGAGCGTTATTAAGATAGATTGAACAAAACTGATCTTGCCAATAATATGAAAGAATTGCTCCAAAAAAAGAAAAGTACCCTATTGTTAAGATCACACAACAAGACACGGAAAAGCAGTCACAATGCTTTCATACACTCTTTACTGTAAGGAACAAAAATTGTACATAAGTAATGTAATAAGCAACTGTGTGCAATAGAAATTGTACATGAGAAATTGCACTCATCCTAATTTTATTAATAACTTGGTAATTCTACTAATTTTAAAAGCTATATTAAGGAAGGTAAAAGTGAATTCTTCATAAGTAAATTAAAATAATTGATTCAATAATAAAAAAAATTTATTTTATTATTTTTCAGAATCATAAAAATACTTGTGGTTTAAGGTTAATTAAATTCCAGATAGTAAAACCCTAATTGTTCATTACTTTTATTTAAAAAACAAGTAACATGGTAGTAATTAAAATAGCTATAGTAAAAGTAGCTTTTTTCAATAAACTGTTTTATCACTTTTAAATACTATGTTCAGCATAGTACAAGAAAATTGTAATAGAACATGCAGTTTTTAAAATAATTATTAAGAAGAAATCGCCAGTCTTTTGTTCATTAATCGAGAGGAGCCTGATGGTATTTAGTTATTTACTTCGGCATATATCAGACATACAGTCTGAATGACAAGTCATTAATCATGAAAATTATTAAAATATCATAAAAGGTAAATAATTATTTATCCTATTTATAAAAAAAAATATGCATTGAAATTACTTTCAACATAGAGTTGATTACTTACATCAGAGCTTGAAGCTTCAAAATGCCATTGCTTATTATCCAGCGAAACTATGATAAATTCATGATCATCCGAATCTAAAAATAAAAATTAGTTCACACTAAAAAAGTAAAACAATACACAGATATTTTTCATAACATTAAAAAAGTTAAAATTCAGAAATAATGAAAACATTTCAAAATATTTTTTCTATTTTAATAATGGTATTTAAAGATGTTGTCAAAACAAAGTTTAAGTCCTTATAGATTAGATCCACAATTTATGCTTGAAAACACACAGAACAATATTTTTTAATGTGATAATTCCTAATGTTTTCCAACTAATTATGTTTAATAATTTGTATAATTAAGTAATTTTTTGTTCACTATTGTCATCTCGCAGTAGTATAATAACAAGTGTAGTTAATTACAAAATTTTTCGTGGAAACAATGATTTAATATCTATACTGAAGTTCTTAAACTCAATTACAATGAAAACCAATAAACACTTTAAAACTTAGGTGGATCACACAGCACTAAAAGGTGAATTATACACTATGAAATATAAAAAATTTCTAACCATCCATTGTTTCCATATTTCTGAGACCAGTACTTTTCATTCTGCGATGTCTTTTCTTTACAATAGGAGTATCTAATCTACTTAGCAGAGGATTTGTACTTGGTACTGCAGGAATCAACTGAGTTTCACTTCCAGTCAAGACCCCTAAAAAAGGTCATTGTTAAAAAAGAGAATGAAATAATAAGAAAATTCAATTCAGGGTATCTGCTACATTTTAGACTTTCAAAGCCATGACTTTTAATAACTTACCAAAGTTACTATTTTCTCCACAGAAACACAATAAATTTAAAAATGCAATATAATGACATTAATTGAAATGATAGGTATAACCAAAACTCTGCATCTTCATATTTATTGATTTCAAACTTAAAAAACAGAGTAAAGAAAGAGTTGCAGCAATAAAATAGTTAACAAAATACGAAAGCAAATAACTAAATACTGTCATATGTAGTTATTTAAAGCTGTTTTATTTCTTCTTTGAAGTAAGGGTAATATAAAAAGCCTAAATTAGAATTTTAAATTGGTAAAATTAAAAAATAAATAATGATTAAAAAAAGAATTCTAAAACAGGGCTCCCACTCTTTTATCAAAGCAAAAATTAAGCACTTTTAAGGACTTTTATCAAAAAAATTAAGGACTTTTTTCTAGAAATTAAGGACCTTAAAAATGGCATAATGATCAATAATTTATCATCAAATAAAACATCATAGATTAATAATAAAAGAATAAAAAAATAGAATAGCTTTTCTTCAACTCAGTCATCCTTTAAAAAAAGAAATTAAATAAAGAAATGTTTAATACAAATAATCTGTATTTAATTAAAATTAAATTGCATTTAATCACCTCACGTAAGCTTTTAAGAACATAAAGAAAAACTCAAAGAATGCAGATTAAACATTAAGATTTTCAATTTAAAAATAGAAAAAAAAAACTAGGTAAACAGATAGAAATATATATAAATTAAGATGATAAATTCATTAAAATAATAAAAATATTATTTTGAGTGACTAATACTAAACCAAGGCAAAAAGAAACTAACAAATATAAGTTTATTGAGGTTAAGACAATTATTTTAAACTAAGTAAAACCTAATTATAATAAGCTAAAGATTTATTAAAATCACAAAATATAAAAAATTTCATGATTAAAATCAGAATATATTGAGTACCTAACAATCAAGAAAAAAGAAATAAATAAAGTACAAGGAAAACTTATTAATTAAAATTAAGAAGTGAGAAACAGTAACAATAGTTAAAATAAGTGCTAACATAAATATTGATACACAGGACAAGGCAGGATATAATGATCAATGGAAATAAAAATGAAAAAATTCCATATCTAAAAATTTAAAATATAATGAAATAATTCATTAAGTACAAAATTTATTGTGAATGAAGGGAAAAAAACAACAAAACGTAGTGGAATCAGAAATATCATTTATAAAAAGGGATAAAAATCTTTATAAAATAGTCTGCTTTTAGTTATAAAAATTTTTATGCTTACACTGATAAGCAATACTGCACCTCTGAGGAATTAGAATTTATTCAATTAAAAAGTATTGTGTCTTGTATAGGAACTAAAATAATCTATGATAAAAAAAAATTACAAATTAAAGTGAAAAAAAATTTCATTTTAATTCTTAATAATTTAAGTATTGTCTGAAATTATAAAACAATAATTTGTCAAATAAATCAAAGCTAATGAAAATTGGATGCAAATATGAATTATAAATATATAATACTATTATTATAAAATAGGGAATAATGAATAGTGATTTGGTCGAATAGTCAAATATCCGGCCAAATAAATCGGCCGCCTACCCAGTGATCAAACAACATTTTTTAAAAAAAATCCTCAAGAATTACTATTGTTTATGTAAAAATAGGCCTGGGCGCTATAAGAAATTTTATATCGTGATAGATCGTCAGTCAGACTTCTCAATTTAACATATGTTTGAAATTTATCAATCAGAAATCTTTAAATCAATGAAAAATAAATAAAAGAAATAAATCTATAACAATAGAAAATGCTAATTCTAAAAAACTTTTATTCAATTTTAAAAAAATTTAGTCATTTTAACTAACAGTCAAATTAAATATAAAAAAATAAAGAAAGAAAGAATGCAAACTCTGTTTTAATTTCCTCAAAAATAAAAGCAAATTAATTAAATGTAGGCTTTGTTTTAATTTTTTTAAAACTAAAAGCGACTGAAGATTTATTGGTTTAAAAACTAATCAAATTCTAACAAATTATTATATTAAAGTGAATTAAATTTTAAAAAAAAACTTATTTTTTATGACAAGGAATAAATTGCTTTACAAAATATATAAAATATTAAATTGTATCACTTTTAAAAAATCAATAAAGAATCTTTTTTTTTTTAAATTCATGATTTCTTTGCATTAATATGTTAAGTTCAGAACGAAAATTTAAGATAACAGTGATTGCGCAACGATCGCCAAGTAACAATAGGTCTGCTGAAAATAATTGAGAATGTTAAATCCAGACAGAAAAAAAAAGTGACGAAATAATGAGCAACGATCGCTAAGTAGCAAAAGTCTCACTGGAAATAATTTACTTGAAATGTTATACCCCGTCGAAATAAAATGCAGTGATCGCAAAATAAGTCCCGCTGAAAATGGTCTTCAAGGAACGTAAAATCCCAAGGTTAAAATTGGCGCATAAAGAAACTATGCCTCGCGTTCTATATTTCAACGCTGGTCCTCGCTTTTGGTTATTCAATATCATGAAACGAACATCATTTTTGTAGCTAAAAATGTAATCAACATCTTCGCAGCAAGACGAAATAAAAATAGTCTTCGTCAGCGAGGTGTTAGGGTTAGTATAGGCAAGAATCCTCGTACGTTAAACCAGATACCTGATGCATCACCTGAAATAAAAGTAATTATATCAGCCTGCCGATATGTGCGTTAAGTCGTTAACTCGTGATACATCGATTTAAAATGTCTAAGATGCTCGTTAAAATTGTCGCGTCATAACAAAAATAAGAATTTTTATTGGATATTTTTTTTTAAAAAATGGGAAAGCCAAACAGAAATAAAAACAAAAAGTTGTTCTAAATTTTTATAAGAAAAATTTAACGTTGAAAATTACACTTTAAGTGTTTCCCATCGCCGGTTTTAGAAAAAATGACGAAAAAGAAGGCTCTCTAAAATATGCTATCAAAATAAAAAACACACACACAATCAAAAAAGCAAAAGAGAAACAGAAATTTTTTCTAAATTCTTAAAACAAAACTTGCAACGTAGAAAATCAATTTTCTATTTTAATGGTTTTCTAATTATCTGTATAACTTTAAAAGAAAAAGCGAAGATAAAATATATCAGAAACGCTGTTAAAATGCCACGCTATAAAAAAAACCCAGCAAAAGTGAAAAAAGAAAACAAACATTTCACTCTTTTTAAAACAAAAAGTGTGGATGATAAAACGACAAAAATGACTTTCCTGATTAAAATTATAATTCGCCGAATATTCGTAATATCCCTTATATTAAAAAATGTAGTCATTTATAAAATTCAACTTCAGGTGAAAATATGATACAATGAAAAAATCCACTTTGTCTTGTGACGATCACTAGATGCTGTTAACCATTCCTTATATTTTTCATCAAGTGTCCATAAATTATTAAAAACACATTTTCCTGGCATTTCTAACAATTTCGCATTTGAATAAAGTATCATAGCTATCATCAGATCATAGCTATCAATAAAGTATCATAGCTATCATCAGAAGAATTGAATTTCTGAAACCCTATGGATGTAGGTCAATGCAGGTCTTCAGCTGATAAAGTACCTAAGTATTGTCAAAAAATAAGTCAAATAAAAACTGGCCATGTTTTCTTCCACTTGCTTGTAGCCCCTACCCTCACAGGCATTCAAAATGTTCTACCCTCGACGCAGGGTCTCATTCTAGGCGAAAGACGTACTTTTTAATTGTGGATATTTTCCTAAGATAAAAAAATTGTTCCAAGCAACAAGTGACACTAAAAATTAAGGACTTTTAAGAACCTTGAATCAAAATTAAGTACTTTTAAGGGCCCTTAATTTTCAAAATAAAAACTAAGCAGTTTTTAAGGACTTTTAAGGACCGTGGGAACCCTGTAAAAACACAGAAGTTTAAAAGATAATTCGCTCTAGAAATTATGTTCTTTTTTTACTTTTTTGAAAGAACACCATAATTTTCTAAGAACAGGATAAAAACATTTTATATTTTAATAGAATATGATTATGAGTGTGGATTTTGCTATAAATTTAGATATTTGGAACAACGGAACACTGTGAAACTGGGAGGGGGGATAATTCCATTTTAATAATTAGATTTCTTGGCAACCTAAACCTATGACTTCCCATGATTTTTTTTAAAAAAATAGTTAAAATCATGACATTTCATGACAAATTTTGTTCAGTATCAAAATCCATGACTTCCCAGGTGCACAGATACCCTGTTACCATACAACAGGGAAATGATTATCAGAAAAAATAAAATGACTGATATAAAAATGTAGCCTAAGAATCACTGAGTTAACTAACCTCCAGCAATAGACATACTGCTTAATTCTGAAGCAAGTTCATTGACTTGATGTGATGAGGCACTAGTAGATGTCCCTTGAGTACGAGAACCTCTAGGCTTTTGCCCAGGAATCTTGACAGTTGTATGCATCAAAGGAATCTCTTTTCCATGAATATCATCCATATAATCCTTTAAGAAAACAATAGAAATGTATAATGCAGAAATTTTATAGGCAAATAAATGAAGTTAATGATGCATAAAATAATAAAACTATCAGAGTTAAAAAAAAAAAAATGTCATCATTGACAATTTAAAAAGAAAATACAGAACTATTTTTAGTTAACAAAATGCTTAAACATTATACCCATAACAAAATTGGGAATTTAAACATAAAATTAGGAATTAAAATATATCCATAACATTCTCTTATCTTAAAGGGTTACTTTTATGAAATATTTCGTTGAAAATTTTATCAAAGAAATTATTGTTCAGGTTGTAATTGAATGTAGAGTTTATTAGTCTAAGAACTGTAACCAATTATAGTACATAAGCAAATAAAAATTATCAAAATATGTTATAGATGTAACAAGGTAATCTCACAAACTTCAATACTGATTTTTCAATCCCATTTGACATATAATTAATAAGTTTTATAAATTTTTTCTTTTGTCAGACAAAATCTGATTCCAAAAAATAAGAAAGCATTTGAATTCCATAATAATTAAAAAGTTTTTTATCAATCAAATAAAATCTAATGTTGCACAAAACTTTCTTAAATAAATGTGTTTTATGGACTACTGTTAGAAAAAAAAATAGAAATTACATACAATTTAAAAATATGATGAGAACAATTTTTTTTTTTTTTTTTTTGAGAAACATTGCAATAATTTCATGTATCCTTGTCACAAAATGATTTTTTAGAGGAATTAATTTTTTAGCAATTTTTATACTGTCTTTTAATTTCTTTGAGTTCAGAAACTGACTATATTAATTGTTTCTGAACTTAAATCATTAAATTAATTAAAACTTAATTTCATTGAAGTTATATTAACACCATTTCATAAAAGGGACAGTGTTCTAAATGAATAGTTTTCAAATAACAACATCTATTCTTCATACCATTCAATAAAAATACTAATTACATAGATTAAAAAAATTATAGATAAAAACATTTATGAAGTTCCTTGCCCTAACAGAGCAAACTATTTTCAAATATACAACTTTTAAAAAATTAAAATTTAACTATGCAAAGAATAAAAAAAACTTTTAGGTGTTTGTTAACACAGTCATAAAATTTCATATCAGTTGGTAAGGTTTCCTCCAAAGTGGGAGCAATAAATAATTTAATGAAATACAGTTTCCATTTTTAAGAAATGGGAAACTGACCAAACAAATTTTGTAAACAACTAAATGACTATTAATTAACAATTACAAAAACAAATTAACAATGGCTTCAATCTAACTCATAATTAATACAAACAATGTGCACAACTAAAGAAAATCAATAAACAAAAATCCAAATTATTATTGATATAGCTAAATTTGATTCATTAGCATCTATCTAAATTCTGTAGTAATAAAAATATAATTTCAAATTTAAAAATGGTTTCATTCAAGTTAAGACTAAAACTTGTGTAAATTTTCACAAGCAATGATATGTTTAAAAATATATAATTACTAATTTATAATATTTAACAAAGATTGGGATAAGTTAGCATACAATGAAAAGATGTAAACTTACATGAAGACTAGGATGATAAGTTAATCTTCCATCACTAGTTAGTGTAACATACTTCTTCTTCCATTCCTTGTTTAAGGCTTTACTACTTCTCTTGTATAAATATCCCTAAAAACGCATTTTATAGAACAAAAAGAGTAAGTTTAACATGTCTTATTTTTATGCATATTTTATAGCAATACTAAACATGTAGCCCAAAAATAAGAACTGAATTTGTTTAAATTGTGTTTCCAGAATTTGAATTGATTGCCAAACTTAGGGGATTAGTTATTCATATACAGTGCATACCCTCCAACTAGTACAGAATTTCTATATTTTTATGTAATGTAAATATTTGTAATGTAATATATGTAAATATTTTTTTCACCAAAGTCAAGTATTAATATTTCAATAAATTAGAATTAAAAGAATTTTATCAATCACAACATAAGAGGTACTTAAAGAGATATACAAGATAAAAAAAAATAATGGTCATACTTTTAAAAAATTTCTGATTTAATTAGCTACCACTAGAAGAATATTTCACACAAACCTGAAAAGTGGATATGACAGAGGTAAATTAAGTGTTTTAAACTCTGTCACCAAAAATTACATTTATTCCACAATTAACAAGACATTAAAACTAAGTTGCAATCAGTTTTATTGTCTTATTGGTAGATTTTGAATTTTTCACACACTACTAGGTTGTTTTTTTTTTTATATCATGTAAAACTTTTGAGGATAGACCTATTGATTTTCTGGTATCAAATTAATTTTAAATTGTCTATTCTTCAGTATTGAACTATCAGTGATCAAAAATGCTATTAAACATTTTATTTAAGATAATTTGGCAAAAATATGAAATTAAGTTTGAGTGTTTTTTTCTTTTTATATATTGTTATTTATAGGAACAGTTAGTAATAAATCAAATTTGTATATCGAAAATTTTTTATGTTGTGCTTTGTATTTGCATCCATTTTATCCAAGTATTTAACTTTCTAAGAAGTTATTTTACTGAATAATATTGAAAAATATATAAATTATATGGCATAACGAAGAAAGGCTGCTCAAAATAATGAAAAAAAAAAAGAACATAACTTTAAAGCACTTATTCAGTTTAATAATTCATTGCGTAATGTAATTCAATAGCTAAATAAAAAGAAATATAAATAATAACAAATGTTTCATAGTGCAAGTTTGAAGGTGGTAAAATAAAAACTACAAAGAAATACTTTTTTTTTATATGTCATTTACTTAACAAATTAAAGTACATTCATCAAATGTGGGAATTAATATGAACATTTAAGGATTTAAAATTTAAAAGAATGAAATATAATATACCTGTCTCAGTGGGATCACTCGTCCACTACCGACTTCACCATTTTTACTTTTTTTGTCGTCTTCACCTTTCTTTAATGGCTGAAACAAAATTTTGGAAAACAGGTTTTATTTACATATTAAAATAAATGTTTATAAACAAAGTGAAAATACAGTTTTTAACACCTAAGCTAGGAATAAAAAAGCTTCATTCTGGTGTACATTTAAGAAACAAAAATAAAGCTACTTTGCACTTCATAAATGCATATTACAAGTGAAAAAGCTAAACAGAACAAATTAGCAATTTGATGATAAAAACCTTTTTTATTACAAGCAGGGTGTATAACCAAATTTTTCACCAAAAAATAAGCATTAAAAGATATTTTTAAACACTTTTTTTAAAAAAAATAATTAAGATAGGTCGACTTAATATATATATATATATGTAATATAGAATTCCTCATAAAGAGTCTTTCTATATTAACTGATAAGCTTAAAACATGTTTCTTATCAAGTTTAAGATATAGAAGTCGGTCTGTCACAAAGAGCCATAAAAAGTCAAGATGAACCAGATAAGGCCAGATAAAAGATTCTTTTCTGAAGTTAATGGGTAATTCGTCGATGAAATGCACATTAAGATAGTCCCAAGAACGTCCCAGCACCAGAGGGCGCTATCCTTTCAGCGAATCAAAACCTCCAAATTTTATCAATTGAATGGCGTTTCATTGAGATAAGAAGATCCTTGCAACCACTCCCTTTAAGGACCTCACTTTAAAATCTCGGGACCGTCAAAAAATTCGTGGCTTTTTCATATGTTTCATGGCTAGATAAATCTGGGCCAAATCCAAACATCCCTGCAAAATGGGGAACCCATCATTGTTTATAGCCAACAAACACTGTTTTAAACAACTTAAGATCCCTAAATAAAATGCCTTTTTAAATGTATTAAGTCTCTTCATTTATCTAGTCTTTAAGGCATAACATTACATATATATATATATATATATATATCATAATATGATAAATACAAAAAGGAAAAACTCATAGAACTCCTAAAATAAGTTCTAATTGTAGAGAAAACACGGAAAGATTATAGAACAATGAATAAAGGGAATAAGAAAAATAATAATAAAAATAATAAAAACCAGAAAAAAAAATTTCTAGAAATCCGGAAAATAAAAGATATAATCTTTTAATCAGCTCACACGATCATATCCGCAAAAAGGAGTGCTTTCTTATATTGTATAAATATAGCCAAAGCAAAATATATCACTACAATAGTGTGAGGAGCACACAAAAAATTTACAAAAAGTTTCTACCTATAAAACGAAAAAAATCTATACAACGAGTAGCGAATTCAAATGAAATTCCCATCCATGTAAGTTCATTAGAATTCACCACTTGCTTTATAAATTTCATTTTATGTTTCATTCTGTTTTTTCTTTATATTTTATTTGTTATACATTTTTTGTAAATTTTTTGAGTGCTCCTCAAACTATTGTATTGATATATTTCACTTTGGCTATATTGACACAATATTTGAAAGCACTCCTTTTTGTGGATATGATCGTGTGAACTGATGATAAGATTAAATTTTTTATTTTCTGGATTTTTATTATTATTTTTTATTATTTTTCTTTTTCCCTTTTTTCATTGTTCTGTAATTTTTACATTTTTTCTCTACATTTTGAACTTTATATATAATATATATATATACCCAGAAGCGGAAAGTGCCTAAAACTGTGACGTACATCGCAGAACAAACACAGTCTTGTAGAACAATTTGTATCTTGAATAAGTGACAGCATTTTCCTGTGAGCCCCCCTCCCCTGCCCACCTGCCTATAGTAGTCTTGTAGAACAATCCCGAACCCTAATCTCATACATAATGACCTGAAGGTTTAAAAGCTTCCCCTGATAATCTTGCAGAACATTTCCTCCCACCTCATTCATCACCCCCACTTTCCTCTCCAGTGATGAATAGGACACTTTCCCATTGGCTATTTTTCAAGGAGTTCCTCCGCCAGATTTGCCTGTTAGCTCCAAAAGACTATGCTCCGTCTTAAATAATTCTTAGCTTTCTATATTTTCCTCAGATGCAATGCAAATGATAATCTAGACTACATTGATTCCATGTTGGAGCAATGTAAAATATATTTTGAAAAAGAGGAAAACATTGATATTGTTATTAAACAAATGAAAATTCTTTTTAATTTTGACCACTTGCTGTTTCCCAGGAATGATGTTGCTTTAAAATAGGAACATTTGACACCATGCACAATTTCAGCACATTTATCAGAAATCTCCCTCTCCCATATCTTTACCATTCTGAGGAGGAAATTAATGAACTAGCTTTCGGCTATAACATTTTTATAAAATGGGTGTATCAGTTTTTAGCGGACTGCAGGAGAAATCAATCACCATTTTTATCAAGAGAGCTTCTAAAGCAAGCCATAAAAGAATTAAATTCAGAGATTTCCGACTTCATAAAGTTTATGACTTTTATATTTTCCATTCCCATTTCAGAAGCAATTTTTGAATCGTGGGAATCCACGATTGACAGAATTGTTTCTAAAAGACCAGAATTGTTTCTAAAAGAAATGCTTTTGATGGAGATGAAAAAGTTGTTGAAACAACAGACCAGGGAATGTTTGTGCTTGCAAATGGTGCACCATCTGGGCACTTGTCCCTACAAAATTTTTTTAAGGCAGTCCTTATTTAAATTTCAGACCTTCATATCATAGGCATTTTATTAATAATTCATCATTGTCATTAACAAAATATTTTACTTCAAAAGTGATTGAAAAAGTAACAAATCAAGAATGTTTGCCTTGGTTTAAAAAATAATGTAGTGTATCTGTGTAAGATCCTGTATTTTAATAAATGAAGATATAGTATTTTTAAAAAAAGTTGACTTTTTTTCGCTGTGAAATGCTTGCAGAACATTTGAAAATAATCTGCTTATGGGTGTATATATCTATATATTAGATTATTAGGGGTGCACAACCTGCGGCCCGCCAACCCTTGATGTGCAGCCCGCGGACGCAATCTGAAGAAAATTTTGAAAAGGTAATTCCATTTCTTTTTGGAAATTTGAAATTTACACATTTAAGTTTTTGACCCACCCGATCTCAATCAATGCAGTTTTTCAAACTCTATTTTTCATTGGTTAACGCTACGGATTTACGCTTAGTTTGAAAATCTCAATATCTTTAATAAGTCATTATTATGATACACAAATTTCAAAGTTTAGTTATCACTTTTGACGCTCTTTGTGGAGTTTTCGAAATTGCGATTTATGTAAGCTATAAAACGCTATATTTGTGCAAACTTTATGTCAAATCTAAATTACTTTTTATCCTTTTTTTGGCAGTTATTGTGTGGCATTCTCGTAGCAGACATTTTCTCGTGGTTTTTTAAATTTCGATATTTAAGCACGATATTATTACGAATCATGAGTAAAGAATCACTCATTTAGAAAACCATTTTCAAACGAGATTTATTTGTGCCAGTTTTATTGCAAATCAAATTATTTTTCAAGCGTTATTTTGATAATTATTGCTACACATTCCTACAATGTTTTAAAAGTCCCGATATTTTTTACGCTATTGTGACACTTTAATTTCGAATCCCGCAGTTAAATACATCACTTTATTTACACCGATTTCATCTTTAAGATAAAGGTATTTTGATAGTTTTTTTGGTACTTATTATGACGCTTTTCCCAGTGATTTAAAAAAATTCTAATATTTTTTATACTATAATTTGACAGCACAGGAGTTTTGAATCACGCATAAAAATAATTACTTTTTACGTGCTCTATTTGTGATAATTTTAACATAAATATAAAAAAGGTTTTTCGAACGAGTTTTACTTTTTCTTTCCCGTTATTGCTGCATTTTTACTTGATTTTGAGTATCCTGATATTTTAACACAATATTACAACTTGTGAAACTCAATTCTATTTAAAAAATTTTTGTAACTTAAAAAAAGTAAAAGTTTTGTAACTTAAAAAGTTTTTTTTTTTGTAACTTAAAAAAAGTAATTACATATCTCAGCAAAAGCGACACCTTCCCGAAGACAATAAAAATAATTACTTTTTACGTGCTCTATTTGTGATAATTTTAACATAAATATAAAAAAGGTTTTCCGAACGCGTTTTACTTTTTCTTTCCCGTTATTGCTGCATTTTTACTTGATTTTGAGTATCCTGATATTTTAACACAATATTACAACTTGTGAAACTCAATTCTATTTGAAAATTTTTTGTAACTTAAAAAAAGTAAAAGTTTTGTAACTTAAAAAGTATTTTTTTTTTGTAACTTAAAAAAAGTAATTACATATCTCAGCAAAATCAACACCTTCCCGAAGACAATAAAAAAATAACGAGATGTGTAGATTTATATTAAACTCGGTCCCTTTTGCAAAAAAAAAATTCAAAACACGTGCCTATTACTTTAGTTCCATGAACACGTGCAAATTTTACAACACACACTCAACCTATTCTTTTTGTCATATGATTTAAACATCACATATCGCGTTCATATTTACGCATCTTAAAAAGCATACATACGTTTTGATTCTTCTCGCAATTTAAAAATCACATATCGTAATTCGTATTTAGTGATCTTATAATTGCACATCGCATTAACATTAATGAGATATAAAAATCATCCATCATGATTTGTATTCACGAGATTTAAAATCACATATCGTGATTAGTGTTTTGGCTTTTAAAAAATCCTACACTGTAATTCTTCTCGCAATTCAAAAATCATACACCGGGATTCATATTCCCGCGATTTAAAAACCACAATTCACGACACGATTCATATTCACACATTTAAAAAATCATACGTTGTGAGACTTCTCTCAATTTAAAAATTATACGTTGTGAGACTTCTCGCAATTTAAAAATCACAAATTTCGGTTCGTATACGTATGATTTGAAAACCACGCATTGAGTTTTTTATTTAAGAAATTTAAAAATCACACATAACAATTCATATTCAAACAATTTAAATATGTAACACATCGCTATTTCATAGCTGCCAACATAGATAGGAAAAAATCCAGTAGATTGTACGGAAATTAATTTCATGATAATTGTTACATAAGTTACTAAACAAAACAAAAAGGAAAAGGTTTTAAACTGATTTCTGTAAATGAGGCTCGCTTCATTATATATTAGTAATACTTATTTAAAAATTCAAGCCAGCAATAATCTGTGCAAAAATTCTATTTCAATAGGGATTTTTTTAAGAAACTTACATAAATTTTAGAGAATTTTCTAAAATGTACAAAACCAGAATAATTTGTATTACACCAGTAGACCTGGAGGAACTAGCAAAATCCAGTAGAGTTAGCAGCTATGCTATTTATATTCATGTGGTTTAAAAATCAGGAAAGGAAGAACACCATCTGGGTCTTATTCAAATATTGATTAAATTATTTGTCCTAAATTTAATACCCACAACAGCAGATTCTGCCGAAAGACTGTTTTCCAGAATGAATTTGGCTTGTAAAAAATTACAGAGCAGTCTTAAAACAAAATAATTAAATTTTCATTTAATGGCTCAAAAAAGTTATCCCATGATCCATTCCAAACCATTTTCTATGTTTACCATTTTATATCATTTAAGATTATATGTCGGAAAATGGTTTGTATATCATTAAATTTTAACTGTAAAAAAATCTGAAAAAAATAGTGAATTATATAAGCCTGCGAATTGTTTAGAAGTAGTGGTGGATAAAAATCTACTAAATTGAATTTATAAAACTAAGAATCACAATTAATAAACTTGAAAATATTTATTCGCTGTCCGGAGCAACTTTGCATCTCTGTGAATATAAATAAAACTATTTTTGTCTGTTCTATATTGCATTAATTTCTTCAAACCAGTAACCTAAAAGGGATTGTGGTAAAATGAATTTTGAAAACATTGAGCAAAACATTATGAAAATCGAAAATCACTCTTCTTTGCATAATTTTTGACAACAGTTGTCATAGCAAAGAAAATTTTCATTTTGGAAAAGAGAAAATTTAGCACTTTTTACAAACACTCAATTAAAATAAAAGCACCTTAAAAAGTCTTAAATAACGGAAGTAAGCACCTTTAAATACTTTTTAAAAACGTTGTGCACCCTGTTGAATTTTGCATGCAATTAGCTGGGAGAAAATTACTTTTATTTATAATTTCATTTAAAAGCAGAAATAAACTAAAGATATTTAAAAAAGTATCTTTAGTAAAAATTTAATAAATTGTTGAAATCAATAAAAACAAACAAGAAAATTCTTATAAATAAAATGAAAAATATTTTTATAGATACCATAAAAACAAATGACATCAAACAGTGTCAAACAAAACTTTATTTTCATTGTGTATCTGTCTTCATTTTAATAATTATAATATATTAAGTTTCAATAAATTATTTTATGACTGCTTAACATCAAAAATGTTTCAATAAACAAAAGTATAATTATATATGAAATTGTTTTTTAAAACTGCATTTGAAGTAATAAGTAAAAAATTCCACTTTATATAAAAAAATGAATTATTTTATGAATATTATAAAACTTTATTCTTTAATATTTTCCAAAAATGATTATGTGGAACATGAATTTTTTTCATTTGTATGTTATATTTATTATTCAGAATTAAAATTTTCAAAAACGAAGAGGAGATGTTAAGCATGCCAAATAATTACTTAAAAAATTATGGGAAAATTATATTGCTTAATCGTAACAAAAAAAATTTGAATTATACAGAGTTATTTTTATTGTTTTCTTTCTTACAAAATACAATTATATTTTTCTTGATTAGCATATCATTTGTTGGAAAGATGAACAGAACACTTTTTAAAAATTCTAATAAATGTAGTATGATATACTTTAGGATATTTTTAAGATATTCCCAGGTATTCTCTGTAAAATTACAAGTTGCTTACATTTTTTATGTTTCACTATTAAGAATATATTTTTAAAAAACAATATTTTCTACTTAAAAATGGAGTTTTTTTTAAGCACTTTCATCTATTTTAGTAATAAAAAGATTTGAAAGCGATAAACAACATCCTTCTATTTAATATTTTTGAATTTTATTTTTCCTGAATCATCTTGAATTAAAGTTTAATTTGCAGTTTAGATAGAAAAATATCTTGAATCATACATACATTGCTTACAGGAAAAAGATTAGAGCGTCTGCGAGTTTTCCTAGATGTTGTTGGTGTGGAACAAGGAGTCGGTAAGTCTTTAACATCTTTTGGACCACATACTGTATTTGGAACAAGAACTTCAATGCCAAGTCTATCAGATTTATCCTTCATTTCTCTTCCTGAGACAGAACCATCAATTCGATCCTAAAGATCACAAAAATCATTACAAAACATAACACAAGGCACCTAACTTACATATAACTAAAGTTATGCTCACTAAATGGTAATTTTGGGATGATAGTTACATCAATATTAATACAAGGAAAAGACATAGGAATCGTTACATTAACAAGATGCAAACAGAATAGTTTTATTTAAATATATCAAAATTTTAACTGTATAGCTTGCATATGTGAAAACTGAAAACTTAATTTTAACACCTTTTACTTCAAAGAAACTTGTGGAAATAAATAATTAATATTTTTCATCAAATGAGTGACAATATTTAAACTTTCAATACACACTTGTTATTTTTCAACTTTCAATTACTACCAGTAAAAAAATTTAAACTAAGAGTGCAAATTTTATCCTTATTGGCTTCTAAGTTATGAAATATAAAGTTTTTAAAATAAAGGAGCAGATATTTTTATTAGTTTTGTTATTTAATTATTTCTTTTAGATAATACATAATTTTTGGTATGTTTATAAGATTAAATGCCTTACAATAGTACAGAGTAATTCATAATTCTCTCTTTGGTTTCAGGCTGAAAAAGTAAAGAAACTGGCAATAAAACCGAAATAACCTTGCATTCAACACAAAAACAATTTTACAGCCCATAAGCTTTCAATATAACACTGGCTACGCAGAAAACAATAATTTTGATAATCATGTTTCTTAGACTAAATGTAAATTGTAAATTTTCATACACAATTACTTTCTTTTACTGAACCAGTCAGTGAGATGCATTATGTGCATTGAAATTTGGAAAATTGTAGTTAGTTACATGAAAAACCAATGATATGCACCTATTAAAAATCCATGTTTCATATGAGAAATTAAAATTAATAATTTAATTTTTTGTTTTTCAAAGTTCTCCAGAGCAGAATACAACTTAAGTTTAGGTCTTAGCCCAATGATTAGGAACTTTTGATAGATTTAACCAAAGTTCCACATGCATAACACCTGTATGGTCTACTAAAAACAAAGTGTTTTAAAATAAAATTCTTTCTGCAGCTTTTGTCACCAATTTTCAACAATAGCTACCTGAAACCTTGGAGGAAATTGTGAACCATCAGGTAACTACAAACCTTACAGAGGTTAGATTCAGTTGTGCATAACAAAAATAAATGAATGAAACTTAAAGCAAACAAATAAAAATTTAGTTTAGTTTCCTGCAAAATTTATTGCCAGGTACTTTACTAACATCTGACAAAATTAATAAATGATTAACCAATAGTTATTAAAAGTATTCCATAGTCTTACACTCAAAGTATCCCTGGCTTTAAAGTCTTAATAGAGCTTTTGTCTTTAAATTTGAAGTTTCTTATTTTTGTAAATTAAATAAGTTTTTATACATATTCAAATGTTCTTCTCATTTATAAGATATATTTCTTATTTTTTTATTAAGTTTGCATTTTTATTATACAGCAAAGAGGTGGGATTTTTAGGATTTTCAAGGGCTTGATGATTGGGCAATGATTTTTAAAATACCTACTGCATTAGTGTTTCTGGGACAAATAAGTGTGCGAATCACTGGTCTAGGCATTAATTGAGGATTTGAGTCTAGTACCTATTTAGAAAAGAAAGGACAAAATTTTGTCATTTAATTCTTTTGCCCTATGCAGCACACACATAAGAGTAAAATTTATATACTTTTTAAGTTCATATTTATAATAGGTGAGTATTTTGAATAAAATGATTTTACTTTTGAATTATGGGTAGCTGCACTATGACTAAGATGACTAGGAGATGCTGAAACAGCATTGAGAGTAGGATTTCCAACATTAGGAGATGGGTGATAACCATTATTAGCACTAGATACTCCTGAAGAATTGGAAACATAACTATTACATCGAACTGGATGGTTAGGAGTGCTAGGTCTTGAAGTTATGCCAGCCATTTTCTGTTGAACTATCTTTTGGCAAGCTATAATATATATTAAGAGGCTATAATATAAATAAAAGAATTGCAAATAAAGAAAAAAATGATTTCATTTAAACTGGCAATGACATAAAATTTCATTAACAAATTAACTACATTAACATTCTAGACTAGTTGAGTAATCATACAGTTTTCAGAAATACACATATAATTGCATAATAAAAAATAATTTGAACATAGGTATAAGCAAAGTCTACAGCTATAACAATATCACCGACTTTTCCTACAAGCATATTTGTCACTAATAAATAAAGTATGCAGAACTAAATTAATAGAATTATATATTCAGCTCTGCAAATCAGTATTGAATGGATCTATAGAAGTTATTAATGGAAGAAGTTTGAATAAAGAACTGAATATAAAATTTTAAAATAACATTTTAGAAAACAAAGTAAAACATAATTGTTTTTTAAAAGTAAAAGATTTAACAGATTAATGCACATTTGCCTCTTCTTTTCACCCAATTCAGATAATAGTTCATTTTTGTTTGTTTTCATTCACAATTGTTTTCATGGAGAACCTTTTAACAAAACTTAACTTTTTATTGATTTAAAAAGAGTTAAAAATACCAATTAAGTTAATTAAACTAATCAATGGTGTGTAAGAGAGTATAAAGCTTCCACTGTCGTGAATGAGATTTTTAATGTATTTAACATCATCACAGGTCTATGGCAAGGTGATGCACTATCACTATAGCTATTAATTTTGACAATTGACTACTTCATTCAAGAATTGGCTTTAAAAGGCTTAAACAATATCACAGCTATGTACACAGAGAAAAATTAGAAATAATAGTGAACTTTATAGTTTAAATCTGAAAACATTATTTGATTTGTAAAATCAGAATGTTAGGCATGGTTATGCCATATAGAAAGAATGAATGAAAATAAAGTTTTGAGAAAAAGAATTGCAAACATAAATTGCTAACATATTAATTATGCATAGGTAAATATTCTATAATTATTAACTGAATGTTTAAACAAGAAACATTATTCTACATAATTTCCAATTTTTTTTCACACCATAGGTTAATTAAAACTAAGGTTTTGAAAAACAATTTAAATTCTTTGAGTGTAATTTTTTTAATGCATTTTTTCCACTATTTCACGGCATATTTAAAACTCATGCAACAATTCACATCTTCATAGGTGACATGAAAAGAGAGTCCTTTAAACAAACTAACCATACTAACTTTTTTAATTTTCTTAATTTATTTTGAGTTGCAAAACATCTGTAGTTATTGACAATATTAGAGCAAAGACCATAATTTTTTTAATCGAGGATTCAGGAAATGGGTATCACTCTCACCCTCCTTACACTCACAGATTTATTTATATTAAAAACTCTCAATTTTATTAGGGATGCAAGGAATAATCGACTAATATTCAGTATTCGGCAGTGTATTTTTTTGGAAAATAATTTTGACAAAATTTTTTTGCAAGTTAAAAAATATTTAGTAAAGAATAATGTTTCTTGCTATACATTATTAGAAATAGTTTTACACCTATTTGCTAAATTCTAAAAAATGTTAATTTACGTTCGGATAAACTAATAGAAAAGCAAAATTTAAAAAATTTAAATTTGATTACTTTATACTAAACTTTTAATTATATTCTGATGAGTCAATTTCATCTTTTTTTTATTTTTTTTTTAAAAAAATTATAGTGCAGAATTTTTATAGAGCATTTCCAATAGACTTCATTTATATATTGTCACTTTTTTAGTGTACTGTTAACAGATAATTGGCAACAAAGAAAGCTGTGACTTTCAAAGCTTAAGTTATATTTTGAAACTGGGAGCAACTTTCTTTTTCTGTTTCTCTTTTGCTTTTTGAATTAACTTTTCTTTTTATCAGCGTTTTTATTAAGACACAGAATTCTTAAAAATAGTTTCTAATTAACGTGAATCTTCATATTCACTTTTTTGTAAAAAACAAACTGCAATGAGAAAAAATTTGAGATTTCTTAGAGCTTAAATTGGAGTTTTAAAATAAAGAACAATTTTTGTTTTGATTCTATCTAGCTTTATCTATTTTAAAAAAAAACTTTTGCTTTTATAGACGTTTTTATTATGACGCGTTAATTAAAGAATTTTATATTATACTTAAAATATTTTTTCTTAACTTTTTCCCCTTTTGCTTTAAAATTGAATTTAAGCTGAGATTTACAGTTTTCAACAACACTAAGCAAAAGTTTTTTCAACAACATTGAAACACATTCATCACAGACCTTTAAACACATTATCTAATTTTTCATAACTTTGTGCAAATGAGTTCCTCTTTCTATATTGATACAAGCCGAGTGACTAAATTAAGCTGCATAAATTTACATAAAAGAAACAATTAGACAAAAGAAAGAATTCAAATACAAATTCAAAAAATTTCTGCACAAAAAGAAATTCAAAAATATGAGGATTTTTTAATACTTAGATAAAGTATTACTATATATCTTAAAAAAGTAAATAATTTTTTAATCACAACATTGCAAAATGGTGCTTGCAAATGTAAAATTTCAAATTTTATAGTAAAAACATTAGAATACTACCATCTTGGAAGACTCGTTCTACGTTGAGTCCGTACGTAGCACAAGTTTCATAATATGAGCATCTTTTTAGGTCATTGGCTAGTTTTCTTGCCCGAGAGTCATCGATGACTCGCGGATTACTTTCACTAATAGCATCTAAAATGTAAAAATTATTTAAAATATGAAAAATACTAACTAATATTATAAATATATATATAATATTTTAGACATGCTGTACAGTAATTTCAGTTAATTTTATAATATATTTATGCTGATTAAATAAAATACATTTTAAAAAATAAAACCAAAATATGTTCGAATTATTCAGAAAATATGTCCCAAAAATTTCATATTTCCATAACAAACACCCAACAGGTAAGGAATTATAATTTTTTATTTACATCCCATTCTCTAATTCTTTGCAATAGAAAGTAAGAAAATTACACATATTGAAGTGATTTTCAATTCATTCCAACTTTTCCAATGCTTAATGGATATGATGAGAAAAGTACACATTTAAATAATAATCACTCTGAAAATATATGCAATACCTTGTATTACTGCAAAAAAGCAATAGCTATTTAACACGAAATAGCGATTAGTAGTATTCAAGCAATTTATTAATTTGGAGATTTTCCTATTTTCATCAATATATTGCAATTGAAAGCCTTATGGTTTGCGAATTGCACTTTTTAGCTATTGTTCTTTCTATGCAATGCTGTAAAAAGTGTGACAATTTTTATAAAATCTTTATTGAATTACAGTTTGAAAGATTTTGATTAGAGCAAAATAATTTTAAGCATTTCTCTTTAAAGCTCTGGAAAACCTTTCACAAAACTATCAAAATTTAATTTTCTTATGCTATTTTCAGAAAAACTTATTATTATGATTTTTCATTTTTTTTCCAACTGTCACAAAAGTTTTCACAAAAAAAAAAAATTAACAGAAAATATAATTTAAACTCTTAGTAGTGATTTAAAATCACAAAATTTTTAATTCTGATAAAAACATCAAAAGTTATAAAATTTAAAAGTTTAGATGTCCAAATTCTATTTGCAAAATTTAAATATTCAAGAACATAGAGCTACAACTACTAACACAGTTTAGGAGGCATTGTTTTAATTTTTTGTGTCTCTAAATCAGTTTTATGGAACAAATAAGGCCAACATAGTATTTTAAGTTATTTTAGCTAAAAAAAAGTTAGAAGTATGATCTATAAATAAAAATTGATTTATAATTAAAAATCCTAAATTAAATACCCAAATACCAACAGTCTGCATTGAAAATTTTTCAAATAAAACTCTTTATATAGTTCCAAGAACAAATTATCAATTTTAAAAATAGGAAGGATGAAGTTCTCATAATAATTTTTTAATCAGTGTCTTTACTCAATTTTGTAACAGTCATTTTATGTGAATTCATTTGCATACGATGAATGTATAACTTAATGTATAACTTAATGATTAACAAAAAAACTCCAGACTAAAAATAAAAAATAAAAACGCAAAATGCTTTTTTAAAAAATTTCATAACATGAACAATCCGATCATAACTCAAAAATAAATGAAATTCCTAATTGAGGAGTACATCTGCGAGTTCAGATCATATTTTTTCTTACAAAAGGAAAAATTTTAAAACTTTTTAAATCTTCCTAAAGATTAAAAAAACAAAACAGAAATAATCAAAAAATTCTTTTTTTTTTTAAAATAATAAATCATAACTATATATAAAGTATTCCTTAAAGACCACTCTCAATATGTATTTCGAAGATCCTCATAAAAAATGAACGTCCTGTCCCTGATTTAACTTACAATCTTATGTAGTTTAAATATTTTTAAATGATTCTCTAGCTTTATCTTTATATTATACAAAGTGAACATATAAAGAGATTACTTCAAAGTAAAAATCTATAGTAGAAATATCAAATGTTAGATCACTTTAGAGAACCTCGTACAATAAGATACTCGCATATCAAAACAAATGTATTTTCAACAAAGACGGAAAAAATCTCAAAAATTTTTAAGTTATTTAAAAAGTTTAAAGATAAATTGCAAATTTTGTGATGCTACCCCCCCCCCCCCTCCTTTCTGAGAAAATAATCATGCTACGAAACTTTTTGCGCAGAAATCCCCAAGAACCTATTTCTCCGACTAAATGTAATTTAGTTAAATTTGTTAGAAACTGGAGCAACTTAAACTGACAGACATGTTTACGGCTAAATCCATAACTAGTTACAAATTATTATTGCGAAGATTTTAACATCTTGATAGGTTTCCTTTTCCTGTATAAGTCATTTTTTAGTTATCTAATAATTGTAGATTGTTATGATTTCGTTATCGGTACTTGAAAGAGAAAACAAAATAAAACTTGAATAACTTTTTATTTCATTCAACATGTTGAATAAACAAAACATTCATGAGATGCTAACTTCACAGTCGTGCAATTGAATTTCTAAACCAAAGCTTTACAAGATTTATTTTTTTAATTTGAGTTATTTAAAAACTGAAACTTTGTTCGTGTAATGGCCGTAAAAAAATCGTCCCTGAAGAAAAAAAGATCAAATGTCACAAAATGAAACATTTTTATCTCATAACAATATATAAAAAATATAACAGACGTGACTGTTTTTCGAATAAATTTAACGTTGTATTAAAATGTTTTAAATCGTAACAAATAAAACCTCCCTTAATATGAGAAAAGTGAATGAAACTTACCAAAAAAGAAATTCAAATGATAAAAAAGAATTTTATTGAAAAGTTTAGCATTGAGCATTATTGGAAAAAAGACCGAAATGCCGGGGACACGATTCCCCTAGCAATGGTCACGAATCTGAATTGCAAGTTCTTTGAATTTTGAAAAATAATTTGTAACCTCAAAAGTGTCGTGAGTCATAAGTATGTATTTGATTGAAAACACACTTTGACTCCTTTGAACTCACTTTGACTTTGACACTTTGTCGGAATTTTTTTCCGAATTTCTGATTCAGAAAAAGCAATTTTTTAATTGCTGAAAATTAATATATGTTCTATCCTAAACTCGAAAATGCAAAATATTTTTGCCAACAAGTAGTTTTCTGTTTGACCTATTAGTGGTGAAATATGTGATGTCCCCGTTAACTGATCTCCAGTTTTCCCAGCAATGCACCCAAGTTTTATCTTAAAAAAAATACACTGTGATAAACATATTTATTAACTCTATTGCTTTAAAGTGTTTAAGATAAATATCAGCATAAAACAATTTAAAAAATATTTTGGAAAATAATTTTAATTCTAATGAAATAATTAATAATAATTAATACCAATAATTAATTAATAAAAATTGATTTTAAGACTGATGAAATGAAATAATTTTAATACTAATGAAAGCGAAATTACAGAAAGTACAAAACGATTTTGAATTCAATTCAAGGCGGGAAATCTTATTGCGAAAATTGTGAATAAAGTAGGACTAGTTGAGCCATATCTTAGCAATATTCAGAAATACAATCGTGTGATTTAAAGAGACGTGTAAGTAGTGACGAATTCAATTTCGAGTATGCAATTTTCCTCTTCGTCGCATGGCATGCGACGACAAAAACGCTGAACATATGAGATGCGACGCTGAAAGAGAAGGGGTTAAAGGGGAAAAAAATAATAACGTAGTTTTTTGCGAATACGATTCTAACAATATATCGTTTTCTAATTTCAATTTAACTTTTATTATTATACAAAAGTAGAGTAATTTTAACAAAATCTGACAGTTCGTTTTAGCATTAAAAAATATTAGACTCAGAATTTCCCCAGGGTTGAAACATTAGAGATAAGAAATTTCAGTCAATATCATACCTACTCGTTTATGATCGTATATTTCTTTAACGGTTTATTTATTATTATCGGTCTGATATGAAGAATGATGTAGTTAAAAAAAAAATCACATCCAATTTGGTAAAAACATGTGAGTTTCCCGGCATTTTAAAATATTATCAAAACACTGAATGATGGAAATCTGAAAGAAAATGCCCTAGTTTAATAATTTTTTTTCCTTTTTTGACTTTTTCGGTGCGCTTTGCTTTCTTTCCCATTGGACCATAATAATGTATTTAATAAGTGAAACATTTACTAATAAAAAATTCAGTCTATTTTTAAAGTTTCAGCGACTAAACCTAGCACTTCGTTGAGGTAAACTGAAGAGAAACAGTATTAAGAGTCTTTGGAAATTGATCTAACTATGAGTTGTCTTCATTACTCGGCGATTCTTAGGGGACAAAGTAATTTTTTTCTAACGGCAGGCATCGCCTCTGATGATCCCGCAACTGAAGCTAATTTAACGTTACCCGGTGGGCATGTTAAATGAGCAAAGTTAAGTCATGGAGACAAGCAACGCTAAGTCAAAGAATATAAAAAGTAGAAGTCCAGTTCTTAAAATACGTAAACAACGCGGAGAATTGTTCGGTGCGGTACGCAATTCCAAAAAAACACGGGGAGAGCAACAGACTCAGATTCAACAGAGCATCATATCGCACCTGGCAAGAAAAGTGACACAAATCAAAAAACAACAATTTTGAGTTCATGTCAATAAAAAATATATATGAAGGGCCCCATCAAGCTCAAAAAGTGTCACAGCTCTAACACGCAATTTATCCAGCTCAGGGCAGTTGTGTCAGTTTTGTGTCTAATTCAGAATAATGTTAAAAGTATTCTTTAAGTTGATTTTTCTCAAATGCTGCATTTTAGAGCTGTGACACTTTTCTTGCAAGGGATTAAGATCGAGCGCATGCGCATATAGTGTCAGTCAGGAGGTACTTTCACCTATGAACTGGTTGTTGGAGAACTTTACATGTATGGTTGCGTACGCTGTCTCCCAGCCAACCGCCATTTTAGCCTTTCTAAGTCAGAATGTGTTCTATTTAATCAACATGTATAATATAAATGAATTCTAAAAGAAATATCTTATTTAATAGTACAGTGTTTATCAATAGTGTGAAAATGCAGAACAAACCAATAATAAATAAAAAAGAGAAAACTTTTCTTCTTCACCCCAACCCCAGTAGTGCTTGGGAGGAGTGGAAGGTGCAAACCTACACGGGGACTGCACCTAACTTTAAGGGAATCGTTTACATTATGGCTATGGAGGTTAGACATCTCCATGTATATTCTTTGGTTAAGTCAAGTCACTGTGGCAAGCAAACTTTACCAACGGCACACAGCCACAGATACCAGTTCATAAGGTTGGCCACATGGTTTGAACGCGCAACCATTGGCTTCTGAGTCAGGCACGCTGACCGCTCGGCTACCAGGGCGGCCATTACAATGTAATAGAAAAACTGTAACACCGTGAATTTTCAACGTTGATATAAGTTTCTCGATGCACAGAAAAAAAAAGGATATACTATACGAATGGAATTACGAATAATACTATACGGAAGTAATAGAAGAACTATAACACCGTGAATTTGAACGTTGATATACAGTTCCTAGATGCAAAAAAGGATACTATATGTATTGAACTACGAATAATACTATACGAATTGAATTAGGAATAATACTATACGAAAAAATACTACACGAATTGAATTTGTATAAATCGACTAGTCAACCTTCCCACCCACACACAAAGTTTTACGAAAAACAGGGGTCAACTTAAACAACGGTAATAAAGTGGGACATTCGTTGATCTTGATTTATCCATACATTATAAACAATTGGATAGATATGAATAACTCTGCATCAATTTACCTCTTTCAAAAACCATTTTTAATGTTATATACAATTAATTTTACAATTTCTCTAATCATATTTTCTTTACATAAAAAGGTTTTTTTTTTTTTTTCTTTTTTTAGAAACAATACTTTAAATTACGTAGAGAATAAGAAACGTTAATTTATTCAAGAGTTTTTCAAAAATATAACATTATGAAAACTTCTTTTAAAACATACCATAAAGCTACGAAATTAAAGATTCCAGAACAACACCTGCGTCGGATTTAATAACGTTAGCAGTGTCGTCATAAGTTATCCCACTCTGCAATGGTTTCTATTTCATCCTTATTTACTGAGTCTCATAAAAAATTGTCTTTCCCCATCCAAAAAATTAGAAACTCCGCACTCTTTAAAAGATTTTACAATAACATTTGAATCTACATTTTGTAAAGCGTCTAATATCCTCTGACACATAACTTTTATAGAAAAATAATAGACTTATCCAAAGAGGTCGACTTATACACTAGACATACCAGAAAGTCTCGTAATCAAAAATAGGAAGTTAACTTATACAACGGGTCGACTTAGACACTGGGATATACGATATCTGTTAAAAGCAGGAGAGAAACATATTAAAAGATAAGGATTAGGTTCTGTCATAGTCACCTACAGTCCCTGGCCAAATTATTAGAAGAACAATAAGATTCTATGTAAAATCTTAATTATCAGGTGATACTATACAGCTTTATTATTTTTACGAGGTTGAAACCGGTTTGCACTTGTTTACGTATGTGTATCAATTGGTTAATATTGTAAAGCAATACGTTAAAAATAAATACAAGTAGGAAATATATAAAAAATCTCCTGAATAAAAACCCATTACATATATGTTTAAATATAAAAGTACTGCGTACAAATTCGTGCAAAACATGTAATTATTAAAACACTACAGTGCGTCTAATAATTTGGTCTAATTTATATAATATACTAATATAAAATCTGATATAAATATAAATATAAATATTCGATATTTATATTCGATATTTATATTATATATCGTCTAATTTATCCTGTCGCCGAATTTATATTATATATCGTCTAGTTTAACCAATTGATACACGAACGTAAACAAGTGCAAACCGGTTTCAGTCACGTAAAAACAATAGAGCTGTATAGTATCACCTGATAACAAAAATTTCACATAGAACTTCTGTTTTCAAAAATAATAATAATAAATCAAAAAATAAATAAGTCATTATATAAGTCGGCTTAGGAGCGGAACTATGGACAAAGAATTGGTGAAAATTAATTTTTAATTCGTCATTCATTAGCACCTGTTTCATCACTTAACAAGTCATTTTAAAATTTTTGTACTGAGGTCTCGAACTACAACGACGATAGTTTTAGTTTAGCCTACACATTATGTCCCGTATTCTTTCCTACGCATTGTGATATTATTAGTAGCTCCTATTCATGTTCGTAGATGAAAGAAAACACCACGTGCTGTAAAAAAAAAAAAAAACATTATTTATCAAAACTTAATTTTAAAAAATTCAGTTATCCCATTGCACACCCACAAAAAAAAAAAAAAAAAAAAAAAAAAATACATTGGAAAAATTTAAATAATTAACATTTTATGAATCTTCCGTTCGGAATAGAAATGGATGCTTACAGAACATGAAATAGCCTTATTCTTGCCTGCAATCTGTTGAACAGAGCAAAAAGTTTTTCTTTCAAATACAGTACACTCTCGATTATCCGTGCGCGGACTATCCGGTTTGCGGATTATCCATGCTCATTCCGGAGTCGCACAAACAATTTAAAGAGAAACATTTTCAAAATTAAAACAATTTGATTCATGAAGTTTTAACACTTCCAAATTTTTGGAAAGCAATATTCGTTATTGGATTGCAGTATATGGAATATCAGCAGCATGGTCAAAGATAAAATCGTCCATGTTATCACGATCGTGGAGAAAGATCATACCGCTTGATGAATAATCTTCTTCAGATAGTCAAGAAGAATATGATAACAGGATTCTCGAACAAGCAAAAGAAATCTACGGTTTCCAAATTCTTGATGAAGAAAAATTGGAAGATTGGTTTCAAAGTGATGCATGTGAGCCTGGCTTCCAGTATTTGACACATGAAGACATCGTTATGTTGTTAAATCAAATAGTGATGATAGTAACTGATGCAGAAGATGTAATAAATGTGGGAAATACAATTTCTGCTTCTCTACAATCTGTGGAAACTTTATTAGATTGTATAGAAGGATTTTATTACGGTGACATTACTACGGTTCGTAAAATATGTGTTAATATGTGACGCATTACACATTTCTTTAAAAGGAAAATTTAGTTAGATGTTATAGTTTGGAAAACTAGTTTGATGTTATACAGGATGCAAATGTCAATAATTTTTATATTTTTTTGTACTGATATGGATTTTTTCCTTAATAAAAAGAAGTTTTCGGATTATCCGTGTTTTTCGATTGTCCGTGCGACCTGTCCCGGTGATTAACCCGGATAAACGGGAGTGCACTGTATTTAAAACTCTAACCTAACATTAGCAAACTAACATAATTAAACTTAAAAAATTTTTCTTGACGAGTTCCAAACAATATTCAATAAAAACAGCTAGTATTTTCTAAAATTTGAGTATTTCCGTCTCAATACTATCAATGTCTAAAAGCAATACGAAAAGATACTTCAAAAATATTATAAAATTTAAATTTAGCAAGCAAGAAAATTCAAACTCATGATCAAAAGCCATGTTATTACAGGGGATTTCCACATACTCTAATTGAATACGTGTCTGAAGCATCATTTCGGTCAAATTATTCTACTAAAGTTTTAAAAATAGGAATCAACATTGTTAAAAAATCAACATTGCGCAATTTCAATACGACACCTGATACTTTATAAAATACAATTGAAAGAAGGATAAATAAACCATTCATTTTTAAAATTCTGAAAAAACTTACATTTTTGAAATAACTTTGTTTTTAATTATTTTGTAAAAAATTTGTTTAAAAAAGAATCATAAAATAAAAAAATAAAAATATCAATTTAAAAAAAAATAATAATTTCTTTTACGTAGGTATGTAAATAAGAAACGTTCAAGTTAGATATTTAACTCTATGCAATATTTTAAAACAAAAACTCGAATGCAGAGTAAATTTCTAGTGATCGAAAATTTATTTAAAAAAATTTTATAGCAATATTTTAAACAAAAATACTAAGATCATTAAAAAATTTAAACACACGATTTTAACTTAAAAATAAATTCAAATCTACAAATACGAATAGGCGCAAAATTAACAGAATTAATTACATAAAAGAAAAAAACAACAGTTTAATAAAATAAATCTCAACACCTGATTTCGAACAGCTGAGAGAGTTGCAAAGGGAAAAAAAAAAGTTTTCGATTTCGTCACACCAAACAAGAATTCGTTTCGTTGCCGGGCTATTTCGAACTTTAAAATCAAAGTTTGCACATCCCGGCCAATCATAACAAATGATACTCATATGTTGGAGATGAAGCATAATCTTTGCAATGAGTTTTCCTGCAGAAAACTCAGTTCCCGAAAGGGAGAATGATTTATTTAAGTATTTTCCCAGGAGAAAATTATATCTGAAGGTATGAGAGGTAGATATGGGTGGCTTACCGTGGCACAGGTCCCTCATCGAAAGATGACGACCATGTCTGCCTTTAGCAGAGGAGAAATCGATAGAGGCAGCGCCCTCTTTTGCGTCCAGCGCCTTAATGCCCTCTTCTGTAAAAAAGGGCGGTCCTGTCTAAAATAGAAAACTTTGCAAAAAAGCCGACGGTAATGATAAAGATTTTTCCAGGACAAAACGGCACCACAATGATACTTTGATTTTTTTTTTATCACTGATAAGACTAATAACAGGTAATAGTGATCTTTAAAAGCCAGGTAGAATCGTTCAGTTTTTCTCATACAGTGGAAATTAGCTAAATAAATGTTAGTTGAAAGATTTCCATAGAATATCTAAAAAAATAGTTTTGGTATTGATTTCGTTTCTCTAAATGGAAGTTGTTTAAAACTTATAATAGATTCTTTGAAGAAAATTTCACAATATGTAGAAGCGTAAGTTGCGAAAAACAAAATTTGTTTACTGATGGAAAAACGTGTAAAAAAAATAGACTTTTTATTTTTTACAAATTATTAATAGAAATGCTTGGAGTAATATAGTGATAAGGTACAGTACGCAAAGAATAAAAAAGGACCACCCTGAATAACTTTTGATCTAATGATCGGATTTTCACATTCTAGAACTCAATCTTGATGATTCGAGGGGGTATGCTAAGTAATAAATGCCGATGATATTTGAAGTTACGAAATCAGACGCAAAAACGTACTTTCTCGGAATAAACATGCCTTCTTTTTTCAACGGATTCGTATTTCTGACGCACAAAAGTTTGTTCAGGAGAGCGCTCCAAAGTATGGACCCCTTAATGTTAATTTTGTTTTTTGCGTATTTCACTATATCTTGAGAACCTTTTAACCGAATTGAAAAATTTTCGCACACAATTAAAAATTTTTTTTATTTAAAGATAATTCCACGTAAAATGTAACTTTTCGTAAATATTTATTATTTTATTTAATAATGGACGAAAAAAATTTTGAATTGTAGGGTACACAATGTTTTGCATCATTTTAAAGAATGTAATTTTACAAGGCAAAATACAAAATTTGAGCAAAATCGGTCAAATAGTTTCAGAAGTCGAATTTTAAATATCAGAAATGTTTGGAATTTAATTTCTCACGAACTACTAAGCCGATTTTGTTCAAATTTTGTATTCTGTCATTTTTAAAATTATGTAAAAAATTATGCACCTTGCAATTCAAAATTTTTTTGGCCATTATTAAATAAAATTATAAAAAATAATAAAAAAAATTTAAAAATTTATTTCTGCATGGATTTTTCTTTGGATAAACGAATTTTATAATTGTGTGAAAAAAAATTTCTATTCGGTTAAAAAGTTCTAGAGATATAGCGAAATACGCAAAAAGTAAAATTAACATTCAAAGGTCTAAACTTTGGAGCGCTCTCCTGACCAAACAATTGGGACCATATTTCCCAGACTGCGGCTACCTCCTACATTTTGGGGGTCAGAAATCCGAATCCATCGAAAACAAGGTATGTTTATTCAGATAAAGTACGTTTTTGTGTTTGATTTCGTATCTTAAAATATCGTCTGCACTTATTAATTAGCATATTTGAATTCATCTCCTTGAGTCTTTAAGATTGAGTCCTAGAACGTGAAGATCCGATCTCAAAACTTATTCAAAATGGTCCTTCTTTTTTGCGCACTGTACAATTTTTCACAAAGTGGCAATTTTGTATCTTCCTCAGTTTTCTTTCCAGATGGGTACTTTAGAAATTTACAAAATTTAATTTAGATAACACAATACACAGAAATATCTTTTTGTCAATATGAATTTTGTAGTATTTCCCCAGAAAACGCTCTCATAAAAAACCCGAAAAAGTGGTTTATTATAGTTTCCCAATTAGAAAAAAAGAACATAATTTTAATCGAAGAACGATTACATACATAATATTGTAATTTTTGTTTCAAAGCAAAAAAATTAATCCCCACAGTGAAAAAACAACGTTTGTTTTTTAATTCTTTAAATTTGTTACTTAAATAAATATTGAAAAAACACGCATTTGTGTTTTGTCTTAATAGAACTTTAACCTTTTCGGGACGGGAAATTCAGAAAAACATTCATACAAAATCATAGTCAAGATTGAAAAAAAAGGCGGTATCCTAAATCTGGGCAGAGATAATATGATATTTATTTTGCCTTCACTTTAATCACTGTTAGTCTAATCATTTTTATTTTGAACTAAGTAGTGATGAATTAAATAAATCAAACTATTATAACCTTCCCCACAAATAAACTGAAGAACTTGTTAAATTACCCGTTTTATTTTTTACCCTGATTGATAACGTTTTCTACCGTCACGTATTTGAGACAATTGGCGAAAAGGGTTAAAGGTGCCTTTAATTATCCTTCATCGAGTGCGTTGTGAAATTTTCCTAAAAATTTTCTGTTCAATTAGAATGTGATAACTTTATTCGAACTCGAGTCATCTGTATATCAGGTTAGTCTCAGCTTGCATCGGGGTTAGCCTTTGGGTAATTTGAACGATAAGAGATTACTTAATGCTGTTTTTCGAAGCTTAAAATTGAAAAATAGTGGGGGAAATTTCGTTAAAAATAAAAAAATTAAGAAATGGAAATTTGGGGTTTTTTTTTTTTATGTACACGATAACAAGAGCAGCAAACCGAAACAAAAACGAAAATAGATTGGGCATTTTTTGAACAAAATGCACGAAAAAGTCGTAGAAAAAAAATAGTCTACATGTTTAGGGTGATCAAAATGATGCATCTAGTAACATCTGAAAAATATTAACAATCAGGTAAAGAAAGATTTGCTGGGAGATAATGTGTTTAAAAGTTTAGGTAAGGTATTTCAATCCTACATCTATTATCTTAAATCCCTAAAATGGACTTCAAAAAATCAAAAAAACTTTTCTGTCATCTATGCTTCTAAACACTATAAGTATCGAATAAATAAATAAATTTTTGCGTTTCTTCTCTTTTAAGTTTATTTTACAAATACTAAAGCAATTAGATAAATACGAAAACGTGAAGAGTAACACCAGAAAAGCAATTTTCAGTTTCCAACTCAAGCAATGATTGCAATTACAAACAGAAATGCAAGGAAAATTGGTTATTTGCTGATAGAAAACCTGCTAAAAGGCAGCCAATCAATTTTCGAGGAGAAAATAAGCTCACCAAATGAATGAGGAAATATACTAACACATTAATTACACGTTTGATTACCTCACCGCAGTTCGACAGAGATAAATAATTAGTTATAAAATTATTAAGCTTTCGTGACGGAGATTTTGTTCGGTAACGCGCTGAGTTTTTTTTTTTTTCTTTTTTAAATTTAATTTAATCAAAAATTAATATCAAAATGCAGACACATTATCATTTTTAAAAAAAGTTACACTTAGAAGGTAATAATATTTTCGAACTTAAGAAAGCCACAAACCGTGTCATTAATAAATGTAGCAAATCTTATATAAAACTGAAACAAATTGAGAGTTAAACTTATTTACGTAATTTCGTCTAATAATAATCATTCAAATATTGTATCTTCTTAAAAAAATGAAATACATATGTTAAATGCAATACATTGTCTTTTGTGTTGAATTCAAAATGTATCACAATGAAACCTTTAGATTAAATTTAGACATATGTATTAAAGTTTTCTAATTCAGCTCGAAATTAGCGAGAAGAATTTCGTGAATGACGCTTCTAAATTAGATACGAATAATCCCAAGAAACTGAAGCTGAAAGATATACTTGATAAAAAGAAATTATTTGCTTCAAAAAATATGAAGATGGCAATAAAAATTGGCATGTTTCGAGCGCTCGAAAATTGACGCCCATTCTCAAAAGTCACCAACCATGAATGAGGAAAACAAAGGAGGTTTGAAACAGAAAAAAAAGTTTCCAACGAAAATTGCAAAATAAAGGTGGAAAAAAAGTAGAAAAACCGCGGTAGCTTTAAATGCTCATTAAATGGTGTTGTAAACTATGTCAGACAAAAAAAGGAATAGAGCTTACTAAGGTACCTCGGGGTCATGTAACGCAGTAACCTAAAAATAGCATACCACCAGAAGAGAATTAGCAAAGAAAAGGCCCAGAGTACTTAAAAAATGGAGAAAAAAACACTGCATTTGGATTGAAAAAAACTGAAAAAGTATACATTCAGTATTTGCCGAACGTTAATATGAATTTGCTTTTAAAATTTCTTACATATTATCCAAATATACGTCAAACTATTAAATAATGTCACATTAAAAAAGTTTATGCAAATGAACCTAAAATGAATGAATTGCAACCAAATAATAATAAACTTTATATTAAAAGACGTACCTTGCGTGCCAACCAGTATTAAGGGCACTTCACCGGGACTTCTATAATATGACATTTTAGTATAGTAATTATAGATGGCATTAAAGGATGCTTCGTTTTCTAAGCTGAAGACATATATAACGGCATCTACCCAGCAACTAAACTGAAAGAAAAAAAAATAAAGCACATAAATTATTTAATGCACACAAAAAGTGCAACTTTATAAATTAAATTTGCTAAAAAAAAATTTTTTTTAAAAAGGCAAACGGTGAATGAGAATTTAAGTGTATAGGTGTAGACGGAACGCAACATTTTTGGTAATTTATTATTTATTAAACGTCATTAAGCGTATTTAAGGGTGATATGACTTGGTCCTGTTCTGTTTTAAAACACTGCTTCGTTGTGGAAACTTGTTTGAGAAAAATGCCACGAAGAAAATATAAATATCATTAAAAGTATAAAAAACTTTAAAAACAAAAGACTTGACTTTTTTTTTTTTTTTTAAATTTTATGTACTTTCTACCTCCACTTAACTTTTTAACTATCAACTTTGACGCTTAAGTACACTTACAATAAATAGGATAGCTGTGTTAGCTTGTACACTGCAAAACAAATAATAACCATAATAAACTCTGAATAAGTTCTGATTTACAAAAAGGCATAACTTAAAAAAAAATTAGCACATTTGTAGTACACATTAAGAGCATAGGCGTCATTGGCGGAAGGGGGAGAGACGATGGATATAATTAAAAATCTGTATAAACCCCCTCAATATTTCAGATAAATAAGAAAATTTTGTAAATTATTATCCATTGAAATTCCTTAAAGTTAAAAACAAGAAAGAGAAAAAAAAAATTTTTTTGTCGGTATTTAGAAAATGCAAGATTTTTTTCTTATTTTTTAAATTGAGGGAATTATTTTGATTGTGTAAATAAATTTCGTCTCCCTCAAAAATTGGGCTCCTGCGACATTCAAAGGTTCAAGGACGACATTCAAGGGTTGTGCTTAAGGGTTTTCACATCTTAAAGTAATAAAGCGCACAAATCAGCCGAATCCGAGAAAAGCGCATTTGAAAATGTAAGCCGAGGTGGCCGAGTGGTTAGCGTGTCTGACTGCGAAGCCAATGGCCGTGGGTTCGAATCCCGCTCTGGGCATGGATGTTTCTCTCTCTCTGTGCTGTCTTTTGTTGTGTGAATGAGGCCCACCCTGTGAACGGGTTTGTGGCAGTGTGGCTTGGGTAACGTTGCTCGCCTTCGTGACCTTGGTTCGCAGGTGCCCACTGGGTAACGATAAATGAGCAACACTTCCGGCATCTTTTATGACGACGAACGAAAGTTCAGTGCATGCCGTTATTAAAAATTAAAAAAAACCAGCTCAATCATCTTATTGTTAATAAAACAGTGGCTCAGTGACAGGGAACCTGCCTGGCTACGGGTAGCTTGGGGTCGCGGCCAGGGCCGTTCTAAGGTGTGTGGGAACTGAGCAACCGCTCAAGATCACCCAAAATTCATTTATAGTTAGTTATATTACAAGTTCTGAAGTTCAAACACTCAGAGGCGTAAAGGAGGGGTTCAATATTTTTACGATGTCTTTTTCATGATATCTGTTCTGCAATTTGATAAGAAACAAGCAATTATTTGCATTAAGCACTCGACCCTGCATATATATCTAAACTAAATTCGTTAATTTATTGTTACAAATCCATGATTACGCTTTGGTTCAAACCCGCAACCTCCTTTTTAGCGTTTGGTGGAAAGACGAGACTAAAGTAAAAACAAATTTTAAAAAAATAAAATCATTACTATTTCAAGAATTTTTTTTATTTATTCTTACACATATGCAGACTAGTGTGCTCATTACAAAACATCCCTTAAAAGCCCTACAAGTTTAAGAAAGGATTGCATCCTTGTAATATTTTTCTATAATTTGATCATTCATTGGAAGTAGGTTGTTTAAATCCTTCCTTTGTACTTTTTTTCTTTTTTATCTTATGCTATCTGTATATTGACTTGAATAGGGCATATTAGCCGAGCTTTGTAATGAGCACACAGGCCTGCGTATGTGTGTGTAACAATAAATAAATATATCCAAGGTGCGGAGCCAGATTTTAGGATGTTGGGACAGCCATGATGTAGTAAATTTATTTACCCTAATGTAGTATTTATTTACTGATATAGTTCAGCTTTTTCTAAGGATTTGTACATTTACAAGCACTAATTTTTTATAATTTTAAATGTTGGTAGATATTAACTTACAGCTTACTTAGGGGGAAAAAACAAATAAATAACCGACGAAGAAACAAAATTAAAAAATAATTACTAAATAAAGTAGAGGTTATCAACATGAACATTTTTGCGTCATCTCAAACTGTAGAATTACCGACTTTTGCTTAAAATTACCTTTATTTACAGCACCAAACAACATGGTAATAAAGACAATATTTTATTGTTAATGTTATCAAAAAGTAATTATCAAAGCGCTTCGGTAAAAATTACCTAGTTTTTCGATGTTCCCATAACAGCTCAAATAAGAGTAACTTTTAATTTATAATTTTTCGTTATAGATTTTATATCATTTTCATATTTTAATGTGTTCACAGTAGTACGCAAAATAATTTGCTGTTTTATTATCAATGAATAAATTTCAATAAAATACCCATTTAATTTTATACACATTAATTTCAATACTAACGACTTTTTCTGCAAAGAATAATTATTTTTAAAGATCTTTATGTTCTTAATTCACTTTCCATTCGACAAGTTGGTTCTCTGCCTTTGCGATTCATCAATGTTTTTAGTTTGATAAAATATTATAAACCTTTTTATTTGGTATAAAGTATTTTAGTTAGAGTATTATTATTATTACCTATTATTTATACATTTTGTCTGAAATTTGATCGTTAAACGTGAAAATAATTTTTAAAAAAACCCGATTGAAATATAAAAAAATCCTATATCTAATATGCACTTCGTTCAAAACATAATTTTTATTAACCATAATAAAATGTCTCGATGATTTGCCCAGGGCCGCTAAAATCCTAAGCACGCCCTTGGTCGCAGTCGATCGCTTTATTATCTTTTTCCTTGATTCCAGTTATTAGATGTTACTTGACATTTAAATTAAAGTAATAATTCAAACTTTCGATAAAATGCTGATAGTTAAAATAATGTTAAGATGCAATGGTAATAATGTTATAACAATAAAATAGTTCTATTTCAAAAAGATTCCCCCACACTGTACCTATCTCACACAAGCTTGCTTTTTTATTTTATTTATTTATTTATTTATTTATTTATTTATTTTTCGGAACAAACTGGTAAAAAATGCAATAAAGTGTTAAGAGAGATCAACTTATTTAAATGAAGAAAATCACAAAATAAATTTTTCTTAAGATCGAATTTTAAAATAACAACAGTTCGTCAATTTGCATCGCCGATTTTTAAAGAAATGATAAGATATGATTAATAAAAAGAAGAATGATAAATGTTTCGGAATATTAATGAAGTGAGTTTTTCAGCAGATCAACTTATAAAATATGTACATGTTTACAACTAACTATGCAAAATACCAA
Organism: Parasteatoda lunata; assembly: GCA_949128135.1. Taxonomy (NCBI): domain Eukaryota; kingdom Metazoa; phylum Arthropoda; class Arachnida; order Araneae; family Theridiidae; genus Parasteatoda; species Parasteatoda lunata. Next base: position 81,800,188 of record OX421980.1, read on the forward strand.
ATAATTTTCTGTTTAGAATTTTTTTTCAATAATTACACCGAGGAACATTTTTTTTCTCCATGATATTTTTTGACGTAGTTTGAATATTTCCGCGCAGTTGATTTCAAAACAGCAATTGGTTTCTCACTCCAAGCTGGTTCTCTTTTTTTTTTCTTTTTTTTTTCTTTTTTTTTTCTAAACGACATTTTCAGTCGATTTTTTGTCGAAATGTACAAGTTTAAAAGCGCTATCTATAATAAGAGGTCGCATAAAAGTTGCGACAAACTTCTAGAAAAAAGTTGCGGAAACAAAGATTTAAGGAAAAAGGATCAGGATTAAAATTGCATAGGAATACATGCTCGGAAATTTCGACATACGCCGCAAAGGGCGCTTCCCTGTAATAAATTATTTCCTCGTGTGCTTCTGAATAAGTCACAGAGAAACCGCGTAAGAGGACATTTCTAGGGATGAGTTCCTATTAAATTTTTTTAATCCTGGTGTCCTAACTTCGATACAAGTTTGTCATAACATTTACGCGACGCACTGTTATACATAACGTTTTAAAACTTATACATTTCGACAAAAAATAGGCTAAATAACTTTTTAAATTTTATAAGCTTTATAAATTTTATTCATAGCAATTTCAACCTTTATGATTTCATAGAAAGATTTAAATAATCACTATAATTTGAATATCAAGAAATATCTACTAATTAATAAATATCATAAATTAAATAAAATTTAATTTAAATTAATATCTTCATTATTAATAAAATCTTCAGTTTAGTAAAGAAAAAAAAAAGAAAGAAAGAAAGAAAAACACCAGACGAAACGAATCGAGCCCCAAGTCAGGTAGACATCCTATCATTCGGTCACTGCGCCGTTAACGATGCATTTATTTAACTAGCATAAAGTGTGCTTAAATTTTCAAATAAGTTTTACTCGGCATTAGCTGGCAAGCTCGCTATAATACTTAGCACCCTTAATATCGCGAGTTTCAGTAAAAAGTGAATTACTCCTTGTTAGTGAAGTATTTTCTCAAATCAACGTAGAAATCAATGTAACATAAAATCTTTAAACAAAACTTCTTTCATAGATTTTAAAAGGCTGATTACATACGAGTTATTTATTTCAAGGAGATTTCAATTATTTCTTAGTTACTATCAAAATTACATTACTTAAAAAGCAGGGATAAAAAATTTTTTTACGGTGGATATGTTACCGAAGGAATAAGTTTCTTTCACTTAAATGGAGTCTTTTTTAAAGAAGAAATAATAGATATTAAAATCATGTTTTAAAACTGATTAAAATTGTAATCTAGTTTAATTATTTCTAAGCTATTTAATACATCATTTTTTAAAAAGTGAAAACTTAGAAGCAACAATAGGAAGAAAAATAATTTAAAATTGATGCACAAAATTAAAACAACTGTAGTTTCTTTTAATGTTTGATATAAAGGAGTATATTAAAACATAATAATTTTTACTTAAAAGGTTCCTACTTCTAAACTTTTTTTAAAATATAAAGCCTTTTTATGGACTTTTTAATGCTATTTTTCAATTTTTTAAGGCAATTAAAGACATTATAAACGCATCATAAAAAATTTCATATTTAAGACATCATAAAAACTTAGTTTGGATAGTAAATCTTCAAAACCGGCCTTCAACATTTCTTGTCTAGACACTATATTAAAAGATACAGTCTAGATATTCAATGGATAAGTTAAAAAAATATTAAGATTGGTATATGCATTTTAATTAAATTTTTTTTTAAAAATTATTTTTTCAGTTTTACGTAATCTGTAATCAAGAGAAATAGTATGTAAATTTTTTATAATTATACTTCAGATGACAAAAAGTTTTGTCAAAAAGTTGTGAAATAGTGTTAAAATTTCTGAAAAATATTTTAATACTATAAGAATTTTTATGAAAAGTAAACATTCAGATTAATTCAGCAAAAGTTACTACTTTAACAATTTTGTTATTTAAAAAAAAAAATAAATAAATAAATAAATAAAAAATAAAAAAAAAACCTAGATGATGACATCAATATTCAAAACTTTGGCCAATAGCTTAAGGGCATAAAATCATCTTAATTTACTAAAAATTATTAATAAAAAAAAAAATAAATAAATAAAAAAAACATTGAAATAGTAATCAGAATTATGCTTGTAAACAAAAACAATTATATAAGTGTGAACTGATTAACTATGTATTAATTTTTTAAAACAGAATGTATACGGTAGAATCACACATCATCACAAGTAAACATCAATTAAATAGATATAAGTTACATATTTATTTAGGAAAATCAGAGTAACATAAATCCCATTTATAAAGATGTTATTTTAATTGGTTATATAGATTTTAGTATTCTATTAAAAAAAAAGTCTTAAAATAATATTAAAAGTTATTTTATTTCAAACCGTTAATAAGTAAATCTTTTAACTTTCTTCTATCATATTAAAATGTATGTTTAAATTTAAACTACTTTTATAATAGACATCGCAAAAATATTGTAATTTCCTCCATTACTTCCCGTATCCTAGAGGATTCGTCCGGCAGAAATCTCAAAACTGTTTAAAAGAAGGAAAAACAATTTGAAGTAATTGAAAGACTAGTAGTGCAGTGGAAAGATGTGTTTGTGTAACATTTTATTTGGCATTTAACACTAAACATACCATAACCGATCAAATGACCGTTTAAGAACTTCTGCATTGAAAATGCGCTTATCATCTTAGCGTTTTTGCATATTTGACTTCATGACTTTTTCTAACAATTATATTCAGTTAATATTCTTTTTTTTTTTTTTTTTCTTTTTTTTTTTTTCCGAATAATACTTGTCGTATACCTATTTCTACCACAACCGTTCATTTGACCGGGAGAACTAAGGTTATCGAATTAGAAATTTCGATGAAATGCGTGTTCAAGGTATTGCATTCGATTAGTTGCACATTTCTGCGAAGACTGTTGCGTAGTTGTTCAATCAAAACAACTGTGAATTCAAATTTCAAGAAAGCACCTAAAATTATAGAATGGCATTTTTGTGTAAGAAAAGATTGGCAAAAACTAAATGTTTTGGTAAGTAGCTTATATATTTTATTTTGATAGCTTTACTTCATTTCTAACTAACTGTTAGTTTTTACCCAGAAAAATGTCGAAACGATCAAGACAGCACAAGTTCTTAAAAGAAATAATGATAAGAAAAATTATAACAATTATATAAATAACAATAATTAGAAGAAATATGTTTGCGGAAAATGTACAATGGAAACAACCCTGTACACGTAAAAAATTCGTTGAGCAATGAATTAAAAATTCTTATTCTTTGTGTTTGTAATAAATAAAAATTGGCAATTTACAGTTTTGCTCGAATTCATTTTTTAATCTTATAAATAGAAATTTATTGACTTAATGTAAATAAGGAAATTTATATATATTTAAAGTTTTATTTGAGTTTCAGAAAACCCATTAAAAAAGGGGTAACAAATACTATTTATAAAGAATTTAAAACTCACAAAAATATTTATGTTTTACACAAGCATCAACTAGTACAATAACTAGTTTAACTAACTACGAGCGCACAATTTCATCTAAGCATAATTTCATTTTATTTTTTATAGTATACGAGAAAAAAATTTCTGAATAATGACCTAATTATGTAATTTTTACGGATTAAGAGGTTTCATAGTTCGAAGTATTCACTATAAGTTGCGAAATTATAAACATAAATCTACTTTTTCAAATTAAATATACACTGTGAAAACTATCATAAATATCTCCGAATTTGGTTTTGAACAATCCAAAGATTTGTCTGATGGAATATTTTATTCAATTTAACACCAATTAGAACTTTTTAAAGGGTGTATGAAAACTCTAAACAACTAAACTTGAAGGGGGGGGATGCACCAAGCATAGGCGCATTCACACCATACGTGAATTATTTTTGCTTATAAAAATACTATATTAAACACTTAGAATATTGTCATCAGATTATTAACAATCGAGTAAGAGTTAGCTTGTTTCTTCTAAGCTGCTATACTAAGTTTCATGTTTACAACGATGTGCCAGTTCGACGTTAAAAAATGCATGCAAGATTTTAGTTGTGTAAAAAGGATAATTATATTTTAAAATATCTATGAACTATATTAAATAATTTTATAACATATAACTTACCGCCGCTTCTGTTTTGTTAAGTCTAGTTCGGATTCATCTTAATATTTTCTTTGTGCTGTGTGTATGTTTGATTAACAAACTAATCTTAATTTAAGAATTAATATTTAGATGCATCCTAAATTAATGATTCTCTCTATGTGTGATTCTCTCTATCTATAATTGTGATTCGCTCAATCTATGTGATTCTGTCTGTCTTCCATCTGTGATTCTTTCTATGATTCTTCGATCGAATCGTAAAAATAACTTTACTAACTCTTACGTGTATCATATCTTATTTACAGTACACTGATGTTCGATGTCGAACAATCCTAAAAATAATGAGATAAACAACTTTTTCGAGTTAAAACTAAATTAAGCTTTCAAATAAAAATTAAAGGGTGTATAAAAGCTCCAAACACCTAAAATGCAAAAAGTTCACACGTTATACGTTAAATATTTTCTCATCCAATGACTCCAATGTTGGCGCGTTTTGAATATCGCCTGTGATTGTTTGCAATCGATAACGAGTTGTTGGCAAGTGTTTGTTGCTGTCTTCAATGCTGCTTTTCCTCTACAGACACAAAAGTTCGCTGTTAAAATTTGTATACTATAAAACATTTTCGTGTATAGTTGCCACCATTTTTGGTGTTGAGGTAAACTAAAATTTTTCACATTATTGCAAACAAAAAATGTGATTACATTTTGCATGAAGTCGCATTGTTTACTTTTTCACTGTTATAGTTTTATTCATTTATTTTTTCATTTTTTGTTTGTTTACTGACATTTTCATGCTTATTTAAATCAATTCATAGGGAAACATTTCGTTTAAAAAACAAGTACATTTATAGTAATATATTTCCACTAATCCTTTTAAACAATTGTTTTGTCAATTTTTTGCACGATAGAGTTGTGTACTTGAAAACTTGTTTAGTTTACCTAATCAACAAAAATGTCTGTTACTAAACACCAAAATTTTTCCCAGTATAGGTATGTTTTTTAATGTGTAATCAGGATAGTTATATTTTAATTTTTAAGTCTCTGTAATTTAAATTTATAATTTCTATCCGTTCCCAGCTCTGTAACGAGTAGTTCGAATTCGTTTAGTCAGGTAGTAGCAATCTGGAAAATATAATTTAGAAACGAGACCTTTAATATGAATTTTACTCTTGCGTATTTTCAGATTTCTGGAATCATTCGTGCGAATTAGAATATTTTTGCGCACAGATATAATTATACAGTACAAGTTTAATTATTTGCGCACATATATAATTATATTTTCCAGATTGCTACTACCTATATAATTTAGAAAAGAGACCTTTAATATGAATTTTACTTTTGCGTATTTTCAGATTTCTGGAATCATTCGTGCGAATTAGAATATTTTTGCGCACAGATATAATTATACAGTACAAGTTTAATTATTTGCGCACATATATAATTATATTTTCCAGATTGCTACTACCTATATAATTTAGAAAAGAGACCTTTAATATGAATTTTACTTTTGCGTATTTTCAGATTTCTGGAATCATTCGTGCGAATTAGAATATTTTTGCGCACAGATATAATTATACAGTACAAGTTTAATTATTTGCGCATATATATAATTATACAGTACAGGTATAATTATTTGCGCACAGATGTAGTTAACAGCACATGTATAATTACTAGCGCGCAGATACAAGATATTTAGATAGACAAGTTTTATAAATAGATTCAAGGAAATAAGGTTTTTTATAGAAAAAAAAAAGAAATAAAAATAAAACTTCAATTAGCTAAACTTAGATTTTGAGATTGAAAACCCAAATCTATCAACAAAATAGGTTTATAAGTAGTACGTTTCTGTGTTCACTTTCGTAACTAAATTATTATTTATAAACAATTATTATTATCTATATACTATAAACAAAAAAGCATATTATAGGTCCCTTAAATCCAGGTGACAATACTATCATTAGAGCACAGGTTATTCAGAGTGCAGCATGTATTACCTTTTTTAAACGCTCAACAAACACTTTTAGTGACAATTTATTGTGAAAATAGGGTCTGAACATTTTTCTTCAATCTCTCTCTCTTTTTTTTTTTTTTTTTTTTTTTTTTTTTTTTGTGAGATCTTTTCACACTAATATAAAAAGAAGCCATTGAAAAAAAGTTACAATTGCACTAAAAAAAAATTATATTAAATAAAAATGAATTTACAAGTCAATGATAATGATACCATACAGGGAAGAGAATTTTGTGAATGGTATTTTTAAATATCGAAGGAAGGGAAAGGGCTCAAAAAGTAATAACGATATAATATGAATAGCTCTAATACAGAAACACAGTCACAGGCTCATAACACACAATTATGGCTTATTCCTAGAGCAAATTTCAAATTAATTTACGAGGATCCTCGTTAAGCACACAAGAGTAAGTCAAAAGAGTCCAACAGCTATTCACGTTTATCTTTCCGAATAGAACGGAAAGAGGAAGTAATTAGACATTAATTACTGAGAGACATTTTGACCTCTTCCTTAACAAAATTTCATTCAAATTCATAACGGAGAGAAAGGTGACGTTCTTACTCGAAAATTGTCATATGCCCTCCATTTCCGGATTTCAAAGAGATATTATCACTATTATTTTTCAGAAAATATCCTCACAAAAAAAATTTCCATCCATCTATTTTAGATCGCTATTGTTGGTGCAGGGTTAACTTTTCGTTATACTGTATTAAATAATTCACTTTCATGTAAACAGTTTAAACATACATTAATAGAAAGCTTCGTATGTGTAAACTAATAAGGTCACAATTAATGAAATTCTATATTCTCTTTGGACAATTGAAGATATGTAAACAAAATATATGTTTAAAAAAAAAAGCTACTATTTATTTTAGAGAAACAATGTAACCTGAATAAAAACTGTTCACTCTTATTTTAAAGTCAAAATAATAATAATAATTCGGTTTTACTGTATTATTAATAGATGAAAAAGTTGAACGATTTAGAGAGTTGACAACTGATAATGAGCAAGGGGCGTAGCCTCTAATACAATTTCAATAAGAGAACATTAATTTTGACATATAACTACTAAAAAAAATTATTTTTTTATTGCACCGAGTAATTTAGTTAGCGAAAGCTATTAGCAGGGGATATAATTTTTCTGCAGTTACGTAGTCTAACGTCTGATAATGATATTACTTTGTTTTAATCTTATTTAGTTTTAATCTTATTTCGTTTTAATTTCTAATTTATATCTGAGTAATTAAATTAAGCTGCGTTCTCGAAAGAAATATCATTCCACTCGACTATCTTGCTTAGGTTGGCGCTCTATCGGTAAACGATCCCATAGCGGGCTTCGTAACCAAAAGATCAAGCAAAATGATCTAGAAAGAAAAAAAAAAACAAATGCGTAAGCAGTTCCGAGAACCGATGAGCGATAAAGAGTAAGGGGAGTCCCCCTTAATATAATTAAAATAAACTATAAGCGAAGCAATCTGAAAGTAACTGCACCAGCACAACTTCTGGGGTAGACGAGCAACAACGAGCAGACAGTGGACAAGGAAATCTCTAGTGCACAATGCATATAAAATATTTCATTTCTATTTTAATATAAATCGAACAAAAATTTTAAAAGGTCATACCTTACTTCAGGGAGCGCAATAGCGGCAAAATTTTACCCAATCCTTTACTTTCGACTACGTTTGTTAAACTCGATTTCGATTCATTAGGAATCTTAAAGATTCATACTTTTCTTGTTAGAGGAGAATGAAGCATATAAAGTCATATGTTTCTGAATTTTTTCAAAGCATACATTTTTATAGCTTTTTAATAAATTTTTCAGATTCCAGACTGTGGTCCAAATGTGCCCTAAGTGTGAAGAGAACGGAATTATTTCTAATTAAATTAATTTATTTGAAATATAAAATTTAAAATTGGTATTGTATCGTAATTTTAAGGTTATTCACGTTTATTAGCTATCTGGAAAGTAAGCTTCTCACATAAATTGTCTACTGCCAAGATGTTTTCAAATCAGTAAATATTACATTTAAATCTTTTAGATTTCACAGAAAGTATAAAGAAACTTCATCATACTAAATCATATAATTCATAATGTATTTAAGACTTGGCGCTGCTACGAAAAAAAGCCGACTTCTCATTTAGAAATATATAATTTCTCTTTGTTTTTACATGACTTTATATGCATTCAAAATGTTTCTGTGAACGGAATTTTTATCTTTTTTTCTAAAAATTCTTCGAATCTTTTCAAAACGTTTTGTAGAAACGTAAATCTTTAAAGCTTTTATCTCCATAACCAAAACGAAATATAATTTTTCCCCACATATTTCTTCACCTTCCAGTCTATTTTTAGACATTTAAGCTGGAAGGGTGAGTAATTTCTTTGTCAGAACCATAATAGTATACAGAAATCAAGCATTATTTTCTTTCGACAGATAAATTTTTAGAAATGTTACCACATTAAAATGAGCGAATTTTTCTTTTATGAATAAAAATAAAATTTTTACAAAAAAAAAATTCATAACCGAATCTACTTTACATACCGTCATGTGGGGCTACTTCGTGCAGCGGGGGCTACTTTGTGCAAATTCGAATTTGGCACTTTTCAAGTGCTGCTATTCAGTATTATGTTTTTTTCACGTTAAAAATGTGTGGAATTTGAAGATAGAAGTCTCCTCTATTACTACAAACATTTTTTCGAATTTTAAAACAATCTCAGAGTGGTTTTTGTTTATCCAACGTCAACAACTTTCCGAGAACGTCGGACGTCGAAAAGTGTGCGTGGAAACTTTAGCTGTGAAATGCGAAGACGTTTATTAAACAATTGTCGTAAGTGCAAATTTTTTTATTTATATATTAATAAACAATTATATCATGTTAGCGTTAAAAAAATTTGAAAATTAATAACAAATAAACGGAAAATGAAAAAAAAATGCATTGTGGGGCTACTTTGTGTAAAAAGTTTCATTCGTTTTTTTTTCCCCGACAGAAAAATGGTCAGACGTTATAAAAAAAATACCTGGAACGAGAAACTACCGTGATTACACTTTAGAAAAGCTGCAACAACGTTTGCAAGCAGTTGCTGGTGTTATGTCGATTGCAGAAGCCTCTCGGAAGTACAAAATCCACAGAAATACTATCTCTAATAAAATTCACAAGAAACACGTGAAACGTCCTGGTAAACTATTATTTTACTTCTACAAAGATTTTTCTAACGAATTAATCAAACGATTTAACACATAAAAATATATTTTATAGGACATCAGGTGATTTTGACAGAAACTGAAGAGCAAGTACTGTCTAAGTATTGTGCACTTCTGGCCGAATGGGGTGTACCTTTGCAACTTTCTGATCTAAGGCTCATCACCAAACGATACCTTGACCGCACAAACAGGAAGGTTCCCGATTCCGAGGATTTCAAAATTTTGAAATAAACATTCTTCTTAAGAAAAAATTCTTTATAAAAAATGGTTTTTTAACGCTGAAAATTATTTTCAAACTAATATCTTTACATATCTTGATGTTTTTGTTATTAAAAATGTCAACAATTAACTTTTTTAACAATTTTATATCAATATTTTACTAAAAACATGATTATTAAACTGAATTCCTATCGCTGCACAAAGTAGCCCCACTTGGGGGCTACTTTGTGCAAGGTATGTTTTGACTTATTATTTGTAAATATTACATACAAATAATGCCAATATTGATCAAATTCACTCGTCTGAGTCCAGTTATGAATATAATATCGATAAATTTTATTAAAGTTTGAATTAACATAGTTTTTTTACATGTCAAAGTTCAAAAACTGCGAAATCCTGCACAAAGTAGCCCCACATGACGGTACTATTTTACTCATAGGGTATTTTACATATTTCTTACATTTTACATTTAAAAAATGAAAGATAATTTTACTGGCAGAATCTAAGCACATTAACTAACTTACAGCTAAGTTTTAGAGTAGAGAAAAAAAAAACTTGAAAAAATGAAATTAATAAAAAAATCGAAATATACTAGGACATTACGTACTTCATGTAAACTAATCAAATGATGTTTTGAACCAGGTCTGGAACAAAAATATCACTGCGATATTTCGGAAGGATAGACCACCCTAGCAGCAAAATAACTTAGGCCCTCATTGGGCCAATATTGACGAATCTTGACTCAATAAGAATTCAAAGGGCCGCACTGTGGGCCAGAAGATTATGATCTTTGGCCAAAAGTAAAAAATTAATTTTCAACTAAAATATGTGTAGGCAATTTTAATATATCCCAAATTAAGTATTCATAATCATTCCAAGCATTATAATTTATTTTTTGGACCGGCGAGAGTACAATTTAATGAAAAATATGTAAAAAAAAAAAAAAAGAAAGAAAAATTTAAATGTAAGTTTTAAATTTTTATTTCAGAAATATATATAGGAATTTCACCTTACTGCTACATTTTTATCAGAGTAATTAGTGTTAAATTATAGTACAATTTTTCAATTTGTTGGATTAGTTAATACTCTTGACAAACTTATAGTTTATATCTTATTTAACATTTTACAATGTCTGAATGACTTTCGAAAATTAGTTCCAAAAAGTCCCACGAGGTAATTAGCTGAACTTTTTTTAGTTATTTTCTTTGATGTTTCTTCTTTCGAAAAAACATGCCCCATTTCGCCCGTATTGCAAAAAAGGACTAAATATACCAAAAAACAAAAATTATGTTTCTTTTTTCATGTTTTCACATTATTTTGTAATTAATTCGCGTTATTTCGTAATATTACTTCGGAAATATAGTTTGCTTTTCATTTTTAATATAAAATTACGAAAATTATTATATTTTCATTGCTATATTTAATTTTTAAACGTACTATATAATTTTTTTATTTTTGCTCGCCATATTTCAGTCGCCATTTTTTTTTTTTTTTTTTTTTTTTTTTTTTTTTTTTTGTGTGTGTATTTCAAAATTTCAACTATGAATTCAATTTACCTGCACATAAAAACCCCTGAATACAAATTTTATCGAAATACTAATTTTGACAACGAAACCTTGGATGCTGGACTACTGTGGGCCGTTATTTTTCCGATATTGGCCCTATATCAGGGTGCGTAGCCAAATCTCTCAAAAAAATAAGCACCTTTGAAGTACTTTTTAAGCACTCAAAATATATTTTTAAGCACTATAACCAAATGTAAAATAGTTTTCAAAGACTTTACATGATCATGATAAAATAACTTGTTTCTGACAAAGAATTATTTTCCTGATTGTATTAGACACGATAAAAAGATCGAGATTTTTCGGTTCAATTTCAGAGGGTGGAAAATGAAGTTTGAAATTGAGAATATCTTGCAAAATGCAGCAGAGTTGCACATGATAGTGCAAGAATCTCACCGAACCCAGCTCAGTAGACGCACATGCGGACTCCCAAGTATTTCATCAAACACGTAATATGATTGGGGTGCTATCATACGTTGCGGGCCGACAGTAAGCCGAAATGGATTGTGGTTGACTGATTTGAGGAAACGTTGAATCGAACAAAGAATAGAAAATCGACACGGTGAAGGAAAAAATCTCATTTCGAAAAGGAAAGATTAAGCACCTTTTAAAAACACTCATGAAAAAAGCACCTTTAAGGGCTTCTAAAAAACGAAAATCAAAAATAAGCACCGTTAAGCACTTTTTAAAAACGCTACGCACCATTGATATAGAATTTTCCGATTTACCGGCAGAAATTTTACAACCAATATCGGTTCTTAAAAGGATTAACTAATTACAAAACAATGACGCTAATTTCTATTTTAAAAAAAATTTAAAAAAAAAATAAATTAAAAAAAAGGATTTGACTGTGACTGCATAAATAAAAAGAAATTTTTAAATTTGAAAATACATACTATTTTAAAATAAAAAAAAAGGCAAGCATTTTTATTTGCTTTAAACCAATCATTTTTTAAATGATTATTTACAAACCAATCATTTTTGAAATGATTTTTTTATTAAAAAAATTAATTCAAATCAAGCAGGTTAAAGACAATGAACACTGATGATATAATAATAACTATTCAAAAATTCGCAATATCAAATCAGATGATTCACACGACGTTAAATAAGATCAATAGTCAAACTAAAATTACACTTCACCTAAAAAAATATAAAAAAAAACTTAGCAAAAAAAAAAGTTAAGGCATGGTTGAATGATTTAGTTTAGTCATAGTAAAGGTAACGCTTTTATTTCACAAACTGCAAACTAAAAATTACAAAAAAATAATAAAAACTAAATGAGAAAACCAATACAAAGACTTTTAAAACAATAGATAAAATACCAAAACGAAAAAAAAAAAAAAAATAGAATCGATAATGATAGACTTTAGGATAAAATTCCATGAAAAACAAAACATACAAAATCAGAATAAAAGAAGATCCTTAAAGGATAGACACGTGTACACCAGAGATTATTAAATCGATTTTTCTCCTTAAAACAATAAATGTCTGACTTCAACCCTGTCTCAGTAAATAAAAAAGGCTTATGTTTTGTTTCAATTGAATAAATCTTACAAATACTTTAATACAAATCTTAAAAAATAAATGCTGCCAAGCACGAAATATTTAAACTTTTTTTAATTAATATTTTTCTTAATTACTTTAATAAGTAATGGATTATGTAAAGGAGATAGAAAGTGCCGTAACTAAGAAATGAAGTTTATATATATATATATATATATATATATATATATATATATATAAACAAAGATAATTTAAGACATTAAATTTACATTTTGGAGGGGGAAAAATAAATTTTGCATCATAAGTTTAACTAAAATTTATAATTTCGGATGACGTTTTGCTTTATAAAAACATATAAAAAAAATCAAATTTTCTATTATGTATTAATTTTTCAAATTTTTTGGCTTTGATATTATCGATTCTCGCCATTAAGTGATTTTTTACGATCTTCAATTATTTTTAATCATATTTAACAAATTTTTGAAATAAAAAGAATACGAAAAATTGAAGGAAGTTTGGGGTCGTGAAACCTGTATTTATTAGTAATAGACGTAAAAAATAAATTCTCTTAATGAACCGGATCTAATGAAATATCGTTAATAGAATAAAATGTTTGAAGACGAACGCTTTTCCACGCTAAAATGCTTCAAAGAACACAAAAAAAAATACGATCTAAACTCCCTGACAACGCGAGAATCATTCCTTTGATCGAATTTTCTTTGTACCCCTTAGAATTCACTTTATTATTATAGGAAATTTATTAAAGTGATTAATAAAAAATGGAATAATTTTCTTTAATAATGATTCTAAGTACAAGAAGTTAAAATAATTAGATTTTCATAACTGATATTATGTATGCAAGAAAATAGGCAAAAGGAACAGTTCAAATATTACGAAAGCATATCTTTGGTGATTTTTTTACTTCCCTCCCCCTCTCTCCCCTCGACAGCAAAGATAACAAATCTACAAACCCCCTCCCATGCTTATTATGGAAGTTGCAACACCCCTTTTCTTTTGTTTTAACTTCGACTTATACTACAGCTATCCAAATTTAGGAATAAATTCAAATAAAAAGATGCAATTATGCATTAAGCAAAGTTTACATTTTAATTCATTTTCGAAAATTTTGAGTCAAATATTCTTTAGGAATCTGGAGTGTTTTCCTTTCAAAACTCTTGACTTATGAAAGTCTTCTTCTTCAAATGAATTTCTTTTTCCAATTTTCTCTTTCCCCAAATTTAACTTTTATTCCACATTTAAAATTTTTCCATGTTTAATTTCTTTACATTTTTTATTTTGATTTTTAAGAAGTTTTAAAAATAAGGGGATTTTATGTGTTACGTAAGCAGCTCATACCCTTCTTTTTTTTCAGCAAAAGCAGATCTCACATCCACATCCACTGTTAGGTGCTTACGTAATAATTTGAACGACCTCAAAATTTATATTTTTGAATAGAATTAACAGTTCAAACATGTAGAAGCATTACAACAGTGTGCGTAGTCAAATCTTTAAAAAAAATAAGCACCTTTCAAGTAAATAAAATATAAATATTTTAAAAATATTTTTAAGCACTGTATTCATTAACAAAATTCAAAATACATAATCATGATAAAATAACTAGTTTCTGAGAAATAACTCTTTTCTTGATCATATTAGCCATTACAAAAAGATCAAGAGATTTTTGCTGACGTGAAATATCCTCAGTGGTAGACGGATCATGGGTTATAGTCCCCTTGCCGTCAAGCTAACCGTGGGAGGTTCTCGTGGTATTCCTCTCCATGTAACGTAAATGAGAGTAAGCTCCATCAAAAAGTCCCAGACGAATGCAAATTTCTACCAATACTCGATCCAGAAGTTCCCTTGTCTTCCGGATAAGGTTCAAAATTGGAAGGCTACGGAGTTGAAATTAGTGGTCGTAAACCCATAAAATTTGATCGGCTGTTCAACGACGGTTATAAAATAAATAAATAAATATCAAACAGCAATAATACAGGCTGAATGCTGAAAGTGGCTATACTACAAAAGGAAGAAAGGGAAAACAAAATTTAAGTTTTAAAGTAAAGTATTTAAGTATTAAGTAAGGGTGCCTCGGGATGTTAGAAAGTATTTATGTAAAGAATTTACAAGGTAGGGTTAATTACTTATATAATGTTTAACATTGCATTAGAACATAAAAGCACACTAATGTAATCATTAATGTGCCATGGATCCGCAACGTATATTTAACGTTAATGAAACATTCAAAGGAAAACAAATTCTTCTTGTGAGAATTTATTATAGTATATACGCACAATATAACAGATTTCATACAAATTAGAGAGGATCATAAAACAGAACAGTTACTTAATCTGTAGTACCAATATACAGTTATGTTATTAGTAACACCTGAATTGAATAATAATCTTTTTAACTTTGGCATAAAATATTAATGAAAATTTGTAGAATGGATGAAAGTTTTATTAATGCTTTCATTCCTAAATAATACCATTTTTAAGGAAGGAAGAATACATGCAAAAGTCTGAAAAATAGTTGTCAGAGTTTTAAAAGTATAATTCAAATTAAATAATGTCTGCATATGGAGGGGGTATAAATGCATCTGCGCTAGTTTTAAAAAAAATTCTTTTCATTAAAAAAAGTTGCGTACTAACTTTGGGTAAACCACAGCTGATGTGAACAACATTTAAAACGCGAAATCGATAAGGGGAAATAGAACTGCCAATCCGTCAATTTTCTTCTGTGGTAATAAACTATAAATTTAAGTCTATTTTTAAACAAAGTTTCTTCGTTATGAAGAAAAGCATGCGAATTTCAATGAAAAAAATTAGATTGATTTTAAAAAAAAATTTTAATCTATTGACATTTATCTTTCCATCCTTACGTTTAGAAAAAAAAAAAAAAGAAGAATGGTCAATTTAATGAATAGAAATACTTAATAGCCCCCTCAGTGTTTGGAACATTTTTATGAGAGGCTTTTATAATTAAGCTAACATTAATTCGTCAATAAATACTTTTTTGTTAAACGGATAATCTTAAATAATATTTGGAATATAATATTTAGGTTATATATTCTTGGATAGTTACACTATCAATATTAAAAATAAATAAATAAAACTATTTTCATAACAAAATCTCTCTTTTAAGACTACAAAAAAGAGCACCTACGGTGGCATGAATTGAGCCGATGGCACTAAAATAGGAATTCAGTGTTATTCAAAAATATTAATAAATTTATCAATATTTTGCATTTTTGAAGTTTATTTTACATTATTTCATACTAATAAATAGATCAGAAAATTAATTAACAAATAAATAAGCTTTTTTACACGTTTCTAATGCAAGAGTGACGAACATTTTGAGGCTTGATTTTGAAAAATAGCGAAGTTGAGTTTCCGTTGTTGATTAAAATATTTCTGAACACAACATCATCAATATAGATCGAAAATACAACTTTAAAATCAATTAAAAGGTAATTAAACTGTTTTGGTACATAAAATGTTACCGGGATCACATCTTTTTGGAATTCAGAGGTTAATCAAACTTTTTTGCACACAATTATTTAACTCAGTTTACCCAAAAATTAAAAGTGTAAACACTAAATTTTCAGAATTATTTAATTTAATATTGATCGAAAAAATTATTGATTTTAATGTAAACAAATTTTACATAATTTTTGTTTATAATTTTAAACAGCCAAGAAAAATGTCAAAGAAATCGGTTCAATAGCATTTGAATGATCAAAATTTCAAAAAAAAATCGTATGATTAAGTTTTTATTCCCCGAGAACTTTTCAATCAACTTCGCTCAAAAATCGGATTTCGTAATTTAAAAATGCATATATAAAATAAAATATATAAAATAAAATAT